>OZ004695.1:36441753-37068394 GCA_963924545.1 Pogonocherus hispidulus
GGATTATCTACTGCTATTCTACTTATGTTTAAACTGTTTGCGTCCTGGGCATTGAGGAAAAATTCCAAATCTGTTGTTCAGTTGTAACAAATGCGGAAAAAGACATAACACGTTAAATCACTTTTCGCAGCAAAAGCCGGGTACGAAAGTAAACACCGGTACCGGTAGCGCAGTGGCAACTCCACCGGTGTCCGTAAATACGCAAGGTGCACAGCAACATCGGTCGGAGCAGCCAGAAGACGCTGAAAAAACATCAACGTCCGTTTCGCATAACTCACATTCGCAAGGTCAGGCCCATGCTTTTTTATCTACCGCAGCTGTTAAAGTCACAGACAAGGATGGACGCACTCGAACCTGTCGTACATTATTAGATAATGGATCGGAATCAAATTTCATAACAGAGCGACTTGGTAATCAATTAGGTCTTGAAAAGACAAGTGTTAATTATAATGTTACTGGTATAAATGAGTCTCATACAGAAATAACGCATTGTGTGCAAATAAAGATTAGGTCTAAGGTAAACTCATACAGTAAAGTTTTATCGTGTCTCGTGATACCAAAAATCACTGAAAAAATACCTAGTAAAGCCACATTGAGAGATATCAAAATTCCAAATAATATCAAACTAGCTGACCCAACTTTTAATATTCCCGGGAACATTGACCTACTTATAGGTGTAAGCATATTTTACGAGTTACAGTCGATCGGTCAGATATTTTTAGAAGGAAATTCTATACTATTACAAAAAACCGTCTTAGGGTGGATAGTGTCAGGGCCGGTTTTCAGTGACAATAATATACTGTGCAATTTATCTGTTACCAAAAAACGGGAAAATTATTTCGATTTAAATGATATCAGTAAATTTTGGGAGATGGAAGAAATCGAGTGTACTTCAAACGAGCATCTTGATACGTGGGTTTTTTCCCACTGTTAGGTTTTGACTAGTGTTCGAGCAAGGACTTCTCAGAGTGTGAGTTACTTATCCAATCTCAATGATTGGTGCCTTTTTTTTTTTTTTTTTTTTACCACACAGCTACAGGTACCTAGGATATTAATTACAGTAGTTAGAGATGAAATAAGGGTATAACACAGTTATAATACTTTACCAAGTTACAAGTAATACTCTAGACTGGGATCTCATAAGTTTATTATAATTTTAAGTTACTTAGTAACGTCGAATACTCATTAATATATACAATCAACTCTTAAACTTTAAGATAACTGTCTTTCTCTCATCACCACCCTCAGTCAAGATAATAGCTCTACACGCTTACCCCGACTGTAAATTCTTACGAGAATGCTTCGATATCTCAGTGACTGAGTGAGGTTATGTGAGTAAGTAGTGTCTTGCTACTCTATACAAAAAAAACAATAATATAATATAGTACAAGCATAACATGTTGAAAGATGATTACTACTTTTATTTTTAATACAAGGGTAATATTTTGAAAGATTATTAAAAATTAGTTTACTATAACCATAGGGCAATATCATACCATGAGATTAAAAAAAATAACTTATCTGTGATTCGAAGATCTACAGGAACACTATGTTCTTACATCACTCTTGTCGATAGCTTCAGTCTTGTAATAAACTTCTATTCAGTAAGGTGAAACATTATATGACCAGTATTTTATTTCCACTTAGTAAGGGAACAATTTACTTCAACAAAAATTCTACCATGTCTAACTACGGTGAACCAATGGAAAATTAAGCTTATGAGACCTCAAAGTTTCGATTCGTGGTTATTGATACATCGAACCAAAAAAAAAATACCATAATAAAACTAGGTACTTTCCATTCCAGGAAGAAAAAAATTCACTCCATAAAAAAAAACAGGAGCTAGGCGACTGCTTTAAAAACAAGCATCGTCAACCCTTTCATAAAAAGCCTAAAATTTTAATTACAATAATTAATAAATGCCTAGAGTACTTAATATATAATATTTTATCTTACCCATTATACAGGGCTTTAAAACCAACGCCATGTGGAGTTCAAAAAAGAAAATGCATAATAATCCAGCTTACGCTGTTTACAAAAATACATAAGTATTTTATACTATTGGTTTAGAAACAATCCCACATCTATCCATTGTAGACTACTTGTATTAACTATAATACCAATAATTCCGAACCAATTTGCAATTTACTTGAAAGCGTCTGTATCGTTCGACGACCCACGAGAAAAGAGATCGATATTTTTAGCCGTTTGCTAGAGCATGGATTTTAAAATTTTATGCGCAGACTCGCCTGCGACACTGAGTTCATAAAATAAACAGAATGACATGTACATGATGTACAATGATCTATATGCGAATTAGAGCAACACGGAGTAATAAGGAGTAACTCCGAATATTGTTCAGCCACACATTTCTACGAATACAAAGGAAACACAAGAATAATATGTTATCAGCCGATAGCTTTTTAAGAAAAATTGACAAGATAACTAGTGATCTGCTTCGACGTAAGGGTTGCTACGGTCGCCAATTGCCCAGGCAACCACGTAACATATATTTTTTTTTTATAGTGAACAATCCCGAACAGTGAGGGATCACACACTCCGGTAGCTTAGGGGAGGGGGTCGTAGGTCGGTTGTCAGTTTACACAAAACAAAAAACCAAACCAAATCACATCAATTTCCTTGTCGATAGAAATCGACCTATATTATCTAAAATTTATTGAACAAGGTTGGTGGAAATAGGTACTATATAAAATATAGCAAAATATTGTATGGTGAAATCACATCAATTCCCTTATTGATAAAATCGATAAGGAAATCTATATTATCTATCTTATCTAAGTCTCTTGTACAAGGCTGGTGGAAACCAACGACAATTAACTAAAATCAAGTGCACATTTACAGTAGGTAGGTACCTACGTTAACTAAATATGGAACATGTATCACTACAGTCAACTCACATAAGGTGAGGGTACTTCCGTAGCTTACCTAGGCTGGCCTACGTTACTAAACAAAATGATAACCCGGTGACTGTGAGGTCACGTAATGAAATGGGAAGCTACCAACTAGCCCAGATTCATCGCAACATGATCATGTCGAGATGGTCCTACGTTTGACTTGTGCTTACTCAAGCTACAATACTTATTCTCTATACATGTGATTTAATTACACATTACCTAAATGAACATACACATGACTCGGGTACTCTCTAATTAATCAATACAAACTGTTATTCATGAAGTGAATGTGACAGAGTACGCTTACATGTGTATATACACGATTTCTGGCATACGATATAAAAGAAATATATAAGATACGAAATATATAGATGCTAAATGACAGATTATCAGCTATTATGACACTTATCTGACTCTGGATAGGCACCACTCCAGCATCCAGTTCCTTAAACTTGCAATCAGGACAGCCAGGCCACAGGACAGTACAGTATTCGAGTCCAGCTTACCACTGCAGCGGGGAAAGACTCAACGTTGAAGTTCATATACTAGGCTCATGCAGAACATACCACCCAGTAGGCACCTTGCTAGCAGGAATTCAACATCCAATATGTCCATTAACGGGAACTCACCACCCAGTATATCGCTACCAACTCAACACCCAGTATATGGTATAGTGTCCAAACTTGGTGACTAGATTATCCTGACTCCACCGCTGGTACACCAGAACATGTACGTATTCCAGACAGGAGCAAAATAGGAACCGACAGTCCCAACAAATGCAACAGGTAGTTAACCAAACATCCACGTGTTAGGAAAACCCACGGGTCATGGACAAAACGAAGTACAAAACCTCAAAAGAAAGCAAAAGGGGAAAGAAAAAGCCCTGCAAAGAAAATTACTGTGAGTTATCAGCCCTTGAGTAGAAAATTCCATTAAACTTACTTGGTTGACATGCGGCTTTAGCTGTGAAGCTCAGATCACACTGGCTGAATCACTTGACATACCATCCAACAGGAATTATGATATAATCGAACTAATTAGCTCCAAACATCGATTATACCAGATATATTGTGCCACAATAATATCCCAAACTATGGAAATTCTTCTAAAGAATCAAACATGTGCACACAAATATGTCGAAGACGTTTCTCCAAGCCGGAAAAGGAAAAGACTGCCCACGTCGAATCACCTCGAACTCGAGCGGGGAAATTCGAATCTCAAATGGACATTGAAAACCCACAGTTGTAATTTCCTTCAAAGGCTACTTTAGATCACACACACAGTTACAAAATTCATCTACACAAGATTTGATAACTATAGAAGACCAGAAATACTGAAAATGTAACATACAAATCGTAACATATGAACCGAGGCAGTCGTTTGGGGTACACGGTAAATTCTTGTCTCTCGCCCTCGAGCGAGACGATTGCTGACACGTTGATTGGTCAAATAACACCTGGTCGACAACTTGATAATACCCAAAATACAACTTTACATTGCATACAATACGTAATCAGGTCGAGAGTTACGTGGAAAACCTCTTAATAACTGGAACCTCTTAGAAACATGCATTCGAAAAGAATTACCCTACCGTAGACAAGGATGACCGCAGTTCTCAGTCTACCCATTTCACTCTTCAGTGCTAAAACAGGTGGTCGCCTGCCAAGACCAATCTGCGCTCAGTGCCCACTGACACTATGCGAGTAGAATGACAGCTACCAAAATAAACAAAACCTTTAAAGATGTTCACCCAAAATGATTACCTACTTAATCAATGTAAAGGAAAACTTCTAGCTATGGTATTGCCCTGATACTCAGTAAGTAACTACACATAATTACAGTAAAGCACATACTAATAATTGCGGTTACATTGCACATATGACAGTGTTCTTCTCATAAATCATACTATTGTATTTTTAGGCAAAACTGAAGCCAAACGAGATATTTACAAAGCCGACTGAGGAAAGAGATTAGGGACAAAACCGTAAGCAGTCTCCCTCAGAGCCATCGAGGCTTATACAATAATACTGAGAACTAACGATAAACAATCTGCACAACTACCGTTAGGAGAAATCGAAACCTACCAGACTATATGCATTCCAGCTGTGTAGACAGTGAGTACTGCAAATGGCGAGTACAAGACTAGACAATCATAACCCACGGTATAACCTAGCTAAGAAGCTCAAGTATATGCCACGAAGACCTTCCGTTTATACAAGATTGCCTCCAATTCACTGAACTCTCTTCGACCAACCAAACCTAATTTGACCTTTAGCTATGCTCTACAAGTTCATATAATAACAACAAAAATATCCTTTTACGTATTCACGTAGTTCAATTTTGACATGTAACATTCCCCCCTTTACTTCAAAGAAATTTTCCCCAAAATTTCACTTAGTACAAGACGGAAATCGAAGAAGAATTAGGACCAAAAGATAAAAGGTTGTGTAACCACTGGAGAAGCCGCAGATTGTACCGCACGCTACTGCCCGTCCTTCCAACTCAGAACCCAGTCACAGATGGTAGAGGACTTGGTCCGGACCCATATTGCGCAATCCCAAGGCGCATGGGAAGCCTCGTGTATGGAGCCGTCTTTCGACCCAAGAAGGAGAAAACTGGAAGCGCGAGAGGCAAAATCCCGCTCATCCACCGAATTACCGGAAAACAAGACCATCAAACAGCGGAAAGAAAAGAATCCAAAAAAATTTAGGAAATGGGGTATCCATTTCCTCGGATGTGAACTGTCACCCGAGCAACGATATAGTAGCTGCCAACACTAAAATGATATTCCCTTACCGAGAATACCAAGGGAATGCGACGGGGTTGTTCTCGGTCGATACTTGACGATCGCACCGGAAGCACGCGACCGTACAGGAGCTCAGGCGAAACACAGTAGTAGGGCCCAGCACTGTTGTCAGCGGACCTCGGCCCAAACTGACGTCCAAACTCTACCCCCCAATGCTTGCCCTTCCTGCAGACCACACCATTCAAGGTAGCCCACTCCGATTCGTTCGTCCCAGTATTGCACGAGCCCCTCTGCAAGGAACAGTGGCCACTTTAGAGGATTTCTACCTCACGCAGGCTGAATCCCACGGTGGCGATATTCGTGAACCCTCAACCACAGGGTAAGTTCCCTGAGGAACTCCCCTAATAATCCTCAACATACTACCTTACAACCTAACTTATCCTAACTTACTACCTAACTAAACCGTGTTATCCACAGATCCCAATGCTGGTCATAACGAAACATACCATAACGAAACAAATTCGAAACTTTACCCATTAACCGGTACGATAAAAACCCAAAACAACATATGTCGTCTTAAATCTCTTCCAACGATAATCCCGCAATGGAACTCTAGCTATCGAGTAGACGTTCAGAAGAGAAGTCTAGTAACACATCCCTAACCTAAACTTACAACCTATACTTATATTCTACTATACAAAACAAAATCAACCCTCTGGGTCCTCTTTCAAATCTTTCGCATGCCACACTCCTACTCGACTACCATTAACGTCCTTCAGTTCGTAGGTCCATGGCGATACTACTTTATTTACTAGAAAAGGTCCAACGTAACGAGGAGCAAGCTTCGCCGTGAAATGTTTAGATCCGTCCGAGAGGACGTAGTTTCTCCGCCAGACACGCTGACCTACTGAGTAACGCACATCTCTACGCCGAAGATTATACACCCTGGCACTACGCTCTTGCGCCCTCGCAATACGAGCACGTACATCATCAAAAACCTTTCTGAGAACCTCCGGTCGTCGTTCTTCTCTGTCCACCTGGTTCGAAGACTGGACATTCTCGCCCTCCAAGGCTGGAATATGATCGGGTCCCGAAAGTATTAATTCTCTGCCAAAGTTTACGAAATGGGGTGATCGACCTGTGCTTTCGCTCGGTCCTGATCTCATGGCACATGCAACTTTTTGCAAGAAGGTATCCCAACTACGATGATTATCTCTGACGTAAGAGGCTAACATTGTCTTTAACGTCTTGTGCTGGGCTTCACAAGGATCAGCTTGAGGATGGTAGTTTGCTGTTCGAACATGCTTAACGTTATACTTATCTAATAACTTCCTGAAGTCAGCACTAATAAATTGACGTCCATTATCGGAAATCAGGGTCCTAGGGACTCCAAATAGTAAGAAAACATGGTCCTCTACCAACCTTGTAATGGTTTTTGCTGTTGCAGTACGCATGGGGAAAAATAGACAAAATTTCGAGAAATAATCTTGCACGCTGAGAATATACATATAACCGTTGGAACTCCGAGGAAGCGGTCCCACGACATCAATTGAGATAAGTTCCCAAGGACGCGATACATCCTTATGACTACACATATGGCCAATCGGCGGTCGATTAACAGGTTTGTTCGCTAAACAAACTTGACAGGCCCGAACATACCTGGCTATGTCCGCACGTAATTTCGGCCAGTAAAATTTACGACAAACTCTATGGAATGTCTTATATACCCCGGCATGTCCACATGTCGGCGGGTCATGGTGTTCTCTTATAATCTCCACCCGATGTGATTTGGGAACGACTACCTTCCATTCAAATAACGGATCCTCTAAATCAGGGTAAGCATTCTTGATTTTCTTGTAAATAACTCCGGCTTGGATGCGCCAAAGAGGGTAATGCAAAGGACGATCTTCAATTTGCTTAACCATCTTTGTGTACCACGGATCAACATACCCATCAAAAGTTAAAGTTGGAGTCAATTCGTCTACTAAAGGTACTGAACGAGACAGGGCATCCGGTACTATATGATCTTTCCCTTTTCGATGTACAATATCGAAGCTATACTGTTGTAATCGGACGCTCCATCGAGCAAGACGACCGCTTGGGTCCTTCAGGTTATGGAGCCATAACAAAGCAAAGTGGTCTGTAATGACCGTGAAATGTGTGGCCTCCACGTAGGGACGAAAGCGTTCTATAGCCCAGAGTACACTGAGGCATTCTTTCTCAGTCGTACTAAACTTTCTCTCGCTTGAACTAAGAGAGCGACTGATGAAACTAACCACCTTTTCTCCATCCTCATAAGACTGACTCAAAACAGCACCAAGCCCAAAATCACTGGCATCGGTCTGTATAATAAAAGGCCTATCAAAGTCAGGACAGCTGATTATAGGTGCTGATACTAAATGCTCTTTAACCCGTTCAAAGGCAAGATTACATTCCTCGGACCATATAAACTTCGAATGCTTACGTAGCAGATTAGTAATCGGTGCTACAGTCGTGGCAAAATTCGGTATAAAACGACGGTACCAACTTGTTATACCCAATATCCTGCGTACCTCTGACACATTTTTCGGTGGCGGAATGTTTAAGATAGCTGAGACCTTCTCGGGGTCCACATTCAAGCCACTTCCATTTACAATGTATCCCAAATATTTCAGCTCCGAACGGCAAAACACACACTTATCTCTACCCACTGTAAGACCAGCACCTGACAAGCGTTTGAACACCTCACCCAACACTTCCAAGTGTTTCTCAAACGTAGGTGTCACTACAACAATGTCATCAAGATAAACAAAAACGTAGGGTTCCAAATCTAACCCAAGAACACGATCAATCAGTCGCTGCCAAGTAGCAGGTGCGTTGTGCAGCCCAAAAGGCATCCTCGAAAACTGATAAAGCCCTCGCCCCGGAACTGTAAAGGCGGTCTTAGGCTTACTGGCTTCCTCTACCGGAACTTGCCAGTACGCACTCTTAATATCCAACGACGATAAATACTTTGCATCGCGCAGCTTATCGAGAATGTTAGTGACCTGCGGAAGAGGATAGGCATCTCTCTCTGTAACCTTGTTAAGCTTACGATAGTCCACACAGAATCTGTAGGACCCGTCCTTTTTCTTGACCATAACTATGGGCGAAGCCCAAGGAGACGTCGACGGTTCCACCACACCGCGTTGTAGCATTTCGTCAAGTTCGGCATTGACATGTTTTTGGAGAGCTGGAGAAATGGGGTAAAACCTTTGCTTGATTGGTTCCGCCTTAGTCCTAATGACATGACTAACCATACTCGTACAACCTAGACCTTCAGGTATCTTTGAGAAAATCCCATCCACAAACCGTTCTACCGCTTGTGACTGTTCAGGCGTCAGGTGCGGGATATCCGTAATAGCACAAATAGATTCTTCGATGTGATCCTGATCAGAGAAGTACCAAAGGCCACGCCGTAAATCAGGTACAATACCAACTCTCTTCCAAAAATCCGACCCAAGAATCAGAAAGTGCGGCAATGATGGAATTACCAATATGTTCATCACCTGGATTCTGTCCTGAACACTAATCGCGACATTATAACTACCTATTACTTCACACGATTCTCCATCCGCAACTGTACACGATCTGACTGCACTCGGTAGAAGTTCTAACTTAATTGCCTTCATTTTCTCAAAACCCTTCCAACCAATCGCTGTTCTCGATGCTCCAGAGTCCAATAACCCAAGAAATCCCATACCGAAAATATTTACCTTGAGATAGGGTCGCTCATCCCCTACAACGTGAGACAAAACATAATCAAGCTTAACACAAATATCGTTGCAAATATCGGTCGAACTCGTTGCACCCGGAATCACCCTTCGACCTAATTGTGACCCGGTTGAACGTTTCCCGCACAACTTGGACATGTATGGATCGTTACATTTTGTTTGCCACACCTAAAACAGTGGCGTACCCTAGGCTGCTTACAATCTCTCTTGAGATGACCTACTCCACGACAGTTCCAGCATGTCACTGACCTAGAAACATTTCCAGAACCCATCACCGGTTCCACTACTGGAGTGTTATTTTCAACTTCCACCATCGATGCTACCTCATGCAGTTTTGGACGACGATACATCTCAGGTTCTGTAACTACGCGTGGTTTAGTCGGTGGCAGATGCCAATGTTCCGCTCGCCAAAGCGCATCTTCTATATATTTACACTTATCTACCAAGTTCGCAATCGAAGACACTTCATGTAACGCAAGTTTCTTTTGAATCTCCGGCAGCATATTGTCTTGGATAATTCTCAAGCGTTCAGCTTCCAGTGGTTTGCTTACAAATCTACAGAAATAATTCTCCATTATCGCTATATATAGGGCACACTTCTCATTTGGTCGTTGAGTTCTCGCTAGTATGTCAGCCATCAAATGCTTTTCAAAATCTGTAGGTAAATAGGTTTTCTTTAATAACTGCACAAAATCATCCCATGATGTGACAGTACCTCTAACTCCTCTAAACCAGATTAGAGCGGCTTCCGCTAACAAAGCAGTAACGCATCTTAACAGTTGCTCCTTGGAAATTCCACTAGCCACTCGTAATTCCTCTACTTCCTCCAAAAAGTCAGACACATTATTAAGACCCGAAAATTTCCCAATATTCCATTTGGAAATTATAGAGAAGCTACGCCGCTGATCGTCTTCCAATCGTGAACATGATTCCGTTATATGTCGTAAAGTTGAGCTAGGTTCCTTCAAAGTCAAAGATCCTATCTGTCGTTCCACTGGTTCCGATACAATATGGTGTTCCTCCCTGATCATGGGTTTAGAACTATCATTTCCATAAGTTGTCGAGTTCAAGTTCGAACCCCGTTGTCGATCACCATATTCACCAACTTCTTTCGTAGTCCGCATGGCATATCTGTATGGTTCCCGGACAGGAACAAACGTAACAGTATGAGGAACTCTGCCCTGTGGAGATATATACTGTGCCTCACCAACATTATTTACCCGATTTGTCGAAGGCCCAGAATTATTTGCCCCCACCATAGAACATTCTAAAACTTGAGAAGGTACTACCCGATTCAAACAATCATTCACAGAAGAATGAGCCAAATCACTCCTATTCCCTATTATTCTACTCGGACCATAAGCCTTGTCTTGCGCAGTTTCATGCCTTTCAAGAACAGTCGGCAAAGGTACGTTAATCAAGTCTGACACAGGGACCTCCTGTTGAACTTCAACCGGAACTACTTCCGAAATAACCTCAGGTAACAACAAATTTGGTTCGTCCAAAAGTGACCTCTCTTGCACTGAACGGTGAGAGTTATCGTACAACTCCTCTAAAGAATTTCTTAAACCTATAACTCGATTCAAAAGCAAATCTCTCTGCGGAGTACCTCCAACTCGTTTTAATCTATCACTAATATGTAAAAGCCTGGAATGAATCCTACTGTACTCATTTCTGGCATTCCTCACATCAAAATCGATGATTGCACTCTCTAAATCCTCCAGTATACCTTCACATATACGAATTTCTGCATCATAGTCTAACCCAGAAACAAAATACTGCCTATCAGGATCAAGCCTATCTGCCCTCAATAGTACCCTTAAACGTTGTCGCTTTTCAGCCACCGTACCTTCGGTGAAAGCACCTCGAATATACAACTCATACGACAGTTCTTCGCTTAACAACCGATTAACCTCCATATTGCTCAAGTCAAGTATCAAGTCACTTGTCCTTAACTTTTACTGAATCACACACCCACCAAAAAAAAGGTGAAAAGTAGACAATCGAACGACAACCCTCTCACGAAAAAATGTACCACGATACAACGTAACTAAAGACACTATGACAGGTAACGACACAAAAAGCAAGAGCGTAAAATTCCACACACTAAGTCACTAATCGGAAACCTACACAATGGCAATCCGTTCGAAACCTCTATCCTCAAAATAAAAAACTGAATAATCCAGTAGCAGATGTACCAACCACCCGTTTCACACAAAGGAGAATTGGGAAAATATCCAAAACTTGTACCGCTACTCCAATCCTTAGCTAACTTAATCAACTAAAACTAACAGAAATAGTAAAAAAACTTTACCTAAGTATGAAAGTTGTATAGACTTCTTCAAGTCACCCTGTAAATCTAAAAACCGCAGGCTCAACTCTCTACAACCTGAAACGAGGATAAAAAATTACCAACACCAATATACCCCTATCCAACGACACCTGTCAACGAAAAAAAATAGGAAATATATATATAACTTGACACCTTACATATAAGCTTACCGCCCTGTATTCCGACGTATCCTGTATGCTATCCTTACCTTTACTTGTAAACAATAAATGTACCTATCGGTATTCAGAAAGAGTAATTTGTGATAATAAAATTAATTTTTATAAAAAATTTGGTGTAACTCGAGTCACCCTGTAAGTCTACGTACTAAATTTCACGTGTTTATATATATTTCTTTATCACAGATATTTATAACTAGATAACTCAAATTTTATAGTTTTAGAAATAGTGAATATCGCTACGTATAAATATATTTCGTAATTAATACATATCACCCTGTATATTAAAACATATATCTCACTTAGTTCATTATGCGACTATAAGTCTTACCATATGTACCTATATAGCTATCAAATGACAAGAGAAAGTGACGTGATTGGTAAATGTTCAATCTGACGTAATAAGCAGAATGTGACAAAAAAAATAGATATACTTCTCCCACCATAAACTGAAAACCTTTGGGCGCCAATTTGCTACGGTCGCCAATTGCCCAGGCAACCACGTAACATATATTTTTTTTTTATAGTGAACAATCCCGAACAGTGAGGGATCACACACTCCGGTAGCTTAGGGGAGGGGGTCGTAGGTCGGTTGTCAGTTTACACAAAACAAAAAACCAAACCAAATCACATCAATTTCCTTGTCGATAGAAATCGACCTATATTATCTAAAATTTATTGAACAAGGTTGGTGGAAATAGGTACTATATAAAATATAGCAAAATATTGTATGGTGAAATCACATCAATTCCCTTATTGATAAAATCGATAAGGAAATCTATATTATCTATCTTATCTAAGTCTCTTGTACAAGGCTGGTGGAAACCAACGACAATTAACTAAAATCAAGTGCACATTTACAGTAGGTAGGTACCTACGTTAACTAAATATGGAACATGTATCACTACAGTCAACTCACATAAGGTGAGGGTACTTCCGTAGCTTACCTAGGCTGGCCTACGTTACTAAACAAAATGATAACCCGGTGACTGTGAGGTCACGTAATGAAATGGGAAGCTACCAACTAGCCCAGATTCATCGCAACATGATCATGTCGAGATGGTCCTACGTTTGACTTGTGCTTACTCAAGCTACAATACTTATTCTCTATACATGTGATTTAATTACACATTACCTAAATGAACATACACATGACTCGGGTACTCTCTAATTAATCAATACAAACTGTTATTCATGAAGTGAATGTGACAGAGTACGCTTACATGTGTATATACACGATTTCTGGCATACGATATAAAAGAAATATATAAGATACGAAATATATAGATGCTAAATGACAGATTATCAGCTATTATGACACTTATCTGACTCTGGATAGGCACCACTCCAGCATCCAGTTCCTTAAACTTGCAATCAGGACAGCCAGGCCACAGGACAGTACAGTATTCGAGTCCAGCTTACCACTGCAGCGGGGAAAGACTCAACGTTGAAGTTCATATACTAGGCTCATGCAGAACATACCACCCAGTAGGCACCTTGCTAGCAGGAATTCAACATCCAATATGTCCATTAACGGGAACTCACCACCCAGTATATCGCTACCAACTCAACACCCAGTATATGGTATAGTGTCCAAACTTGGTGACTAGATTATCCTGACTCCACCGCTGGTACACCAGAACATGTACGTATTCCAGACAGGAGCAAAATAGGAACCGACAGTCCCAACAAATGCAACAGGTAGTTAACCAAACATCCACGTGTTAGGAAAACCCACGGGTCATGGACAAAACGAAGTACAAAACCTCAAAAGAAAGCAAAAGGGGAAAGAAAAAGCCCTGCAAAGAAAATTACTGTGAGTTATCAGCCCTTGAGTAGAAAATTCCATTAAACTTACTTGGTTGACATGCGGCTTTAGCTGTGAAGCTCAGATCACACTGGCTGAATCACTTGACATACCATCCAACAGGAATTATGATATAATCGAACTAATTAGCTCCAAACATCGATTATACCAGATATATTGTGCCACAATAATATCCCAAACTATGGAAATTCTTCTAAAGAATCAAACATGTGCACACAAATATGTCGAAGACGTTTCTCCAAGCCGGAAAAGGAAAAGACTGCCCACGTCGAATCACCTCGAACTCGAGCGGGGAAATTCGAATCTCAAATGGACATTGAAAACCCACAGTTGTAATTTCCTTCAAAGGCTACTTTAGATCACACACACAGTTACAAAATTCATCTACACAAGATTTGATAACTATAGAAGACCAGAAATACTGAAAATGTAACATACAAATCGTAACATATGAACCGAGGCAGTCGTTTGGGGTACACGGTAAATTCTTGTCTCTCGCCCTCGAGCGAGACGATTGCTGACACGTTGATTGGTCAAATAACACCTGGTCGACAACTTGATAATACCCAAAATACAACTTTACATTGCATACAATACGTAATCAGGTCGAGAGTTACGTGGAAAACCTCTTAATAACTGGAACCTCTTAGAAACATGCATTCGAAAAGAATTACCCTACCGTAGACAAGGATGACCGCAGTTCTCAGTCTACCCATTTCACTCTTCAGTGCTAAAACAGGTGGTCGCCTGCCAAGACCAATCTGCGCTCAGTGCCCACTGACACTATGCGAGTAGAATGACAGCTACCAAAATAAACAAAACCTTTAAAGATGTTCACCCAAAATGATTACCTACTTAATCAATGTAAAGGAAAACTTCTAGCTATGGTATTGCCCTGATACTCAGTAAGTAACTACACATAATTACAGTAAAGCACATACTAATAATTGCGGTTACATTGCACATATGACAGTGTTCTTCTCATAAATCATACTATTGTATTTTTAGGCAAAACTGAAGCCAAACGAGATATTTACAAAGCCGACTGAGGAAAGAGATTAGGGACAAAACCGTAAGCAGTCTCCCTCAGAGCCATCGAGGCTTATACAATAATACTGAGAACTAACGATAAACAATCTGCACAACTACCGTTAGGAGAAATCGAAACCTACCAGACTATATGCATTCCAGCTGTGTAGACAGTGAGTACTGCAAATGGCGAGTACAAGACTAGACAATCATAACCCACGGTATAACCTAGCTAAGAAGCTCAAGTATATGCCACGAAGACCTTCCGTTTATACAAGATTGCCTCCAATTCACTGAACTCTCTTCGACCAACCAAACCTAATTTGACCTTTAGCTATGCTCTACAAGTTCATATAATAACAACAAAAATATCCTTTTACGTATTCACGTAGTTCAATTTTGACATGTAACAGGGTGAAGAGGTGCAATGAGGAGGAATAATGAGTAACTCCAAATCGCTCAACTACTACACATTCTCACTGATAGAAGGAGATGACTAGTCCTCTGTTAATGATGATAAATGAATAATGTAGATATCTAAACAGTAAGGTATACAAGGTAATTGAGACAAAGGATTGAAGTTAACTAAATTGAATTTACACAGTGAGCCAAATAAGTAAAACGGTATTATTGATGCACACTGAAGTATAAATCTCTGCTACAAGTTGAATGACAATTCCAACCGTAACAATCTCTCTGAAGGCGAACTATTTTGTGAGGATAATTTCATAAAAACTACCACGCGTACACAGAACGGACAATTCGTGGTAACTTTGCCACTAAAAAAGAGCGTTTACGATTTGGGTGATTCAAAGAGTATGGCAGTAAACAGGTTTTTGTCGTTAGAGCGCAAATTTCAAAATGATACTACATTAAAAAACACGTATTGCGACTTCATGCATGAATATTTGTAGTTGGGCCATATGTCTAAGGTAGTAGGCAATAAAATCGACCAAATTGAATTTTTTCTACCTCATCACGCAGTGTTAAAGCCCGACAGCAGTACAACCAAACTGCGTGTCGTGTTTGATGCCTCAGCTAAGACGTCCAATGGTGTATCATTAAACGATTGTCAATATGTAGGCCTAAATATTCAGGATGAGTTATTTCAATCTTATTACGCTTTCGCAAATACAAATACGTTTTGATGGCCGATGTGGCAAAAATATATAGGATTGTTTTGGTAAGCGAAATACACAGAGCTTTACAAAAAATTATTTGGCGCTTTGACTCTGCAGATGAACTTGAGGTATATGAATTAAACACCGTGGCCCACGGCACTACAGCTGCTTCATAAAATATCCGTTACCCACACAGCATGAAATGTTTTAAAACTGTTCAAATTATGTTGGCAATGTAGAAATAACATTTTGAGGAATCATATATGTTGCTATAATGTATATAAAACATTCAAAGGCAATATTTTTCTAGGGCAGAAATAAAACATCTATAAAATATTTTTAACATATTATTAAAACATTATTGTAATGTTTTCTTTACATTATTTGAAAATATCACAGCAACATTTATGTGATATTCTAAAATCACATTTTTTCTACACATCATATAAATATTTATAAAATATTCCCAAAATATTTTTGAAATATTTTTCCTATATTACTTTTTACTTCCAAAAATATTGCTGCAACATCTTTCTAATATTTTTGGTAGGTATGTACTTATATAGTTGTTTGTATCCTGCAATGAGAACACTTATAAGAACAAGACCGATATTATATTGACTCCATAGAAAATATACGTAGTACTATATTATCGATAGTATCTTATTCGTATGGTTGGAAAAAAATTATATTATCTATGAGGGTGATTGATTAGTTACGAGTTAGGGTGCCAAAGGCATGTAGGGTACGCATATCTTACAAATGGAAGCCAGTATATTTACATTTAAAGCGTTAGAAAAACTATCTTATATAGGCACCTATTTATTTATACAACCTATATATGTCTACAGTGTACAATTATTAGAAAAAATATGTGTTGTGTACACAAATTCACAAACAACTTAGTTCCATTAATACCGCTTATTTTTAAATGTTTTATATGTCGGTAAAGAAGTTTTCATTTTTAAAACTGATGGCAGTTAGACGTTTTGCACTATGTGAGAGAGATGGACTTATACAACGCAAGTGCAAGATAGAGAAATAAAGCAACTATCAAGTTTCACAATCCGATAAATCCGATTAGAGTGCAGTTTCTTCTTTTATGTTTTTTCTTTCATAAGTTTCTCTATGTCTCATGTCTTGCATTTCCCGCCAATAAGTACAGCAGTACAGCCAGCTAGCCACATACATAAAAGAAAAGAAGCAGCCAGCCAGCAAGTAGACGCCATAAAAGATTATTTTCCGGTATTTGCAGTCTTTTTCTGTGTTGTGATTTGCAGTGTGTTTCTACAAAGGTTAGAAGGTTAGAGGTTAGAAACGTTATAAAACTTATTAAAAGGTAAGTGAAATTTCAAATACCTATGTACCTAATTAAGTTGAACAGACTATTCACGGCTATAGCTTTCTTAATTTATTGTTATGTTTATTTTCTGAAGCATTTACGTTGCTCCAGTGGCCCCCTTCATTAAGTAATTAAGTTGCTTTAATCGAACACTTATAATAGGGTGGTATCATAGAAAAGAAGTTTAGTGGGGTACCTATAATAGGTAGGTAAATACTACACAGTACATAATAGGTAAATACCTACATATTTTCATTTGATCTTTAAATTATTAGTTGTTTAATTAGGTTGTATACTGTTTTCATTAAAATGCCAAAAGTTTCCAAATCAAAATCTCGAAATTTGAATCGAATTGTACTTAGTGAAACTGAAGAATCATTAGCTTTAATAAATGATGCAAGTTATATACCTTTTAATAATAATGAAGATCTTGACCCACTTATTAATGTTACAAGTGTAATTCCTAAAAACACATTTAATTTAAACTATATAGATGACAACTCGGATTATGATTTCTCTAAAACGGATATGTTTACTGCTTCTACAAATGATTTGCATATACATACTATCTAAGACACTGATTATCAAAACTGTAGGCATTTATATGACCCAAATGTTTCAGAAGACATGAACTTACAGGCAAATTATAGTAATACTGATGGTAATAGTAATAACTTTTGTTTTAGTGATGTAAATTCTTACCGAAACATTTGTACTTGTAATCGAGTTTGCAATACTTCTAATAAAAATATAACTTTCAATTCAAAATTGCCTTCTTGGGCCATAGAAGAAAATATTTGTCATTCCAGCCTCCGAAAGCTATTGGCGATTTTAAAAAGTGAAACAACAGATCTCTCTGTATTTTCTCAGTTACCTAAAGATCCCAGAACATTATTAAATACACCGAAAAATGTTGAAGTTAAATGTTTAGACTCTGGTTTATATCATTACTTTGGAATATTTAATTCAATTAAACGTGTAATTTTTCAGATTAAATATGAATTAAATGATGATGATTATTTTCAATTAGTAGTCAATATAGATGGATTGCCGATAAGCAAAAGTAGCTCAAGTTGTTTGTGGCCAATTTTAGTTAGAGTTGAATCGATTAATGCTCTTAAAAATGTAGTCTTTGTGGTAGCTCTTTTTTATGGAAGTGAGAAACCACGTGATGTTAATAATTTTTTAAAGGATTTCATCGATGAGTCAATGCAGTTATCAGAGAGTGGGATAATAATTCAAAATAAGACATACCCATTGAAAATTTCAAAGTTAATTTGTGATGCTCCTGCCAAGTCATATGTTTTATGTGTAAAAGGCCACAGTGGTTATTTTTCTTGCGCAAAATGTAATCAAGAAGGTGATTTTGTCAATAATGTCATGTATTTTCCTGAAATTAATAATATTAAACGTACAGATGAAACGTTTAGAAAACAATTGAATACAGAATATCATTTGGGTACTTCTGAATTTACCAAGTTAACTTATTTTGACACTGTTAAAGATGTCCCATTAGATTATATGCATCTTTTGTGTTTGGGAGTTATGAAAAGATTGTTGGTCAATAAGAGTTATGGTTGGATTTTTGGTAGACAGCCCTACAAATTGCCATATAGGGATGTTCAAAAGTTGTCCGAGCATCTAATGAATTTAAAGGATTTTGTTCCTGTTGAGTTTTCAAACAGAAAAACTAGAATTATTGAAGAATGCAAAAGATACAAAGCCACAGAATTCAGACTTTTGCTTTTATATTCTGGGCCAGTTATTTTTAAAAATATCCTTAAAAAATAGTATTACAATCATTTTCTAACATTACATGTAGCTTCTTTCATTTTGTGTAGTAATAAACATTCAAAACTATCGGAAATGGTTAAATATTCTAATAATTTAATGAATTATTTTGTAGAAAAAGCATCAGAAATATATGGACTTGATTTTATTTCACATAATGTACACAATCTATTGCACTTAGCTGATGACGTTTTACAATTTGGAAACTTGGATAACTTTTCAGCTTTCCCTTTTGAAAATTTTATGCAAGGTATTTTAAAAATGATTAGAAAAGGTGAAAAACCGTTACAACAAATCATATGTCGTACTTTAGAAGGAAAAAATATTAAAAACATATCTGATCAGACTCAATTGCAATTATCTCAGGAACACCATGAAGGTCCATTACCACACAATTGTAGACCACCACAATATAAATGTTTTAAACTAGAACATTTTACCTTAAAACTAAATTCTGCTAATTGCTATGTTCAGTTGATAAATTATGATATTTTCAAAATTACTAATATAGCTTACTGTAATAAGAATATTGTTGTAATAGGAAATAAATTTGAAGAAAAAAAATTTTTTTACAGTTCCTCTTCATTCTTCATTATTAGATATTTATTGTATAAGTTTAAATACATATGGACCAATGTGTTATTTCAATATTTCTGATATTAACCATAAATGTTTCATTTTACCTTTTGACAATAATCAAGCAGCAGTTTATCCATTGCTTCACTTTTGAATGCATTGATTTTTTATTCTCGATTTCCAAGTTTTGCCTATAAGTTCTAGTTCTAAAATTGCAGGATGTTTTTTTTTTCTCATAAACATTGGGTCCTTTAAAAAAATCTTATTTTTAATCATAAAAATATTTTTGTTAAAATAAAATCCTTAGTAATAAGGATAAGGTAATTAGGATAAGTAATTTATCCTAAACTTGTAGATTTTTTTAGCTTAAAATAATTTTTTATACATTATGTTTTAGATAGATCTTAGTAAAGTAAAACACCATAGTAGCAACTAACAGTAACACTCTAGCTTACAGCCTTTAGACAAGTACCTACCTTTAAATTGTTTAACATATTTAAGTAGATAGGCTATGGGCGTACGGAGCCAAAAACGCGTGTATTTTTAAAAGGGTCTAAATTTTGCAAAAAATGACCATTTCTACCCCCTCCACTCCCACTTCAACCAATCAGCTTAAGACTCCGCCCACAAGCAATCAGCATTCAGAGCTCGCATTCAGCTTGCAGATCCCCGCCATTGCGGTGGATAACGACCAATCAGGCTTCAGATCGCGGCCATTGGGGAATTGGTATTCAGATCACACCAATCAGATTGTAGCATTCAAATCGCGGCCATTTGAGAGCCAATTCAGATCCCACAGCCATTGTGGCTTTAAGGTCGCGCCTCCCAGCCAATAATCAGCCTTCAGATCGCGGCCATTACAGTATTCAGAGCCCATTATATTACGACATTCAGACCAACCAATCAGATTACACCATTCATATCACGTTTCCAGCAGCCATTGAGGCTTTATTGCAGCATTCAAACCACACCAATCAGGCTGCAGCATTCAGACCACGTTCTCCGCCAGCTATAATAGCATTCATATGACATCCAATCATAATACTGCTTTCAGACACAGCTTAGTATGAAAGTTCAAAAGCGCGGCTCGAAATAAGCTAGTGGCGAGTCAACAATACGATATAGTATTAAAAAATAGCTTGTAATAGATAGATGTAGGTGGTAAGAGAACGGGAGGAAAGAGCATGCGCAGATCCTCTTTGTTTTAAATTTAATAATTATCTAAAATAATTGAATCTTTTAACATTAAAGTTTTTACCTAACAAGTAAACAGAGTTGACTAATATCTATCTAAAATACGACCCATCTTTTTACCTGATCAATGGCAGGATTGTGTATGTTAGGAACTGAAGAAGCTATTAAAAGCTCTTAGCTCAGGTCATGATTAGGTCTTAGGCTAATGATTAGGTCCTGATTAGGTCTTATCTAATAAGTGGACAACAGAGTAGACTAATAATTATCTAAAAGAATTAATATTACTGCGCGCGAATTATAGGCTTCATAACTAGTAGATTATTATTTCGAAGAACAACAACAAAATATTTAAGGCTTTACCCTAACCTCACTTTATCGGAATCACGGACGGCTCTTCACTACACAAACCACGTTACATTGACCCTACATCAGCCCCAAACAGTATAAACAGCTGAACACCCCTGTCTGCGTACCAAGATTTAAAAATTTGTAGCAAACATATTTATTAATAATAGGAGCCTGATAAACTATTAGAAATAAAACCGTGGAGGATAAGAATAGCCGTGTACAGCTGGAACTTGATAAAAAATACGAATAAATGTAATGATTTCAATGTTAAAACGTTTGAAATATATTTAATACATTATGAGTTATTGCGCCATATTAGGCATATATTGTATCGTCGGTAAGCACCCGCCGCAGCAACATAAGACATCAAATATAGCAAAAGCTGCTAATAATTGGTAGTCATTGTGTAAGTTGTATTGAATAGTTCGTTGTGTTCTAAAGATTTCGCTATTATTCCCAAGACAATTTGTATAGTCCGCAAGCTGCTGTTATGGACGTGAGAGGGCTCTGCTGCTACAGTCTGGCGACAAATTCAAATATTTAGTATACAGGGTGAATCAAAAGCTATATACAGGATGAGCTAAATAAAACCGTATAGAAAAACAATGTCATAACTGATCATGAATGCGAATAGAAAAACATGCGCAGTAGGTAATTATCTGAAATTAGGTATGGACATTGCCTTCCAACAACATAAAATCACTATAACTCGTAAACGCGTGCGAATATTGAAAAACAATTAGAAAAATGTGAATTCTAGCATGTTTCGAGTCGGAGAACTTGCCCATATACATTAAATTCAAATATTGAGCCCCAAACGGCTGTCTTCGCTCTTAGAACGTAAATTTGGCTAAATTGGTGTTCTACACGTTGAGACGAATCGTTTGATACTCCACATCACGTAAATCACGAGACCGGAAATGGAAACCGGAAGTAGATGGATTCTAGTATGTTTCGAGTCGGAGAACTTGCCTATATATTTTAAATTCAAATATCGAGCCCCAAACGGCTGTCTTTGCTCTTAGAATGTAAATTTGGCTAAATTAGTGTTGCAGACTTTGAGACGAATCGTTTGATACCCCACATCACGTGATTCAGGAGACCGGAAATGGAAACCGGAAGTAGATGGATTCTAGTATGTTTCGAGTCGGAGAACTAGCCTATATACTTTAAATTCAAATATCGAGCCCCAAACGGCTGTCTTCGCTCTTAGAACGTAAATTTGGCTAAATTAGTGTTCTAGACGTTGAGACGAATCGTTTGATACCCCACATCACGTGATTCAGGAGACCGGAAATGGAAACCGGAAGTAGATGGATTCTAGCTTGTTTCGAGCTGGGGAACACGCCTATATACTTTAAATTCAAATATTGAGCCCCAAATGGCTGTTTTCGCTCCTAGAAAGAAAATAGGGCTCAATTAGTGTTCTAGACGTTGAGACGAATCGTTTGATACCCCACATCACGTGATTCAGGAGATCGGAAATGGAAACCGGAAGTGACCATTTTATGATGGATTCTAGCTTGTACCAGCACACGTGCCTGGTACGGCTTTGTTATCATGGGACGCAGAAAGTTCCTATAAATATCAAGTTTTTGACAAGCGGGAAAAGAAAAGAATCGCCGAGCAGCCAAATCGCACTCAACTGATGCTAATAGTACAAAGCAGTTTACTATGTGTGTGACATCACCATCAATGCTAGTAAAAGTGTAAAATACACAACGCTGGTATTATTAAAGTTTATCGGTGCAACATAGACATCTTAAACGTATTAAAGTGAGTAATTATCCAGATATTTATTAACGATTTTAAGACCATATACTAATGCTCTGTATTGTGTGTAACAACTTCTTTTCATTAAAAACATTAAATATATTTATTAAATGTAAACATTCAAACAGTCTATATAAGTTTTCAAATAGCCAAAAACATATATTTTCTCCATAAAAACCGTAAAATACCATCGCCATTTTCAAAGTTGAAACAGCATTTTGAAGAATTTAAACAGTCAAAATTTTTATCTGACATTTCTGTACAAGTAAAGCCATTATAAATTAAAATATTCGTAGAAACAGTTATGCAAAAAGATCTCAAAAATAACATTCAAACATATATTTTTACATTTTGAACTGTTTTCTAACACACAAAGCTATATATTTATACTGTTGCAACCTAAAGCCGCAATCAAAAGAGGCCTAAGCTCATCCAATTCTCAGAATAATGCAGTCAATAATATTTCATGATATAATAACCGCTAACGAATTTCAATCTATAAATAATAATAATTTACATTGGTTGTAGTGTCGCTAGGTTGTTCAGACAAGTGTTTCAATTGTATATTTATTTCTTGTAATATATATTCGGGCCGAGCAATATCTAATCATAAATTTTTTAAATTTATCTTTTGTATCTTTGATGCCTGTGTATCTTTTGACCTTTGTACCTTTGACCTATCTTTGTACCTTTTGTCTTTGGTAGCGATATTAATACTGATTTTTTTTTGCAAGGCAATTGTAGTAATGTATGTTCAGTTAAAAATTACTTAATAAATATGGGTGGAAACAACATATTAATCAACCTAATAGGATTACGCTCTCATCTTGATATTTTAGTTCAACTAGTGCTGATATAGCGACTAATGTTGAGGTTTTGAAAATGAACGGTATTTCTGATTATGACTTAGGAGGATGTACCTTACTTATTAATAAAAATAAAATATCGTCATTCTTAAAAACTTATAGGGATTGCTCTAATTTGGACTATGATAATTTTCTTGTAGATTTATTCTCTGTTGATTGGGACTATATATTTTTACTTTAAGTGATGCTAACGATATACTAGATTTTTAATAATAATAATAATAATAATAATAATAATAATAATAAAGAAATTTATTTATACTGCACGACATATAGAAAATATTCACAATTTGTTGTATGGCAGAGACACAACAGTAGGGTCCATTATGTTATACATTTGAGTAATGCATTCTTACCGATTTTAAAGAAATCTATATCATTATTCCTTATAAATAAGTTACAAGCAGCCAAACATATTTGCAGGGGGGATAAGTGATTCTGATACTTAGTGATGTCCCTTAATATTCGTAGTTATTTGCTATATTAAATAAACTATAACGTTGTCTTAATCTTATATTAGGTACATTAACATCTATACTACATAAAATCTCATGTACATTTAAATTGCCTTTTAATATATTGAATATATTGAATATAAATTATATTTGGTATTTTCCCTTCTCCGTTGAAGACTCGCTACTTTGAGCTCCTCTAATTGTGACTGATATGACACCAATACTGGATATGCAGGATATATTCCATGTTTTTTTAAATACAGGAATCTTAGGAATTCTTTCTGTACCTTTCCCAACATATCAGTGTAAGCGATAGTACTAGGACTCCAGATAGGTGCAGCGTATTCTATCTTTGGTCTGATTAATGAATTAAACAAACTGACAACTGACAACTTATGTTCAGAAAATCTCGCGCTGTTCGTTGTACAAGACCAAGCCTTCTAAAACACAATGGCGACAAATTTATAATATGGCTGTTAAATTTAAAGTCTGAGGAAAAGGCTATACCTAAGTCACTGATTTCATTCAACTGCTCTAATCTGACTCCGTTAATGTAGTAATCGAAAGTAAATTTAAATCTGTTTATTGTGAAAGACATAAACTTGCATTTGCCTTCATTAATTGCATGGCGGTTTTTATCACAGTATAGTACCATCTGATTCAAATCATTTTGTGAGTGTACAGTCTTCTAAACTTATTATTGGTAAGTATAATTTCAAATCGTCTGCGTATAACATATAATTTGAGTACCTTATGTCCTTTGAGATATCATTAATAAACATAACGAATAAAAGAGGTCCCAATATTGAACCCTGAGGCACTCCCGACGTCGCTACATACTTATCTGACACTTGATTGTTGAACTTAACACACTGACTTCTGTTTACCAGATACGATTTCAAGAGCAAAATTAAATTTTCATCAAATGAAAATGCATTTAACTTAGTAATTAGAACTGCATGATTTACCTTGTTAAATGCCTTTGCTAGATTAGTGTAGATTATTACTGACATCAATAAGATTTTTCTAGACATTTCAATACCTATGAAGTCACTAAAAATGCTAAGGTTTGATGCCGTTTGTTCTAACATTGGTCAATTATTTAATATACACGCCCTCTTTAAAACAGCTAAAATAACTAAAGATACTTCTTGGCAAGACTATAAGACCTTGAGAAATATGGTTAATATCACAGCAAAAGCTGAAAAAGCTTATATTCAACATGTTTTAAGAATAACCCTAAAAAATTTTGGCGCACTTTAAAATATCTGAATATTACGTGTTCAAAAGGGAGCTTCTCTTCATCTCTAGATTTCGCCAGTGCTTCTGCTTTTAAAAATTTCTTTCAAAATTCTCTTCCTCTGATAATAATGATAATAATTCTAATTCTGATAATAATGACTGAACTGAGAAATTAAAATTTAAAGAGGTTATGTGTAATCAGATTGATACAATTATTCACAGTTTAAGATCTACTGCCGCCGGACCTGATGGAGTTGGTCTTAAATATTATTATTATTAATAGATGCATTAAAACCGATGGCGTACCTAACCGTTAGAAACAAGCTAATGTGATAACTACGCCGAAAAAGAAAAATCCTGCCGATATATCTGATTTTCGACCAATAAGTATTTTGCCAACGCCATCTAAAGTCCTTGAAAAAATTATTGGTGACCAACTCTCTAAATTCTCTGAAATAAATAATATTCTACCTAGTACGCAATCTGGGTTTCGGCAGTATTACAACACAACATCTACACTACTTAATATTACCGACGACTTATACAAAGTGTATGATGATAAAATGAATTCCTGTTTAATATTGCTCGACTATGGTAAAGCTTTTGATAGTAGTGCACATTCTACGCTTATCACTAAACGTAAGTTCTTTCGGCTTAGTCCTATTTCAGTTAAGTTTTAATAGGTATCTTCAATGAAAGTGGCAAAGAACTGTAACGGGTAATAGTGTATCTGATTTTATTTATTTGGATAGAGACGTACCGCAAGGTAGTGGGTCTTGGGTCGTTACTTTTTCATTATATACATCTGATCTAAATACGTACCTTAAACGTGGCACATTACATCAATATGCAGATGATACTTAATTATATTACAACTTTTATTTTAAGGATTTGATTTTGGCTGTTCAGAACCTAAACTTGTAAATTATTGGAAAATATTATATATTATTATATAAATTATATAATAAATTATATAATTATTATAATTATAAATATTAATATGGAATACTAATTTTTGAAATTTGTGTATTATATATTTCTATAGTCACCATGAATAAAAATCTTATCTGTTAAAGCTGTTTAACCTACTAATTTAAGCATAACACGCAATATTACACAACTTCTAAAATAGCGTCTGAAAGATGGTTTGAGGCAACATACAGATTTCGAGATTGTGCCACTCGCTTTTATTAGATTATTCCAATACTTTTTAATAAA
This sequence comes from Pogonocherus hispidulus, assembly GCA_963924545.1. Classification (NCBI taxonomy): domain Eukaryota; kingdom Metazoa; phylum Arthropoda; class Insecta; order Coleoptera; family Cerambycidae; genus Pogonocherus; species Pogonocherus hispidulus. The sequence continues at coordinate 36,468,458 of OZ004695.1, forward strand.
CAAAGAATAACTTATAGCTTGCGGGGTGTTTTAAATACTAAAATATAAATAGATTGGAATAAATCGGAGTTGTAATATTGTTTTTACTAATTTATTTGAAGTATTTAATGTTTACCATCTCCAGTATTCTTGGTGTGTTGTCCACATCATATACCGAGGAGGCTGCTCGAGATGGTCTTCGGCGATGTACTAAAGCCGTACGTAATATAAATAATCAGCTAAAATCCGCCAAGACCGTGGGAGAAAAACAACATCTGTTATCAACGCTAGCTACCATCAAGACCCAGAGGAACCAGATTAAGACATACATCAAACAGGGTTCTGGTGTAACAATAATAACAAAACGGAAAGAAACGGCAACAAATCGGGTCCATTGGGATGATTCCAGCAGCGCGTTTGCGTGCAATATTCGTACTGGCGTCATTTAAAATTTGAAACATAAGAACACCAGAGAATTTCTCAAGGATTGCTTCGCTCTCTTTAGACGTCGAATTGTCAACGCCTTGAAAAAAGAAGAGGCTGTCAAGGTAAATGCGGTGTTTTGTGGGCAGTTTATGTTGCAAAAGGCTGATAGAATTATTGAGGAGCCAAAATATTTTAATACCAAAAATTCTACTATTTATCGCGATACTAATTTAGATGAGTGGTTTCAAGCGCATGTTGTATCGCCTATACTAACTAAGTTATCAGAGTATCAGGAACGTGATAGTGGGTGGGCCTTGAAGAGCATAATGAATTTGGGGGTAAATATTAATAAATTCACACCACAGTTAGGCTCTTCATATATAAAACCACCTAAACAAATCAAAGCAAAGCAAGCCTGCATCAACGTTAAAAACGATGATCAAGCCTGTTTCGCTTGGGCAATAACTTCGGCTCTTTATCCTGTTGCTAATCATCGTCATCACCCAGACAGACTCTCATCATACACCCATTATTCTACAGTTTTAAATCTTAAAGACATAGTTTTTCCAATGACTATTAGATAGATTCCTAGATTTGAAACCCAAAATAATTTATCATAAACGTATATATTTTGAAAAAGATTAGTAAAAATTTCATAACTCTTCCCACATATTTAACTAAAGTTAAAAAAGATCAGCATATAAACTTGTTACTTATTCAAAATTCCTATGATGATGAGAACGTGGGAACATCTAACGATACGGCGCCTATTCTTTATTATTATGTGTGGATCAAGAACTTTCTCGACTTCTCTCCACACAACTGAGTAATCACCATTCTAAGAAATATTTTTGTTATAGATGTCTACACTATTTTAGTAGCAATGAAAAATTAGCCAAACATTATGAAGACTGTAAGAACATGAATGAATGTAAGATTCGGTTACCGAGTGAGAAAGATAAAGACTTGAAATTCAAAAATTTTAAAAATAAGGAAAAGGTGCCGTTCATCGTGTACGCCGACTTGGAAAGTGTCCTCAAGCCAGTGAATGATAAAAATAAATATCAAGAGCATGTACCGGCCGCAGTAGGTTATTATGTCAAATGTTCGTATGATTCCACATTATCTTTTTATCGATCTTATCGGGGTGAGGATTGTATGTCTTGGTTTGCGAGGGAACTTAAACAATTTTCAGAAGATGTTGAAACCGTTTTTCTTTGCCCTTACGATATTGCTATGACGTCACAACAGGAACTTGAGTTTCAGGCAGCTACACATTGTCATATTTGTGAGCAGTCCTTCGGTTCGGAGGATGTTAAGGTGCGAGACCATTTTCATTTAAGTCCCGAAAATAACTATCGTGGTGCTGCTCATGGGGGCTGTAATATTAATTATAAAGATGCAGTAGTTATACCGGTAGTTTTTCACAATTTGAGCGGGTACGACGCGCATTTTATACTGGAAAATATCGCTAATGATGTGGCAGAACGTATTGATATATTGCCTATCACTAAAGAAAAATATATATCTTTCACAAAAAATTTAGATCAAAATTTAATCAAATTCCGGTTCATTGATTCATTTATGGGCTCAGCCTTGGATACTTTGGCTTCATATTTGACTGAATTTCCAAATTTAAGAAACGAATTTCCTGATTTAGATGATGAACAATTTAAACTGCGAACTAAAAAAGGTGTGTATCTCTATGATTTTATGGATAATTTTGATAAATTTAATTTCGAAACATTGCCTGACATTAACGGATTTTACAATAAACTTAACGATACCAACATAGAAGAGGAAGATTATGAGCTCGCGAAGCTTGTGTGGGATAAATTCAAAATTCAAAATTTAGGACAATATACTGATCTATATATGAAAACAGATATTTTACTTTTAGCCGATGTTTTTGAACAATTCCGGAACAGTAGTCATCAAACTTACGGTCTCAATCCAGCACATTATTACACTCTTCCTGGATATACTTGGGACTGCATGCTATTTAAAACTCGACAAACGTTGGAACTGTTGACTGATATCGACATGATAATGTTTGTCGAGCGAGGTATACGAGGTGGACTAAGTCAATGTTCAAAACGTAAATGTGTTGCTAATAATAAATATATTCCAAATTTCGACATTAGTAAACCTTCATCATATATAGCTTATTTTGATGTTAATAATCAGTATGGTTGGGCCATGTCACAATATTTGGCATACGGCGGGTTGGAGTGGGTAGATTCAAATATTGATGTCGCTACTGTACCTGATAGTGCTCCGGAAGGCTATCTCCTCGAGGTAGACTTGGAGTATCCTCGGCATTTACACTATTTACATAAAGATTTACTTTTCTGCCCCGAACATAGCGCTCCACCCAGTTCAAAAAATAAAAAACTTTTAGCTAGGTACCCTATACAATAAAGAAAAATATGTTATACACTATAGAGCTTTAAAACAAGCGCTAAAACACGGCCTTGTATTGAGAAAAGTTCATAGAGTTTTGAAATTTAAACAGTCTCCCTGGTTAAAGTCTTACATAGATTTGAACACTAAATTATGCCAGGCAGCTAAAAATGATTTTGAAAAAAATTTATTTAAATTAATGAACAATGCTGTATTCGGAAAAACCATGGAAAATATTAGAAAACATTCCAACGTTAAATTAATCAATAAATGGGTTGGGCGTTATGGAGCTGAGGCTTTGATTTCAAGACCAGAGTTTAAGGCAGCCACAATTTACAATGAAAATTTGGTTGCTATTGAACTAAATAAGACAGAAATTTTATTTAACAAACCTACAGGGTGTCCACCTAGTGCGCGTAAGTCCAATATCTGGGTTAATAAAAGAGATAACTTAATTTTTTTTTCTACAGGGTTGTCTAATATCCCGAGCTGCACAAAATGAAAATATATTTACATATTCAGGGTGTTCAGTTTTTCCTGGACAGGTACCAACTTCGTTTTTCTAAATGGAAATATATATTTTTTATTGCTTTTTCGAACTAAACCCTTGATTTTAGTAGGACTTTCATCAGCCTTCCCTATACCTAACTTAAACTGTTTTTGAAATATCGACGGGTGAATATTGACATTTTTGCAACTTTGACACCCTGTAAAATCTAAACGGTTTGAGATCAAGCAAAACGGTTTGCACATTCCTATCTTAACTTTTCATAAGCTATCGTTTGGTACTAATTTCAGAATTATCCAAAAATTTTAAATTTTCTAAAAATTTTGAAAATTTTTTATTCCTGTATAATTTTGAAATTAGTACCAAACGATAGCTTATGAAAAGTTAAGATAGGAATGTGCAAACCGTTTTGCTTGATCTCAAACCGTTTAGATTTTACAGGGTGTCAAATTTGCAAAAATGTCAATATTCACCCGTCGATATTTCAAAAACAGTTTAAGTTAGGTATAGGGAAGGCTGATGAAAGTCCTACTAAAATCAAGGGTTTAGTTCGAAAAAGCAATAAAAAATATATATTTCCATTTAGAAAAACGAAGTTGGTACCTGTCCAGGAAAAACTGAACACCCTGAATATGTAAATATATTTTCATTTTGTGCAGCTCGGGATATTAGACAACCCTGTAGAAAAAAAAATTAAGTTATCTCTTTTATTAACCCAGATATTGGACTTACGCGCACTAGGTGGACACCCTGTATATATGTCGGGATGTCAATACTGGATCTAGCCAAGACAACCATATATGATTTTTACTATGAGTACATGAAACCGGAGTTGGGTAACGACTGTTCTTTGCTTTACACAGATACTACGGCGGTATCATTAGTACTAGAGATAACTGATAAAGATATATATGAGGTTATTCGTCGCGACTGCCATACTCGTTTCGATACCTCAGACTACTCGCCTGATAATCAATATAACATCCCTCGTGTAAATAAAAAAGTTTTAGGCTTGATGAGCGATGAATTCCATGGTACACCGATAGAGCTCTTTGTAGGTCTTCGATCTAAAATGTATGCCGTCAAACGTCTTGGGTCAGATAATATTACTAAAAAGATTAAGGGTATTAAGAAAACCGTTATAAAAAATGTTATTACTTTAAACGATTATTTAGAGTGTGTAGATAATTTTAAAAACAAGTATATTAGCCAAAACTTAATTCAATCTGAAAAACATGTTGTATTTTCCGTAACCCAAGAAAAAATCGCTCTCAGTCCTGACGATGATAAGCGGTATTTGATTGAGGGGTCATATGAAACTCTGCCTTGGGGACATTATTCGGTTATGGATACATGCTAACGCTTCTCACTTTTTCAAATTTCTCTCAACTTGAAATTTAAATTTTATATATTAAGATGGTTCTTCTAATAAATTTCTATAAAGCCGGATGCGTTACCACCTTCAGACACTTAAACATTGACCTTCAATCAGCTAACATGCCTAAAGAATGTTTCTGGGGAAGAGCATCCAATTGCTCTGAATGTACTTACACCTAACCTCAAAGATCAGTGCGAAGAATGTGGAAATGCTTCCTATAGAGTTCCGTCCACATATCAACGAGATAAAAAGGGAATAGGATACTATAAATTTGTTACATATTGTCAAGATTGCTATCAACTACGCTGTGGCCTAAAGGAAACATCCAAACTCCAAAATATGATTAATCAAGTAGCTGGAATACCGCAAATTGCCGCAATAGACGATCTGGCTACTATATTGAAAAAACATTTTGCATTACAATCTTCTTTCCTAGAAGAAATAAAGAAAATCTCCAAAGGTTCTGCATATATAATGATTAATCTAACACTACTCAGCAAAAAAAATAGATATTATATGGAGCTACCATGCATAATACTAAAACAAGAAGATGATATTCTCCAGTGGTTTGCGACAATGGTGTTCCCTGGAGCTCTACAAGAACTGCAGAAATATTCCGATCCTGTCTTATTATCAATGTATATAGATTATGATATTTGTTAATATATTCAAACTTTATCAAGTATATTATATTATTTTCTATGAATTATGTACCTACATAATTAGGCTATATTATTAAACATGAAATAAAATGTATAGTATAGTATAATAATAATAATAAATGATATGTATCTAATTGTAGAAATAGACAATGAATAATAATAAAAAATATTATTCAAACTATGCTGTTTTATTCCTCTGGGGTAATTCTTAATAATAATCAATTAAAACAACTTATATCAAGTCTTTATTTACACAATATATAAAAACCATTTTATTATGGGTACGTTGTAATTATAGTAAGTGATATTATAATTTTTATATATATTTTTCAAATATTTTTTAGCTTGTCTCATTATAACAACAAAATTAATATTAGTACATGTTGATTGAGATGTTTCGCTAACAATGTTGCTTATCCTTTTCTATATAATTTAGAGTTTTGAACTCTAAAGAGAGATTGAGAGGTTTGTAACCAGGTCAAAGTGCATTTTCAATAGAAGGATATACACGTTTGTTGTTCTAGTATATTCAACCCCCTTCTTCTCACTATGTAATTAGAGGTTTATCACAAGTAATTTGCAATTTAAGGTATTGGGTTAGAACAAAATTTTATATACATATCCATACTGTGATATTATTTTACCAATACAAAGATAAGAACATGTTTTGCAATATCACCTTTAAAGGGGTGGGGCTTATAGAATTTTAATAATTAGTAAATTATATTCATTTCTCGTAGCTCATCGATTATGATCTACTATGAAGGCTATAAATTCGCGCGAAGTAATATTAATTCTTTTAGATAATTATTAGTCTACTCTGTTGTCCACTGATCAGGTAATAATTATTGATTATTATTAAATTAGCCTACTGTTCAGGTAAAAATATGGGGCGTGATTATTTTAGATAAATATTAGTCAACTCTGTTTACTTATTAGGTAAAACTTTAATGTTAAATGATTCCATTGTTTTAGATAATTATTTTTTAGTACTATATCTTATTGTTGACTCGCCACTAGCTTATTTCGAGCCGCGCTTTTGACTTTTCATACTAAGCTCTGTCTGAAAGCAGTAATCTGATTGGATATCATATGAATGCTATTATAGCTGGCGGAGAACGTGGTCTGAATGCTGCAGCCTTATTGGTGTGATCTGAATGCTGAAATAAAGCCTCAATGGCTGCTGGAAACGTGATATGAATGGTGTAATCTGATTGGTTGGTCTGAATGTCGTAATATAATAGGCTCTGAATACTGTAATGGCCGCGATCTGAAGGCTGATTATTGGCTGGGAGGCGCGACTTTAAAGCCACAATGGTTGCGGGATCTGAATTGGCTCTCAGATGGCCGCGATTTGAATGCTACAATCTGATTGGTGTGATCTGAATACCAATTCCCCAATGGCCGCGATCTGAAGCCTGATTGGTCGTTATCCACCGCAATGGCGGGGGATCTGCAAGCTGAATGCGAGCTCTGAATGCTGATTGCTTGTGGGCGGAGTCTTAAGCTGATTGGTTGAAGTGGGAGTGGAGGGGGTAGAAATGGTCATTTTTTGCAGAATTTAGGCCCCTTTAAAAATACATGCGTTTTTGGCTCCGTACGCTCATAGCCTATCTATTTATTTAATTTCATGAGTTTTACTAATGTCGTTTTTTTAAATATATTTCATGAACATGAATAAAGTGTAAGATGTCTTGGATCGTGGCACATTTTACATCAGACAATTCAGTGGAGGTTATACCCAATTCCTGAGTTGTTCATGACAAGGAAAGTTTTTGGCCTCCATTCCAAAAAAGGACCAAAATTTATGAATCGGTGAGAACCCGAGAATCACCACAATCTGACTGGAATGTCTTGAAAATAAGAGTTTTGGGACGTTATGTAAGTTCTAGGTTTAGAAACTGTCCACATTTTTTATTTTATTTGTTTTTTTGTTTATGCCTAAATTCATTTGTTTTGTCAAATTGTGTTTTATATAAAAATGATTTTTTATGCTAAAAATGTGGATATACCAATAATTATTGGGTTTGCTGATATAATGATATAAAAACTTGAATTACTAACTCGTCCCGAAAGAAGTTGTTTTAATATTTTCTCAAATACTTTTTAATATTTTAGATGATTTTGATAAGGCGCAAAATAAATGTGACAAAGCAGAAACCACTGATTGTTTGTCATCTAATAATGATGACAGTCTAATTAATTATGGGAAAGGTCTGAGAAAAATAAAACCAAACAGCTATTACAATGATGATAATAGGAGTGCTGTTTCAAGCGAATCCGAAAATTATCATGCCTTACCAAACCCCTTAAGAAAAAAGAAGTTATCATCGGAACACCAAAAAAAGTAGTGTACCCAATTAGTTACACATTGTTGGATATAATAGTACTTATTGTCTTTTTCAGGCAGCAAGTATATGAAAAAAAAAATTGTTGGAAAGACCGTAAGTGATACACAAGAAAGCCGCAATCGGTTATTAGGTAAAAAGTATTTAATAGTTTTATGGTTATTGAAAATTTTTATATTTCTTCGTTTGAGCTACTTGGAGTTAATTTGCTGCAATAAAACATTATTATATAAATCAATTGCATTTCTAGTTTAAGGCGGTTGCAGTTATTGTATTAAATAAATATAAGGAAGCAACTTGACTCCTCCCAATAGTTTAAGTTTACGACCAGTGTAATAAGTTTGTAATAGCATCACTTACTGTCCGATCCTGTGATGAGGGATTTCATACTTCTGGATTGTTTAGAATACTTATTTATTTCTTTATTTTTTTTTAGATATGGAGATCCACAGCACAAATGTGATGGATAAAAGTTGGAATAACCCAAGTACCAAACACCTAAATAATATAACCCTCAGCCAGCACAATGCCACTGCTGGTTAATTTTTTTTTTAACGCAAGATAGGCAATTACATAATTTTGAAAATAATTTTCATAAGCATGGAATTTAAAAAGTTTTCCATTCACCTTTGTTCTTAATTCAATGTGGATATTCAATATAAATATTTAATTTATCTATATTCTTGACTAATTAATTGATCCATATTCATTTTCATTATTTTTAGGGTCGGAGGATCATATAAAATCATTTATTGCAAGAAGTAATGGTATGTTATGTCATTTGTTACAAAGAGCATACTTTTAATTTTTTATTGTAGAATTTCAGAGGCAAGTTTTACATGAATTGTTTCTGATAAAACGCTACTAAAGCAAAATTCAGAATCTCTCAGTATCTTGATTCAAGGACAAAATCCCATTAGAGAAGATGATGTTCCGGCAGAAGTGTAAAAATAATGTATAAGAAATTTCCTATAAGAACAATAGAAGAAATACAGGTGATGGGACAATATTTAACAGACGAGAAAAGTCTGAATGGATTGGTATATATAGTTCTTTAGCTTCTTGGTTTTCACATATTGATAAAACTTTTTTGTAGGCGAAAGAACTTGCCTTAGTAGGAGGTGACTCTGTAAAAGACACAACAAATAGAATTATGCACCATATTTTTTCTAATTCTATAGGAACTCAGTATAGTTGGGAAGGACAGAAGGGGAAAAGAATTTTTAAAACGTTGCAGTTGGCGACGCTAGTAATAAGTTAGTTTCAGTATAGTACTTGAATGAAAAGATTAATTCATCTATTCAGGTATATTATGTACCTATAACATCAATTTGTTTATTATGAGGTAGTCAAAATTTGTATCCCTAATTTTAGGTGCTGTGCGTTTGAATAAAAATACCTCTGGTGTAACAGAAAATGAAATTGTTAAAATAATAAAACTTTGGTTGGTCCGGTCAAAAGCAAAAGAAAATGGCCGCAAGAAAGAAGAACAGGGGGCATTGACTGAGTATGTATCAGTTTATTTTTAAGTTTTATTTATATAATGCCATACCAAATAATTTTGGACAAATTTAAAAAATTATATCCAAATTGTACAACTGTTTTAATGTTTGCTTACACTTAAATACACTTACAGCAGTTGATAGCTTTATAATATTGGACACGTTTAAAATTAGCTATGGGCGAGTTTTTAAATTCAGCAATGGATTTCATCAAAATATGTTCTATCTTTTTTGTTTTTTTAATTAAGAAGAGAGAAATAGATAGTTTTCTTCACATTGTTACTGAACTTCTCAAACTAGGTATGTACTATTATTTATACCACCAGAATTATTACAATATATTAGTCAAGTTACTATGGGGTGGGAGATTATAACCAAACCAAAGAACATTGAGGAAATGTCACATTTTTGCATTATTGTTTTAATCTTTTAATTATTCAGGGTAGCTCAAAATATAGTTATGGACCAAACACATGGAATGCCTTATTTTTGGCTTGTTAAAGATTTATTACCAACATGTAAAAATACTATTAAAATTTTTTAAATGCCCTATTCTCTGTAGGTTTGCATCACTAAGTTGCATAAATTATTTAAAAGCGAAATCTACAGGGCATTACATATTTAAAAAAATTATTCGTTTATTTTATTAATTCAATTAACCTTTCTAGGCAACCTGCTACTGATGGTGAAAGTAAGATTACGACTGATGATCTGTGAGAACGTATTTTGTGTAAATATTACAGACTATTATTTCATGTTTCATGTACCATCATTTCAGGAAATAAATGTCTTTTCTCATTTCATGAAATAAATATGTTTATTTATTTATTTGTGTGTTTATTATTGGGAAAACTTCTTTATGGCATAATTATATTCTACAAATAATATAAATCTGGGCAATAGTGTTACTAAGAACTAAAGATATAATTCCATCACTAAATTTGGAAATAGGTACATATTTACAAAGCAGTTTTCTAATATATATCAACAATATAAAATGTGACAAATAATAAATAATATAAATAGGTTGCATTGTTATTAGTGATGTTAAATTACGTGTAATTTATCATCATGTAATTTTACATGTAATTTTACACGTAATTTATAGCTTTACACGAAATTTTAGGAAACTTATGAATTTCATTAATATATTCGTTAATTGCAGTTTCAAGTCAAGGAGAATGTTGAAAACGAAAATTTTACTGATCATGTTCATGTGTTTTGTCAATAATATGTTAATAACCATACTCCAGTGTAATATTGTCTTAGTAGTCAGTAAATACACTGAAAATTATTACTTTTCAAAGACTTTACCCTGACTTGTGGCCACGTTTATGAGATTAAGGTATACAGGGTGGCCCATAGAAAACGCACCGGAAGGTATAACTGCCAAGAAAATATTTTGTCGAAAAAATTCTGAAACACGTCAAGTTGGTTTGTGAGGAGGACAACTCTTGTCGCAAAAATTATTGCTCAAACTTTACCCTCAGAAGCGGGTGTCTCATCCACCCAGAATTTTTCAAATGGGAATGGGTGACATGCGATTTCTCATTAAACAGGATTTTTAATTCCCTATAGGCTGCAGCTTGGTGTTTGAGATTCGGTTCATTTGTTTAGAAAATATGGACTCCTGTAATGCCCCTAATACATATCCCGAAAAAAAATGCAAATATTAAATCGGGTTTACTTAACCGTATCATTGAAGTAAATGCTGAAAATAATTCCTTAGGAAGGGCCAACCAGTTTTCTGTTATGTTTTGGTTGTTTTGCAGATAGTTGGCACCCTTAAGGCAGTAAGTATTAGTAGGTACGTCCTCATATTCTTGTAGGTACACAGAACACACACTAATACAGTAGTTTAACGTGTTTCGCAAGTAGTTATAATCAAAAATAAAACACTTCATAACTTTGAAAGGGTCCAGTGATCCGTAAACCCTGTGTGATTACTGTCGAATGTCAAATCTGTTTTGCGCGTAATTTGAAATTTTCTATAAAGTTTCATAAATTACAGTAAATTACGTAATATAAAATTTTCTATAAGTTTCATAAATTTCTGTTTCCAAAATTTCTGTAATTTATAAGGTTCATGAAATATTTCCGTTACTTTACCGTAATTTATGTAACTTACAATTTGTAATCTTACGATTTACATCACTAATTGTTATATAAGAACCAATTAAGTAGTGTGATGAAATAGTGGGTTGTTTACAAAGATTTTATATGTATATTCATATAAAATATGGGTGTTTATAAGAAATCTGTAATAATAAAGTTTACATTAAAAATAGTTCAAATTTGTCAGCCGAAAAGATGTTGTAAAGCAGAAATAACTTAATTTCCATCCCATACAATATAATTTTTTATCAAAATGGATGAAAATACCCACTAGTGGATTTTCTAAAATATTAAATTTGAACGTAGTTCTAGTGAGTTTTATATTATATTTCTTTTACAGATATAAAAGGTTTCCAGAACATCGATGTACCCACCAGAAGCATATTGATTAGCCATATCCTAAAGAGTACTTTCAATGTTGGAATATGAAATTTTTACACCCACCTTTTCAAGTATGCTAGATTCATCTAAAATAATAGTGATTCGGCCACCATACAGTGGTAATACCAGAAGAAGTCCCAACTTTGTAATTTTAAATGGAATTCCCTTTATGGAGTAGTTTTGAAAGGGAGTTCTCTCACAAATACACTGATAGAGTACAGTCAAGATTTCAAGTTCTAAACGTCATGAGTAACGCTATGAAACCCTTGCCGTTGCTAACTAAATTTTAAATTATTTAATGGATTAAAAGTAGACATTATGCATTGTGTGCATCATAGAGTTATTATAATGGTACATTATAATAACTGGTATGCATAATGTCTACTTTTAATCCGTTAAATAATCTAAAATTAAGTTGGCAACGGCAATGGTTTCATAGCATTACTCATGACGTGTAGGACTTGAAATCTTGACTGTAGTCTATCAGTGTATTTACAGTTGTTATTAGTGTACAGGAGTTTATGGATTTATCTCTATAATAGCAAGGGTGTTATGACCAAAAGAGTGTGCCGTTTGAGTAATATTTCGGAAAGAACGTGAATTTGCTGTTACGTGATATAAAGTGTTTGACGACCTCCCCCTCCCCCTTATTCTTATGGCACATTCTTATTCAACATTATTAGAGATAGACATATCAACCCTTATATAATTAATTGCGAGAGATCACATCTGTCAAAAAATGTAAAAATATACAGGGTGTTCCATTTAAAATAACAGTTGACATCTATTTCCAACATTATCAGAACCGATACAGTCACTGTTATTTTAGATTAATAGAGTGTACTTAACAGGTGTGTGCAAAATTTCAGATGCCAATATCAAGTACATACACCTCTTTAGTTTATGTTTAATCAGTCGTAGTGTTTAATACCCATCCTGTTATTATTTAATTTCAGAAATGTTGTACAGACATGTATCAAACCTATAACAGTGGAGTATTTGTATGTCTATTTGATATTTAAACAATATTGGTGGTAAAATAAAGCATGTTGTATACACATGGCAATATTTTAGAGTAATGTTTGTAATATATTATAAAAACATTTTATTGATATGTGTGTTATATTGTTTATATATTTATAAAATGTTGTAGAAATATTATTTAACATTTGTAAAAATGTTAGACAAACATTTTTGAAACTTACAACAGTATCTATATCTTATATCAGTACTTTTATATATCATATAGATATATGATATATAAGAAATATTATTAATAGTAAAACACATGTTGGATGCACATTGCAATATTTTAAAATAATATTTATAATATGTTGTAAAAACATGTTGGTGCTGTGTGGGTAGATACGAAAACAATTAAGCGCGATTTTTATGTGGACGACCTTTTGACAGGGTCAAATTCGGAAAGCGATCTTGTAAAAATAGGAAAGGACATTCGTGATATTTTACGTACGGGGGGTTTTGAGTTGAGGAAGTGGGCGTCAAATAGTAATGAAATATTAAACAATTTCTCTGTAAGCGACAATAACATGGTGAATTTAACAAACATTCAGCCCAACCGCGTATCACTTATGTTACCGTAACGTGCATGTTAAAGTTCGTCTGGGAGAATCTGTTATGTTATATTCAAATTTCATACTACGTAACGTCAGAAAAACAGACATTTGTTTAACATGCGTGTTATTATCTATACGTTATGTTATGATAACAGTGACAAATTTCAATTGCTTGTAAGGTGTGGCTAAATGCATAACGTGTGTGATCTGACAAATGCGATCTGACAAATGGCTTTTGATGGGATATTAAATTTAGTTTTGATGTAAGAAATACATGAGTGGCAACAAAGGTATTGCAATATACAGCACCTTTCGTATTTTTTAATGGAAATTATGTTTATTTAAGCTACAATCAAAAAGTACAGAGACGTATTTTTTATAAGTTATTTCGATTGTCTAAAGAATTTCTTCCACAGAACTTTTATATTCCCCCTCTCAGACGGGTTTGTTTTACCGCTGATCAGTAACTTATTTTCTTGAATAAATTGTAGCAGTTGTTCATATTGGGCCGTTGTTGTTTTCTTTTGCCTTTTTCCTTCCATAATTTGAACTATAGTCACACAAATATACAAATTAGGCCTTAATCTGATTAAACGTCAAATATGTCACTCTAACTCTAAAACCTAGTCTGTTATGGTTCTGTAACATCTCGGCGGATTATCCTTGTCTTGTACAAGAAGCACATATTAAGCTATTTCACTTTACACGAACATACACGACTTTGTGCCTGTTATGAAAAAGTCATAACATGCAGGATAACGGCCCACGTTATTCGGAGATACCCGGTATGACTTTTGCACTTCCACGTTATGAAACATGTTATTTTCATATGTCATCATAACATAACAGGCGTACGTTAAATTTATTGAATATGATACGCGGTTGGGCTGAATATCGGGGAGTTTAAACCGTTAGGAATTTGTTTTAATAAAGGTACGAACGAAATCTATTACTCAATAAATTTGTTACAACAGCGAACGATTTCTAAAAGGAGTATTTTGTCAAATATTGCGTCTATTTTCGACCCATTAGGATTGATAAGCCCGGTGACTATTAAAGCTAAATTAATAGTACAAACCCTTTGGAAAGCCGGGGTAACGTGGGACGAATCTTTGCCAGCAAGTTTACACTCCGACTGGTTGGATTTTAAACAAAAATTATCTACTTTAGGCTACATAAAAATTCCTCGAAGAGTGGTGTGTAATGACGCGGTCAAGATTGAATTGCACGGTTCTGCGGATTCTTCAGAAAGGGCGTTTTCCGCTTGCGTGTACATGAGGTCACAAGCCAGTGAGGGCGAGTAGCAGGTAAGCTTGCTTTGCGCCAAAACGAAAGTCGCACCCCTAAAAAAGGTAACACTTCCTAGGTTGGAGTTATGCGCGGCGGTTTTGTTAGCAAGTCTTATTAAAAGGATACAAATTTCAGCAAAAAAACGTTACGTTTTACGTCACGTTTTTGTGTTTTTTTAATGATTTTTTTACGCGTCAAAAACGTCACGTTTTAAGTCTCGTTTACGTCACGTTTTATGTAGTTTTTTATGACTTTTTTTCGAGTCAAAAACGTCACGTTTACGTCACGTTTTTGTGTCGTTTTTTATGACCTTTTTACGTGCCAGAAACGTAACGTTTTTGCGACGTTTTATACCACGTTTTACATGGGGTTATATCGGAAATTCAAAATTATTTTCGTGACCTTTTTACACGTCAAAAACGTTACGTTTTAAGTCACGTTTACGTCACGGTTTTGTGCCGTTTTTTTATGTCCTTTTTACGCGTCAAAACGTCACGTCTTGCGTCACGTTTACGTCACGTTTTTGTGTCGTTTTTTTATGACCTCTTTATGCGTCGAAAACGTCACGTTTACGTCACGTTCTTGTGTCTTTTTTTATGACCTTTTTACGTGCCAGAAACGTAACGTTTTTGCGACGTTTTATACCACGTTTTACATGAGGTTATATCGGAAATTCAAAATTATTTTCGTGACCTTTTTACACGTCAAAAACGTTACGTTTTACGTCACGTTTTTGTGGCGTTTTTTAGTTTTTATGTAGTTTTTTATGAGTTTTTTACGCGTCAAAAACGTCACGTTCTTGTGCCGGTTTTTTATGTCCTTTTTACGCGTCAAAAACGTCACGTTTTACGTCACGTTTACGTCACGTTTTGTGTCGTTTCTATATGACCTTTTTACGTGCCAAAAACGTAACGTTTTTGCGACGTTTTATACCACTTTTATATGGGGTTATATGGGAAATTCAAAATTATTTTCGTAACCTTTTTACACGTCAAAAACGTTACGTTTTTGTGTCGTTTTTTTATGATTTTTTTACGCGTCAAAAACGTCACGTTTTAAGTCTCGTTTACGTCACGTTTTAAGTCTCGTTTACGTCACGTCTTATGTAGTTTTTATGACTTTTTTACGAGTCAAAAACGTCACGTTTTACGTCACGTTTATGTGTTGTTTTTTTATGTCCTTTTTAAGCGTCAAAAACGTCACGTTTTGCGTCACGTTTACGTCACGTTTTTGTGTCGTTTTTTTAATGAACTTTTTATGCGTCAGAAACGTCACGTTTACGTCACGTTTTTGTGTCGTTTTTTATGACCTTTTTACGTGCCAGAAACGTAACGTTTTTGCGACGTTTTATACCACGTTTTACATGGGGTTATATGGGAAATTCAAAATTATTTTCGTGACCTTTTCACACGTCAAAAACGCTACGTTTTACGTCACGTTTACGTCACGTTTTTGTGTCGTAGTTTTATGACTTTTTTACGGGTCAAAAACGTCACGTTTACGTCACGTTTTTTTGTCATTTTTTATGACATTTTTACGCGTCAAAAACGTCACATTTACGTCACGTTTTTGTGTCGTTTTTTATGGCTTTTTTACGTGTCAAAAACGTCACGTTTTACGTCACGTTTGCGTCACGTTTTTGTGTCGTTCTCCGCGCAGGGAGGTTACTGTTCCTGATAAATTAGTTAGGCTCGTTTAAATCAACTATTGCAGTCAAGATTTTGTAGCACTGAAGATTCTGCAGAATATGCCTGTTCCAGTGAAATATAAATGCATAAAATGCTGTGCAGAAACCGAACTACCTAACACCAAATGCATTCCATGTGAAAGTAAAGAATTTTTTGCGAATATGGATAAATCAAAGCATATCTCAAGCTCTTATTTAAAAAAATGATTTCTAATAAAACTTTAAATGTTTTGACCTGTAGAATATACCTTGTAGAAGAAGATTAAGTATATACAATTTAAAATTTCCGCTATAGTTTTATTATTGTTATTATTATTATTATTATTATTATTATTATTATTATTATTATTATTATTATTATTGCAAAGTATGGTACACCTTGTAAAGCTTTATTTTTAAAGTTCAAGATACTGACATTGCCATCCTTTTTCATATTTGAGACATTGCTTAGAATTCACCAACGCCGACACATAATCCCCAAACATTCGGATATTCACAAGCATAACACGCGGCATGCAAATTATTTGGTTTCCGATTACTCTCGAATTAAAATTACTCAGAGTAACAAACTTAATATTGATATTTACAATAGATTTATTTGATCTCTCTGGTAATGTCGGTATCCTGGACATGAACTATTCTTGTTTCTATCGCTTAGCCAAAAATTTTTTGACTAAGAACTGTTTTTATAGTATATCCGATTTTATGGACTGTTCTACCGTATATGAAACTTAGTGCACACATCTTTATTGTTTTGTTTTACTATGACTTTAAATGTACAAACTGTATATAATGTGGTCAATAAACTACTCTCTCTCTCTCTCTCTCTATTGTTATTATTATTATTATTATTATTATTATTATTATTATTATTTATTTATTTTATTTTATATTATTATTACTTATTTTTATATTTAACAAGGCAAGCAATGTTTTTACAATTTGGAGCAGATAATTGTAAGTCTCTTATACTGTAGCGAAAAAATATCGGAACACTTATACCTACCTAATGGAAATATCTCTGCACATTTTACAAAAACCAATTTCAAATAAGTTGTATTTTTGTAAATTTTTATTTGACTTTACTTAAATAAATAGATATTAATATATACAGATCAAAATATTACCATAAATAATTTACATTAACATGTTGACTTTCGACTGACGAAAATTTAAAAAAAAAATCCCTTTAAAATTAAAATAAAAATTTTAAATTTGATACCGGTGCTATAAGAATGGCAATCATCAACTTGCAATTTCATCGATGGTTGCTACCCTTGGGGGGTAGTTCGGCTTCAGTTTTACGCCCAAAATATATTATATACTTGTATGATGAAGAAAACAGATTAATGCGACAATTGATACTTCCAGATAAATTTAATATTAACGAAATTGGCTTAAGTGAGCAAAACAGAAAAGAATAGCAAAAGCATAAGCAAAAGAATAGCCAACTGTGACTTACCAGTCAACTTTTTATTCTAAAGTGTTTTTCGAATATCAAATAAAAGAATCAGGTCGTAGTATTTAAAAATTTAAAGTTAATAATATTAAAAGGACGAAACGTGGCAGGAAAAATCTGATGTCATACGTATATAGAGCATAAAATGTTTTTCTAAAAGTGTATTTGATTAACCATACATACAGTGTGTCCAGCCAGGAGATAACACGATCCATAGATGTCTCAGAAACTACTGAGAGGATTTTTAAAAAACTTTGTACGTGTAGTAAATCTAGGGTGTTCTCGGCAAATAAAATATTTTGACAGTTTTGTGACTTCCGGTTGCACCGGAAGTAGATAACATCTTGCTTGATTTAAATGGAACACCCTGTATATTTCTCCATATTTGGATTCTACATACAATTTTACCATACCAATACCATACCAATACCATACCATACAATACCATAACTCATGGGGCTGGCGTGAATGCCAAGGTTGCTGAACTACAGGGTGTTTCAATTATGATGTGCTATCACATATCTAACCAGTTAAACTACTTTAATAAAATTTCAGGTAACAATGGAAGTGTTTCTTGCTGCACAAAACACATTATTTGTCAACTGGCCTGGAAATTTCGTTTCCTAATAAAATGAGGATTACTTCGAACCAATAGTGAGAGTTATGTCGGTTGAATAATCTATTTTTTGTAAATTTAGATTCAACAGTTCACACTACGTCTAAGAAATCTACATCTTATTGGTATTTTATTAAAATAAACTAGAAATAGGAGAAAATCGCTGTCGCGATTTTCGTTCTCATTTCAACTAGAAATGGGAGAAAATCGCTGATTTCTAGCTCTGCCGGGGGTCCTGGCCTGCGACCTGGGGTCACCCTTAGGGTGACAAAAGCATCTAGAATAATATTATTTTTATGAAAATACATATTAAGAAATTTTGTATTTAGAATGATGATGTAATTAAACTAAACTTTTCTCAATATTTTGATGAATTGTAAGGGTACTCTGTTCTTGATGGTAAAACATCATAATTTTTTAAGTGCTGAAAGTAGAATTTATTTTTCAGTAAACATTTTTATCAATTTTATCAACATTACCAAATATATATTGCTGTCATAATTGTAGCAGCAAATTAATATTGTAGGTATTTACTTTTTTAAGCTAAAATGATGAATTTTACAGACTGCCAAAATTAAGGAATTAATTCCAAACTAATACTATAAATAATTGGAATTAAAAAGGGAAAAAGAAGTTAGCCTCCAGCGTGACTCGAACTCGCGAAATCAGCATTATGATTTTTGGAATCCTGCAAATATCCCATTGCGCTACTGAGACTGTTGTCAGAAATTTACCTTGAGATGTTTAAGTATGTAAACTGTACGTATTATCCTAAAAAAAATATTTTTACCGATTTTCCAATTGGAAAAGCATTTCGCTTCAGTATTTTGGTAATCAGAAGTTTGGCAGTCAGTAGGTACTATCGATTCCGTTAGCAATATTTCTCATAGGAAAATAATGAAAATAACCTATCTGAAGTTTAATTAATTTTACAGTTTTCGTGGGAGGTGCTTGTCGTGTTAGTGCAATATCACATCGGCATATAAAATGAGAAAAAAGTTGGGACGGATGCGACTCGAGATTTTAGAAGACGAAATAGACGTAGATGGAGTCCAAGTACGGTCTCGAAAAAAAATCTCAAAAGGATTAGAGAAAGGACTGAACTTTCGCGTGAAGCCCTTCTCGAAGCCGTAAAAATTAGATCAGGGGCGAGGCGAGGGGGTTCCGCGAAAAGTCGGGATTTCAGCGGGCGTGACGGGACCATTAGGAGCGAGGACAAACGCCGGTGCTAGCCGCATCTCTCTCGTCGAACGGCGATCGACGAAAATTTTGCAGAGGTTTTTTGAAAAGGCGTTTAAATTGGGAAAACGCGTAAGAAACGGGACGAAAATACCCTTACGCATTGGAAAAAGGCCGGGGGCAACGGTCGCCCGCGGAGATCGTTGATCCCCTCTCAAAGGAGAGAGCTTTGAAACTTTGTGGATTCGGGGACGGAATTTAGAGCGAGACAGAATCGACGCGTTTTAATATACATGGAATATTGATTCACAGAAACTGTTTTTTCTTTAACATGGCTTACTTGGAATTAATTAAATAAGGAAGCATACAATTTTTTTGGATTTATAGAATTTCTATTAATAACTTAGAAACTGTTATCAAGGAGCGGAGGAGTATAAAATAAGTCCGCTCACACAAAATAGAAGGCATGTAGAATGAGCATTGCTTATTTTCTCTATTTTTTTGTTTAAATGTTTAATCTGAGGCATGTGTTTTGTTGCTGATAAACCATTTTAAAAATATCAAATATTTTTTAATTATATTATTGTAGCAACCGCGTAGTAGTTATGAAAGATATGTCGTAGGTACCTACTTTAAATTTCGAAGGAAGTGCCCTAGTGACATAAATAATATTTGCCTACTATAACTTATCAATATATCTAGGAAAAAAATAGTTTTCCAGCTGGAAATCTAGGATACGCCTTTTTCTGTTTTTCCATTTTACAATACTCATTAATAACATTTTAGAGAACAACTTATTTAAGTTTTAGAAGTATTTTATATTTATGTACGTACTGCTAACGCATGTAACTTATTACTAGTTAAATGAATCTTGAAAATTGACAGTGCATTCTCAGTTTACAATTTTCTTAAAAATTCAGTATGCGTAAAGAATATCATCTGTCTGAATGTAATTTTACTTGAGTATTTTCTATGTAGCCTTAAAGAAGATGGATAGTAAAAAAGAATATTTCAGCAATTTAGTGTTTTATATCGCCAATGTCTTGTATTGAATGTTATGTTATTTTTATTAACATAACAGAGCCACAACTAGTTCAAAAATATTATTATAATAGATATTAGTACTTACCTAACACTGGGCGCGCAGAATTAATAAGAAAAAAGAAGTCATAGAGATAAGTTAGATGCGATCTAATTTTGATGCGGGCTCAGTGAAAAGCGGAGATTAGTCAAAAATTACGTAGATTTATATTTAATTCCGTATTTCAGTTACTCCAGTTAAAATTATGATTTTCGGCTCTGAGCATATAAGACAAGAAGAATGAAAGAATTAAATACTTCAACTTAAATAAAATACAATGTCAAGAATCGATTGTTAAATTACAATTAGATTCTTGAGAAGTTCTAAGGGAGATAATTAAATACCTATTTACATTTGTTCTTCCATTAAGAGAAAATACAATTAGTGATTTTTGAAAAATATTAAATACCTAAATATTGTACAAATTTTATTTCAAATATTTGGTATCTACATAAAAATATTGGTTCGTTAGTGTTCCATGTGTTGGTATTATCTCGTTTTTCAATACTACTATCCTTTTGTGATTTTCGGGATTATAAATAACTATTACCGAGTTTAAATTTTATGTAAGTTTGTTAAAATCCTGAATTGAAATGTCCAAGAATATTACGGGTACCTACTCTATTTAAAAAAACACGGAATCATTTGCGTTGACAAGTCGCGAAATAAAAAAGTTATATGCATAAGCCAGTATTTTGTGACATCCAGTATATTAAAATACACATATGGCAAAATCATTTTGACATCACATTGACAGCTATACAGCTATTATGTAAAAGACACAAAAGAAAAATAATTTAACTTTTCCCTTTGCAAAGTTTACAAGCTTCTTACCTCGACTTACAAAGATTTAATCATAAAAACACTTCACTTGCCTCCTTGAGCATCTTCCACAGACATACAATTTTTATCATTTCATCAATTTGCTTTTCAGGTCAAGTTAATATCGATAATGGTATTTAAACGGGCACAAAAATATGGCAACACTGCCGGGCTACATAAGAACCGTAAGACTTATAAAAATATATACTCGGGCTACACAAACTAACGTTTATATCTTTGGGCTTTACAACGTCCTGTTATTACATAAAATTTTAAATTAAGCAACTAAGTTACCCCTCTAATAATGCCCTGATTTATAGTTAAAAGAAGGGTTAATGGTCACAGTATATACTCCTTTAACTCTGTAATTAAGCCCGGGTGCAACAGAGACCCGTCCGTCTCGCGGGCTCAACAACATACCTATTATAAGTATATATATATATATATTATATATATATATATATACTTATAATAGGTATGTTGTTGAGCCCGCGAGACGGACGGGTCTCTGTTGCACCCGGGCTTAATTACAGAGTTAAAGGAGTATATACTGTGACCATTAACCCTTCTTTTAACTATAAATCAGGGCATTATTAGAGGGGTAACTTAGTTGCTTAATTTAAAATTTTATGTAATAACAGGACGTTGTAAAGCCCAAAGATATAAACGTTAGTTTGTGTAGCCCGAGTATATATTTTTATAAGTCTTACGGTTCTTATGTAGCCCGGCAGTGTTGCCATATTTTTGTGCCCGTTTAAATACCATTATCGATATTAACTTGACCTGAAAAGCAAATTGATGAAATGATAAAAATTGTATGTCTGTGGAAGATGCTCAAGGAGGCAAGTGAAGTGTTTTTATGATTAAATCTTTGTAAGTCGAGGTAAGAAGCTTGGTATAGGTATATATATATATATATATATATATATATATATATATATATATATATATATATATATATATATATATATATATATATATATGTTTTTATTAAGTAACAGCCGAAAGAAAGTCAATGTTCCTGTCTGTGATGTCAGACCGAAGAGACTATCTGGGTCTGTCTGTCTCTTTTTCTCTCTATAGCTACCTTTGCTACAATACATCTGACTACGTTTCTCCTTTTGAATTTCCCGCTATTTTTAAATTTACTGATCACCATGATTTTTCTGTGTAAATATTGGAATCTACTGCGCATGATTTTTATTTACCCGTTGGGTTACTTTCCTGTTTGGTTCATCCTATATAGCTTTATTGTTTATTCACCCCGTGCACTAATAATTTGAATTTCGCGCCGTTTTAATACTAAGCTTATTGGATAGGAGACATACTCTGAATGCTGTAACCTGGTTGGCTGGGGCGCGTGGTTCTAAAGCTGTCATCTGATTGAAAATTGCCTTGGATGTGCAAATGCTTGTGACAAGTACTTAAATAAAGTATTAATATAATCTAGTTATTCTTCTTATTTCTAGTTTACTTTTGAAATAAAATATCCGAAAGTTACGTATCACATATATTTATTGGTTGCAACATTGTAGCGAAAATTTTAACAATTTACGCACAGTGGTATTTTGCTAGTCACTCATATGCAACCATGACTCCACCTCTGTATTACCAGTTGCGGATGACCAGTTTGTGTCACATTGTACTCTCGCAAAAGAGAGGGGAGAACTCCATAAATTAGCAGGAGAGACCAATTTCAGGGCTTTTTTGGTGTAAATTAGCAGGTGAGATACTTCTGTTATTGAATTTCATTTTCTATATATTGATTAATTTATTTATTATTTGCTATTATTATATTTGTGGTTTATTCAGAGCATAGTGTTACTCAGTAATTATATTTGGTATTTTTCTACTTTTACACACGGATACGTGTAGGGTTTTTTATTAAGGTTCAAAGCCACGTGTTGGCTTCAGTTTTTTAGGGCGTCTGATTGATGCCTTCTATTTATATTATATTAGTACTTTGAATAACTAAATATCGCTGTAATTTCGTTTTGAATTCATGTCTTTATGACTACCATTTTGTGGTAATAATTGTGGAGTTCAAATCAAGTTTAAGACTACAAGGCAGTTGACCTTTAAGTTCGATTTTTTTATTAAGGTTATTTAACCAGCTTTGCAGGAAAATCTACAACTCGGGGCAATTGTTAGTCAATCTGTGATAGTAAAGGGATTCAAAGTCATTTAGTTATATCTCTGATTGGAGATAGGTTATATTTTTTTTTTTACTGAGTATAGGCTAAGGTAATAAACCCCAAATAATTTCATGTTTAATATTTTTTCTATTAACAAGTATCTCTCCTGATCAAGTTGCACAAAGCCATTAATTTGATTTGTATTTCTATTAATTAAAATTGCATAGATGTAAAATACATTTGTTTAAAGTTTAGGCAATTTTAATATTTATTTATTTTTGTTAATATTTAACAATCTGTTAATATTCAATCATTTACAATATTTAATTTATAACCCAGCAGTTAGTGAATGTTTATATATTTCCTTTTCAACCAGCTAGGTCACTAATAGGTTTTTGTTCACATTGTAATTTTTTTTCATAAGTAAAAGAAATAATTCCTCATAAATTCTTTTAGGAACTAATTAACAGTTCCTGTATTTAATTAACTACATAGTATATTGGTTATTTACTATTATTAAACTATTATTATTTCATTTGCAAATTTTGGATAATTTTATTGCAAATTATACAGGGTGATTCCTGTTTGTCTTTTATTTCATTTAATTGGTTTCATTACCTAATTTAAATTTTAATACCACAGTTGTGTTTGTTATCACAGCAAGATTGTCTACTGAGATTCTATTTTGTTAAAGTAGAGTTTGTATTTATCCTATGATTTTGGTTTAACACATTTACTGTATTTCATGAGAACATCTTGGCTTACTGGAAGAGAGAAATCTTCAGAAATTTTAACTCCACCACTAGGAACTGGAAAGGACAAAGTTGCTGACATCCAACGTCTCAGAACATACCAACCAAACGCTAGCTAGCCATCTATTTTGGTTGCAGACTGCAGTAGGTGCATAACTGTTGCACTTTGGAGAGTCCTGATTTACCATTGTTAAGGATATATTTTGGTGAGAGTTAATCTGATTTCTTCGAGGCCAGAGGAATATATCTGTTCTTGTGTAAACCAAATCAATATCTGCTACCAGGAATTTTTTTGTAAAGTCATTGTTGCGTGGTAACAACCACAAATATAGTAGTTTAATCAATATTTAATACATGATCATTATTCTTTAAAGATTCATCACATTAATTGTACATATCCTGCATCATTATTTATTAACTGTAATATACAATTATTTTAATCGACTTGTTTAATTTCATCAAACATTCATTATTTTATATTAACTCATATTAATTATTATCGTCTATTTAAAATTATCCTGGCGCTCCAACAGGATAACTTAAAATAACATTTTTTCTTCCTACGAACCGACACCTAACCGACAAGCTAAGCCGGAGCTAATGTCAGTAGTTCCTGGTGGATTAAAGCCAATTAATTTCCACTGGGTTCATTGCACATAAATGGCACACAAAACGTGGGGCTTTTGTACATAAATAGCACACAAGTGTGTAGCTTTTGTCAAAAATAATAAATTGGCAAATAACATCAAGTGTTGTTTTAAGTTATCGGGTACTTTTATAGTGAATGTTGGTGGAATAGAACAAGTTTACAGATAGTGAACATTTCTTCTGGCCACAAAACCTTGTTGATAATTTTTTGTGATTGAATTTTATTGGTGATTGAATATTTTACTGTTTTATATTTTGAAATATAACAAAGATTATCTGGAATTTTTATGAGTTTCAAGATATTGATTTAGAAATTGAAATTAGAATTTCCTATATATATATACATACAGCTGGTATAATTCAATTATCCTATTATGGGTCAACTGGCAAACACTAATAACTGTCTTCTAAAGGCGGCTCCCCTATGTGCGTTTATTCATGCATATAAAATGCATCCGAGTACTACAACAGAGGAGATAATTCAGTTTTTAAAACCCCAGTTTCCCGAAGTGAGATGTGAAAAACTTAACTCGATGCATCCGCAGCTTTATTCATCTTTTAAAATAACTGTAGATGGAAGTAACTTAGACAAAGTGATGGACCCTGCAATTTGGCCCAAGGGGTCTATGGTGAATAGGTTTTTTCATCCAAGAAAATCGAAAATTCCCCTCACTTAAATTATAGTAATCAAAATATAAACAAGGATGTTAACATATTTCACATCAACATACAGTGTCTGTCAAATAAAATAGATCAACTTGAACTATTTTTAAATAACAGTAAATATGAAGTAATATGTATTTCGGAACATTGGTTGACAGAATCGGAATTGAAATCGGTGAAACTAACTGGTTACTTGCCAACTACTTTTGTCGACATACGCGAGAACATGGGGGTGTTGCAATTTTTGTAAAAGATAAAGTGAAGTATAAATCCTTGGATTTAGGTGAAGTGACGAGTGAAATACATGCGGAATTTTGTGGTATCTCAATTTCAAACAATATAATTTTAACTACTTATCGAACGGGTAAGGGTGACTTTGATACATTTTTACAAAGTTTTGAGATGCTTCTCAATAAATATGTGTCTAGGGACAATAGAGTCATAGTGGCTGGAGATTTTAATGTAGATTTTAGGGAATTTTCAGCTAATTTATCTGAACTAAGTAGTCTAGTAACTTCATTTGGCCTTAAAGTCACAATTAGTGAATATACGAGGATCACAATGACCTCAGCAACATGCATTGATAATTTTTTTACAAATATAGTAGATAGTTGTTATGTTGCCGGTGTTCTGGATCCAGATTTATCTGACCATTATGGGCCGTTTTTTCAACTAAGAAACACTGCAAGTGGAGCTGAAATCTACAAACTACATAGACGAAAGATAACTAGTAATAGAATAACTAAGTTTAGGTCTGATCTGGCAGCTATTGACTGGAATAACATTGGTGTTCATGACATAAATTATTTTTCTAAATTACTTCTTAACACCTACAAAAATCTTATCTGTAAGCATTTTCCTTTGAAAGTATATGATTCTAAAATATCCAAATCTCCTGTAGATTGGTATAGTAATGAGTTGGATAGCATGAGGAAAAACCTGTCCTCCCTAAAATTGATATTTAACGTCAGGAGGGACGATGAATCCTTGGGGGCTTATAATTATTACCGTAAGGAATATAATCATGCTATCAAAAGTACAAAAAAATATGCCTATGATCGGTTTATTTCAAACTCTCAAAATAAGATCAAAAGTAGTTGGAGACTTATTAACCATGAAAGAAATGCTTCACCACATAAAGATATACCGAGTGGGTTATTACCGAGTACATTTAATAACTATTTTTCACAAATCGCAAATGATATTATTATGTCATTGCCAAACATTAACCTAACCGCTATAGAGTTACTAAAAAGTGTGAATACTCCCTCTTCCTCATTTTTTCTTCAACCTTGTACTGTAATAGAGGTTAAAGACACAATAAAAGCATTAAAAAATTTTCCTTCTATTGACGCTTATGAAATAAGTAGTAAAATTGTAAAAGAAACCTCAGACATAGTGGCTTTACCACTTACAATGCTTATAAACAATTGTTTTCTATCTGGACAATTCCCAGAAGCGTTCAAAATCTCAAAAATTATACCTACCTTTAAAAAAGGCGACAGGAATATTACAGGCAACTATCGCCCAATTTCGATACTTCCTGTTTTTTCAAAAATAATGGAGAAAATTTTAGGTTCTAGGATAACTCGGTACATCAACGAAAATTGTCTTCTTTGTCCGTACCAATATGGTTTTCGCAAAAATTGCTCAACCACTCAGGCAGTTTTAAAAATTGTAAGTGATGTGGTTGATGGCCTAGAAAAGGGGTGCCATTCTATGGTTACCTTATGTGACCTCACAAAGGCATTTGATTGTGTTTCGCATAAAATTCTATTAGAAAAAATGTCACATTATGGTTTTAGAGGGGTTTCCCACCTGTTATTCAAATCCTATTTGAACAATCGAAAACAATACGTTAATATACGTAATACAAGTTCCGAACTGACTGCTATAAAACATGGGGTACCCCAAGGTTCAGTCCTTGGACCTTTATTATTTATTTTGTACATAAATGACTTGTATAATTTCTTGCTTCCAAACAAGTGTGTACTCTTCGCTGATGACACCACACTGATATCCAGTGGAAATGATATTAACAATTTGGTATGTACCTCTAAAACCATTGAACTAAAAGCGGAAAAATGGTTCACAGCTAACAAGCTCAAATTAAATTCTGACAAAACACAAAATATATTATTGTCATCAAATGTACAACTGACCAATGGCAGTAGCGTTGAACTATTGGGAGTTACCCTTGATGACAACTTAAATTGGTCTAGTCATGTAGAAAAGCTGTGCAAAAAACTGTCTAGTGTTGTTTTTATATTTCGTCGCTTAAAGCCTGTTCTAAGCATGGATACTCTGAAATCTACCTATTTTGCATTGTTCCATTCGCACATCTCTTACGCTGTAATATTATGGGGAAACTCATCATATGCTCAAAGAGCGTTTGTGGTACAAAAAAAAGTAATTCGTTTAATTACTGGTGCTGATATTAACGAACACTGTCAGCCTCTATTTATTAGTTTAGGTATAATGCCACTGCCAACATTATATATTTACCACACTCTAATAGAAGTGCATAAAAATCTTAATAATTATAGAACCCAGTCAGACTTTCATAATTATTCTACAAGAGGTAGTAACTTGTTAAGAACACGTTGTTTCAGACTGGCAAAATCTCAAAGAAATTCCTTAAATATTCATATTTACAATGGGGTCCCAGCCACTATAAAGTCCCTTGACCTCAGACTATTTAAAAACAAAATTAAGAGTTTTTTATTGAGATACTGTTTCTATTCTTTAAACGACTTTTTGCGAATTGCAGACACCATGTCTTGACCGATACCGTGTGTTGGTGTGGAAAATGTAAATGTATGTTTACATTGTGCTATTGTTTACATTGTTATTTATGTAACTAGACTTAACATATCTAAGTAATATGTACATCTTATCATATTTGCTTGTTATATGGCAAATATCATTTGTTCTCTCTTTGACTTGCTACAAATGTACCATTGTATATCTTACGTAGTCAAATAAACATGAGTATGAGTATCGATTTTGTTTCCCTACCTTTTATAATTTTATTTTAAAAAAAGAAAATTTTATTTGGCTTGCATCATTTTTTTGTTTTTGTTATTTCGATGCAAGGGTTGTAGGGTGGGAACTATTTTGTCTGTTTGTATATGCTCCTCATTTTGAGTAGAGATCGAGAATTAGTAAATGTGTAACTTAGGTAACCGTAAGTATTGCTATGGTCAACTTTGGTGTCAGAATATTTTATTGTATTTTATATTTATTCTCTTTCTGACATATATATTTATTTGAGGTATGGCAATCTGTTCCTTTCAGTATTTTACTAGTTTTCCCATATACAAATAGAAATATTACAAATAACATCGTAATTTTTTGTTTATATTTTTTTTATGGCTTATTTTTATCCCTATTTATTTCCGATCTATGAAGCAATTATAAGGTGAAACTTTAATCTTTTCTTGCTAGCTGTACATACTTCTCATATTATTTTACATTGAATTAAATTAAATAAACAAATTAGAGAATGCCTGAGCATTGTTGCAATAAATGGTTTTATCAAAAAAATTTGGGTGTCTGAATAATACCTATCTTTATCTTGTGTTATCCGTGTAGACCATGGATAAATATTACATCTGTTCTTTATTTGGACATTCCTAATTTCTATTTTTTATGTACAGATAGATAGTCGAAAACTAACATCGTCATCTTTTATTTTTATTATTATATTTTTTTCTTTCGTTTCTGTACTCCTATGGAATTTGTTACTTATTATTGATTAGTATTTTGTACTTTTTAGTATCTTGTAAACAATTGCCATTTTTCTATCTTATTATCATATGTTGGCAAATTTTACAATTAATGGTTTATATCGTAGGTTGAGAACACAAGTTGGTTCAAACCATCACACAATAAATTCCATAGTTCTATTGTTGTAATCTTATTATTTTAATTTTTATGTTAAATGTAGGTATCTACCTACATTCTACTTAGGTACCTATTCTTTTACATATTTAAATCTTGCATGAGCTAAGTTTTTTGGTACTCACTGTGTAGGTTAGTGTGGTATAAAGAACTTAAGTTTATGTGAAGGTTTTTATTATTCTTTCTTCTATTGATAACTTCGACAGTTTATATCTAAATACGTCACTGAGTAGGTCAATGACTTGTGTTTTTTGGGTAAACTGATAGATGAGCATCTCTTGATTAATATTTTTTTAGTTACCACATGTTTTGAAATACCATTACACGGTGGCTCAAATAGTTATTTTCATAAATATTTAGTAATATACCTAGGTACCTATACCTACTTAACATAAAAATATGTTCCTACTATCGGGAAATTGTTTTGTTTGATCTGTTGCTATAGTGAAGGACATTATATTGAATGTTGAAACAAAGACGAGACTTCTCTTGACTTTTCGAGTTGTGCACTTTGTTTCCCTATCATATTCAATCTCATTGACCAAATTCATAATTTGTTCTTTCGCAGTGGAGGCAGTGATAAGCAAGGATATTTTCCCGAATAATTCACACGGGCCGTGATAGCCTTTTTACTGTCTTGTTACTATATATGTTTTGCATTTAGGGACTAGGAAGGTATTGGGACAGGCAAATTTTGGCACGTACTTTGCTGCAGCAATGCAACATTATAACTTCTTTAGGAAGGGTAGTCATTGGGGGGTAGTATGCCTTCAGTCAGAGTGATCGAGGTTGCCTGCTGTTGAGGTTCTCAGAGGGTGTATTGCTACTGTGCTCTATTTAACCTTTTGAGGTGTTTGCTTTGTAAAAATTGGCTTGTCGTAGTGGTTTCCTGGAGCACTCCCGTTTTAAGTTATTCGCGAGTATAACAGTAGAGGGATGTACTGTTGTCATGTGTTTTTAGTCCCATATTTTTGTGGTTTTGCAAGTGAAATGATTTAGAGGCGCATCATTTCCAGCATTTTAAGTCTCATATTTTTGTGGTTTTGCCAGTGAAATTATTTAGAGGCGCATCATTTCCAGCATTTTAAGTCTCATATTTTTGTGGTTTTGCAAGTGAAATGATTTATAGGCGCATCATTTCCAGCATTTTAAGTCTTATATTTTTGTGGTTTTGCAAGTGAAATGATTTTGAGACGCATCATTTCCTGCATTTTAAGTCTCATATATTTCCTTTTTCATATTGCAAGTGAAATGATTTTTTTAGAGACGTATTATTTCCCGCATTTTAAGTCTCATATATATTTTTCTCTGCAGTGGAAGTTTTCACACCTTTTCAAGTAACTTATTGGTTTACTCCATAACTAAGTATCTATACTCGAGCTTAAAATAAAAATCCATGACTCCTAGAGTCTTTGATTTTTATTTACCGGCAACAGGGGGTGTGTAGCGAAAATTTTAACAATTTACGCACAGTGGTATTTTGCTAGTCACTCATATGCAACCATGACTCCACCTCTGTATTACCAGTTGCGGATGACCAGTTTGTGTCACATTGTACTCTCGCAAAAGAGAGGGGAGAACTCCATAAATTGGCAGGAGAGACCAATTTCAGGGCTTTTTTGGTGTAAATTAGCAGGTGAGATACTTCTGTTATTGAATTTCATTTTCTATATATTGATTAATTTATTTATTATTTGCTATTATTATATTTGTGGTTTATTCAGGGCATAGTGTTACTCAGTAATTATATTTGGTATTTTTCTACTTTTACACACGGATACGTGTAGGGTTTTTTATTAAGGTTCAAAGCCACGTGTTGGCTTCAGTTTTTTAGGGCGTCTGATTGATGCCTTCTATTTATATTATATTAGTACTTTGAATAACTAAATATCGCTGTAATTTCGTTTTGAATTCATGTCTTTATGACTACCATTTTGTGGTAATTTTGGAGTTTAAATCAAGTTTAAGACTACAAGGCAGTTGACCTTTAAGTTCGATTTTTTTATTAAGGTTATTTAACCAGCTTTGCAGGAAAATCTACAACTCGGGGCAATTGTTAGTCAATCTGTGATAGTAAAGGGATTCAAAGTCATTTAGTTATATCTCTGATTGGAGATAGGTTATATTTTTTTTTTACTGAGTAGGGGCTAAGGTAATAAACCCCAAATAATTTCATGTTTAATATTTTTTTTATTAACAAGTATCTCTCCTGATCAAGTTGCACAAAGCCATTAATTTGATTTGTATTTCTATTAATTAAAATTACATAGATGTAAAATACATTTGTTTAAAGTTTAGGCAATTTTAATATTTATTTATTTTTGTTAATATTTAACAATCTGTTAATATTCAATCATTTACAATATTTAATTTATAACCCAGCAGTTAGTGAATGTTTATATATTTCCTTTTCAACCAGCAAGGTCACTAATAGGTATGTAGTATTAGTAGATATACTATGTAGTTACATAGTATATTGGTTATTTACTATTATTAAACTATTATTATTTCATTTGCAAATTTTGGATAATTTTATTGCAAATTATACAGGGTGATTCCTGTTTGTCTTTTATTTCATTTAATTGGTTTCATTACCTAATTTAAATTTTAATACCACAGTTGTGTTTGTTATCACAGCAAGATTGTCTACTGAGATTCTACTTTGTTAAAGTAGAGTTTGTATTTATCCTATGATTTTGGTTTAACACATTTACTGTATTTCATGAGAACATCTTGGCTTACTGGAAGAGAGGAATCTTCAGAAATTTTAACTCCACCACTAGGAACTGGAAAGGACAAAGTTGCTGACATCCAACGTCTCAGAACATACCAACCAAACGCTAGCTAGCCATCTATTTTGGTTGCAGACTGCAGTAGGTACATAACTGTTGCACTTTGGAGAGTCCTGATTTACCATTGTTAAGGATATATTTTGGTGAGAGTTGATCTGATTTCTTCGAGGCCAGAGGAATATATCTGTTCTTGTGTAAACCAAATCAATATCTGCTACCAGCAAGTTTTTTGTAAAGTCATTGTTGCGTGGTAACAACCACAAATATAGTAGTTTAATCAATATTTAATACATGATCATTATTCTTTAAAGATTCATCACATTAATTGTACATATCCTGCATCATTATCATAACATTCATTATTTTATATTAACTCATATTAATTATTATCGTCTATTTAAAATTATCCTGACGCTCCAACAGGATAACTTAAAATAACATTTTTTCTTCCTACGAACCGACACCTAACCGACAAGCTAAGCCGTGGCTAATGTCAGTAGTTCCTGGTGGATTAAAGCCAATTAATTTCCACTGGGTTCATTGCAACATATATAAAAGAAGTAATTACAATATATAAATACAAGTGCACAAAGCAGGGTAATTTAATTTTTAAATTAGTCACTTTGATAACTGTTTGGTAATTTTGACCAAATATGCAATAATTCAGTTGGAAGTTTGGGTCATCTTGCCTTTTAGAATGATGGCTTCTTATAATGATGATGATGATGCGGCCTCTTGAATTTCAAAACTAGCGGTAGCGTTAGGTTTACCGCAGTCTTTTAACTCTCTGAATATCAAGGTGTATTTTTCTGGTATAAATTTCCCAATGTTTTTCTCGATGACCTCCAACACCCTTTTGGGTAAAAACACAAGATGTTTTTCTAGTTCCACCAATGGACCTCTACCAAACCTTGTACTAACAATTTTTATATGTAAAATTGGTAATGGTACATTGTCAGGTATTTTCTGAAGTTTTATTGTTGCTTTGCTTCGAAGATTTGTTATGGAATTAATTTCATGTAGATCCATTCTACAAATAAAATAGAAAAAAATCTGGTATAATAATACGGTCTTTGATGAAAAAAATCTTAATATTTAAATAATAATAATAATAATTACTCACTCTCATGCGTTGAAGATGTCTTTCTTGTTTTGTTGCTTTAATAATTCCAGCGTTGGGTATTATATACTTTTGCTTGCGTTGATTATCACACTTGGTAAAAACTCTACTTTGTACTGTTAACAATGCTGAGCGTGATGTAAATACTGCTAGACGATTGTATGCTAAACTGATATTTCAACATCGATTGAACTATTTATAGGAACTCTCTGTGTCACATGATAACAAAGCCGTACCATGCACGTGTGCAGCGATTGATAATAATTAATATTCCAAGAAACGTAGCTTCAGCAAATAAATCTTATCGCATTTTTACATATTATTTCCCGTTATTATAGAACTAGTTATATCAGCGTCCCGCTGACGCATCTTTATTTTATCTTATCCATTGCTTTGTTTATTCGTACAATGAAGACCATTGTCTATTGTATTAAAAATACCACGTGTGCGGCGAGTGATGATAATTAATTGTTCGAAAACGCGTCTTCTGCGAATAAATCTTATCACATTTTACATATTTCCTGTTATTGTACATGTACGCGTACCCACAAAACACGTGACGCGTACCCGCAAAACACGTGACGTGTATCCGCAAACACGTCACGCGTACCCGACTCACGCAAAATAAGGCTATCCGTCACGTAAAATAAGGGTAACATAAAAAGTAATAAGGGTAACACTAAGGGTAACATTAAGGGTAATAAGAGAAACATTATGGCTAATAAGGGTAACATTAAGGGTAATAAGGGTAACATTAAGGGTAATAAGGGTAACATTCAGGCTAACATTAAGGCTAATAAGGCTAATATAAGGCTAACCGTCAGGTAAAATAAGGGTAACAAGGGTAACATTAAGGGTAACCGTCACGGAAATAAGGGTAACCGTCACGTAAATAAGGGTAACCGTCACGTAAATAAGGATAACGATGATAACGAGAATAACGTGCAAGAATAACAAGGATAACAAGGATAACGCGTAAGGATAACTAGGATAACGAGGATAATGTGTATAAAGTTTTGCTACAATTTTTTAAATCTTGGTACGCAGACAGGGGTATTCAGCTCACCTAATTATTATTACTGATTTATATTGATTGATTGATATTACTGATTTATATTGCACGGGACTGTTATATTGTAATGTATGGCCGGTGTGTTGTGGCCTATGATAGTGAACAGACATGCTTGATTCCAACAAAAGTGAGGTTAGAGTTATTAAGTTATTCTTCGAAATTATACTAGATATGAAGGCTATAATTCACACGCAGTAATATTAATTATTTTAGATAATTATTAGTCTACCCTGTTGTCTACTTATTAGATAAGAACTTTATTGTTAAAAGAGCATTATTATTTTAGATAATTATTTAATTTTAACAAAGAGGATCTGCGCATGCTCTTCCCTCCCATTCCCTTCCCACTTATATCTATCTATTACATATTCTTTTTTAATACTAGATCCTATTGTTGACTCACCACTAGCTTATTTCAAACGCCACTTGCCTGTTACGGACTTATCACCTACGTAATATTTTACTTGAATCTGACGTCATGATGCTAAAATATTAAAGTTACAGAAAATTCATCTCTTGTTATTTTAAAGAGTAAATTTTTTCAAGAATTTTAGTTTTTGTTTCATTAAAAACACACAAAGTTTAAGGTTAGGCCCTTTTGGCATATTACGTTAAACAATCCTATTTGATGTCTAGTAAGACCCACGTAAGAAATTACTTGAATCTGACGTCATGAAGCTGAAATATTAAAGTTACAGAAAATTCGTCTCTTGTTGTTTTAAAGAGTAAATTTTTTCAAGAATTTTAGTTTTTGTTTCATTAAAAACACACAATTTGAAGGTCAAGGAGTCTAGCACCTAGCCACTGACTCCAAGAGAAAAGCTGAGTGGGAACCAGGCAGTCTCACGAGGAAGCTCTTCTCGAGACCGTCCATGCGTGGCGAAGAGCCACATACTTCTCGAGGTGACCCTGAGTTAGCAAAACACGGCGGATCTAGACATGGAACGTCGAAGAAATCCAACTGGGGGTTGGGCTACCCACCAGGCGCGTCCTCCATGCTGGCAAGTGGAAGGATGGCCGGAGGAAACTTCGGTCAGTGGTGGTCATAAGTAGGGTGCGGGGACGTAAAAATCCCCAAAAGCCTTTGCGAAAACCACCATCGTGGACCAGCCTACCCCAAGCCAAGGTGTAAGGCAGAGTGCTGAGGGCTGAATGGTCGCCGGGTTAAGGCGGCCGCAAACGCTCCCCTGGGGGCACCTGGCGGCACCCCCTTGTATCCTACGCCTTACCTGGTCATGCGGGGCTCTGATCGGGTGGACCATTATTTCCCTAGCTACTCGCGGGATCTGTATGGAGAACCAAAGTAAAAACAAAAATAATGAAAATGCGCAGGCTGAAAGGCCACAAACGCAAACAGAAAGTGAAAAGGCGGGCCGGAGTGCGAATCCGGAGTCACAGCCAAGAAGCCGAACTGAGCAGGCTGCAGGGCCCAAACCACAAACCATGGGGGACGCTGACGCTCGGGCTGAAGGGCCCAGCACATCAGCAGAATCCAAGGGGAGTGTCAGGGTTAACTCCATCGAGGAGGTTGACCAAATGACAGAGGAGGAGATAAAAATGGCCCGTCTGTCAGGAGCCTCCAAAAGGCGACTACAAAGCTTGGTCAAAGAAGGCCGAGATTAACCTCTGTAACAAAATTTTAATCATTTTGTTCCTTTGTATATGACGAGCAGTATATTTCCGGACGATTAAAAATAATATCAAAAATACGTATAATTTTTCCCTGAATACCCGCAACCCAAAATGCTCTCTACATTGTAATGTGTTGTCTACCTCGAAAGTGTTTCTGATTGGTCACTTTTATGAAAAGGTAGGGACGCAAAACAGACAGGAAATTAAGACATTTTTAAAAATTCGAGGAGTCTGGTTTTCAACAGAGTACAAGCAAGTTGACAATTTTACGTTTATAGTAGTTGTTAGGAATATTCTTACTGAATTTGGAGATAAATAATAAATTACCCATTTTTTTACCTTCTTTTGAATTGTTTAAGTCATCGACTTTGAGTGACTATATATATTTGGTGTGTATACAATGGATACTTATGTATATCCATTGTTCCCGATTGTGACATTAATTTTGTTGATCTAGATATGAACTTTCCAAGGGGGTTGACTTGTGTGTATGTCATTGTGAAGGCAAGGAATCAAAGACGAGGCTTTTGCTTGCATTTAACCAGTTGCGCACTTTGAATTCTGTTCTTGTATTACCTTTCATTATTTTTTTAAACTTATCTCCCACATAGTGTCTTCAGCCAAGTGTAGTTCTCTGGATGGTTTCATAACTGACCAACTCATGGATTCGTACAGGCTTATGAGAGTCTTTTTAATTTAGTTTTAAATTTATTGTACGTTGGTTAGGGACTGGGATATTGCAGGGACTTCCAGATTTCAAGAATGTTGTGTTCGCTGATAACCTTGTGGAAGGATAGACATGGGGAGTGTTATTTTCCTAACCTTGATGATCGACTTCCAGATTTCAAGAATGTTGTGTTCGCTGATAACCTTGTGGAAGGATAGACATGGGGAGTGTTATTTTCCTAACCTTGATGATCATGGTTATCATGGTGTTTGTTTAATCAGGGAGGATGGCACTACAGTGTACTGTCTTAGCTCCATCTCGGTGCAATTCTTGGAAAATTGGAGGTCGTGCCTCATCTCAGAACACTCCCGTTCTAGTATTGTAATTGCAAGTACCACAACCTGGAGCGAGTTGTCGGTCCAGCATTTTTAGCTCTGTATTTTTGTTATTTGCAAGTACAACAGTGTATTAGGCAACCTGTTGTCGAGCATTTTAGTGCCTGTGTTTTTTTCACAAGTGCTGTAGTTTCAGGACGCACTACTAGCCGTGTGTATTAAGTCCGTTATCTATTTTTATTATTTTGTTTCACAAGTGTTATAGTTTTTGGCAAACTATAACAAAGTGCTTTAGAGCCCATTCGTACAGGGTTATCTTTGCTTATTCATATAACTACATTATAGTATTTTCATGTATATTTTTCTATAGATTGTGGGTAGTTCTTGTAATTTTTTTATAAAAATTTATAACTCCTAGAGTTATTAATTTTTATTCTCCGGGAAAGGGGGGTGTGTAACAAAATTTTAATCATTTTGTTCCTTTGTATATGACGAGCAGTATATTTCCGGACGATTAAAAATAATATCAAAAATACGTATAATTTTTCCCTGAATACCCGCAACCCAAAATGCTCTCTACATTGTAATGTGTTGTCTACCTCTAAGGTGTTTCTGATTGGTCACTTTTATAAAAAGGTAGGGACGCAAAACAGACAGGAAATTAAGACATTTTTAAAAATTCGAGGAGTCTGGTTTTCAACAGAGTACAAGCAAGTTGACAATTTTACGCTTATTGAAAGCACATGTTCTTAAATTTTACTTTCATTTAAATCTTGAATTATTATCACTATTGTTAGTGATCGGTGTTCTGATATAATAGAGTATTATCTGTAATAAGCTCATTAATTGATATTATCGTATATTTTTGTTGTTGTCACGAGATAAGTGATAATAAATTTAGTTTACACGTGGTGTAAATTTTCTGCCGAATTTTTTATTTTTTTGCAGAGTTGTTGAGACGTTAATCTTCCCAGAAATCCACTTTTCTCGTAAACCATCCAATTCCAGGTGGAACGTCTTAGGACATATTTGAGGTGGATGCACGAGATTGGAACTGCACTTTGCATACAGGTGAGTACATTTCATTTTCTTAACAAATTGAATATGATTAAAGAAAATTGTACCCTGTATGCAAAGGTCTGTTCTCTGTGAAGAGCCTGGGTTGGTTAGTGCGTTTGTATATAACCATATGGTTATTTTTGATATACTATAAATTTTGTCTGCTAATTACAGAATCTATTATATCCAGGAATTTTATTTTTTATTACTTGCTGGTATTCTAGACCGTCTCACATTAATTTTTTTTTCAATTTAATTCTATTTCATTGTACTTGATATTGTTAATTTTGCATTTAAAATCTCATGTATGAATTAGAAATTTTCACCTTTATGCTAACCAGTTTTTTTGTGTAGCACAGTTACGAATTTTGTTACTGCAATTTTGGTAATTTTTATTGTAGTATATAGTACTGGTCATAAGTTATTTTTTTCTATTACAATTTTTATATACTGTCTTTCAGACATAGTTGCTCTACGGTTTGATTGTTTACAAAATTCCAATTCCTGGATCATTTTTTTGTACAACTCTGGGACTGGGCTAATCATACAATCTTTTACATGTGCCTGTTTCCACCTTTGGAGCCTGAAACCTGAAACCTAGCTACGTGGGATTTACTTACATCCATCCATGCAACCCCAGCAAGTCTAGCTAGACGGGGACCTGTTCAGCAGTTCCGGATTAATCTAGGAGAGGCTAGTGGGTGAGATCAATCCATAAGTAGGCCGAAGACTGGTGAACCCAGCCCAGTAAAATTGTTTTGTAAAATTTTGATAAACGCTTTCAGGCTGTAGAGTCTTTTTTCAATTAAACATAAATTGAGTTGTAAATATAACTTGTAATATATACTTTTATCTTAACGTAATTTGTTTTTTCTTACGTTCACGCATTCACAATTTCATATATTTTTTCTCATTTAAATTACCTGGTGCCCAATTTTTTATAAGTAAGCTTAACAGTAAAATCCAATCCCCACCTTGAGCCCAGAGCTAACCGGAGCTATGTCCCTGAACCTTTAGGGAAGAAGCTAATAATTCCCGAGGTTCAGTGCACCTCCTAGCAGCAAGCAGTGGAGAAAGAAGGCAAGACTGGACGAACTGTACTTCAAAGATGCCCTTGCCACAATCAAAATCGCGGTTGTGTTAGAAGGTTTCATAATGGAACAAATGGAGCCAGACAGGCTAATAGCCACGCAGAGTTCCATAATGGAGGTCTATGAACGGATTCCGATGGAAGGACCGCAAGTGCGCTTCGTTAAATGCACACATAGGCCAGGCTACCTATTAGTCACGTGTGCGGATGCAATTAGTGCGGCGTGGCTCCGGGGGGTCGTTCCCACAATTAAGCCTTGGCAGGACGCCAACCTCAAGGCTTTGAGTGGGGATGATGTCCCGGGTCTGCATGCATGCACTGTAT
The DNA here is from genome assembly GCA_963924545.1 of Pogonocherus hispidulus. Lineage (NCBI taxonomy): Eukaryota > Metazoa > Arthropoda > Insecta > Coleoptera > Cerambycidae > Pogonocherus > Pogonocherus hispidulus. The sequence goes on from OZ004695.1 coordinate 36,508,063, forward strand.
ACGTGCCTAATGAGAATGGCCATAGATTAGAGGCCGAAAGAATACTCGCACGACTGAGAGTGGGTAACAAAGGCCTAGCAACCAGCCTATGGACAGTCTTAGGAAAATCTCCTGCTGAAAAAGGGCAACTATGGAACATCTCGATGGACAAACAGTCCATGGAGGAACTAAAAAAGTTAAATATGTTCCCCTACTTCGGAATGGGAAGGATTAAGTTCTGCCCCAGAGAGCAGGGAGCAAAGACAGAGGCGAAGGGGAAGAAGGACAATAAGTCCCAGATCCCTGCAACCAAAGAGAAATCCCTCAGAGGCAAACAATCGGCCAGGAGAATCATAAAGAAGGGGGTAAGAAGGTCAGTAACAACCGCCCTAGAAGCAGCTGGTACCAGCACCCAAAGTGGTCGCAGTCCAATGAAGAGGCCGTCGGCCCAGAAGGGACCAGAGACCATGATTTGCTATCCTCGCTGTACTTCGTTTCCAACCTGTATTATTTCTTCCTTGTTTTCTTCTATTTTCTTGTCTAATTTTGTTATGTTCTTATCTTGTGCGTGTACTTCCATTTCGATCGTCCTTTGTCCTACTACGATTATTTCTTGCTCATTTCTTTCCACGTCCCTTTTAATTTCATCCCTCCATACCTGAGTTTCCTTTCTAATTTCTTCCTTGATTCCCTGTACTAAATTTTGTATGGTTTTCATATCTTCTTTCCTTCCTTCTTTTATATTTTCCTCAGTTTTCTTAATGTCTTCTTTCCTTGCTTCCATATCTTTTCTGTTTTCCTCTATTCTCTTCATATCTTCTCTTGCTTCTATGTCTTTTTTTCTTTCCTCTTTTATGGTTTTGATCATGTCTTCAAACATACTTTGCCATACCGGTAGTTGACTTCCTCCTTGATTTGTACTTTCTCCTGCCATACTTTCCTCTTCCGATTCTGAACCATTCCCTGTCTGTTTTCCACTCCTGAGATCTATATTTCATTTCTTGTTTTAAATTATACTGTTTTTTAAACTCAAATAATTGCAATTCTCTGGCCTTTAAGAAGCCTAAACGTTGGTCGCCATTTTTATAATAATGCCCCACGTCGGGCACCAATTTTATAATAATGCACTCACTGTGGGAGCCATTTTATAATATATTTGTTTATTTTTTATATAAAATTGATATGAATTGTTGTTATTGTTTATTTTATTTATTTTGCGCCAATTTTGTTTTTTTTTATTTATTATTATTTTGGAATGTTTATTTTATTTATTTGATAATTTTTATTTATTTAGCTTTGTAATTTCAATGTATTTTATCTTAGCAATTTTCTTACCTTTTATACTAGTAGATATACTGGGACAGATTCCCACCGGAAGTGAACTGTCAGAGAGCTGTACCATCCTGGTACAGCTCGCTGCGACAATCCAGGCCAGGTAGTAGCGACCTACACCACGGAGCTGCTGGTCATTGGCTTCAGGGGTTGAAGAAGAAGACTTGTATTCCCGCAGGTGTAGGTGCCCCTGGGCTATATAAGAGCACCCCAAAAGTGTGTGACGTAGGTTCATCAAGATGGGGGCCTGACGCCACGAACCGCGCCCAAAGTAGTAGCTCAGACGGCCACTAGAAGGCGCGGCAGTCTGGCGGCAAATTCAAATATTTGAGAAATTAGCGGGTAAATTCAAATGCTGCAAAAGCAAGAGCTGCCATGGCCTCAAGCCATACAGGGGAATCAAAAGCTATATACAGGATGAGCAAAATAAGAAAGTATAGAAAAAACATGCGCAGTAGGTTGGCGTCAAGATGGCGGCCAGAAATTAGGTATGGGGATTGCAGGTGTCTGGCGCCAAATGCGTGAAATTAGGTATGGGGAATGTCAAATATCTAAGAATTTAGCGAGTAAATTTAAAACTTAACCTAACTTAACCTTTAAAACTTATATCTCGTAATCGCGGGCGAATATCGAAAAAACAATTGAAACAATCTCCCCCTCTTTCCCTGTAAAAATGATAGTAATTATCCTGTATTCTTTTTTAAATTAATACAATAAATTCATTGCATGAATTTATTGTATTTATAAATATATTGTAATTACTTCTTTTATATATGTTGTAACCAATAAATATATGTGATACGTAACTTTAGGATATTTTATTTCTAAACTAAACTAGAAATAAAAAGAATAACTAGATTATATTAATACTTTATTTAAGTACTTATTACAAGCATTTTATATCCAAGGCAATTTTCAATCAGATTCCTCCCAGAGCAGTACATTATCTTTATAATAATGTAGATATTCACGCAGGGCATTACTTACTAACATTGGATATATCGCAAAACGCTAATAATATTTCCTCTACATTTAACTTTACTCTATTGGATTTAAGCCACAAATTTATTAATTCTAAAATATTATGATAATATGAACAAAAATTTAACGAATCTAACATAGCAATACGAGATGATAATACACATGAGTCCATTATTAAGATTTCCTTTATATCTTGATCAAACAGTTCAAAGCTGGCGTTAAACTTCGTAGAGGAGATGGGATATGTAAGTATAATCCCCACACTTGTCGGTTACTGCTTCTGATTCATCGGGGTGACCTTCTTGAGTTTGCGAGAAGAAATTTGCTTGTAATCGTAGCAAAATGTCCGTGAATGTACACCATTCATATGTGTTCAAGGATATTTTCATTGGCTTATAATTGTGTTGTATAATAACAGCAGGACAAAAGCTTCTTGCCGGACTCAAACCACACTGGATTTGAATGGAGTTAGTCATCAAAGGGAAAATTGCGTGTAACAAATACACATTTTCCTTATTTGCTGCATGCTCGTATCTTGCCAATATTTCATCGAGCTCCTTACTGTAATAAACACTATTATTTATAGATTCCATGGAATTCTTATCCATATTTTCACCTTCACTTAGATAACCACTGTCTGTTTCAATACTTCCACTCATGATAATGTCTAATGGTTTACTGAGCTAATTATATTTTAAAATTAGGCTCGTGTTGAAGATGTCTATCTATGTTGCTTTGTTGCTATGTCGCAACATATGCTGCTATGTTCAATAATACCAGCATTGAGTATTATACACTTTTACTAACGTTGATTATGTCTTACACTTGGTAAACTACTTTGTACTATTAACAATTCTGAGCGTGATGTAAATACTGCTAGACGATTGTGTACTAAACTAATATTTTCAACATCGATTTGACTATTTATGGGAACTCTATGTGCCACATGATAAGAAAGCCGTACCATACACGGCAGCGAATGATAAAATTATTTCCTATTATAGAACTACTTATATTAGCGTCTCTCTGACGCATCATTATTTTATTTTATCGTTTGCTTTGTTTATTCGTACAATGAAGGCCATTGTCTATTGTATTAAAAATGCCACATGTGCGGCGAGTGATAATAATTAATATTTCAAGAAACGCGGCCTCCGCGAATAAATCTTATCACATTTTACATATTTCTTGTTATTGTACTTTTATTTTTATCTTATCGTTTGCTTTGTTTATTCGTACAATGAATACCATTGTCTTTTGCATTAAACAATATAGGAAGACCATTGTGTATTGTATTAGAATAAATGCTACCGCATTTCCTGTCCAGTTGTGAATTCTTTCATTTATATGTATGTACTTGTGGAGCGAAAACATGCTTTGGTATTTAAATATTCATAATATGGTTTATCGAATATAATATTTAAATTTTGGCATGCTACGTTAAACAATCCTATTTGATGTCTAGTATGCCCACGTAAGATTTTACTTGGAACTAACGCCATGAAGCTAAAATATTGAATTTACAGAAAATTGGCCTCTAGTTGTTTTAAAGAGTAATTTTTTTCAAGAATTTTTGTTTTTGTTTCATTAAAAACACACAAAGTTTAAGGTTAGGTCCTTTTGGCATATTACGTCAGGGCCCTACTTGATGCCTAGTATACCCACGGAAGATATCCAACGTCATGAAGCTAAAATATTAAAGTTACAGAAAATTCATCTCTAGTTGTTTTATAGAGTAAATTTTTTCAAGAATTTTAGTTTTTGTTTCATTACAAACGCACAAAGTTTAAGGTTAGGTCCTTTTGGCATATTACGTCAAACAGCCCTATTTGATGTCTAGTATGTCAACGTAAGATTTTACATCCTCTTGACTTGGGTATGTCTTTCGCTGTGTTTGAATTTACCAGCCAATTCCAGATATTTGAATTTGCCGCCAGACTACAGCCGCAGAGACCTCTTGCGTCCATGACAGCAGCTCTTGCCTTTGCTGCGTTTACATTTGCGACAGAATCCAGTATTCGCTATTAGATTGAAAATAGTTTGAAATTAATAACACTACGAGTCATTTGATATATATGTGAATATATACTTTTTTGTTTTTGTCATTCCAGCTTGGGACGTTTTTCTATTGATAGAAGACTGCCAATTAGAACCAGGGGAAGATGGGGAGATTTCTTCAATTGTTTTTTCGATATTCGCACGCGTTTACGAGATATAACGATTTTAAGTTCTTGGGCGCGACTCGTGACGTCAGTAAAGCAATTTTTTTTGTTTTTTGTCATACGAGTTTGGGAATTTTTTCTATTGGTAGAAGACTACCAATTAGAACCAGGGGCTGCGAGGGGGAGATTTTTCCACTTGTTTTTACGATATTCGCACACGTTCACAAGTTATATAAGGATTTTAAGTTCTTGTAAGACAATGCTCATACCTAATTTCAGATATTTAAATTTTCCGCCATCAGAGAGGCTGCAGCAAGCAATTAGGTACTGCTACATGTCACGCGTGACCTGCCAAAAAGACTTAAGACCTAAGTTTTTAAATTTACCCGCTAAATTTTCAGATATTTAACATTCCCCATACCTAATTTCACGCATTTGGCGCCAGACACCTGCAATCCCCATACCTAATTTCAGGCCGCCACACAGTGTGATATTTCAGCAAACTAGGTGGAATTAATTTTTGCATGCAAAGTACACAAGCTTTTGTTGATTTTTTAGGTATCATACCAATAAAATAAACTACTGAGCATATCTTGTGTATGTATCTAACAGTATATAAAAAAAAGTATCATGAAAAATAAATGAATAAGAATTAGGTACTCCATTTACGAATAACTAACTTATATTACTTTTATAATACACTAAAAGACAAACTATTTCTACAATACACAAAGTGTACTAAAATGAAAATTATTTAGTATAAAAAGACAGGAGAACAGAATCACTTAGTATTGAAATTGCTGCTAACTCAAAAAATGTTCTTCTTGAGATTTTTCTGATGTATCCAAATCACGTGAAGTTTCTTCCAATAAAGCCAGTACCTCGGGAATGATTTTCCCTCGCTTAGTTTTAGGAACAACACCCAAACTTGCAATAACTGGTAATTAATAACCTATTCATTAAATCTATATTTGTGTTAGTCCTTGATGTTTTTCTGTTATATAATTCTAATAATAATAATTATTATAATATCACTGTATTGCCTATTATCTTTATTTCTCGCTTCTTGGACTGCTTCGGAAAATTGGCCAATTGGAAGAATACCAGAAGCCAGAAATAATACCTTATGAATACTTACGGGCATTGAGTACCAAGAATACTCTTTCAGGTATAAGTCTCGTGTTTCCTGTGTGTACTCATCAAATTTATCTACGTTTATCTGAAAACCACAATTCAAGCAGTCCAGGATAACACGAAAGCGCTTGATGAGATCCACGTTGACACCAGTTATTTCAGCAGACTTTTCAGCATTTCGAAAAACTTTACGAGCAGTGTTACCATCATTTGTATTGCCTGTTTGTTGTTTAGGTATATCAATTAACAAACCAAGCTCACTCTTAAATTTCTCTTGCACATACTTCTTTTTTGGGCAACTTTGTTTTTATTTTCAATACCCCGAGCCTGCCATGATTTTATTTCAAGCCTATATGAAATATGGAGCACACAGTCCAAAAAGTGAATCCACGAATGTAATGGTGATATTCCAAAGGAGAGAAAGCTTTTATTTACAGTCTTTTGTGAAATAATGTCTATATTGTTCATTTCCCTTGGCTTTATACCACACAAATAACACGTTTGTGTTGATATACATGATGACACAGCTTTACACACTTTACCATCTACCATACAGAAGATCAATGTAGGTTTCACAAATACTTGTACGTCATTAACAATTATCTTCGTAGGAGAGAGTATGGCAATTTGATCCTCAACTCCCTTAACTTGCATTCTTATTACCTCTGCTGACTCCTTGACAAAACTAAATTTAATGGGGCGACAGTATCGTGTTGATGAAGGGGCTGGATTTTGCCAAATGATTTGTTTAATATTGTTAACATCAGCGTATATTTGTAAGGGAACTATTGAAATAATAAACAAACTTTCGTCAGTCTGGTTCTCTTCAGCAAAAGTTTGCCTGTATTTCGTTTGTTCTGCACCATCACAGCCCCATTTAATAATTATATTTAAGTTACTATTTGCCGGCAAATGTAATGTATCAAGGACTTCTTCTAAAACGTGACACAAGAGCATCACAGTGTGATCAATCAGTGCCTGAAGTTGTATTTCTACTGAAGTTTCTGTGACGATTATTCTAGAAGGATAACATAACTGTTTAGCCTCTTTTACTGTGTAATATGGTGGATACAACGTTGTATTTATCGGCACGACTTGATGACGTATAATGTTGTACTGATGTGTTGAAAGTTTGGCATCAACTATTATCGCGAGCGCTTGATTTGCAGAGAATGAAGCTGGCTTGTGAATAAAAGATTTTCGTGCCTGCTTGATTGTAGTACCTCTTTTAGGAGAACTGGAAAACAATTCTTTAACTATTGCAGCAGAATCTCTTTCACCTGCCTCCCGAAGTTTCATTTCAGTGGCCATGAATAATTCTTCTTGACTAGTCGATTGTAGAAGATGTTATAGTTTTTATTTTTTGGCTGCATAACCCGATTCTTCAAAGCTTTTTTGGGGCCTACCGACCCTACTACTCGAACTACCTTGTGAAGTTCCCGGTAATGCTTGGATAACAACGTCTGGAAACGTAAGATTTCCTTGAAGCCAAGACGCATTGGCATCCAAATATCGCTCAGGATGCCTTTCAGCTTTAGCCCACCTTTGCTAAATTTTTTGACACAAACTTCTAATTGATACTTTCAAAGTAACTATAATGTCATCAGGGAATGAGAAGTCGGCCAATTCCCGCAAAACATATGCAATTACGGAGTCAGTTCTTGTTGTCTTCGAATTTGCAACCCATACGTCAAAAATAGACTGACGCGAAATTTGCGGAATCATTCTGAAAATTAGTAAAAAAAATGTAAGAATCCGCAGTTTTGCGCGCAATGTGTTTTATGTATTGAATAACACAAGAGACTAGCTTTCAATAAAATTTATAAGGTTATTATGGTATAAAACAATATACTATATTACAATCGAATTTCAATTTGCTGATACAAATTTGTTTCCCTGTTAATTGCTTCCCTATGTTAAAAACAATTTACATGCTCATGAAATTATATTTCAGAAAAATAATACCCGTTAACATACCTTGATATATAACAGATTACATTAACAACACACAAAAATTACTACAAAAAGCAGGTATAGTACACTCATCGAGGTAACTCAAACAACTGATAAGGTTGTAAAAGTACGATTTATGTATAACCCAGGTAAAGAAAGTTTATGACCATTGTTTTTAACGTCCGAGGCCAATTTTAAGAAAACTAAGGACGTCGCAATTTGAGACGGATGTTCTTCTATTGGAATATAATATGTTTTTGATTAAGTGGGTTTTTGAAAAAATCAATTATTTTCACCTAGTTAGCTGAAATATCACACTATGCGCCATCTTGACGATAGCAACCTACTGCGCATGTTTTTTCTATCAGCATTCACGACCAGTTACGTCATTGTTTTTCTATCAGCATTCTTATTTTGCTCATCCTGTATATAGCTTTTTATTCACCCTGTATACTAAATATTTGAATTAGCCGCCAGACTGCAGCAGCAGAGACCTCTTGTTTGCGGCCATGGCAGCTCTTGTTTTTGCTGCATTTGAATTTACCCGCTAATTTCTCAAATATTTGAATTTGCCGTCAGACTGCCGCGCCTTCTAGTGGCCGCCTGAGCTACTACCTTGGGCGCGGTTGGTGACGTCAGGCCGCCATCTTGACGAACGTACGTCACACACTCTTGGGGTGCTCTTCTGCAGCCCCTGGGGCACCTACACCTGCGGGGATGCATCTTAAGTCTTCTTCTTCAACCTCTGAATCCAATGACTAGCAGCTCCGTGGTGCAGGTCGCTGCTAGCTGGTCATCCAGCTCGCTGACAGTTCACTTCCTGTGGGGATCTGTGCCAGTATATCTATTTATACTACCTCGGCTTTAGCTCCTTTTTTATGTGATCTTATTTTGCTTGATAACTTCTTATCTCAGTAGCAAATTGAGGCCAGCCCTTTCATACCTAATAATCATGCTATCAAATTTTCACATTAAAACAAAACTGAGTTTACTAACCATTTATTATAATTTGATATTTTTGTTGTATTGGTGAAATCTCAACTTACTTGCAATAATTGAAAAATAAAATGTTCATTTAATTAAATCCCTAATCAATATAATTCTTTGAAATTTGATATTATCACATTCAATTGTGTAATATAACTAATCTATGTATTATATTCTGGTAAATATACAAAATTATCTTTGTTGAATGAAATTCTAACTTTCTTATTGTTATGCAACTTTACCCACGATATTTTTGTATATTTAGTTGCCTAACTCTAATAAAATCTAGGTACTAAAATGTTTTTATTTTAATATCTGAATACGACAAGGAATTTATGTGCCTACTGTCAAATTAGTTCTTTTTGTGAACACTAATGGTTCTCACTTCTCACTTCTAATCTATACAGTATATGTTTTTGTTAAGTTTATCGTGAAATTAACGTTTATTATTAGTTTTTGTGCACTTTGTTTAAATACTGATAAGGTAAATCTACTGGTTTTCTATTAATTTCAATTTTGAAGATGACAATTTTGTTCTTTACTCAGGGTCTATGAATTGTAGGTTATGCTTCTTAATATTTGCTTAGTATGTTTTTATGATTTTTAATTTACCTTTTAGGGCTGGTTCTATCGATTTAAGGTACCTTATATAGTCCATTTGATTGCGTCTAGAAATTTTCTTGTTACTGTATGGAAACTCCTTCTACTTGATTTAATCTCATCTGGACAGTCCAGTTACACTTGATAACTATAAATTTTTACTATTTTCCACTTTTAATTCATTAATAACAATTTTTATAATCTTAATTTTGTAACTGCGTCCTTTCTGCTTAATATCTCGCAACCAACATCCTTTTTTCAAGAAATTTCTTTGTTTTTCCTGGTTTGCTCGCGTCTCTCTTAAGTTTACTTTTCATGTTACATTAGTAGATAAGCTATGTATGTTCTCCGCTGGAAGTGACGTCACAGCGAGCTCGATGGCCAGCTACCATCGATCTAGACCACGGAGCTGCTTTTCATTGGCTTCAGGGTGAAGAACCAGACTTCTTGTAGCATCCTCCCATGTTTTTGTAGCATCCCCACAGGTGTAGGAGCCCCAGGGGTTGCAGAAGAGCACCCCAAGGGAGTGTGACGTAGGTTCGTCAAGATGGCGGCCTGACGTCACGAGCCGCGAATAATATTCCTTCGTTGAAAAAATGTTGTTTTTAAAAACTATTGAAAGAATAAATTCTAAAGAATAGTAAAAGAACTTATTTATTTATTTGATTACAAGTTATGAGAGTGAAATTATCTGTCAATTGAACACGTAATGTGCTTCAGTACGCCTTTTTATAGTTTTCCTTATCTCAACTGACCACGCATTTTCTAGGAATATAATGCGCGCCCAAGGTAGTAGCTCAGGCGGCCACGGCACAACAGTCTGGCGGCAAATTCAAATATCTGAATTTTTGTTTGAAAATTAGAAAATTAAGGGAAAACATCGTTTTTATCATCTTGATTTTCATTAGTAGTTGTGGTTGGTTTATATTTAGAAAACCAGAAAAGGTGACGAGCATTATTTTTTATAATAAAACATTTATAAAATTTATATAATATAAAAAACAGTATTAAAATCATGATTAAAATTAGTATTATATTAAAAGTATTAAATGCACTAGTATTAACTGTAGTCTCTAATGGTTTAATTTTAAATTCACTTGATTCACTTTGTATTTTTGAAAGTTTATCTAACGGGATTTCTTCGGGGATTTGAATCTTGTGAGCGGCATCTTCCGGGTGCCATTCTGATATGACAGGCAAGTGGAAAGGTCCTTCTTGAATTTGGGATTCCTCATTTGTATACTTTATGCCCTTGAGTAATACGGTACAATTTTTGGGAATTTGTACCAGGCTGGGTGTTTTTACATCTGTAAATCCATTACGCTGACATTTTTGGGTTATTCTGACCGTTTGTGTTGGCAGAATAATTATGTAGGCATCGTTGATGGGTTCAACCAAGGTTGTCTGGAGATCGATTGACGTTGGTAGACAATCAGATACTTTAATATTTCCTCGTAGTAAAGCGGGTAAGGAGTCTTTTTGGGTTATCCATTCTTTGATATGGGTAACGCAATAGTTGTCAATTGGGTGGCAACTGTCTTTTGATAGTAATGAGTGGAAGAATTCATTAGGATATAGGGTTTATAAGGTATGATGGTAGTATTATTGACTGGAATTGGAAATAAATGAAATAAATCGAAAACATATTTCTCAACGATTGGAAAGTGTATTAGAATCATTATATTATTATCATGATATTTTAATTCCGTGTACAAGTATCTATAATATTCTTGTTTAATGTGCAAATCTAAAATTTGGTTATTATATTTATTTTTCATAATGGAAATTATTTCAGTTAATTCGTTAAGGGGTAAAACTGCACTTGTTAGTGTGCTTAATCCAGCAAGGGTGATTGAATTTTGGACGTTATCTATATGTTCTATCAACATGGTACAATCTATCAATAACATATTGAGTATTTGTTGTATACTTATATAACGGGTGATTTTATCAATTACTAATGAAAGTTCGGTAATTTCTTGTTTAACGATTTTATTATTATGAATACTAATAATAAAACAACAGTTTTTTAAACAATCTTGTAGTTTCGTTCATAAAATTTTGACTAATAGATACAAAATTTGTAAAATCGTGATGTATCGATTGCTGGTTTTTATCTAAGGTTGCTATAGCGTTATTATATCTCTCACCATCTTCGTCTGATAGTTTGCCAAAAAGCTATCCTTGAGTTCTTCCTATAAAATTAAATAGAGCTCGTTTGCGCCGAGTAATTTGGGGTTTTAAATTATAAAGCTTTTGATAAGCTTGGCGTATTGAATCTTGTACATGATCTTTTAGGGGTTTTAGGCTAGGTTTCAAGTTACTAGTTTTATAAATAACTGAAGTTCCTGTTGGTTCTTTTATTTGTAAAGAGATATCGTTTAATATCGTCTCTATTTGTACCAGATATTGTTCATATTGATTTGTTTCTATATATCTTATAAAAGTATGTTTTCTAGATGTAACATGGGTTGGTCCGATTTTGTAAGGGAATATTGGATTTGTCAGGGGAGTTATATGTAGTGTATTAACATGAAGGGGGTATGTTATTGTCAGAATGAGTGCTACGATATTCTCCATCTTCGTCCTGTAAAGTTAAATCTTTATTAGCAATTTGTCGGATAGGCTTTACTATTTTTTTATGAAAAGTTCCTCTATTTGTGTCTAGTTTATCTAAGTCGTCTAGTAATGGTTTAGCTTGCTGGTAAATAGGTTGTATCTTATTACGAGTGTTATCTTTGATATACACATTATTAGTTTTTTCTATATGAATTTCTGGGGGTTCTATTCGATTTTTATTTACCTTCATTAAGTCTCTGGATTTTAAATTATTTTCGTTAATTAATGAATGTATAACGTTACTATTTTCGACGTGTTTAGTCAAATAATCTGAAACAATTCGCGACTCAGTTATTTCCGCTGGTGCTGCATAATCTAATACTCCTTTAATTATTTGCATGGGTGTAAATTTCGTAGAACTGTGAATACTATTATTATATCCGATTAGAGAATAGGTCATTAAATTTGTTATTGGTTTGGTTTTTTGTTCACTTCGTAATAGTCGTAAGCTTTCGATTAAACTAGAATGTAATCTTTCTACGGGACTATTTGAATTAGGGTTTCTAATAGTAGTGTAAATAGTAGGTTAATTTTATGTAGTTCACAAAAATTTTCAAAATGTCTATTTTTGAACTCACTGCCAAGATCACAGGTTATCTTATGCGGTATGCCATAATGTGATATAAATATCAATACATTATCTAATATATCTACTGCATTAGTGGTTGCAAATTTGGAAAAACTATCAATTATGGTAAAGAATTTTACTTTTTCTATCTGAAACGTGTCTATATAAATGTGATCAAAGGGTTTATCTCCGATCGGAGTATTTTTGAATATTAATTTATTAGGTTGTCTTTCGTATTTGGTTTTTTGACAATTTGCGCACATGTTAATATAATCATTTACATCGTTTCTTAGTGTAGGCCAATAGTATTTTCGGGTTAGGGCTGTAATAGTTTCATTTATACCTCTATGAACTGTTTTAGATTCATGATGATATTTAATTTTTAATATTTGATCGTCTTTAGTTTTAATATCTTCCAAGAATAACGTGCATCGTACAAATTTAAAAGATTTCGCTAAAAAATTGGTTTGAATAGTTTGCGTGAATGTACTTAAATATTCCGTTGCAATTAATAGGCCATAAGTTGCGTTGGGTTTTAGATAGTCTTTTAAAAAGTTAATTAAATCCAAGTCAAAATGTTGCGTTCTAAGTGTGACGTTACGTCGGTTTTTATTATCGAACGGTTGTACAATTCGAACGATTGAATTTAGTGTATCGTTACTAACACGAAAATCTATCTGATTTTTGAATGTATTCAAAGCTCTGTCTGATATGGGTATTTCTAATATAGGATTTTCTTGTGCCGTATGTATCGTTTCATTAGTATCCATTGGATATTCTGGTTCCAATGTGATATCCGATATGATATTAATCGGAAGGGTATCTACTACTTCGGTATTTACTGCTTCATTGATAATTTGATCTACCGTTGAAGTGGACTGTATATTTTGTGAATCGTTTTGTGACCCTATTTCCGTTTAATTTGTTAGGGCGAAAAAGTCTGCTAAATTATTTTCTGTTGAATTATAATTATTTAAAATTGACTGATTATCAGAGTCGATTTTTACTCTAGATAGGGCGTCGGCCACATAGTTGGTTTTACCTTTAATGTATTTTATTTCATCATAATTAAATTCTTGCATTTTTATTTTCCATCGCAGAAGGCGTGAATTTGGTTCTTTTATACTAGCTAACCATTTAAGAGGTTTATGATCAGTCTGAATGGTAAATTTGTTTCCAAATAAATAACTTTTCCAATAACTACAAAAATATATAATCGAGGCCAGTTCTTTTTCAATAACTGAATAATTAATTTCGGCTTTACATAGCGTTCTACTGCCATAGCATATTGGCTTGTCATTTTGCGATAAAACTGCTCCGATAGCGAAGTTTGAAGCATCGGTAGTTAAAGTAAATGGTTTCGTAAAATCTGGGTATGCGAGAATGGGTTCGTTCATTAGATAATCTTTTAATGTTTGGAAACTATTTTTATAATCTGTATTATTAATATCAATTATTGAACCTTTCTTTAAATAGGTAGTCATGGGTTTGGCTATCTTAGCATAATTCTTAATAAATTTCCTATAATATCCCGTTAATCCTAAAAATGATTTTATTTGTTTAGTTGTTTGTGGAATAGGGAAGTTTTGCATAGCCGCAATTTTATTTGGGTTAGGTTTAACTCCTTTATCTGAAATTATGTGTCCTAAATATGGTTTCACGTTTAAGGAATTCGGTTTTATCGAGTTGTATTTTCAGGTTTGATTCCCTTAGTACAGTAAATATTTTTTTTAAATTTACAAGGTGTTCCTGCAGTGAGACTAAATAAACAATTATATCGTCTAAATAAACCATACATATGTTGTTATTAATGTGGTCTCTTAATATGTGATCCATTACCCTTTGGAAAGTGTTGGGCGCGTTGCGGAGACCGAAGGGCATTCTAAGAAACTCATAATGCCCTCTATCGCAAGTGAAAGCGGTTTTTTCTATAGAGTCTTTGTGCATTGCTATTTGATGGTAGCCCGAAGCTAAGTCTATAGTTGTAAAATATTGACTTTTACCTAATTTCGCAAGTGTAGCGTCTATGTCAGGTAAAGGGTATTTGTCGTCAATTGTTTTTGCATTAAGAGCAGTATAATCAATTACCATACGATACTTTTTTTGACCTGAAGCATCCTGTTTTTTATTAACTATCCAAATTGGATGCGAGTATGGACTCTGAGAGTATCTTATTATTCCGTTCTCTAAATATTGGTCTATAGTTTGTTTAATAAGGTCTTTATGTAGGTGTGGGTATTTGTATATGTGTGGATGAGTTGGTATTTCGTCAGTTGTTCTAAGATAATGTTGAACTTTGTCAGTTACTGTTAATTTTTTGTCTGACTTGTGAAATATCTCTTTGAATTGGTTACATAAGTTTAATAATTTAGATTTTTCGTCTGCATTTAAGTGATTGGTTCTTATGGATGATTCTAAATTAGATATTGGTTTAAAATTAGGTACATAATTATTATTTAATATTTTTTCCATTGAGAAAATTTCATGAGATTCATTATCAATTTCTTTACAAGGTATTTCATAGAAAATCTGAATAGTTTGTGGTGAATTAGACTTATTTTGTATTTCTACATAAGCATGGCCATTCTCTGCTTTTGTGATACAATTATTTATTGAAACATCGTTAAATTGTAATTCCTCTATAAATATTTTACCATCTTGAATATTTACGGGTAATTTTTCTAACTTAATTTCATTTGGATTTAGCATAAAATTTAGTGTCTCTTTATTTACTTGTCTATAATGAAATGGTATTGAAAAGTTATGTCCAATTAAACTTTGTGTTTTGAAATCAATATTTAAATTTAGGTCTCTAAGAAAATTGATCCCTATTACTCCATCAAAATAATTATGGAAGTTATATGCTACACACTCTGGGGTATATTCAATATAATTTTGTAATATATTTCCTATTTTTTCACTAATGTATGAATTTTTAACTATTAGCCAGAATAAAGGGGACTTTGTTATTCCTCTAGCAACGACTGTACCACCAGCTGTTTTAATTTGTGTTTGTTTACTGGTAATAGAATTTGGAAAATAATGTTCTATTATCTCCGGTTTTAATATATTTAAACTACAACCTGTGTCGAGTAATAATTTTATTTCTGGTTCGCTTTTTGTTGCCCTAATTAGAATATATGGTAACGGAGTTTGAAAATTTGTGTTTATTTCAGCTATGGTTTTATTACTTGAGGCGTGGGATTGATAAAATCCTGAGAGTCGATGTCTAAGTTATCGTCTACTAGATATTCGTTATCTACGTATTCAGTTTCATAACTTGCGTTATAATTTTCATTATCATTGTAATAGTTATACGGGTGTCCGGTTTCTTCATTGTAAAGTCTGTTGTTTTCAGTATCATTGTCATGTATATCACTGGGTTCTAGTAATTCCGCGATATTCTCCGTGTTTTGTAACTCGTTTATTTTATTAATGTGCTGTGGTGGATAATTTTTTCTGTTTATCATTGTCTGGTTTCTAGTACTTGTTGACATAGGTGTGGGGTTAATTCGCGGAATATTAGATGGAATGTTACTTACACCTGACATTGGTGTTGGCTTTGGGAAATTTTGTATTGGATTTTGTCTGGGTTGCCAAACATTTGTAGGCTTGCCAAATACTTGTGAATTTGTTGGATATTGGGCTCGATTGGTGAATTGATTATGAGGCGTTTGATAATTTATCGGTTTGAAAGATCTCTGTGGAACGGAGTTTTGAGTTTGAACGGGTGTTTGTCTAACATGCAGTGTGTTGGATTTTCGTGGAATATTTTCCCTAGGTACTAATTGTTTGTAATGGTTTTGGGGTTGTAAGAACAGTTCAAAGTTTTCGTCCTCTTGAACCAATGCCATAGCTTGTTCTAAGCTAGTAGGACTTTGTGTAATAATTTTGTCACGTAATCGTCTGTCTAAGTGTCTAACAAATATTTTTAATTCTAAGCTGTCGTATTGTCTTAAATGGACCTGTTTTGTAGCAGCATCCATTTCAATTACGGATGTTGTTTTTAATTTTAGTGCCAATTTAGATCTAAGTAATTGTAGTCGTTTTGCAAAATTGTGATAAGTTTCACTTTTTTGTAAAGAGCAAGTCATAAGGGCTTATTCCAAATTATCGAGACTTAAACGTTCTCCATACACATTGCGTAACTCAGTTTTAATTAAAGACCATGTATTTAATTCTGCACGAGATGCAATAATCAATAATGCATTTCCTTTTAATTTGCCTAAAATTGCCTGATAAATAAATTGGTTTAATTCGGTGTTAGTTGTTGAGTGGTATTTATTGTAAAAAGCATCACAAGCTGAGATAAAAATTTCCAACAAATCTGTATTTCCATTGTACTCTGGAATCGTTTCCAATATTAATCTTACTAAAGTATAATTTGTTGTGTCGGTAGACATTTCTACAAGTTTATTCAAAAACTGTTTTTTATTTAATTTCACTTAAATAAAACAAAAATTTGTTCTGGCGTAAACTTACACACGGACAATTTTTTTCCTTTTCTTAATTAGGTATTAATGATCAATAAATGATTTTAATACTTGATATGATCTTAATAAGATTTATCACAAAACTAATCTAAATATCCAAAGATGATCTCGAATTAGATTTCAAAGGATAGGAAATATAATATTTTCGCTCGGTTCGCATTCAAGTCTCAATCTGTCTAAACTTGAACTTATGCTACCCTTGTTACTGGGGTGTTGCGAAAATGATTACGGGATTAAAACTAGGATGTAATATTTTCACTCACTTTTGGCTCGGTTCGCATTCAAGTCTCAATCTGTCTAAACTTGAACTTATGCTACCCTTGTTACTGGGGTGTTGTGAAAATAATTACGGAATAAAGGATGAATTCAAAAAACTCTTACTCTCTCCTGAAGTGGAATTTGAAGACTTCGATCCTTGGTGGAACAGCTGCCTGATGTAACTTTCTCTGGAACTCGTAGATTCGGATGTTAAATTAATCGTTGAGACGAACGCTGATCAATATTTGATTGCTTTTAACATCCTACCGACTGCGCCAATAATATTCTTTCGTTGAAAAAATGTTGTTTTTAAAAACTATTGAAAGAATAAATTCTAACGAATAGTAAAAGAACTTATTTATTTATTTGATTACAAGTTATGAGAGTGAAATTATCTGTCAACTGAACACGTAATGTGCTTCAGTACGCCTTTTTATAGTTTTCCTTATCTCAACTGACCACGCATTTTCTAGGAATATAATGCGCGGCCAAGGTAGTAGCTCAGGCGGCCACGGCACAACAGTCTGGCGGCAAATTCAAATATCTGAGAAATTAGCGGGTAAATTCAAAGACAGCAAAAGCAAGTGCTGCTGTCATGGACGCAAGAGGTTTCTGCTGCTGCTGCAGTCTGGCGGCAAATTCAAATATTTAGCATACAGGGTGAATCAAAAGCTATACAGGGTTATTCAGAACTTATCTCTAAAACTTTGAGGATATGTGCATCCTTAAATAAAAAATCGATATCACCAAAAAAATTTATAATAAAAGTCTTAGGATTTCCCGTAAACAATGTTTAAAGTTATACCATTATAAAGGACTACGTAGATGGGCAACTGTAGTTCAATATCTGATATATCTACCACATTCTTGTATGACAAAAAACAAAAAAGTATATATTCATATATATAAATGATTCGTAGCGACATCCATGATATTAATTTCAAACTATTTTGAATCTAATGGCGAGAACAGGATTCTGTCGCAAATTTAAACGCAGCAAAAGCAAGAGCTGCTGCAATGGGCGCAAGAGGTCTCTGCTATATGGTAGCAAATTCAAATAGACAACAACTAGAATCAACAACTAGAGACGAATTTTCTGTAACAGGCAAGTGGGGTTCGAAATAAGCTAGTAGTGAGTCACCGCGACGTAAACGTTACGTTTACGAGATGTGTTATTATGGCCTTTTTACGTGTCAGAAACGTTGGGTTTTGCGCCACGTTTACGTCACTTTTTTGTGTCGTCTTTTTATGACCATTTTACTTGTCAAAAACGTCACGTTTTACGTCACGTTTTTGTGTCGTTTTTTATGACATTTTTACGTGTTAAAAATGTAACGTTTTTACGACGTTTTACACCACGTTTTTACATGGCGCTATATGGGAAATACAAAATATTTTTCGTGACCTTTTTACGAGTCAAAAACGTTACATTTTACATCACGTTTACGTCACGTTTTTGTGTCGTTTTTTATAGCCTTTTTACGTGTCAAAAACGTCACGTTTTTGCGACTAAAATTTCATTAAGGTTATATTATATCTAAATATTAATATTCCTTTGACAGGTACCAAACTTGAAGACCGCTTAGCCAAGGGCCAGAACGGTATTGATTATCAGTAATAATAATAATTAGGTAAGCTGAAAACCCCTGTCAGCGTACCAAGATTTAAAAAATTGTAGCAAAACTTTATCCTCGTTACCTCGTTATCCTTACGCGTTATCTTCGTTATCCTCGTTATCCTTACCTCGTTATCCTTATTTACGTGACGGTTAGCCTTATTTGCGTCACTGTTAGCCTTATTTACGTGACGGTTAGCCTTATTTGCGTCACTGTTAGCCTTTTTTACGTGACGGTTAGCCTTATTTGCTTGTCGGTTAGCCTTATTACCCTTAATGTTAAGCCTTATTACCCTTAATGTTAGCCTTATGTTCGTGTCGGTTAGCCTTATTACCCTTAATGTTAGCCTTATTTACGTGACGATTATCCTTATTTTACGTGACGGTTAACCTTATTTCAAACTGACCCTACATCAGTCCCGTTAGCTGAAAACCCCTGTCTGACGTACCAAGACTTAAAAATTTGTAGCGAACATATTTATTAATAATGGGAGCCTGATAAACTATTAGAAATGAAAGAACAGAGGATAGCCGCGCACAGCTGTGTTGATAAAAAATACAAATTAATGTAATGATTAAAGTTCTTATATAATTTCAGGGTTAAAACCTTTGAAATATATTTAATACTTATAAGTTATTACATCATATTGCGCAATATTGTATGAATCGGTGATCTGCCGTCACAATGATGTAAGGCATAAAGTATAGCAAAAAGCCGTTAATAAGTTTCACCCCACCCCAATTTCCAAAAGACAGGATAAAATCAGTACTCTCAAAGTGAAAACGCGACGTTCTGTCTCCTACAAAGTGGAGAAAGCGGTGTTAAAAATATACACCCGGATTCATGAAAGGGGCGTAAGGCGTTAGTCGGACTAAGCAACTTTGCACCGCCGACTACACCTTTTATTTTAACCCGCGCAACAAGGGCGCAAATTTTTCGCGTAACGTTCGCTAGTCGGACTAATGTTAGGCCTCGTTGATGAATCCGTACGATAGATTTTACTGATAAAAACTTGTGCATGATCTTAGTATATCTAACAATCATCCATTTGTCCCTATGTATACAAAATACCTCTCTATGACCAATTAGTCATAGAGAGAGAAAGAAAGAGAGAGAGAGACAATAGACAATGGTCTTCATTGTACGAATACACAAAGCAAACGATAAGATAAAATAAAGATACGTCATCGAGATAGTAATATAACTCACATAAATCTATACGAGGGCAGGCGTAAATTACAAAATGTTGGTATGCACCAGGGTATACGAAAAGTATCTAGTTACAACGTTTTCGATATAAAAATCACAAATATAACTCAGAACTTATGTAAGATACAAAAAAATGTGAAAAGAGCCTCTCACGGAGATCCAAATCTCTGAAAGTAGTGGGTAAATTCAAATGCGCAAATGCTAAAGTGTTGCTCCGTACTATTTTACCATACAGGTAACTTGTAAGATAAGATATAACTTTCAGAGCTGAACGTTATTTTCGTGTGGAGTTTCTGATCATGGTATAGGTTTAGCAGTAACGGATTTTTTCCAATTTATTGTCTCTGATACTCTAAAGAGCTACAATATATATTTTGTTATATCAAACTATTATATTAATTTATAAATGTTATCTAATGCGGTTGAAAACATTGTTTGAATGAATCATACCTCAGTTGTTTTAAGGCCTTCTCATAAGTATAACTTAACTCAACCGTTGTCAGTGCCAGTCTACTACATTTTCATTCTCTCCGAGATTTTACGCTCCGCAAAAGCTTATTGCCAATATTTATATTTTAGATATTATCAGTCCATTATTTAATTTAACTTTTATTTCAACCTATTTCTTATTATTTAACCATATGAATAACACTTAGTTTGTTTCCAATTCGAGACTAGAAAAATATTTCAGTCTCTTATTGTTATTATTTAACTTCTTTATTCTTTTGTCTACAGGATGTAAAGGGAAAAATATAATAGAGCAGTGGAGAGCAATTTCTCTGAGTCAATTGCGACAAAATATTTACATGTAGTCAGTACAAATATCAGTCCTAGATGTGTCCATGAAAGTTAGTCCATGAAAGAAAGCATTATAACGGGTGCAGTGCCCGACTAAAAACTAATTAAATTGAACCCTATGTGACTGGAAAAATAATATCAGACAGTATAATAGCAGTTGAATTTGTGACGCTCTTAATTCGGTTTTGGATTTATCCTCGGGTTTTTGCCATCGGGCGCCACACATCCATTGGTTTCACGTGGTGAATGGTCCACGCGGACTCTACTCGCTTATGAGTAAAGGCGGGGTAACTGCAGTGAAGAAGCTGTACAAGTACAGATGCCAGAGGGTCAAATGTTTCTCAAATCTAGGTAATAAAAGTCGGTTTCGGAAGTTACTACAAGATTTTATTAAAATAAAATTAAATAGCCAAGCAGCGACATAAGGCGGACAGCAAAATAAATAAATTAGCAAAAGTAGCAAATCAGCAAAATATACAAACGGTAGTAAGCAACAATATTATATACATATATGCAATGTATTAAACCCAGGTTATTAGCAGTAGTGCATTATTCAAGCATTAAAGCGGCAGTAAAGTTTCAATCACAGTTTAAGAGAAGAAGCGGTGCAAATATTAAACAAGTTATTTTACAATAAATCAGACGGCTTTGTAGGGATTCGGAATAAAGGAACGGGTTGTAGAAGTTTTTCCTGAGGGTCGAACACACGCTACAGGTTATTCATCAACTCTTATATAACGGGTTTGGGACGGGTATAGCTGTAGAAGTCTTCCCTGAGGGTCGAACACGCGCTACAGGTTTATTCATCAGCTTTTACCTAAGGGTTCGGGGTATATATAGCTGTAGAAATCTTTCCTGAGGGTCGAACACGCTCTACAGGTTTATTCATCAGCTTATATATAGGGTTCGGGATAGATATGGCTATAGAAATCTGTCCTGAGGGACGAACACGCGCTACAGGTTATTCATTAGCTCGTATCTAAGGGTGCAATATATATATAGCTGTAGAAATCTTTCCTGAGGGTCGAACACACACTACAGGTTTATTCATCAGCTTATATATGGGGTTCGGGATAGGTACAGCTATAGAAATCTGTCCTGAGGGTGGAACACACACTACAGGTTATTCATTAGCTTTTACCTAAGGAAATGGGACAGGAGGTCTACCTATTAGAACTTACTCTAATTGATAATCAGTGATAATTATATTTCGGTCGGTGTTTCGGAGATTGAGCAGGTACTTGTCTCTTTGGAGACCGGTAAAATACTGTCTTTTCAACGAAAATCGGCCGGTCTTTTATAGTACTCGGCCGCTGGCTCGACCAATCAGAACGGCGGATTTCGCTTCATGACCAAATATGGTCTCAAATTTTATTAAATTTGCGGAATGCTTACTTGAAATTAATTTATAATATCGGCAAATGATTAATATGAATCTAATGTGTAATTAGAACATATTTTAATCAGATTTAGTAACGTACTTTGACTTTTATGCCTTAGTGCATCAACCTGCATTTAAATATCTGTAGTGTTCTCTCTTATAGGTAACAACAGGGCACTATATATTAATAAATAAAACACTTTCACTTCTCACTACACTCGCTAGCACCAACCTGCTTCGTTGCTAGGTATCGAATGATCCACGCATCGTCAAGCGTATGCTCGAGTTCCTTTATTAGTCATCATTCGCTAATCTTAATACATTACATCTCTCCCTTTTTCTGGCAACAATTTTTAACAATATTTAGGAAAATACTAATTACCTTAACACATATATAAGTCTTAGATTTACATACAAAGAGATGAATAATAATATTATTTGTATCTATATTTAAATATACTAATTAAACTAACAGGGTACTTGCTTACTAACTATGGAAATATACTAGTATATAATACAATATACTAACCTAACCACTATTTAATATTTTAGTAGAAATTATCCACTCCCCAACAACTAACATATAATGTTAAACCATTATTTTTAATTCTCATTTTCACTTTCAGCTATTTTCCATTTCCCTTCTACTTTCTTTAAATGTACTATGTTAGGCCTGTATACTTGTCCCGAGTGGTCGTCATTGACGATAACGTCCCCGCCTTTTTATTTACTACAGTGTGAGACATTGTGTCAAAATTCGGAGAGATTTTGTTTGCTTTTATTAAGTTTCTATGGTATACCTTATCTCCTATTTCAACATCTATATTTTCATTTGCTCTTCTTTTTCTATCTCCGTATTCTTTTCCTTTTTCTTTTTCGATTCGGTCTCTGTCGGTTATATCACTCTCTAGTTGTGTATTTTCTGTATTCATGGAATTTGGGATTTTATCTCTAAATTGCCTACAAAAAAAACAATTCACTTGGGATTTTACCAGTTGTGGTGTGGGGGGTGCTATTGTACATCATCTGGTATTACCTTATTACCCGAAGTATTACCTTATTGGCTATACGCATATCAATACATAACCTTACAACCATTTTCTTTCAAAACTGGCACTATGGCGGATACCCATTCCGATGGTCCTTTGACTTCTTCTATTATGTCGAAGTCTGTAAGTTATTTTAATTTTTTGTTTATTTTTGACTCCAACGGAATAGGTACCCTCCTATATGGTTGGCTAACTGGTTTTACTGTGTCATCAATGGGGATTTCTACCATTACATTTTTAAATTTTGGAAAAGGTTCAAGTTGAATGTTATTTATCTCTAACCCTATCTTAAGAACACCCAGAGAAATCGCAGTCTTTTTACCCAATAAATTTCTCTTCATTTCCTTGTTTTAATAATCTAAACAAATGCCTTTCATATACTTTACTTTGCTTGGGGGCAAAGTATTCATGCAACTTTTTAAGTAGGATGATATAAATATCATTTCCTTCAATAGGCTCACTAATATTTGCTCCGGGTAGGTTATAAAAGATTTCCTGAAGTGCTAGCCCCCCAAAATGTAATAACATGGCCCTCTTTTTGGATGGATTTTCAATGCTAGCTGCATCTAAATATATCTCTAAGGCTCTCTTCCACTTTGCCATCGTAATCCTACTGAGCCAGTCTCACCGTCGCAATCGAAGTTTTCCAAAGAAGGAATGTTTGCCATTTTCCTAAAAGAAGATATGGCATATTTAATACTTAGACATTTTAATTACTTTTATGTTTCATGTATCTTTTTTTGTGTTCTATTGAAATCTAGATTAAAGAAACATTTGTGACTATTAATATTCAGTATGACATAATCCGTAAAAACTAATTGTATACAAAAACCATTCAAGATAAGGCGATAAATTTATGAAAAGATTCCATATAGATTCTCTATATAAAATTTCGTTGATTGATTTACAATGCTGCTATATTGAATTATTAAGCACAAAAATGTAGTTATCACTATTATTTCGTTTACCGAGCCCTCGATTTTACTTGACCGAAAACTTATGTCAGATATGTTACGCATATCCATCCCCTCAACACCGATGATTCATCTATGATTGAATTGGTCATCGATTGTCCTGAATAATATTCGTAATAGATACTAAAATTAACTAGTGGTAAATTTATTTCTTTTCCAAATAGGTATCGGTACAAATGTCCGAGTATATCTTAATGCATTTTCTAAACCACTTATTTTTCCCAATAATGTCGCTTACGGCGAGCTTTTCTCGTCTAGGTAGTCTTTGTATACTTTTAGTTAAGAACAGGTGTGTATTTATTTCCACACCTCGGCACCCTTATGGTACTTTGCTTTTGGACAGGTGATGATTTTTCATCTCCTCTGTACATTTTGTACTTTGCATTATATGCATACAGGTATACTTGAACAGGTGTGTATTTATTTCCACACCTCGGCACCATTATGGTACTTTGCTTTTGGACAGGTGATGATTTTTCATCTCCTCTGTACATTTTGTACTTTGCATTATATGCATACAGGTATACTTGAACAGGTGTGTATTTATTTCCACACCTCGGCACCATTATGGTACTTTGCTTTTGGACAGGTGATGATTTTTCATCTCCTCTGTACATTTTGTACTTTGCATTATATGCATACAGGTATACTTTATACCTCGGCCCTTTATATTTTAGGCTTTTGTTTTAAATCTAGGTATATAATTCATTATATATCTAATCATAATTTTCCTTTATAGATTTTGTACTTATGTTTTTTTCCTTTTTCCTGGTTTATCCTCGTCGCCAATTGTAGTGTTCTCTCTTATAGGTAACAACAGGGCACTATATATTAATAAATAAAACACTTTCACTTCTCACTACACTCGCTAGCACCAACCTGCTTCGTTGCTAGGTATCGAATGATCCACGCATCGTCAAGCGTATGCTCGAGTTCCTTTATTAGTCATCATTCGCTAATCTTAATACATTACAATATCAATCGGTTTTTAACAAAATAACATATTTAAATACTTATCATTAACAAAACTATATACAGGGTATAACGGAAATCATATCTTTAATAATTAAACAATATTAAATTTAATATAACTTAATTTAATTTAAGTTAATTCGGTAACAATAGGCAAATACAGTATAGTAATACATCAAACATGTCTCAGATATATTCCCCTTAGTAAATTAAACAAGTCCGGTAAATATTTATTGCCGGAAAGTGCATTAAACCTAAATAAACAAATTAATTGTCATCACATGATTATACGGGGAGCTATGTATTCCAAACTTTGTCATAAAATACTTTAATAGATATGTTACATTATGACTTTATCAAATTTCAAGTAGCGGTTGCATAAGTATTTTTAAATAGCATATGAATCAAATATTATCCAGTTCCAATGCATTAAATAAATATTTTAGGGTACCTACAACACGAAAATATTCATGTATTTCGCTAGGAACAAAAACTGCGGGCGGCGTAAAAACAACGTTTGGAATTTCTTGAATCTCGGCCGGTTTCCATCGAATAAATGTATATTGTTTATAGTCTTATCTATTAACAAATGCACTATAATAGTAAACTTATTCTGGAAAATATTAATGCATTACAAGGATATGAGTTGTTCATAAAAATATTTATATACTTATATACGGTGTGTTCAAATAAAACGGGTCATATTTAATTCTTGTTTAAATTTCTACGGGCTAAAAAGTAACTTCGTTACAAATTTACTTTTACCTTAACTTTACGAGATAGTTAGTTCGGCGTATTATTATTTCTTTACAAATTATTAATCACAACTTGATAACCACAACAAAGAACTGTCCAGAAAGGTTCCGAAGATAAGAAAGAAAGTTTTTGCTTAAACTGTACCACAGAAATATTAGGAAGACCTCTTTCTGAAAAGTTACATACCGCCAAGGAAACATAGAGTATTCCAAGTACTATTTTAAATAATATCTTAAAATTTATATTAAAAAGACAATTTATTCTTTTTGCTTAATTTATTTAATATATTTCGTAAATTATGAAACAACTATTTTTTGAAATTAATTAAAAATGAAAATTATGAATTAATTGGAAATGCGATTATCGACAGCCGTCTGTAGCGGGTTTAATAAAAGTGTTTTTTAATTAGATGTAGATTATTGGAATGGTTCAGTTCCAAAAATCTTTAATATTGCATGTTTTCAAAAATTATTTACTTTCCGACATTCTGTGACAATAATTTAGACAAATTTTATTCAAAAACCTATTTCCATCATTCGAAAACTGATTTTTGTTGTAAAACATTATAACTTAGAAATGGCCGACACTTCATATCACTACATATATTATCCCAGTAAACCTGTTTTACATACATATTACAGAAATCCAAAATATAGCGGCAACGTGACTTATTGAGACTACATATATAAATAAGAAGTTGGTTTGAGATATTAAATAATGTCTGCGTGCTAATAACTAATATACTTCACATACAGATTAATAAAATAAATAATCAGAAAAATCATTATTAGTTTTCTATGTGAAGCGGCTACTTTAGAAGTTATTAGCGTACTTCATTAGGTTCATAAAACTATGTAATCAGATATATTTTCTTTGCCTTTGTAAAAATAGCTTATATATGTTTTATTTAAGATATCCATCAAATACTATATAAATGTATGACAGGAGGTGACAGGACGTTCTACCCAAATCTGTAAAAAAAATACACTTATCACTTATTTCGATCCATTTAAAAAACTTTCCGGCAAACTTTTTTTTTGTGGTACCTTGTATAAATATCAATAATATAAAAATGTGTCTCAGTTCAATTCAAAATCGACATGCCAGATAATTTCCATGGAAACAAATCGTTTGGCTATAATCTTTTGGCATTTGGCGATAATCGAGGATAAAACTCTTCGTTAACACCCTGTATATAAGATCATTTACACATATACGATGTATTATATATTATTAGTAGGACATAACTGTATATAATTGTATACACATTTATATCCAAAATAGTGTGCAACGGCAACATCATATAACAAAATTAAAAAATGTGCACATACATTTTTCTATTTTTAAAATTATTTCCAATGAAGTTTTGAGCCTATTGAAGTTAGGACAAAAAGAATAGTATATTTTTCAACAATAGATGAAAATACAGTTTTTTTCGTGAGATGAGAAGTTGCCCACGAGCGAAGCAAGTGGGGCAATCTCATCGAACGAAAAAAACTGTATTTCATCTCGAGTTTGAAATGTATTTTTTTCTACTGACAACTTTCTGAGTCCATAATAATATGCAATAAAATCATAAACGAATTTTTACAATTTAAGTTTTATTTGTTTGTGTAGTCGTTGCTATGGTACTGGCAACATGAATATGCAGACGAAAATATTTTCATCTCTAGAGAGCGAAAGTGGCACTTTCACATAGAGTAAACTGTGGAAAAAGTGCAGTTTTCATATATGTCAGTAGAAAATAGTACTTTGTGTACCTAGGCGGGAAAGTGGGCGTTTTCCGGGCTGACAGAAGTAATGGACAGGCGAGGCGAAGCCGAGCCTGGCCACTTCTGGAAGCCCAGAAAACCACTTTCCCGCCGTGGTGCACACAACATTTTTTATCCTACACAAGAAAAAAATCATAAACTTCAACAAAAGTTTTTTATAACAATAAATAATTTACAAAAAAATTAGTTCTTTGAAATATTGATATTAAATACAGGATTATGAATAGTGCAATCAGCAAAGGCAATACCTTATTCACATAAACTACTATTCAACCGGGCTTGTTCTAAAACTGTTGTTGAAATTAAATCATGATATTCTTGATGATATGCCACTTCTGGAGGTTCTCTGACAAGTGAAGTTTCCATACACTTTCTTCCATGCTTTCATCACTTTCAGAAGCTTGAAATTTCTCCGGGATACTTGTCTCGTCCATTGTTTAATAATTAATGGTAACAATAATGATGTGTTCACTTAAAATTACTTTATAATGCGAAATTAAATGACGCTACGATGACAGATAATGGAGGCGTCACCTATTGACAGAAAAGTTAAAAAATTTTCGCGCCTAGCCGTGAAAATGCTTACTTTTGCGCCGCTAAAGGCTCACGAAAATATGATTTTCTGACAGTGTAGGATAAAAAGATATATTTTGTGCAGATTACTGCGTCCGCACATCATTTAATAACATAACTCACATATTATTAGAGATATCAGGAACTGACAAAATGTAAGTATATAACCACAAATGTATATCATCACCAATGTATATCACCACCAACAAATCATTTTTTTTAGAATATATTTTTCCCATAATTCATAACACACATGGATGACGAATGAACATTTTTAACAACCTCGCTAGAGTAGACAGGTTTTATGATTTATGAATGATATTTTAAATGGCCAGGACGTTTCCCGTACATCTCAATGAGTAATGTAATTTCATAATTGTCACCCCAGTCCCATTACTGTGATCAAATTACGGTCCAAGCCTGCACCATTTTCGAATGCTTGATAGTAAATTGTGATTGATGATAGTTATTTCCGGTGACAGAACGGAACATATTCTATCACCTCGTCAACAATAAACACGTTTTTATATCCAACGGGACATAACATTGTAACAAGTAGGCAGTGAGCGAGTATGGCTCTCTAGACGCATAAATCGTTACAGCGTGGACATTTCACACACAGGGTTTATATCCTTAATGATTTATATTCTTGGCAGTGATGTTCCATGTGCATAGCAATGCATGTTGCATAGAAAGCAAGTGCTAATTATGAAAAAAATAGTATTTTGTAGAACTAATTCGTTCAAGATTTACAAATATTTCCTGGTATGGTAAATACTAATAATTACAAAGCTACTTCCGACAACGAATATTTACAATAATGAAATTTTACTAAAATGTTACAGTAAATGCTGAAATGTTGCCATTATTCTCTCTATTCTTTTCTTTTTTCTCTTTCTGAACATTATTTTTAAATCGTCGATGTCTGTCGGAGTCATCTGGTATACCCTGTCCTTAAGCCCTACAAGAAAAAGTCAAAGTAATTTAAATTGGGAGAGTGGGGAGCCCTTGCAAACGGACAGCCTCTGCTTATCTCTCCGCCTATCCAGATAAACGTGATTTAGATATTCTCTAATTGGGTGTTTTCCTATTTTTTTTT
This sequence comes from Pogonocherus hispidulus, assembly GCA_963924545.1. Taxonomy (NCBI): domain Eukaryota; kingdom Metazoa; phylum Arthropoda; class Insecta; order Coleoptera; family Cerambycidae; genus Pogonocherus; species Pogonocherus hispidulus. Next base: position 36,537,328 of record OZ004695.1, read on the forward strand.
TACATCGGCAATGGAAAGTAGTTGGAAAAAGAAGAGATACGTATATCTGCAATTTTAATATTGGGTTCATTTAAGACCATAAATTTTTTTTTATTGTGCGCGATATCTATGTGAGGTCACTAAGCGAAAATTCAAAATTTCTGCCATTTTCTAGTGATTTATAGGATATTTTCATTTGTGTGGTTGGTGTCACTGCGTGACAACTTTACATTTGTTTATGTTTGAATTGTTTGATTAGGGTAAACATCATGGTAAACATGAGACATTGTTTTTAGTTTATATTTTTACCTCTGAATTGTTGTCTCTGCCTGTGACTATATATATATATATATAGACCTTCACAAGGCCTTGAATTTATTGCCGCTTGGTAGGGCTTGGTGAGCCCGCGAGACGGACTGATCTCTGTTGCACCCGGACTTAGTTACAGAGTTTGCACTGAACCTCGGGAATTATTAGCTTCTTCCCTATAGGTTCAGGGACATCGCTTCGGTTAGCCCTGGGCTCAAGGCGTGGAATGAATTTTAAAAAATTATGAAGTTGTGAATGCGTGAATGTAAGAACAAACAAATTAAGTTACGATAAAAGTATATATTAAAAATTGTATTTACAAATAAATTTACATGAAATTCAAGAAACTCTACCGATTGAAGGCGTTTAACAAAATTTTACAGAAACAAGATTTTACTAGGCTGGGTTCACCAGTCTTCGGCCTACTTATGGAGTTATCTCACCCACTAGCCTCTTCTAGATTAATCCAGAACTCCTGTCCAAGTCCACGTCTAGCTGGACTTGCTGTGGTTGGATGGATCGATGTAATTAAATCCCACGTAGCTAGGTTTCAGGTAGTGGTGGAAATAGGTACATGCAACAGATTGTATGATTAGCTCAGTCCCAGAGTTGTACAAAAAAATGATCCAGGAATTGGAATTTTGTAAACAATCAAACAGTAAAGTAACTATGTCTGAAAGACAGTATATAAACATTTCAGAGCAAGTAATTGAGGGAAGCCCGACCACATAAAAACGCCCGTCCCACGCCACCAGCATAAATTCGTCGTTGCTTTTTTGATAAACGTGTATTTTCGAGGTAGTGGGTATTGCGGGCAGATAATCTGTAATCCGCACAGGTCGGTTGTGGTAGGAGTTTTCACCCAAAGCCAAGATCTACAACCACTGTTTATAAAATATATAGTGGTGTCCGGTGGATGTTAATTGCTGCTGTGGCGGGCCTATCAAAGGCGACGGCTGCGTCTTTGTTGTCATAGTGGTGGTGGGTGGTAGCGGGTGCTTGAACGGGGCGCCGTATAGCGACTGGATAGCTAATATATCGTCTTCTGCGAGGTTAAATGCGTCTTCCCGATACCACGGTTACATGATAGCATCCTTTTACGACGACTGGTGTAGCCCTAGGGCGTGACCTATCTCGTGAATCATTACAGAAAACAGGTTAATTTCACCTTCGGGCGTTGGCGCATGCAAATCCTGATGCCACCTCAAGGTTCTATCTAAGTGTATTTCTATACAGGTGTCTAAGGCGTTGGGCGAAAACGCGTGTGCAAGAACCCCCGCCTAAAGGGGATTTAGAGACACTCCTTGGCGCTGACAACCTGGATACAAAACATGGCTGCTGGGGCCCGTAGTAATTACAATGTTCGGGTGTCTAAAATTATAGGAAAAGCGTAAATTTGTCTTGCCCGCCCATACATCGAAAGCTTGTGTAACGACCCGTCTTTGGGCATCTGTGGCCAGCGGAAAATTCCACCGTAAATCGGCCTTTTTCCATTTGTTGCGGTGAAGTGTGAAGGCATCCTGATGGTCAACGACCCCACACCGCGGTTTTGTCATCGCGCCGAGTAATTTGAGGTTTTAAATTATAAAGCTTTTGATAAGCTTGGCGTATCGAATCTTGTACATGATCTTTTAGGGGTTCTAGGCTAGGTTTCAAGTTACTAGTTTTATAAATAGTTGAAGTTCCTGTTCGTTCTTTTATTTGTAAAGAGATATCGTTTAATATCGTCTCTATTTGTACCAGATATTGCTCATATTCTTTTGTTTCTATATATTTTATAAAAGTTTGTTTTCTAGATGTAACCTGGGTCGGTCCGACTTTGTAAGAGAATATTGGATTTGTCAGGGGAGTTATATGTAGTGTATTAACATGAAGAGGTATTTTATTGTCAGAATTAAATCTTTATTAGTAATTTGTCTGATAGGTTCTATTATTTTTTATGAAAAGTCTCTCTATTTGTGTCTAGTTCATCTAAGTTGCCTATAATGGTTTAGATTGCTCATAAAGAGGCTATATTTTATTCCGAGTGTTATCTTTGATATACGTGTGGTAGTTTTATCCGAGGTTTTATTTATATGGATTTCTGGGGTTCTATTTGATTTTTATTTTCCTTAGTTAAGTCTCCGGGTTTTAAATTATTTTCGTTTATTGATGAACGTATAATATTAGTATTTTCAATGTGTTGTGTCAAATAATCTGAAACAATTCTCAGCTCAATTATCTCCGCGTGCGTTGCGTAATCTAATACGCCTTTAATTACTTGTATGGGTGTCAATTTAGTAGAACTGTGAATATTATTATGGTATCCTATTAAAGCATACATCATTAAATTTGTAATTGTTTTGATTATTGGACAATTTGTAGATAAGTTAATATAATAATTTACGTCGTTTTTTTGTGTAAGCCAATAGTATTTTCGTGTTAAGATAATAGTAGTTTCATTTAAACCTCTATGAATTGTTTTGTATTCATGATATATTTTGTTTAATACTTGATTATCTTTAGTTTTAATATCCTTTAAGAATAACGTACAGGGTGGGCCGTATAAGAGTGCGTATCCCCTTATCTCAGAAACTATGTGAGATAGAAAAAAAAGTTTTATATAAATGTTGTTTGCGTTAAAGATGTCGGTATGTTTTTAACATAGCTATATTTGTAGCTCTTCAATATACAGGGTGATGAACTAAACTTATCTTTTTTTAAATGGAACACCCTGTATATTATTACATTTTTAAAAAGCTCTTCAAAAGACTTGTTCAACGATATATAATATGATGGGTCTGTAGCCCACCGTTTCGGAGCTATTGACTGTTATCATCAGGAAAAGGTTAATATTTATAGCGAGCTAGAAAAGTTACTGATTGAGGTGATAAGCTGTAATTTGGGCCAAGAAATTCTAATTTGGTCTATTTTATGAAACTTCTGTCTAATACTAAAATAAAAAAAATTGCAACAGTGATGCCAAGTTTCGTGAAATTAAATTTTTCATGATTTTTTTAAAAAGAACACCCTGTATTTTACTACATTTCCTGAAAGTTCTTGCAAAGACGAATTTATTGATATATAATATCAGGGGTCTACGACACACCGTTTTGGATTAATCTGCGTTTCTCTTCAGGAATTAACACATAAGTTATGCATGTTTGTATGTAATGTATTCTCTGCAAGAAAAAGTAGGCTTAATAGAATGTTATATATTTAATCACAAAAGTCCAGCTTTAACATTGAGAGAATATGTAAGAAAATATCATTTAAGATAACTGCCAGATATTCATACCAAAATTTATCATTTAATTCATCATTAAATTCATACCATTCATTAATCCAAAACGGTGTGTCGTAGACCCCTGATATTAGATATCAATAAACTCGTCTTTGCAAGGACTTTCAGGAAATGTATTAAAATACAGGGTGTTCCATTTAAAAAAATCATGAAAAATTAAATTTCACGAAACTTGGCATCACTGTTGCAATTTTTTTTATTTTAGTATTAGACAGAAGTTTCATAAAATAGATCAAATTAGAATTTCTTGGCCCAAATTACAGCTTATCACCTCAATCAGTAACTCTTCTAGCTCGCTATAAATATTAACCTTTTCCTGAAGATAACAATCAATAGCTCCGAAACGGTGGGCTACAGACCCATCATATTATATATCGTTGAACAAGTCTTTTGAAGAGCTTTTCAAAAATGTAATAATATACAGGGTGTTCCATTTAAAAAAAGATAAGTTTAGTTCATCACCTTGTATATTGAAGAGCTACAAATATAACTATATTAAAAACATACCGACATCTTTAACGCAAACAACATTTATATAAAACTTTTTTTTCTATCTCACAGTTTCTGAGATAAGGGGATACGCACTCTTATACGGCCCACCCTGTACATCGTACAAATTTAAAAAGTTTCGTTAAAAAGTTGGATTGAATAGTTTGCGTGAATTTACTAAAGTAATCTGCTGCAATTAATAGACTATAGGCTGTGTTATGTTTTAAATATTTTAAAAAGTTTAATAAATCTGTTACAGTAATAGTAGAATAGCTATGCCGATCCTGCTCTAAAATTCAAGATGGCGACTGGAGCAGGATCGGCATAGCTTTTCACCGACTACGTTTCAGTCCAAGTAGGCTGGCAGGTGCAACGCTTCACATCGCGTCTGGAGACTGTTCGGTGGATGCTGATGGGCTGTACTTATTTATTACTATAATTTTGAATTTATCTTGGGTTAATGATCTAAATAAAATACTGCAATATATAAAATCATTTATTTTGTTTATTACAATTCATATACAATAAAAAATGTTACAATACATTGTCCTTATTAATCCAAGAATTATGTTTATCATCATAACTTAACCATTTGATAAATACTATGGTTCCATGTTTTTTGAAATTGAATCTGGCAGGCTGGCAGGCTTGTGTAGTTCATCGACAATATCCTCTTTCACACTTGCTGCATATTTATTAAATTTGTTAGAAGATTTTATATTGGATTCCAAGTAATATTATAGTGTGCATTCCTCCTTCTTATATATTTAATCCCACAGGAACTCATATAAAGAATTCTACAAATAAATTACTGTTCGTAGTTTGCGCATCCTCTTCTCGAAACGAGATATTCAGCCCAACCGTGTATCACTTATGTTACCATAATCAAATGGCTTTTGATGGGATATTAAATTTAGTTTTCATGCAAGAAATGCATGAGTAGCAACAAATGTATTGCAATATACAGCACCTTTCGTATTTTTTAATGGAAGTTATGTTTAATTAAGGTACAATCAAAAAGTACAGAGACGTATTTTTTATAAGATATTTCGATTGTCTAAAGAGTTTCTTCCACAGAACTTTTATAGTCCCTCTCTCAGACGGGTTTGTTTTACCGGTGATCAGTAATTGATTTTCTTGAATAAATTGTAGTACGTAGTTGTTTATATTGGGCCGTTGTTGTTTTCTTTTACATTTTCCTTCCATAATTTGAACTATTCACACAAATACACAAATTAGGCCTTAATCTGATTAAACGTCAAATATGTCACTAACTCTAAACCCTAGTCTGTTATGGTTCTGTAACATCTCGGCGGATTATCCTTGTCTTGCACAAGAAGACATATCAAGCTATTTCACTTTACACGAACATACACGACTTTGTACCTGTTATGAAAGAGTCATAACATGCAGTATAACGGCCCACGTTATTCGGAGATACCTGGTACGACTTTTGTACTTGCACGTTATGAAACATGTTATTTTTATATCATAACATAACAGGCGTACGTTAAATTTATTGAATATGATACGCGGTTGGGCTGATTGTCACCGCGACGTATCTGTACGTTGACTAGTTCTGTCAAATTAAACTCCTTCTCATTTATAATAGTTATGATATCATTAGGATAACCCAGTACATATTGAATCATAACTGACTCGTAGAAGAAAACGTGGCATATTTTTATATTAGATATTAGATATTTCTTTCTATTTTTTTGAAAGGCCGCGGACTAAAATGTTAAAATAACATTATAATAAAGTTCCGTTACTATGTTTTCTGCAATGTTTGTAGACATTATATCAAAATGTTCATGATCCTCAAAGGAATGTTGTGGTTGACTTATGTGTCTACCAAATTTATTGATTGTCATTTTTAAGCTAGTTATAAGTTTCTCCTTATTACTCAATAATTTTAGATTCACGCAACTCTTCGATTATAGACACGATCTCGTTAGTTTGAGCTGTATGACTAGCGGTTTGAGATGAAACTAAAAGCCGTAATCTATCAACAAATTCATTAGGAGTCCCAGTATACGTAATCTATTGGACTATTCGAGGCTTTCATTAACATACCAAGACCCAACCTCTTTCGAGTTAGAGGTTGTATGCTACTAGGTCTTCGTGGTGTTAGTGGTTGTATGGTCAAAGCGGAGATGATTTTGTTATATTTGTAAAATTCATTACCTTGAATTTGTTCATTTTCAGAGTAGTTTCTTTTATTAGCATTCGTTCGTTTATCAATGTCTAAGTAGTTTTTTCTATCACCTTCTGTGAAACTAATTGGATGTTTCTTAAAAACCCACTCGTATAGTCCAGGAGTCCCCTTATAAGTTAATCCACCTATAATTAAATCATTACCATCGAATTGTAGAGATGCGTTGCCAATTTTTAGCTCATTCAGGTCTGGATCATATCTATCACCATACCTAAAGTCAAACTCAATATGTACATCACCAATCATTTTATGAACATATTCGCTGGGTAAGGGATCTAGTTGATCCAAATAGTACAATGTATCGGGTGCATTACTTAAGGTTTGAATGTAGTCTTTCGCTTCTTGTATATTTTCATATAGTTCTTCATTACTTTCCACATAATCTCCGTCAGCAATATCATTACCATTTGAATTTCCTTCTGCAACAATTGACGTATCTAAGAAACTTGGTGCTTTAAAAATCCTCGAGCTGTTATATTTTGCTTTGCTTTTTTTCGGTGAGCTAAAGGAGAAATTAGATTTTACTTCCTTTTTTACAGGCTCCTCACTTTTTATGTTTGACTCTCCATGAAGTTTCTCAGCAATTGTTTGTAAACGCTTCGTGATAGGAAGAAACGATTGTTCTTTAATTATACTTCGTTCTTTCAGATCATTTAGCTTTTGCTTTACTACGTTCCTACTTTGTATTAACAATTTTTTTACTTCAACTTCCTCTCTATTCATATCGAAATCCCAAATTCTTCTTAACTTCAGTAAAAGCAGTAAAAAACAGGTCTCAGATAGTAAAAAACAGGTCTCAGGCAGTATAAAACAGGTCTGATGCAGTAAAAAACAGGTCCCATGTAGTAAAAAACAGCATAGTGCTGTGTGCGGGCTATCTCTATGACCATTATTATCTCTCTTTATAAATGTATGTAATGATCAAATCCCTTTCTATATCTACCATTACTAATATCACTATCCTTATCAAACACCATAAAACCATATTTGTCTTTCCAGCATAGTGAACAAATTTCTTCTTCTAGGTAAAACTGTTGATTGTTTTACAATGCGCATGACGGAAGCAATACTTTAAATAAAGCTTAGCCTATGATTTTGTATATATATATAGTGGTGCCAAAACGCATATATAGAGAAAGTATATATATGTCTGAGTTCTCACTGCCCCTTCATCGAACTGAGAACAGTTGAGACAAAGAGTTGCCTACCGTTCGTCGCCACGAGCAGTCCTGTCCACCGCTACTAACAACACCAGGAATAAGTAAGTAAATATTACAAGTCCACAAAGGCGTTGATACTTGGGAAAAATTAAGCTGCTGTCTACTACGCCTTAACTATACTAAGTCCGTTTTCCACGTTGCGCATGTCCGAGGTTCCGATAGGGACTTAGAGGGAACAGCGACCGACTCATGCAGGCAGTCTAGCTCCAGCCAGCATAGCAAGCAGTTCAGCCCGTCACTGCTACTACTTGTGCGACAGACTTGGAAATAAACCTAAGTCCGTGAACTGAACGACTGCGCAGGTACCGAGAGTCCCTCACCACCAGTGAACTAAGTGCCTGGAGAATAAGAATACTAGCTAGCACCCAAGTTAGTAGACACCGACCGCTCCAACCAGTAAGACGTGCCGAGAACCTGTGTGGAAGTAAGTTAATCACCGGATAGGGAATATTGACTTGGCTATTGTATTTGTTTGTGTATTAATCATATTTTCTTTACAGCTTTCTATCTTTATTTCTACTTCGCTGCTCATGTGGTTGTTGAAGCACATGTGAGTAGTGGGGTGCTGTCTGTCTTTCTTTCTCTCTACTTCGCTGTAGACGTACCTGCCACCGCTGTACCAGTGCCCCCAGGAGCTATTACCACCTTCACCGTCAGCACCGTTTGCGAAAGGGTGCGAAAATGGAATCTGCACTTTAATGGCAAAACAGACGCTGTCGAGTTTCTAGAGAAACTCTGCGAATTCCAAGAGCACAGCGGCATTCCTACCTCCGCACTGTTGCCATCCCTATACGAGATATTCCAGGGGAATGCTTTGGCCTGGTACCGGAATAACCGAGGTTTATGGACCTGCTGGGAAGATTTCATCACCGACTTCAAACAGTTCTATCACGAAGCGTTTACAAACAATTGCTGAGAAACTTCATGGAGAGTCAAACATAAAAAGTGAGGAGCCTGTAAAAAAGGAAGTAAAATCTAATTTCTCCTTTAGCTCACCGAAAAAAAGCAAAGCAAAATATAACAGCTCGAGGATTTTTAAAGCACCAAGTTTCTTAGATACGTCAATTGTTGCAGAAGGAAATTCAAATGGTAATGATATTGCTGACGGAGATAATGTGGAAAGTAATGAAGAACTATATGAAAATATACAAGAAGCAAAAGACTACATTCAAACCTTAAGTAATGCACCCGATACATTGTACTATTTGGATCAACTAGAACCCTTACCCAGCGAATATGTTCATAAAATGATTGGTGATGTACATATTGAGTTTGACTTTAGGTATGGTGATAGATATGATCCAGACCTTAATGAGCTAAAAATTGGCAACGCATCTCTACAAATCGATGGTAATGATTTAATTATAGGTGGATTAACTTATAAGGGGACTCCTGGACTATACGAGTGGGTTTTTAAGAAACATCCAATTAGTTTCACAGAAGGTGATAGAAAAAACTACTTAGACATTGATAAACGAACGAATGCTAATAAAAGAAACTACTCTGAAAATGAACAAATTCAAGGTAATGGATTTTACAAATATAACAGAATCATCTCCGCTTTGACCATACAACCACTAACACCACGAAGACCTAGTAGCATACAACCTCTAACTCGAAAGAGGTTGGGTCTTGGTATGTTAATGAAAGCCTCGAATAGTCCAATAGATTACGTATACTGGGACTCCTAATGAATTTGTTGATAGATTACGGCTTTTAGTTTCATCTCAAACCGCTAGTCATACAGCTCAAACTAACGAGGTCGTGTCTATAATCGAAGAGTTGCGTGAATCTAAAATTATTGAGTAATAAGGAGAAACTTATAACTAGCTTAAAAATGACAATCAATAAATTTGGTAGACACATAAGTCAACCACAACATTCCTTTGAGGATCATGAAGATTTTGATACAATGTCTACAAACATTGCAGAAAACATAGTAACGGAACTTTATTATAATGTTATTTTAACATTTTAGTCCGCGGCCTTTCAAGAAAATAGAAAGAAATATCTAATATCTAATATAAAAATATGCCACGTTTTCTTCTACGAGTCAGTTATGATTGAATATGTACTGGGTTATCCTAATGATATCATAACTATTATAAATGAGAAGGAGTTTAATTTGACAGAACTAGTCAACGTACAGATACGTCGCGGTGACAATCAGCCCAACCGCGTATCATATTCAATAAATTTAACGTACGCCTGTTATGTTATGATATAAAAAAACATGTTTCATAACGTGCAAGTGCAAAAGTCGTACCAGGTATCTCCGAATAACGTGGGCCGTTATACTGCATGTTATGACTCTTTCATAACAGGTACAAAGTCGTGTATGTTCGTGTAAAGTGAAATAGCTTGATATGTCTTCTTGTGCAAGACAAGGATAATCCGCCGAGATGTGACAGAACCATAACAGACTAGGGTTTAGAGTTAGTGACATACTTGACGTTTAATCAGATTAAGGCCTAATTTGTGTATTTGTGTGAATAGTTTAAATTATGGAAGGAAAATGTAAAAGAAAACAACAACGGCCCAATATAAACAACTACGTACTACAATTTATTCAAGAAAATCAATTACTGATCACCGGTAAAACAAACCCGTCTGAGAGAGGGACTATAAAAGTTCTGTGGAAGAAACTCTTTAGACAATCGAAATATCTTATAAAAAATACGTCTCTGTACTTTTTGATTGTACCTTAATTAAACATAACTTCCATTAAAAAATACGAAAGGTGCTGTATATTGCAATACATTTGTTGCTACTCATGCATTTCTTGCATGAAAACTAAATTTAATATCCCATCAAAAGCCATTTGATTATGGTAACATAAGTGATACACGGTTGGGCTGAATATCTCGTTTCGAGAAGAGGATGCGCAAACTACGAACAGTAATTTATTTGTAGAATTCTTTATATGAGTTCCTGTGGGATTAAATATATAAGAAGGAGGAATGCACACTATAATATTACTTGGAATCCAATATGAAATCTTCTAACAAATTTAATAAATATGCAGCAAGTGTGAAAGAGGATATTGTCGATGAACTACACAAGCCTGCCAGCCTGCCAGATTCAATTTCAAAAAACATGGAACCATAGTATTTATCAAATGGTTAAGTTATGATGATAAACATAATTCTTGGATTAATAAGCACAATGTATTGTAACATTTTTTATTGTATATGAATTGTAATAAACAAAATAAATGATTTTATATATTGCAGTATTTTATTTAGATCATTAACCCAAGATAAATTCAAAATTATAGTAATAAATAAGTACAGCCCATCAGCATCCACCGAACAGTCTCCAGACGCGATGTGAAGCGTTGCACCTGCCAGCCTACTTAGACTGTAACGTAGTCGATGAAAAGCTATGCCGATTCTGCTCCAGTCGCCATCTTGAATTTTAGAGCAGGATCGGCATAGCTATTCTACTATTACTGTCTAATAATAGAGAGTGTCAAATTCAAGATCGGTGGGCTGTGAAGGAACTGGGAATATATAACGGAAGAATTTCATACCATTACTTATTTAAACCACCTTTTCCATTCCACCATTTATCAGAGGACCTAAAAAAGGAGGCAAATTGGGTGCCGAAACATCATCATGGTCTTCCATGGAACGAAGGTTTGAAAGACCTACCAATTATTCTGCAGGGTGCAACAAGATCAGCAGACATTATTTATGTCAAAGGGCGGGAGAAGGCCATGTTCCTGAGAAAGTACGTGAACAAACCGGTTGTGGAGTTTCTGGAACATCCCAAATTATGCCGGCAGGTTCCTGAATGTTGGCACCATCGACTGGACCACTGCGCATGTGCGTTGGCTAATGCATATAGCCTGTATGATTTTTATTTAAGAATTAAATAAAGTACAATATATTTTATTTTAGCATAACCTGTATCATTGTTATTTATAATTAAAATAAAAAATTAATTTATATATTTTTAGGTTTTATTAATTTCTCTGTAATATAGTGTTGCAAGGCTATAGTTAAAAATATATCTTGTAGTAAACAAAAAGCAAGAGCATACCTACTTCAAAATGAATCACGTTTCACTGTATCTGCGCAAACTTCTAGCACCATTGTGCATATAAATGACTCGAGTTCTTTAATAAACCACACAGTTTATTTTACACCTCGCATACTAATCTGGTGTACTTGCTATTGTGGTTTTTCTTGACTCAGTGCTATAATATAGTGATATTAGAAAACATGAATCCTGAAACCATTTGCTCTATTAGTTCTATAATTGTGAAAACTACTGGTGAAGCTGTAAAATTGGTAAAAAGAATAGAAGAGATAATCAGTCAAATAAAATTAGTAAAAGGTAATGTGAAATTGTTGGAAACTGTGATAAAAAATAGAATCAACAACCAAGAGGAAGCAGAAAATCCTTTCAAATTGGAAGCAAACTTGGCATTATTAAAATACTATTTAGCTAAATTGCAACAATTAAAACAGTCTTCTGGTAAAGTTTGAGCAGGCTTGGAGGGCAATACTAAAAAGAAGCGTAATTGACAGTTAGTTTGGCACTCGATTAATTCTTGCTTCGATGGACGACTGTGTATAGGACTAATTGCAAATTTAAGTATTAAAGATCCATTATGTTTCTTAAATAGGGCCTTCGATAATTTTCAAAGAAAAATTAAAACACATCGTCAGAATTCAATGCTTAAAGTTAATGTTGTATTAGTATGCAATTTTATTAAACCAAAAAGTGGTGATGCAGATATGAAAACGTTTTCTACAAAAAATCACATAATCGATATAAATACTAATATAAAAACTTGGTACAAAGATAACGTAATCCATGTTTTAACAAACAAATTGGAAGAATTTAGCGAAAAAGATTCAGGTTGGGCTCTTTCAGAGGTTCTACATTTAAGAGTTAATATTAACAAATTTTCACCTTTAAAAGGGGGAACATCAACTTATGTGAATTTACCGGGTTTTATATCACGTAAACGAGCTGTTGTCAATGTAGAAAATAACGATTCTTTTTGTTTTTTGTGGGCTGTAGTTTCCGCTCTATATCCAGCTAACAACAAACATCCTGAAAGGGTAACAAGTTATCCGCATTTTAAAGATGTTCTAAAATATGATTCTATTGAGTTTCCAATAAAACTTGATGACATAAAGAAATATGAAAAATTAAATAACTTATCTATTAATTTGTGTTGTATAGAAAAAAAGAACGTGCTCCCTCTTTGTTTAAGCGATAATAGAAATAGTAACAGAGAACCCATTAATTTACTGATGTTGTCAACAGACAAAAATGATAATTTTACAAGATTTTCAAACGTTAAAGTGTTTTTCCACTTTGCATGGATAAAGAGAATGTCTGCACTACTTTCAAAACAACTGTCTTCTCATGGACATAAAACTTTCATATGCTATAGATGCCTAAATCATTTTAGTTTTGACGATTTACTTAAAAGACATTTAGTTTACTGCAATAATATGAATAAGTGCGCCCTCAAATTTCCAAAGGGGTCGGACAAAATTTTACACTTCAAGCATTTCAGTTACAAAGAAAGAGTACCTTTCGTAATATATGCCGATCTTGAAAGTATTCTTGAACCGTGTGAAACCTTAAGAGTGGAAAATAATTCAGTTAATTATCAAAAGCATACACCATTTAGTGTGGCATATTATTTGAAATGTTCATATGATAATAATTTATCAAGGTTTAAACTATATCGAGGTGATGATTGCATAAAATGGTTTATTTTAGAACTGCAACATATTGCAGTGAATGTTAATAGTGTCCTCGAAAATTCGAAAGAAATGGAAACTTTATCATCTGAGCAAGAAATAAATTATGCTAACGCGACTCACTGTCACATATGCACCAAGCCATTTACATTGAAAGATATCAAAGTTCGTGATCATTGTCACCTTACCTCAAAATACAGAGGTGCTGCTCATCAAGATTGTAATCTAAATTATAAAAATTCATTTAATATACCAGTTGTCTTTCATAATTTATGCGGCTATGATGCAAATTTTATAATGAAACAATTGGCTACCGGTTTTGCAGGTCCAATTCGGTTACTGCCAGTTAATAAAGAAAAATATATTTCATTCACTAAAAAAGTTGAAGGTACTAATGTACATTTACGGTTCATCGACTCATTTCGCTTCATGGCTAGCAGTCTTGATAAATTATCTTCATATTTAGAAAATGAAAAGAAAACTATTGTTAGAGCTTCTTGTAACACTGATCAAGAATTTTATTTATTAACAAGAAAGGGTGTTTTTCCTTACGATTATATAGATTCGTGGGAAAAACTCACTGAGACATGTTTACCTGCAAAAACAAACTTTTATAGTCAATTGCATGATGAAGGTATTAAAGATGAAGATTATCAGCATGCTCTTAATGTTTGGAAAACATTTGACATAAAAACTTTGGGTGACTATTCTGATTTATATTTGAAAAGTGATGTTCTTCTTCTTGCTGACATATTCGAAAATTTTCGAAAAACTTGTTTATTAACATATGAATTGGACCCATTGCATTTTTATACTGCTCCAGGTTTAGCGTTCGATGCTATACTTAAAACGACTGGAGTACACTTAGAACTTTTAACAGACATAAAAAAAGCTCATGTTTATCGAGAGAGGTATCCGTGGTGGAGTGTCTCAGTGTTCTAATAGATACGCAAAAGCAAATAACAAATATATGGGTGATCAGTATGATTCAAATCAAGAGTCTACATATCTAATGTATTTTGATGTAAATAATTTATATGGGGCTGCAATGTCTGAATATTTACCATATGGAGAATTTGAATTTCTAGAAGAGAATGAAATTGAAAATTTAGATATAATAAATATTCCAGACAATGCTGATGTTGGCTATATTTTTGATTGTGACTTAGAATATCCCACTCATCTACATGAAGTTCATAGTGATCTACCGCTAGCTCCAGAACATATGACTCCACCAATACCGTCAAGATCAAAGTTAAAGAAATTATTATTAACACTGTATCCAAAACGTAATTACGTTGTTCATTATAGGAATTTAAAAATGTATTTGAAATATGGATTACGTTTAAAGAAAGTTAACAGGGTTCTCAGATTTAAACAAGCTCCATGGTTGAAAAAGTATATTGATTTAAACACCATGTTGCGTCAGCAAGCTAAAAATGATTTTGATAAATTTTTTTATAAATTGATGATAAATGCTGTATATGGCAAATTAATGGAAAACGTAAGGAAATACAGAGATGTCCGTATGATCACTAAGTGGGAAGGGCGCTATGGAGCCCAAAATTGTATTGCAAAACCTAATTTCCATAGTTGTAGTATTTTTGATGATGATTTGATAATCATAGAAATGAATAAATTAGAAATTTTATTTAATAAACCAATATATGCAGGATTTTGTGTCCTAGATATATCTAAAACCTTTCTATATGAATTTCATTATGACTATATCTTAAAAAAATTTAATAATAGCGCAAAACTCCTGTACACAGATACCGATAGCCTAATTTATCAATTTAAAGTGCCCGATATTTATGAGTATATTAAAGAAGATAATCAGAGGTTTGACACATCTGATTATGACTCTCATAATCCATATGGAATAGAACAGAAAAACAAGAAAGTCCCCGGTTTGATGAAGGATGAAAATAATGGAAAAATTATGGTTGAATTTGTTGGCCTTCGAGCAAAAATGTATGCTTATAAAGTTCTTAATAATAAGATAGTTAAAAAGTCGAAAGGTTCTACAGCAGCAAGTGTTAGAAAAATTTCATTCCAAGATTATAAAAGAACTCTTTTCGATCACGAAATTATTTATAAACCACAGCATCTTATTAGATCTAAAAAGCATAGTGTCTACACAATTCGACAAAATAAGATGATTCTTAATCCTTACGATGATAAAAGAATTTTAAATTCTAAGAATACAGATACAAAGCCATGGGGTTACAAAAGAATTTCAGACGAGGACAATGATGGTAATATTCCAAATAAAAGAATATGTATTCGAATCTGTAGAAAGACTGAGGATAGTTTAACTACGCAGGCTTTATTCACGAGTCAGCAAATTACTGATATATAAGTAGCAAGCTAAGCGACAAAAGTCAGTTTGCTTTTGTTTCTTACACAAATAAAATGGATACAAGAAATCTGTGCAAAATTGCTTTACATTATGCAACTGTTGAAGTTTATAGTGACTTTATGAAACGTTGCATCGTCGAAGGTTGTGCTGATGATGAGGAAAGATTCAAGTTATTAAAAGATATCTTGGAAGAAGTGGTAATACCAGATGAAGCTTTTCAGTCGTTAACGGAACATGATATAGAACCCCATTTAGAAACCATAGAATTGTTGATGGATAAGAAAATGGAACTTGACAAGTTTATTCATAACTTGTTGGTTATATGTCAAAAAGAAGGATATGAGAATATAACCATTAAGCAGTTGAATGATGTCGTGCTAATATTACATCCTGAAATTAAAATGTCGTTCAGAATATACTTATTTGAATTGTTACTAGATGGTAAATATCATCCCTATGTCTATTGTGGGGACACCAGTTTCCCATTAAAAAATATATCAAGTAATTATAAAACCATTGATAAAACAATCGATGAAGCCATCACTAGAGCAGCATACTATGCCAGAAGCCGGACACTTCGCAAACTGTACACAATACAAAAGTCTAAGAAATTAAACTGGAAATTTCAGCCATCAACAAATGCCCATCACTCTAATGTTCTAAAATGGATTCAGGATAATATAAAGAGAGCTGAACAAAATTCAAATGTTCGCTTAGGATGGAGTTGTGGTCCCGATTCCGGACCATGGCCTTCAACACATTTGCATGATTATAATAGAACCCTTTGCATATTATATGAAATTAAAGAATAAAATGATTTAACACAGTTTAAGGTTTATTATTTATTTATTAAGTTAATATTACAATTATTAATGTAGTTATAATTTATAAAATCCTTACAGCACTAGTAAGAGGACTATATTTAACTAATCGATCATGAAGTATAAGAGCGTAACAACTTGTGCTTGAGGGAACATCTTTGTTAGTTTCGAATTCCAATCGAATATCAACAGAACCAGATTTAAGGCTTTCATTCTGATGAGAACAATCTATAACAATTAGAGGTGCAAATTTCTTGAACTCTGCGGGTGTATAAATAGGTTCATTTTCCTTTTCATAATATGATCGTTGAAACTTTGCATACATGTCATACAAGGTTGCTATCTGATTGTTCTCAAAATTTATATTTAAATTATCATAAGGAAACATCTCAGAATTAAGATACAGCTTCATATTAATCAAATTACAATGATCAAATTGACTAAAATTTTTATTCAATTTATTTTTACGATCAGTATGGAATCCTACAATTACAAATCTAGGTTTCTCAAGTTGTGTTGCCGTCTTAATATTCCAAGTGTGACGTTGGGTTTCTTGTAAGAGAGGATACTCATGCAGTTCCCAACCTCTAAAGGCAACTTCCAGTTCCTTGTTTCTCGCTACATACTCGACCAATTTTAGTCTTTCTATCTGCCACGGATATATGAGGCATTTTCCACAGTACTTTATTTAATATCACTTTAACTGACTCATTTTCTGTAGAATTTATTATAGCGTTAGTATCTGAATTTGAGCGAATTAACACCAACTCCTGTCGCAAATTTAAAATAATTTTCTTAAAGTCTTCACAAAATTCGAAAACAGTGGGTAAATCGATTATAACATTAAAATTTACATTATCGTCAACTATATTTGACTGTTACCATCCCCATGATTAAAAAACCACCCACCATTTTGTAGATATTGAGTATCACTTCTATTGAATGATGCGTATCCCTTTAGAATTGAGGTTAGACCTGGATGACGAATGCGATCTATTACATATCCTCCCATTTCATATCTGATCTCATCAAATAAAAGCATGACACCGTTATTCACAAATGCAGCAGTTTTTGAAGGAGTATTATCAGTTTTCAGTAATTTACCTTCAATATATAACGAGCTTCCACTGGGTAATGTGTAGACATCCTGCTGTTGTATTGGAATACGAATTTCATCATTGTTATTCAAAGACGTAGATGCATAAGGCTGATGAGTATGTTTCTCAGCACTACTAACAGAATTGTCAAAATAAGCCCTCTCATTAACACTTAATATATCCATTTTTTATAACTTCTTAAAAATAACTTTAAAACCAAGAGATTCGAGAAACTTCCGTTTTCTTATTGTTATTGGTTTGATGGTTCGTGTAGAACTGTCCAGAGGTTTTATGTTTACACCTCCTATATAGCTTCGACTAGAGCTACCACGTTTGTTGTATCTTATTACCATTGTAATTATTAATTACGCTTCCTTCAAATGTAGTGTTAATGACAATACCTCTCTTTCGAAATTGACGAGCTCGCCGTCTTGACTGACTATATTAACAATAATTTGATCGATAATTCGAATGTTGATGGGTAGATATACAACGTTACTTGGAGTCTCAACAATTTTGAATCCTGCTGGTACTGTAGGAAAAAAATCATGTATAACGTGAGCTTGTCTGTCATTAATATAGGATCCACTCACAATATTGCATTCTATGCAAATGGTATTTACACTGAAAATATCTACTGGAAAATCTGATTCGTGATTAGCATATGCCGCTAATTTTCGTCGTTTAAAACCAAGCCAATGTCCTATCGAATCTTCTTTAGTAAAATCTATATCCTCACTGCATTTGATTCTACACTTCAGAGTGTTATTGTTGGCTTTAATGGAAATGAGCTTCGAATATCCTTTCACAATCCCCTCTTTTGAACTATCATCGTTTTCAAGCCATCTGGGGTCGCCTAAGGCTCGTTGTAGATATTTATTTACTGAATCAATATCATAGGTTCCTTCTGGAATTTCGATGTATTTACCTTTGGATCCATAATAAAATCTGTTGTTCTTATATTTTTCGATATTTGGAATTGAATTGTAGGATTCGAAACTTATTAATCCTAAGATGTAGTCTTTACTGTCATCCAAAATAATTGGAGGATTACCTAGAAGTAAGTGTTGAGCTTCTCCCAGAGAGTAGGAATGAATTCGTCGTCATCTTCGGTGTCGATGAAATATACTATTCAAAAACACCTACTGCATTCTTAATTATATAAAAATTTCAGACACAGATGACCACAGTTGAATGTATTAAATTTTTGTAACTTTTCATGGTTATACAATATTTTACATGGTTCGTTGGTATTAAGGTAATGTATCAATTCTCGTGGAGGTCTTAGGTTACCGTAACTATCAAAATATACTGCTTTTTCTCCATTCTTCTTATATGCAGTCCAATGTGTTCCAGGGCCTTTTTCATTATCGAGATTAATAATGCCGCATTCATTATATTGTACCCGACATGGTAAACTATCTTTCATAAATACACCTCGAAAATGTTGAATATTTAATTTCTTAGCCAATCTCATTAAGTCTAAATTAGTAAGAGCTCGTTTTGGTAATTTTATCGGTAACGCTTGGAGGGTGCTTTTCGTTCTAAAAAAAGACCAAATCCTTGCTTATACGGTCTCATGTATAGTCCTTTACCCATAGCTATTTCTTCCATTGCGACATTGTGACGTTTACTTTCTTCAAGCTTTCGCTTTGCATCTTTAGCATCATTAACGGCCTTTGCAATTCCTGCAGCTCCACCACCTAAAGCACCAAGCGCACTTAAGCCAGCAAATAATGGAATTAGTGGTAGAAATCCTCCTGTTTTAGGTATTGGTATTACTCGAATGGCTTTAATATGTTTCTTTTTAACTTTATTAACAGCTTTTAATGCAACTTTAATGTCATCTTTCATATCCTTCACATGTTTACCTTTAAGCGCCACTCGTGCTTGCTTTGTTACGTCTTTAAATGGTAATGATCCACCCACCTTTCTAGATTTCACTTTACGTTTACTAGCATTACTTTTTCTTTTCTTAGTTTTTTTGTTACCACATCCCATTCCTAATTTAGCTTTAGCTTTCATTGCTGTTGCCACAGCTAAGGCTGCTGCCTTTTCTCCTATGGATGCGTTTGGTGACTTAAGTCTGTCCACCGCCTTCTCGCCTAAAATTTGATCTGCCTTATGGCGTTATTCCAAGTCTTTCTCTCTGCTATAAGCCACGTCGTGTTGTTTACAAGCTTCGTCTAGACCATTAATACCCATATCACCTCTTGCTAACCTCTTCTCAAGTTTTGTACCGGGACCACAAAATTTATATCCCGGAATATGGAGCTCTACTGGTAATTTATTTATAATAGAGTCCAATATACCGCTGCCTGACTTTTTAGCTGTTCTAAGCATTTGGCACTACAAACGATTCACAAATGATATAATATTAGTATCATCATCCTATATATATATAGATAATCATAGACTGAGCTTTATTTAAAGTATTGCCTCCGTTATGCGCATTGTAAAACAATCAACAGTTTTACCTATTAACAATAGTAATATCAAAGAAATGAAAATCTTGAAGAGGCATGGAGAACTGCTACCATCCACAATCCGTTGCCTGGTTGTCGGTCCATCGAACTGTGGTAAAACTAATATTATGATTAGTTTGATTGAGCATCCTAATGGATTGAAGTTTGAAAACATTTATATTTTCTCTAAGTCTCTCTATCAGTCAAAATATCAATATTTAGAAGAGCTTCTAAAACCCATAAAAGGAATTGGATACTACTCCTTCAATAATTGTGACAACATTCTGCCTCCTGAAGATGTAAAACAAAATTCAATATTTATTTTTGATGATGTAGCCTGTGATAAACAAAATGTTATGAGAGATTACTTCAGTATGGGACGTCATAAAGAAGTAGATTGTTTTTATCTCTGTCAAACTTATACACGTATTCCAAAACATCTAATACGTGATAACGCAAATATATTGGTAGTCTTCAAACAAGATGACTTAAATTTGAAACACATATATGAAGATCACATTAATACCGACATGAATTTTAATAAATTTAAAGAAATGTGTTCACTATGCTGGAAAGACAAATATGGTTTTATGGTGATTGATAAGGATAGTGATATAAGTAATGGTAAATATAGAAAGGGATTTGATCATTACATACATATATAAAGAGAGATACGTTCTGTTCACTTTATTCGTCATTGTTAGTGTTCATAGAGCTGGACCGGCACTTAGCACTAAGCTGTTTTTTACTACATGGGACCGGGCATCAGACCTGTTTTTTACTGCATCAGACCTGTTTTATACTGCCTGAGACCTGTTTTTTACTGCATCAGACCTGTTTTATACTGCCTAAGACCTGTTTTTTACTGCATCAGACCTGTTTTATACTGCTTGAGACCTGTTTTTTACTGCCTGAGACCTGTTTTTTACTGCCTCAGACCTGTTTTTTACTGCCTGAGACCTGTTTTTACTGCTTTTACTGAGGTTAAGAAGAATTTGTGACTTCAATATGAATAGAAAGGAAGTTGAAGTAAAAAAATTGTTAATACAAAGGAGGAACGTAGTAAAGCAAAAGCTGAATGCTTTGAAAGAAGGAAGTATAATTCAAGAACAATCGTTTCTTCCTATCACGAAGCGTTTACAAACAATTGCCGAGAAACTTGATGGAGAGTCAAACATAAAAAGTGAGGAGCCTGTAAAAAAGGAAGTAAAATCTAATGTCTCCTTTAGCTCACCGAAAAAAAACAAAGCAAAATATAATAGCTCCAGGATTTTTAAGGCACCAAGTTTCCTAGATACGTCAATTGTTGCAGAAGGAAATTCAAATGATAATGATATTGCTGACGGAGATAATGTGGAAAGTAATGAAGAACTAGATGAAAATATACAAGAAGCAAGAAATTACATTCAAACCTTAAGTAATGCACCCGACACATTGTACTATTTGGATCAACTTGATCCTTTACCCAGAGAATATGTTCATAAAATGATTGGTGATGTACATAATGAGTTTGACTTTAGGTATGGTGTTAATGAGCTAAAAATTGGCAACGCATCTTTACAATTCGATGGTAATGATTTGATTATAGGTGGATTAACTTATAAGGGGACTCCTGGACTATACGAGTTGGTTTTTAAGAAACATCCAGTTGGTTTCACAGAAGGTGATAGAAAAAACTACTTAGACATTGTCAAACGAACGAATGCTAATAAAAGAAACTACTCTGAAAATGAACAAATTCAGGGTAATGGATCTTACAAATATAAGAAAATCATATCCGCTTTGACCATACAACCACTAACACCACGAAGACCTCGTAGCATACAACCTCTAACTCGAAAGAGATTGGGTCTTGGTATGTTACTGGAAGCCTCGAATAGTCCAAGAGATTACGTATACTGGGACGATCCTAATGAACTTGTTGATAGATTACGGCTTTTAGTTTCATCTCAAACCGCTGGTCATACAGGTCACACTAACGAGATCGTGTCTATTATCGAAGAGTTGCGTGAATCTAAAATTATTGAGTAATAAGAAGAAACTTATAACTAGCTTAAAAATGATTATCGATAAATTTGGTAGACACATAAGTCAACCACAACACTCCTTTGAGGATCATGAAGATTTTGATGTAATGTCTACAAACATTACAGAAAACATAGTGAAGGAACTATATTATAATGTTATTTTAACATTTGAGTCCGGGGCCTTTCAAGAAAATAGTAAGAAATATCTAATATCTAATATAAAAACATGCCACGTTTTCTTCTACGAGTCAGCTATGATTGAATATGTACTGGGTTACCCTAATGATATAATAACTATTATAAATGAGAAGGAATTTAACTTGACAGAACTAGTCAACGTACAGTTACGTCGCGGTGACAATATCTCGTTTCGAGAAAAGGATCCGCAAACTACGAATAGTAATTTATTTGTAGAATTCTTTATACGAGTTCCTGTGGGATTAAATATATAAGAAGGAGGAATGCATACTATAATATTAGTTGGAATCCAATATGAAATCTCCTGACAAATTGAATAAATATGCAACAAGAAGTGTAAAAGAAGATATTGTCAATGAACTACAGAAGCCTGCCAGAATCAATTTCAAAAGACGTAGAACCGTAATAAAAGGCCTGAACGACTTAATACAAGCTGATTTAATTGATTTGATACCATATTCAACAGAAAATAAAGGGTATAAATATGTGCTAATCGTTATTAATTGCTTCTCTAAGTTTATATGGACAGAGCCTCTAAAGAGTAAATCCGCCCAGGATGTTACAAATGCGATGAATAAAATTCTGCGAGACTTTAACAAGATTCCAAAAAATCTACAAACCGATATGGGAAAAGAATTCTATAATGAGAATTTCAGGAAACTCATGAAAAAGTATAATATTAACCACTACAGCGTTTACAGTACAAAAAAGGCTTCTATGGTGGAACGAGTTATTAGAACTATAAAAAATATGCTTTGGCGCGCTTTTAGTTTAGGTGGGACGTATAATTGGATTCATCTGTTAGATAAAATTGTTGATAAATACAACAATACAGTTCATTCTACAACAAAGTTAAAACCAAACAAAATCACATCAAGGAATGAGAAATCTATATTAATGTCAACATACTCTCATTTAAAACTAGCTGACAGAATAACAAAATTTAAAGTAGGCGAGCATGTGAGGATTAGCAAATATAGAGAAGCTTTTAAGAAAGGGTATACACCGAATTGGTCTAGTGAAATTTTTATTATTAGGAAAATAAAATTAAGCAATCCCACAACATATTTATTGAAGGATGAGAGTGGTGAAGAAATAAAAGGAGGGTTCTATGAACTAGAGTTACAAAAAGTGAAACATCCTGACGCCTACTTAGTTGAAAAGGTGTTACGAAAAAAAGGAAATAAAGTATTTGTCAAATGGTTAGGTTATGATGATAAACATAATTCTTGGATTAATAAGAACAATGTATTGTAACACGTTTTATTGTATATGAATTGTAATAAAAAAATAAATGATTTTATATATTGCAGTATTTTATTTAGATCACTAACCCAAGATAAATTCTAATTATGATAATAAATAAGTACAGCTCATCAACATCTACCGAACAGTGTCGAGACGCGATGTGAAGCGTGGCACCTGCCAGCCTACTTGGACTGTGACGTAATCGGTGAAAAGCTATGCCGATCCTGCTCCAGCCGCCATCTTGAATTTTGGAGCATGATCGGCATAGCTATTCTACTAATATGTACTGGTTATCCTAATGATATCATAACTATTATAAATGAGAAGGAGTTTAACTTGACAGAACTAGTCAACGTACAGATACGTCGCGGTGACAACCAGCCCAACCGCGTATCATATTCAATAAATTTAACGTACGCCTGTTATGTTATGATATAAAAATAACATGTTTCATAACGTGCAAGTGCAAAAGTCGTACCGGGTATCTCCGAATAACGTGGGCCGTTATACTGCATGCTATGACTCTTTCATAATAGGTACAAAGTCGTATATGTTCGTGTAAAGTGAAATAGCTTAATATGTCTTCTTGTGCAAGACAAGGATAATCCGCCGAGATGTTACAGAACCATAACAGACTAGGGTTTAGAGTTAGTGACATATTTGACGTTTAATCAGATTAAGGCCTAATTTGTGTATTTGTGTGAATAGTCCAAATTATGGAAGGAAAAAGGTAAAAGAAAACAACAACGGCCCAATATGAACAACTAGGTACTACAATTTATTTAAGAAAATCAATTACTGATCACCGGTAAAACAAACCAGTCTGAGAGAGGGACTATAAAAGTTCTGTGGAAGAAATTCTTTAGACAATCGAAATAACTTCTAAAAAATACATCTCTGTACTTTTTGATTGTACCTTAATTAAACATAACTTCCATTAAAAAATACGAAAGGTGCTGTATATTGCAATACATTTGTTGCTACTCATGCCTTTCTCGCATCAAAACTAAATTTAATATCCCATCAAAAGCCATTTGATTATGGTAACATAAGTGATACACGGTTGGGCTGAATATCTCGTTTCGAGAAAAGGATGTGCAAACTACGAACAGTAATTTATTTGTAGAATTGTTTATATGAGTTCCTGTGGAATTAAATATATAAGAAGGAGGAATGCACACTACAATATTACTTGGAATCCAATATGAAATCTTCTAACAAATTTAATAAATATGCAGCAAGTGTGAAAGACGATATTGTCAATGAACTACACAAGCCTGCCAGAATCAATTTCAAAAAACATAGAACCATAGTATTTATCAAATGGTTAAGTTATGATGATAAACATAATTCTTGGATTAATAAGGACAATGTATTGTAACATTTTTTATTGTATATGAATTGTAATAAACAAAATAAATGATTTTATATATTGCAGTATTTTATTTAATAATAATAATAATAATAACTGACTTTATTGAGGCGGGGCTCAGCCTAGGGCTGCTTTAGCCCAACCTGAAAATAGTTTACATCTATAATTTACAATATATATATTAATAATATATAACTTATAAGAAAAACAAGAAAATATACTCATCCTAAAGTATGAAGACTACATAAAAAGAAAGTGAACATTGTTGACAGCCGAAAATAACAGTGATAATGAGCAGAGAAAAGAGATTTTTTTATTTATTGGTCTTTGAAATATTCTTTTAATTTTAACTTAAAGTTAGTAAAGTTTTTAATATTTTTTATTGCTAGTGGAAGAGAATTATAAATGTATGGTACTTTATAGGAATAAGAACCCTTAAAAGATGTGGTGGAATGCCTAGGGATATGCATCAAGTATTTATCTCGTCTACCTCGATTGTATACGTCATCACCAAACACCAGTTTAGAAACAAGATAAGATGGCTTATTTGTTAATAAAATTTTATGAATGAAACAGCAATAATGAATATCTCTACGGACATTCATTTTACTCCAATTATGCTGATTTAGATGAGGGGTGATATGATCTCTGCGATTAACATTAGCTGCAAACCTCATACAAGAGTTTTGCACTACTTGAATTCTATGCTGATCATATACTGAAAGGCAAGGCCCATAGACAATGTCGCAGTAATCAAAAAGCGATAAAACCAGTGACTCTACCAGTTTAAGTTTGATAGATGTACTCAATACAAATTTATATTTATATAAACCTTTTAATCTACCATAGGCTGTTGAAATTAACTTGGTAGCATGCCGCGAGAAAGACAGATTTTTATCAAAGGTTAATCCTAAACTCATGCAGTTATCTTTGACAGATAGAGGGACATCTCCTAATAAGAGCATGTTTTCTATATTTATTTTTTCCCGCTGCTTTTCCGTGCCGGTCATGATCACAGTGGTTTTCAGAGGATTTAATGATAAAGCATTTCTAACCGACCAATCGTTCACTCGTTCAAGATCAGTATTTAACTTACTTATTGCTAAATGCTGTGATTCAGAACTAAAAGACTCATACAACTGACAGTCATCAGCATACAAATGCATATTTGAATGTACAATAGCATGTATATCAGCCGTATATATGACAAATAACAGAGGCCCTAGGATGGACCCCTGAGGAACACCTCTTAATATTTCTAATTTATCTGAGAATATCTTACCACCATCTACTGTAACTTGCACTTGTTGCAGACGCTTGTTTAAATATGCTTCGAACCACCCCAAGGCACTGACCGAAATTCCATAATATTTCAATTTAGACAATAATAACTTGTGATCTAAGCAATCAAAAGCCTTGGAGTAGTCTAGCATGACAGCCAGTGTAACCATAGACTTGTCAACAGCTTGCAACATGTCATCCGTAAGGTCAAGTAGCGCAGTAGTTGTACTAAAGCCAGGTCTAAAACCTGATTGCTTAGGGGGTAAAATGTTGTAGACCTCTACATGACTTTTTAACTGATTGTATACAATTCTTTCTATAACCTTAGATAACACCGGCAAAATACTTATAGGTCTCAGATCATTTAAAGTAGCAACATTTTCTTTTTTAGGAATAGGTATTACAAGGGCATGCTTCCAACATGCAGGTAGAATATTTTCTTTTATAGCAAAATTGATAACATGCGTAACTGCATGTGCACAGTAGGATATACATATTTTCAACATCTCTGATGATATTTCATCAACCCCCTTAGCATTTGTCTCTATGCCAAGTACAATATTTACAACGTCAAATGTTGTAACAGTTTGCAACTCCAGCGGCGAATTTATTTTAGTATATTTATTATTATTATAATATTCAATAGTGTCAGGATCAGCTGATGTATTACTAACTGAATTTATGAAAAATTTATTTATTGTATCAGGATCCCTTAAATGGTCAGGTATTTCATCATTTCCAACTTTTTTATGCACGTTTAACTTATTCAAGGTTTGCCAAAGAATTTTTGAATTTCTATAATTACGATTTAATACACTTTGAATATATGCTTGTTTCTCTCGACGAATAGACGCTGTAACAAAGTTTCTCATTGCTTTATAATATGCCCATTTTGATTCGCTTTGTGTACAAGTAATATAAATATTTTTCAGCGACGACCGGTATTCAGACAAAGCCTTGTCTCTTTCATCATCAGTTTAATATTTGGAGTAATCCACGGGTTTAATTTTTTTGTTATTCTAATTTTTCTCACAGGAGCATGTACATTAAAGAGTTGCAGTATTTTTGAATTAAGAAAAGACACTTTTTGATCAATATTCCCAATCTCTTCAACCCTATACCAGTCAACGTTTCGTGCATGCATTTCAAACATCTCTAAATTAATATTTTTCAAATTTCTAACTAAAATAGATTTAGCATATTTTTTCCTAAGCACAGGCATATCAACTAAACAGTAAATAAGACGGTGATCAGAGAATTGTGACATATTTATAACATCTGACCTTAAAATTATGTCTGGTTTATTAACTAATATGTAATCCACTAAAGTGCTACTGCTGGGTGTTACACGCGTAGGCTTATTTATTATCTGTGTTAAAGAAAATGTCTCAAATAATGTTTCCAAATACTTGAATTCCGGAGTAGATTTGTTAAAAAAATTTATATTAAAGTCTCCCAAACAAAACATATAATCTGAAGAAATTAAAAGCTCACCGAAAATACCTTCTAAAATTTCAAGAGATCTATAATTGGTGTCTGGAGGATGATATATACAACCAATACATACCTTATGTCCATTTATTTTGCATGTTATAAATAAATTTTCCACCCCAGGGTTATCTTCGGTTTCTACAACTTTAATATCTTTTATATTATTACAATTTCTTACATATATAGCTACACCACCACCTCTTTTTGTTTCTCTATCGCGTCTAAATAAGGAATAACCAGGTATATCTAACATAAAATTCTGTAAATTAGTGGTTAACCAAGTTTCTGATAATGAAAATATATCAAAATTATGCAATAAGACATATGATTTCAAATCTTCATATTTATTAAAGAATGATCTACTGTTAAAGTGCGATATTACTAAATTTGGCAGAGTATTTACGTCATCATCGGCTATCACGTCATATTCACTTAATAAATCCATGTATGAAAAAAAAGAACAAACAAAAAAGAAACAATTGTGTTAAGACTCCCTATATAAATTATTTGAATTAACCATAAACATAAGAAATTATCATTTACAGTCAAAAACTATGTAGTTAATATGTAGTGTAAAAGGTACATTTGATTTTTTTTCCTTTCCTTAGTTTAAATTCCAAATATTGCGGATCGTATCGTATCAATTATTTTTATTAGAAACATAGAAAATAAACTTCGAAGAAGCAGCTAGAATAGTGAATATCACAACAAAAAAGAAATAGAAAAAAAAGAAAAGAAAAAAAACACAGATAAGAAAACTGGCAACAAAACTTTAAATATAAATTTTTAGTAGATAGTCCTACCATAAAGATAAATGTATATGTTCTTCCTAGGTATTTACATTTCCAAATCTGCAGTTTTCTGAATTAGATATTTTCTATCTTGACGGAATACAAAAATTTTACCCCCAAGAGTCCATACATTTGTTACTCCAAATCTTGTTACAGCTTCCTTCAACAGTTTAAGTCGCTCTGCTGTTAAGTCCTCTCTGATAACAAAACCAGTCTTTCTAAGCATCTTCTTCTTATTGTAGATTTCAGCCCTTACTTTGAAAGACAAGAAATTGACTATGATAGGACGAGATTTACCTTGCGAAGATGGCCCTAATCTGTGCGCCTTGTTGATATCACTGCCAGAGATATTGACATTCAGTTTATTGCTAAAAAGTTCAATTAACAAGTTTTCAACATTTTCCTCATTTGTTTCCTTAATTCCATAGACTCTTAAGTTATTCAATCTAGCATACTGCTCATTATCATCTATCCGTTTTTTCATCACTTCAATTTTTTTTACATTTTCCTCGACTTTCCTGTCATAGGAACTAAGACAGTTTTCCAGTTTTATGAACCTCTCTTCAAATTTACTATAAATTGCTTCAGATTGTTGCTTACATATTTTATTTAAGAGTTCCTCAGACAAATTTTCCATACTTGGCCCCTGCTTAGAGCCCTTTTCTGCTCCTCTGGTCATAATTAAAATAATTTGGTAGGACTATCTTAAACCCCAACTCAAAATTCCTTCTGCAGTTGAATTAATATGCACTAATTGCTACAGTATATTCTTCTAAAAATTATACACTGCCTAGGATAGCACAATATACGATGCCAGAAAAAAATTATAAATTTTTTGACACAATCTATCTACACTATTTAGGTATTTATTCGGGAGCCTACACAAAAATACGTGCTCTCACTCGGACTTCATACTTCAGTCTATGATTTAGATCATTAACCCAAGATAAATTCAAAATTATAGTAATAAATAAGTACAGCTCATCAACATCCACCGAACAGTCTCCAGACGCGATGTGAAGCGTGGTACCTGCCAGCCTACTTGGACTGTAACGTAGTCGGTGAAAAGCTATGCCGAACCTGCTCCAGTCGCCATCTTGAATTTTGGAGCAGGATCGGCATAGCTATTCTACTAGTAATATTTTCTAATGGTAACGTTATTTCGTTTTTTATTGTCAAAGGATTGTTTAATTCTAACGATTGAATTTAGTGTATCGTTATTAACACTAAACTGTATTTGGTTTTTGAAGGTATTTAGAGCTTTGTCTGATATGGGCATCTCTACCCAGTGAGAACAAGTTGGTTGTTTTAACGTGTATAGAACGTTGCTGTAGTTGAATAAACGTTACTGGTTGGAAAAATCAACGTTGTTTAAGAACCTACTTTCAATCAAACGTTAAGAACACGTCTATTCAACAATCGTTATCAACGTAAGGTGTAACTTATACGTTATAAAAACGTAAATTTATTAGTAGAATTCAATGGGTAACTTTAACGTTAGAGAAACGTAGATTTTATAATAAAAAGTAACAACTTGATTGGTTTTTAACGTTTTTGAAACGTAAATAATTAGGTTATATTTAACTATACCTTGCACGTTATATAAACGTTAAAAGAAACAATGTTTCAACTCTTTGATTAATACTGGTTATATTTTCATGAGAAATTGACGTTGGTTAATCAAGTTAATTTGCGCTATGACTGTTAACGTTATTTAAACGTAAATATGCACGTAATTTTTAAGTGTAATTTGTACGTTAAAAGGACGTAAACTTTTTAATAAAAAGTAACGGCTTGCGTGGTTTTGAACGTTATTTAAACGTAAATAATAAGGTTATATTTAACTATAACCCGCACGTTATATAAACGTTAAGAGAAACAATATTTCAACTCTTTGATTAATATTGGTAATATTTTCATGAGAAATTGACGTTGATTAATAAAGTTAATTTATTCTATGACTGTTAACGTTCATTAAACGTAAATAGGTGCCTATTTACGTAGTTTTTAAGTGCAACTTGTACGTTAAAAGGACGTAAACCTTATAAGAAAAATTAAAAGCTTAAGTGGTTTTGGACGTTATTTCAACGTAAATAATAAGGTTATATTTAACTATTTTCTGCACGACATATAAACGTTAAAAGGAACAATATTTCAACAATTTCTTTAGTATTGGTAATATTTTCATGGGAAATTGACGTTGGTTAATCAAGTTAATTTGAGCTATGACTGTTAACATTATTTAAACGTAAATACGAACGTAATTTTTAGGTGTAATTTGTACGTTAAAATGACGTAAACTTTATAATAAAAAGTAACAGCTTGAGGGGTTTTGAACGTTATTTCAACGTAAATAATAAGGTTATATTTAACTAGAACCTGCACGTTATATAAACGTTAAGAGAAACAATATTTCAACTCTTTTCAACAAAATAATTTTTGCGACTATCTTTAATTTTTTACCTATAGATAATTTTATTAAAACAACATGAAAATGGTGAATCATTATTGACATTAATTTCAAGATCATAAGACAATTTTACACATCTATGATTTTATACATAAGATGAAATGTCAAATTTTTCATATTATCTATCGCAATAATAGCTATTAGATATTGGTATAGGTAGTTTATATTTATGGCGAACTTAGAAACACTTCAAATGGCATCTATGCACAAAATAGATCAATATTATTTTTCAGTGTACCTAATATTTTGTGTAGTTGAAGTGAAAAAAAGTATTTATAAAAATTGCCATAAAAGCAATTCCTCGTCCCCCGGCTACGAACGAAAAACGAAATACAAATTCAGTTCAATTCAAATTTTTACGGTGTCAACATCAACTTCCAACTTCACAATCCGAAGGGTTGCATCTAACCAATCAGCAAGCGAACATTTGATGGCTGATGTCAATTGTAATAATCGTGATTAGTCGTTGACACCGTTAGCAGTAAGCAAGCATGATGTCAGTCGTTAGTTCCCTTTTCCGTCACGTTGGTCACGTGTTATATCGCCCGTTAGTTCCGCCAACCACCACTTGTTCGTTCGTACTTCGTATAAACGAATATGTGATGTGTGGTTTACTGGTGCAGTTCAAAAACTATTGAACACTATTGGCAGGAATAACTATTGAAAAGTAAGTTTATGAAACCATTTTTAGTGAATTGTTGTACTTTAGTTGCAAGTTTATGCATTACTGCTTTGTTTTTATACTAATGGTTTTCGTTGCATGTCCAGAAAAGGTATGTAGGTAGGTAGGTAGGTTATGTACCCATGCTCGTGTATTTCAATATGGCCGTGGCATCACAGGTGCGGTAGCTCATGCTTTTTTTATTGTTTTAACTTCTTTTCAACCTCAGCTAAATTTAGGTTTGCTTCGACGCTTGTCTATGAAGAGGTAAGTAAATTAAATTTTGCCCTGCTTTGAAATTACTGTAAAATAATTTTTTTTTGAGTTACCAGGTTCAAAAAATGATACAGCCTTTTCGTAAATCAGTTTACGTTAGTCATTCTAAATTTTCTGTTAAATGATGTTGAAATTACTGACTTACCTAGGGTATCTATTTATCTAATTTGTTTTTTTAGGGACCAACACATTGCGCTAAAATAATAAAATTGTTGTAAATATATTTTTAAGTAAATTGTTATGCTACTTTCCTAGTTAGTACCTACAATGTAGTTGATGAACATTCATCAAACTACGTGTAGGTTGGAGTCGTAAATTCCAACTACACAGCTTCGAAAGCGAAGAGTTGTGGACTGCATTTAATTTTTTGATTGTTGAGTAGGTGAAAAACTGTCCGTTTAATTGCAAATTCCCTTTATTGTTGGAACTGACAATAATTGGGTATTTCACTTTAACTTAGGTATAGGTAATATTTTACAGGTGTAAAATAAACCCGTCAAATGATACTAACTGTAGTTACTGTTTACACTTCCCAACATAGAGTTCAACCAAGTAATAATTATATTTATATTGTAGCCAAGACTTGAACATACAAGCTGGCTGTTATACCGTTCTTATGCAACTGGCCCTTTTTCCTTTCTTGCCGCGGGGCGCGGCGGGGCTCTCAAGGGTGGTCTGATCTGGACAGTGTTAAGAGTTTTACAATATACAAAGACTGCACTACATTAGACAGAACCATCTGTTAGTTATATATCATTTGGCGTTCACAAAAACTAATCTAATCTAGTGCAAATAAATAGGGTTTCTCCAACATAAACTCCCCCCTTGGAGTTTTAAAGAAAACTTCGTATATATAAAAATACAACAGTGATTATTACAAAGGTAAATTTTAACATGTTAAAACATGTTAACAAATTAATTACTTTAGCTAGGAAGTTTTATACTGAATGAGTATAAATTTTATCTACAAACTTATCTACAAATTTATCTATTTATAACAAAGCAACAATTTCGATTGGTCGTGACTACCACACTTAAACTAGTAAAACACTAAGTAGGTACATACATATAACTAACAATAATTATGTACAAGTAGGGTTCTCGGTTTGTCTTTCTATGTCCAGTATATCTACATGATTTGTCTTATCAGGCAAGGGACATATCTTAGTAATCGACCTGATAAAAATTCCGTCCTTGGTACGTAGTTAACAACCCCAACTCTTCCATCAGGTCCTGCATTATACAACTTAACTTTACA
This sequence comes from Pogonocherus hispidulus, assembly GCA_963924545.1. Classification (NCBI taxonomy): domain Eukaryota; kingdom Metazoa; phylum Arthropoda; class Insecta; order Coleoptera; family Cerambycidae; genus Pogonocherus; species Pogonocherus hispidulus. Next base: position 36,570,373 of record OZ004695.1, read on the forward strand.
ATGTGATCTTTTGAGGGCAGTAAAATTGGGTATTTTTGGGAGAATGGAATTTCTGCGTTTGACAGTCTACCACCCACACGTAGAATACTTAATTCATCCAAAAAATGACTAAGAGAAAGTAAACCCTTACCAGTGATTTCCTTATCATTTTTTAGGAGATAAATTTTATGAGAAAAATACCTTTTCTGTAGATATTTTATTATTACTCTTAGAGCATTTTGCAACTCATAAACCTTAAGAGAACCCGAGATTCTTTCGGAAATGAGTTTTGCATTATTACAAAATCTTAAACAAAATGCAATTATACGTTGCAGTCTGATAAAACATAAAAAATTTTCAAGGCATTTGCCCCAATCCGTCTCTGCGGTGACAACTAAAATATTTTTTCTTTGTTCAGGAATATTTACAATTTTTTCAGGAGTTTCAAAGCACTGAAATTTATTTAAATCTAAATTAAACTCCCTTAAATATTCAGGGCCGTACCACCACTGCATGCAATTAATTAATTCCGTAGAGGAGATACCTCTGGATAAATAATCTGCTGCGTTTTCAGCCGAGCGCACGTGCCTCCAGGTATAATCTGACGTTAGTTCCTGTATTTGTGATACGCGGTTTGAAACGAAAATATTCCACCTACTTGGGCGTGAATTTATCCAACATAAACTAATCTGAGAGTCTAACCACAAGTTAACACTTTCAAATATCAGATCCTTTGTAAAAATTTCCAAAATTTTATGCGTCAACTTAGCTAAAAGTAGACATGCACACAACGGCGCTACTCTAGATTTCGAGCAAATTAAGTGACAAGACACCGTACCGTTTTCATACAAAACACGTAAATATAGACAAGCCCCATAGGCCTTAAGACTCGCATCCGTGTACCCATGTAATTGAATTTTTTCTATTTTATAATTTGAAATTAGACATCTTGGTATTTTTTGTTCTGCCAAGTCCGAAATTTTATTTATAAAATTAATCCATTCAAGCTTAAGTTTTTCGCTTAAAACTTGATCCCAGCTCAATTTTACTAACCAAATTTTCTGCATAAAAATCTTGGCTGTGACTATTAAGGGTGCAACAAACCCTAAAGGATCGTATATCTGTGCAATAACCGATAAAATGTTTCTTTTTGTTAGCGGACCAACATTGATTGTATTAGGACATGAAATTGAAAAATAATCCTCAGTAGTATTCCTCGAAATACCTAAAACCTTATTAGAATGATTTTCCGATATAATATTGTAATTTAGAGTACCCGAATTTTCGTCAATATTGTCGTCGAATGTTTTCAAGAATTCTTTAGAATTTGAGTTCCACTTATGCAAGGCAAACCCAGCTGATTCTAATAGGCTAACTAACTGTTTTCGCACGAGTATAAGGTCCTCGACCGTATCCGCTCCCCCCAGTATATCGTCCATATAGCACTGATTTTGCAGTACCCTTGCGGCGAGAGCAAAGTCGTTTTTGTTTTTATTTGCCAACTCCATAAGACAACGTGTAGAAACATAGGGCGCAAAATTTGTCCCGTAGCTGACGGTTGATAATTCTATACACTTTAAAGTGTCAGTAGGTTTATCTCTCCACAATATATTCTGCAGAAAGGTTTGCGTAGGATTAACTAAAATTTGCCTAAACATTTTTCGTATATCCGCTACAAGGGTATATCGAAAAGTACGAAATCTGCACAATATATCGAACAAATCTGACTGTACCTGAAATCCCTTTAAGGTAACGTCACTGAAACTACACCCTGATCTTGTTTTCATAGATGAATCAAAAACCACTCTTAAGCGCGTTGTTGATTTATCATCTCTTATGACACAATGATGTGGCATAAAGTATTTATTTTCACCGATTTCATTTTTTGCCAAAAGAGGAACATATGCTGCATGATTGAGCTTGATATACTCGCCAATAAATTCTTTATATTGTTCAAACAAGTTTTTGTTTTTATGGAGTCTGCGCTCTAATGATAAAAATCGTTTTTCCGCCAATGAAAATGATTCTCCTAATTTTAAATGTTCTTTTGACGTTTTTAAAGGTATGTCAACTTGAAATCTACCGTTTTCCAAAATTTTAGTTGTGTCTCTAAAAATTTGTTCCGCAAGTTCTTCCTCGCTTGATAAACATTGCTCCTTAGGTACTTCCTCTAGAGCCCAAAATTTCTGCATCAAATCGTTAATTTCTACAGTACTAGTAAATAATGAGACCGGTTCTACTTCGTTTAAATGTGAAATATAATCCTGTGACATCGAGCCGCCTATAACCCAACCTAAATGTGTATTTTGTAAAACTGGCAATCCGTTTCCTAGTTTTAATAACCCGGGTGCAAGTATTTCATAATAAATATCCGCACCTAACAACAAATCTATATTGCTTGGCGTTGCATAACTTGGGTCTGCTAATAGCAGGCTTCCCGGTATATCTAATTTTTCTTTATCTAATGTAACTTGCGGCAAAGGACAAGTAATTCTGTCCAAGACAGAACAAAATACCTTAAATACCTTTTGAGGATCGTTGATGGAAATTATGTCAAAATCAACCATTTGATTGCACATAGATTTTTTACCTGAAACCCCAGAAACTTGTACATTTTTTATGTACGGCCGATAATTTAATCTTTTAACCAGATTAGATGTAACTAATGAGGTTTGTGAACCGTTATCCAAAATTGCTTTGGCGCGTATAATTTTTCCCTTACTGTCGGGGATAAGTACCGTAGCTGTAGCTATAAGTACATGCTGTGATTGGTTACTTGTCATTGTTGAAAGAGCATTTACTTGTTGCACTTCACTATTTTCGCTACGACGCCCCTGTACATTATTACCAGATCGGTAATTTTCATTTGACGAAATGTCGCGTGAAATAACTCCGGTATTAGGTAAAACATTACCCTGAGAAGATCTCTGTGATCTAACAACGCCTTGACCTTGCGCTTGGCTCGAATTTGAGTGCACTCTATTTTCTCCGTTATTATTTTGATTACTAGTTACTACAGAATTCGCGTTACCTTGTGAGTGTAATAAGAAATGATGAGCCCGACCACAAATGTGACAATTTTTCCAACGACACTGATTTGCGGGATGTTTCAGAAAACATTTAAAACATATGCGCTAATTAAAAACAAACTGCTTTCTTTGCGGTACCGACAGTTCCCTAAATTTAGGACACTTGTAAATAGGATGGTCACAAGCCTTACAAAACATGCAAGCATTTTGAAATTTATTAGTGGTAGTGTCAGATCGAATATCCGAACTCGAAATAGCAAAATGTGCAGTTTTACGTTTTATTTCAGGAGACGACAAGTTTTCCGTCGCTAAACATCTTTTTTCTACGAACTTCAAGAAATTATCGAGAGTAGGTAATTGGGCAGGTCCGGGCTCTAGCTCATAGGCCCTTCTAGTTTGAAAATCTAACTTTTGCGATAAAATGTAAACTAACATTAAATCCCAACTTTCTACAGGGACTTCCATATTTTTTAACGACTTTGTATTTTGTTTTATAGTAACTACAAAATCACGCAGGTGTGTAGGGTTGTTTTTTGTAATAGACGGAAGTTCTACCAGACCTTTTATGTGAGAATAAATTGTGGCTAATTTATTTTGATATCTGTCGGTTAATATTTTTATTGCTACATCTAAATTTGCCGAAGTGAGAGGCAGCGTTTCTACTAATTTGAGAGGTTCTCCTGTAAGAGAAGATTTTAAATAAATTAATTTTTGAACATCGGCTAAATCTGCATTGTTCATTACAAGCGCCTGAAAAATATCAAAGAAACTAGCCCAATTTTGTTGTAACCCAGCAAATTTTTCAATAATTATTTCGGGCATTTTAGTAGCCACTGTTGAGGGACTCGAACTTTTTTCATTTACTGACAATCTTTTTAATCTAATTAATGTGTTATAATATTTTTCCTCTAACTGAACTCTTTCGGCTTCATTTGGAACAGTTTCAAAACTATCGATCTCATCTTGGGCATTACAAAACTTTTCAAATGCACTAGTTAGAGTTTCCTCTCTTGTTTTATATTGCAAACTATCTAATTTTTGTCCTTCATTTTTGTCCAAAAAATTAATTCTCGTTATTGTAGCTTTAGCACTTTTACTTTGATTAAGTACCGTTTGTGATGCCATTTTTTTACCCAAGTATTTTCAATAGTTTTAAGTTTTTAAGGATTTCAAAGTACCTATATCTACTATTTAAATCTAAGGAAAGCAATAAATTTGAGTATTTAACAACTCAATAAACAATACCCAATAAATGGTCAACAAATAAGAATATACAATAATAGAAAGATCTGACCGTTTTAGTTACTCCTGTGTGCACTTCACTTCCTTAGAACACTTTACCAGTGAAATCTTCTTACCGCACCCAACTCTACACTGCACTTATTCTTGAATTTTACTGCAAACCAAACACCAATTTTTCTAGCTCCAACACAATTTTTGCTAATCACAAAACCAGACACCAATTTTTCTAGCTCCCACACAATTTTTGCTAATCACAAACCCAGAAACATATCCGGATTCTCCTTCACAGTTTTTCACCACACCAGAAACATATCCGGCTACCTCGAATGGACTATTATGTAGATCCGGCTCATAAGACCATTATGTAGGTTGGAGTCGTAAATTCCAACTACGCAGCTTCGAAAGCGAAGTTGTGGACTGTATTTAATTTTTTGATTGTTGAGTAGGTGAAAAACTGTCCGTTTAATTGCAAATTCCCTTTATTGTTGGAACTGACAATAATTGGGTATTTCACTTTAACTTAGGTATAGGTAATATTTTACAGGTGTAAAATAAACCAGCCAAATGATACTAACTGTAGTTACTGTTTACACTTCCCAACAGAGGGTTCAACCAAGTAATAATTATATTTATATTGTAGCCAAGACTTGAACATACAAGCTGGCTGTTATACCGTTCTTATGCAACTGGCCCTTTTTCCTTTCTTGCCGCGGGGCGCGGCGGGGCTCTCAAGGATGGTCTGATCTGGACAGTGTTAAGAGTTTTACAATATACAAAGACTGCACTACATTAGACAGAACCATCTGTTAGTTATATATTATTTGGCGTTCACAAAAACTAATCTAATCTAGTGCAAATAAATAGGGTTTCTCCAACACTATGTATTTACAGACAATATTTCGTCAGATAGTAAAACTAATTATTATTTAGTAGGTACTTATTTACCTCCTTCATTGTACAAAATGATTTACTTTTTCTGACGGATGCATTTTCTGAATTTTCATTTTTAACTCAACATACACATTTTTACATGCTGCTTGTACATTATTTGAAAATCAATCGTGAAATATAAATTTTATTCTTTCTGGAACCCAAGATAATTATCTACGATTTAATAACTGGGTTTACATTTTATGTAATAAGAATATAAAGTAAATAATTCTGTTCTCTATTTTAATTTTTTTAACTCGAGGTAATGCTCAGAAATACTTCAGAAAGAACAAAAAGAATTGGTAAGCGGCAAATCAACCGCAGAGTAAAAAGAACTTGCAATATCGTATTTTCTTGTTTAAATGAAACAGATTTACAACGTAGCTCAGAAAATATAGATGGGTTTCATATATGGATTCATTTCAATTCAATAAATAACTAACTACGGTTTATCAGTGTTTTTTAATTTAATACCTCCAAATCAGATAATCATTGCAACAGTGAAATACAAGGTGAAATGACTGCCACCACCTAGTAACTAGAAAAGTTCCCTATTGAAAATTAACTTCTCAATTGTAAAGTGATAAATTCTGATTTGCAGTGAAAATGATTATTATCTAAACTAAAATTACTTTTCAGGTGCTCCGTACAAGACCAAATATTATATATTGTTGATATATTGAAGTATTTTAAATAAATGTTTAGTAAGATGAAGTGGTATTATTATTGGTATAATTAATTTTCATTTAGAATTTAGAAGCTAACTTAAAAGCAAAAATAAAAATACTTTTAGAAACTACTATTTCATAACATTAGTCTCCTGGAGAAGCCCTAAAACATAATATATTGTTATATTCAAGCAGTGCCAAGTGGTGAAATTTGTACAAGTGATTTCCAAAAGCGTTGCAAGTCAAAATTCGTCATCATCGTATCCGTGAACATCGTATTCTAACTGTATCAATGTTCTATTAACGTTGAGACCAACGTTATAGAACGCTGAGATCAACGTTAATAGAACATTGATACAGTTAGAATACGATGTTCACGGATACGATCATGACGACGTTATAACGTTATAATCTCAACGTTATAGTAAAGTTGATCTCAACGTTATAATAACGTTAAGCTCAACGTTCTATAACGTTGATCTCAAACGTTCTATCAACGTTGACAAATAGTGTCTAAAAACGTTTCTAACACACGTTGTACTAACGTTTAGTAGCGGTTAAATATATTTGTTTTGTGATCAAATTTAACGTTTAATAAACGTGTTATAGAGACATAGTATATTAAGTTATAAATAACGTTTAAATAAAGTTATAGTAAACGTTATTAAAATGTTGTAACATGCGTGGAAATATACGTTGAACTGCGGGACATTCTTCCGTTGATTCAACGTCGTAATACAAAGGTTACTCAACGGTTGGTTACCGTCAATTTTAACGTTATTTTAACGTTTGTGTTCTTGCTGGGTAATATGGGATTTTCTTGTGCCGTATGTATTGTTTCATTAGCATCTACTGGATTTTCGGTTTCTAAAGTAATATCTGATATTATATTAATTCGGGGGATATCTACTACCTTAGTATTTATTGGTTCATTGATAATTTGCTCTACCGTTGAAGTGGATTGTATTTTTTGTGAATCGTCTGGTGACTTTTAGGCCCGGTTTCACAATTGCTGGTTACCATTACTTAACTGATAGTTAACTAACTATAAGTTTAGAATGTGCATAGTTCTAGATAAAATGTTAAAGAAATTCACATTCTAAATTTATGGTCAGTAAACTATTGGTTAAAAGACATTGTGAAACCGGCCCTAAGTTAGTTTCATTTGTTTGGACGAAAAAGTCTGCTAAATTATTTTCTGTTAAATCATAATTATTTAAAATTGACTTGTTGTCAGACTCTATTTTTAGTTGAGATTGTGCGTTTACAATTTTTTTCCTATCTTGAACGTTTACGGGTAATTTTTTTGTCTTAATTTTATTTGGGTTTAGCATAAAATTGAATGTAATATCGTTATTTACTTGTCTATAATGAAATTGTATTAAAAAGTTATGACCAATTAAACTTTGGGTTTGGAAATCAATTTTTAAATAAAGATATCTGAGAAAAGTGAGCCCTATTGTTCCATCAAAATAGTTATGGAAGTTATATGCTACACATTCTGGGATATATTCAACATAATTTCGTAATATTTCTTTCAATTGTTTATTGATAGGTGAATTTTTAACTATTGGACTAAATAAACGAACCTTTGCTATTTAATTTTTTTGCGATATTTGTTTATATTTATTTCTGGCGTTATTTTAACAGCTATCAAAAAATAAAAAAAAAATTTCCATTGTCACTTTTTGAGCTTAACAAGATGGCATTTAACAAGTTTTTGTCCGACGTTTCGTTTCCGGGAAACCATCATCAACTTCTTTTTTTTAAATACGGCCTTGTATTTTTAAATAGAAATTTTGATACCATTTTTTATTCTCAATTCAATGATGCATCACAAGTAATGGTTTAATTACGTTTTTAGCTTGTTTTTGCCACCATTAAAAATTAACGAGGAAAAACTTCCTGAGTTTATAACAAATAAACAGTTAAAATAATTTATTTATCTTAATTATTTATTAGCATGTTAATTACAAAAGATGTTCGAACAAAAGACCATTATTTTCTAACATCGTTTAACTGTAGATTCCAAACAATTATTAAAGTCCATCTGGCGTAATAGTTTGAAATGCTTGTAGTACCAATTCGCGTAATTCTGCTTCTGTTTGAAAATTACGTTGGTACACATAGTTTTTATTATAGCCCCAAAGATAAAAGAATGCGACTTTGAATGCTTGAAGATAATTTTTTTATATAAGTTTAGATGCAGGAATATACATATACAGTAAAAACAGTACGATTTTTCTATGCACCTACCACAACAACAGTAGTAGGCTTTGAAAACAAAGCATCCGTGAAAATGTCATTGTTGACAATTTGGTAGAGTTACAATACGGTTAATAATAAATATCGTTTTAAAATTTGCTTAAAAATGAATAGAAATTTTTTGATAGCTGTTAAAATAACGCCAGAAATAAATAAAAACAAATATCGCAAAAAAAATGTTTTTCCAAATATTTCGAAATCAAAAAAAGATAACTTATTCAAAGTCCAAGTAAAAGGTATTCAAACTGCTCAACTTTTTCATAATTTAACCAACTTTGTATCTCTTACCGTTTCAAAGATCCCAATGCTATCCCATCTTTATCTTGGACACACTGTATACAGTGCGAACGTTTAGAATGGAAACCGTAAATGAAATGCGCCCTGTAGATTTTTCGCAAAAACCCTCGGAGACGTCAATTCTTAAATTCAATTGCGCTTCTTTTGATACTATTGTTTTGGATATGACGTCATTAGGTAATCTCTGTGACGTCATCATGATATTTTTTCAAATGGGAATGTCCAGTTCTTTCATTAAATTTAAGTAGAGAAAATATTCCTGAAAATGGCAATATACGACACTTTGGCCTTAAAGTGGATAGTTTTTGAGATAAAGGGCTTTGAAGTTTGAAACAAAAAAAGTAGGCTAGTCAAAAAAAAAACTGTTTATCACAACATAACTAACAAATGGATAATAAACGCAATGAAAACTAGTTAAATAAGGGGCTCGAACTGTAATCCTTGTGCTTCTTGACAATAGGCAAGCCTCTGTTGGAATCCTTGTAATACTTTACTGATTGTGTGTGGCTGTACAGCTCTAATTTCATCTCGAGTTTTTGTTTTTAATTCGTTAATATCCCGTGGTTTATTATTATACACTTTAGACTTAAGATAATCCCACAAAAATAAATGAAGAGGTATGAGGGCAAGGGACCGAGCTAGCCATTCAATAAAACCTCTTCTGCCTATCCAACGATTAGGAAATACTTCATTTAAGTAGTGTTCGAACATTTACGGCATAATGTGGAGGTGTCCCATCTTGTTGATACCATACCAATCATTGGTGCCAAGTCATTGGGAATGTTCGGATCATTGTTATCTGGAAATAGTGCTACTAACTTCAGAATAATTTGTTGTTGTAACATTTCTGAATATTTGTCACCTGTTAAACTACCATCAATGAAAATAAGGCCAATAATATGGTTTTCTACAATTCCTGTCCATACATTTATTTTCTGAGGGAACTGGGTGTGCACTTCCATCATCCAGTGAGGATTATTAGGGGTCCAATAGCGACAGTTCTGTTTGTTAACATTGCCATTCAAACAAAATGTAGCTTCATCAGAAAAACTATATTGCTGATGAAACGCAGATTTATGTTACAGAGGTTAATCATTTCTTCGCAAAATTCTATTCTGCGGCCAGGGTCATCATCATTTAATTCTTGTACTAGCTGAATCTTATAGGGATGCCATTTATTTTTTTTTTTCATGTATTTTATCACAGAACTTTGGCTAATTTCATGATTGGATGCGATTTGTCGCGAAGTAACGTGGATTTTCTTGAGCATCTAACAACATATCTAGTTGTACATGCTCTGTAATAGATGGCCGACCTCTATCTAATACAATTCCGAACATATCTCAACCGGATAAATTTACTTACAATCTTACCCACTGTTGCTTTTTTAATGCGTGGTTCATTCGGATATCTATTACTGAAAATGTTGCATACTTCATTAATTGATCTTTTCATTTCGTCACAACCTCTCAAAATCAAGATCTCAATTCTTTGTTTTTCTGTTAAAGTTCGTACCATTTTTAATTATCACAACAAAATATTAAAGAATAACCGACTGTGACAATTAGTTTTAAATAATTTGCCGAACTGTCACTATCAGGATCAAATAATTGAAATGTTTTTTTGACTAGCCTCCTTTTTCCTTTTTCAAACTTCAAAGCCCTTTATCTCAAAAACTATCCACTTTAAGGCCATAGTGTCGCATATTGCCATTTTCAGGAATATTTTCTCTATTTAAATTTAATGAAAGAACTTCATTTGAAAAAATATCATGATGACGTCACAGAGATTACCTAATGACGTCATATCCAAAACAATGGTATCAAAATAAGCCCAATTGAATTTAAGAATTGAAGTGTCCGAGCGTTTTTGCGAAAACTCTACAGGGCGCATTTCACTTCCGGTTTCCATTCTAAACGTTCGCACTGTATATTAACTTGCACTAAGTTCATGCACTACTACTTCATGCAGACGATAAATACATTTTCTTTTTTTACTTTCATTCATTCCATTAAATCATTTAACAAATATACATACATATTACTTCATAAGATTAGAAAATAATAAGTAGATTCTCGCTCTGTAAATAACTTACAAATAACAAAGCAAATAGAAATGTAACAGAAATGAAAGTGATATGAAAGCAATTTATGTTAAGGCCAAACAAGTTTTATATTCCGAAGAGTAAAAGAATAATAAATGTAATAGTATATACCAGGAGTGGCCAAGCTCCTTAATAGTCCGAGCCATTTTTACTAATATTTATACTATGTCGAGCCATACTATGAAACAAATTTAGTTAATTTACCAAAAATTCCAGATTACAAATTATATCCGTAGAAAAAGTGATACAAATTGTTCCTCCAGAGTACAATGTCAACTGTCCGTTGCAATGAAAGGTTACAAATTCAAAATCGGTTTGGAGTTGGTCGATTACCGACGATTACACCACGGTTTATGTTCGTTTGCGCAGTTTTCGATGAGTCATATCATTCTTAACTTGGACAGAAATGAAATTTGTCACAACGTTGCACTTAGTCTTTCATATTTGTCGTTAGTAATTTCAAAGACATTTTGAAACACATACGGAACGATAATATTGTTTTTAAATATAATAGCACAAAAATGAAAAGAGAACTCGGGTGCATTTATCGAGAGCCGCAAATAATCCTTCAAAGACCCGCATGTGGCTCGCAAGCCGCAGGTTGGCCACCCCTGGATATAGTGTGTTAGCAAGATTAACATTGATATTTTGATGATGAATATGTTAAAGAAACTTCAAGTTGAAGAAAGTCACTTTTAATTAAAGTAATATATACGATTTTCTCTTCAACTCTTTCAACATTCTAAGCAAGTACAAAATGAAAATTTTGAAGCTGGTATAATATTGACATGTGTAAAATTTAAATCATTACCTAGCAGTACATTCATATCTACCTACATATTTACCTTTTTGCTACAAGATCTTTTTCACAAAGGCTGCCTTATGTTATTTTTATTTTGTTCAGAACTATAGCAGAAAAGAAACAGAGGTGGGTAATGTGTTGCAATTGGATTGGGTTAATCATCACGCTTTCTTGCTGCAGCTGACATTATGTTAAACCATGAATGGTGCAAGAGTCTGCAATATATGGGGTAAAACAATCAGTTTCTTCAAAAAAAAAAAAAAGAAAAAGCTTCATTAAATACTGTTCTCAACTTATACTAAACATTTGAAGGAGATGCCGAAAACAACTATTCCACGGTCAATACGCCCCGACTGACATTGCATTACATTGCTGTCTGTCAATTTGACAATAATTGTCAGACAGATAGTAGCAAAGACCCAAAAAGGGCACTACGGTGTGTTTCTCACCACGATTATACTAAACATATTTAAGTTTTGTAAAAAAATGCTTTCATATTGCTTTTCTTTCACAGATGACATGCAACATAAATTTGAAATACTTTTCACTTATGCTGCATATCATTTCTTTTGCAAATTGTTCATCGAAAGGAACAATAATATTTAAAAATGATTTGGATTTCGCTGAATAGACAAAGAAAATTTTTAAATTTAAAAGAGCCATTCCTAATTGTACTTGGCCATAAGTACTGGTGCTTCTTTTTTAATCTCAGACCATCATCACTACTCAATTGCAGATATGGGCATGTATGCACAAAATTAATGGCATCATTGTCAATACCTAAAAATAAAGTATTATAATTTAAATATTTACTTTTCTGATAAATTTCAAATACTAACAGCTTAGCACCATCATACTTAATAGTATAATAATTATGAAGACAGAACTCCTATAAAATGTTGTAAGATATAACAAGTGATATGAAAACAATTTACTTAATTATTTATAATCTCTCATGTACTGCTCTTCTCCATAAGGCAGGATTAATTAAGAATAGAATAAGATTTGTGGGGATAATGTTTTAAATAGCAAAAACATTTGCTTTATCCCTTAGTTCCTAAAAGGAAACGTCAACGACACAGTTACAGATATCGATGTTTCAAAGTTACTTTTCCTCTTCAGTGTAGCATAGTTAAACAAAATATATACCTAGAATCATATAGCTCTAGAACAAAACGAAAAAACCCTGAAACTTCCATGTCTGTAACTGCATAATTTTTTAATTAATTTTTTTTTTGAATTATGGTACATATTCTTTTATTATTATAGCATAATTTCTAACAAATTGTTTGAATTATAAGTCTACTTATCATATCAGATATGTGGTAAGATCAGAATATATGGTTGTCTAAAATTCTTGTCTACAATTATTAACTTAATAAGTACTTACCATCATAGGGGCATTTTACCTCTACCAGTCTAGTAGGTAATCCATCATATATAACTATGCCATCAGGAGAGTATGCCAACCAAGAAAATTGTTTACTGATGACTAGCCCCACTTCATAAACATCATAATTGTTGACTAATGTATATTTAACCAATGCTTCCCTTTTATACTTTAAGCCATGCTCTATGTATCTATTAGAAAATTTTTTTGGCCAAAAATAATTTTTTGCTTTGGCTTCCGAGTCCCCTCAGGTGAATGTGAATATTGAATAACACCTTGAACCTGAAATGCAGAAAAAAACCTCATTACAAAATGAAATAACTTATTATGTTATCTGTCATTATATTACGCAATCAAGTATTGTTATAATTTGGTACTTCAGTTTTATGGCTTCTTAAGGACCACAATTTGCGCTGCTAATCTGAAAACTATGTTATGCTTACCCGCTATCCGATACTGTCTTTCTTGATTCCAAATGTCCGATCTCTGAGCCGAATTTGCTGCTACTTCATAAGAAGTGCTGGATAGTATACTTGAAACAAATTGTCTGCAACAAGGCTTCAGATAAAATGAATCAAGTTTTATATCCAAGCCTCTTAAAAACTCCGAGTTAGCAGCACACATCAATAGTGTTTTTAAAATATTTGGAATGTCTTGTAGTTCTTTTTCTATAGGTAAAGCAGATGAGCGTCCGTTTCTGAAATTATTTACAACCTTATGAATACCTACATTACTAATAGGAACAAAAATAAAAACTAGTTCATTATATTAATAAATAAATTCAAACTTAACAGATGTATAGATAAACTTGATTCCTTGCAAACAGAGGTCAATAACTTAAAACATGTTTCTTCTTGCTCAGATGTTAAAGATCCTTTTTTCTCAGCAACAAGAGATTGAAAGCAAATTGTTTCCAATATTGGTTTAGCCTCATACTCTTCTGCAACTCGCTTCCTTTTATTGGACCAATAACAGGAGATATCGGTACTTGACAGCTTCTCTAATGAAGAAATGGGGGACCTAAAATTTAAAGGACAAAACAGACAAATGAAATAAAAAAAATTAAGGCAGCTAGCCATTCAATTGCAAAGGGCTCGATTTGCCACATTTGAAATGGAGTAAATACAACCTGGCACATTTTAAAGCTGCAACAGCTGCAACATGTTTACATATTCCAGATAAACCAGCTTTACAGCTACATTTAAATTCAGAAATATGCAATTTCCTTTGAATAATGTACAGTTTTCCTCTTATTTCATGCGGACTACTCTTAATTGAACTTGTCTCTAGGCATAGCGCTAAAACATCTATTTCTACTGGAGACACATTTGTTGCTCCAATTAATATGATGTGATTCGAATTTAACAGTTCTTCCCCTTCTACAACACATCTGTTTTCTGCTGCAGCTTTCAGATAGGAGAACACTGATGCCAGTGTCAGAAAGAGTTCCTCACTCATTTTCACCCAAAAAGTATAACAATTAGTAACAAATCATAAAATAATATTATTATTCAAAACTACTTAGCTCTTAGTATTTTATTATCCAGTAGTAGTGGTAGTTATAGTCATACGCGCATGATTTTTTCTCATATTACATCGTACATAATTTTCTGTAAACAAAAGGATTACATACTGCGCATGATTTTTAGTCCACTTTCTTATTTGCCTCACCTATACCATTAATTTTTAGGACACTGTGTACGTTTTACGTGTTTGGATTTCTGTTAAAGCAAAATATCTCGACCTTGATGACTTTCTGTCTGTAATCTAGGTATGTATAAAGCCTCTGTATTTTATCAAGTTCTGCAAGTTCTTTTTTAATATCTTATCATTATTATTCTACGTCGTAAATCACGCCAACCATGATTTAGTAGAAGAATGAGTAGAAGAACTCTTAATCCACGTTCGTATTAATTATTTATTTTTCTATAACCACCATATTTTTCTATAAGTGAAATATTTGATACCTCTATTAATTAATTTATTTTATGTACGTAAATATATAATAATATTAGCAAATAGTAATATTTGTTTTTATTAAGTAACAGCCGAAAGAGACTATCTGGGTCTGTCTGTCTCTATTTCTCTCTATAGCTACCTTTGCTACAATACATTTTCTCTGACTACGTTCCTCCTTTTGAATTTCTCGCTATTTTTAAATTTACTGATCACCATGGTTTTTCTGTGTAAATATTGGCATCTACTGCGCATGATTTTTATTTACCCGTTAGGTTACTTTCCTGTTTGGTTCATCCTATATAGCTTTATTTTTTATTCACCCTGTACAATACTGTTTTAATACTAAGCTGATTGGATAGGAGACATACTCTGAATGTAACCTGGTTGGCTGGGGCGCATGGTCCTAAAGCTGTAATCTGATTAAAAATTGCCTTAGATATAAAATGCTTGTAACAAGTACTTAAATAAAGTACTAAGATAATCTAGTTGTTCTTTTTATTTTTAGTTTAGTTTTGAAATAAAATTTCCTAAAGTTACGTATCACATATATTTATTGGTTACAACATACCTATATATAAAAGAAGTAATTATAATATATAAATACAATAAATTCATGCAATGGAAAGATATAAAAAATGATTCGTATCCAACATCTAAGTCTTAGTGGGGAGTATTGCCAATCTCAGGATCAGGAAAAGTATATTCATAATTTAGAAAAGAATACAGGGTAATTCTTATCATTTTTCCCCATATTGTGTAATGTCGTGTAATAAATTAAAAAATTAAATACTTAAAAATTACTAACAAGTTTTTCAAATTGAGTAATATTGTGTAATAATTTAAATATAAATACTTACTTTTCAGAAATGTTATATCTTTTATATATCTTTTATTACCCTTTCAATACATATATATAAATAAACATGCTTAGAAATTTATTGATGACGTAAAGCACGTACACAAAAACTACAATCTTGTTGTGATGGAACTGGACCATCCCAGTGATTTTTCCAGTCTGGCCTGTTGTAGTGCACAAAGCAGAGCAATTTAATTTTTATATTAAAGTCACTTTGATGAGTTCTTAGTAATTTTGACTAAATATATGCAATAATTCAGTTGGAAGTTTGGATGATGTTGCCTTTTAGAATCATGGCTTCTTATGATGATGATGATGATGAGGCCTCTTGAATTTCAAAATTAGCGGCAGCGTTAGGTTTACCGCAGTCTTTTAACCCTCTGAATATCAAGGTGTACTTTTCGGGTATAAATTTCATAATGTTTTTACCAATGGTATAGAGCACCAATGGAGCTCTACCAAACCTTGTACTAACAATTTTTATATTTAAAATTGGTAATGGTACATTCTCAGGTAGGTTCTGAATTTTTATTGTTGCTTTGCTTCGAAGATTTGCTATGGAATTAATATCATATGGATCTATTCTACAAATAAAATAGAAAAAATCTGGTATAATAATAAGGCCTTTGATCAAAAAAATTTTAATATTTAAATAATAATAATAATAATAATTACTCACTCTAATGCGTTGAAGATGTCTATGTTGCTTTGTTGCTATGTTTCTATAATAATACCAGCGTCGAGTATTATACACTTTTACTTGTGCGTTGATTTACTATTAACAATGGTGAGCGTGATGTAAATACTGCTAGACGATTGTGTGCTAAACTGATATTTCAACATCGATTTAACTATTTATAAGAGCCGTCTGCGTCACATGATAACAAAGCCGTACCATGCACGTGTGTAGCGAGTGATAATTAATATTCCAAGAAACGCGGCTTCAGCAAATAAATCTTATCGCATTTTTACATATTATTTCCTGTTTTTATAGAACTAGCGTCCCGCTGACGCATCTTTATTTTACCTTATCCATTGCTTTTTTTATTCGCACAATGGAAGACCATTGTCTATTTATGGTAAATAAAAGTATGTTTTTTTTAACTCTCTTATACAATCTATTACTTGTAGTTTTTTTGTTACAATTTACAATACAAGATTTTATTTTTCATTTAAAGCGAATTGTTAATATCATAAAGCTGACAAATTTGGAGAAATAAAAGTTTGGGGTAAGATTAGAATGAGGCCGTGAGGCCAGTAAGTGAGATATTTTTAATAATATATCGCATGGATGTGTTTATATAATTTAAATTTAAGGTTTGATTTCATCAATTGTTTTTAACAATTTATTTCATTATGTGTAAGAAACTTAAGACTGATGTCTCTCTCTCGCTTACGAGAATAATATTTAAGGAACTTAAGACCTCTCTCTCACTATCCTAAGAGGATACCTACCTACTTATTATACCCAGGCGGATATCTACATAACGATAGCTTAAGTACAATATGATATATAGGATAATGAAAAGAATGGGAGGGCACTAAAAGTCATATATACAATAAAAATTTATTTAATATCCATTGCACGCAGCGTATTTACAAATATTTTGTAGTCTAGTCCCAGGCGTATGTAAATTCTCATTGCTTCTACTATATCATTAGGGTCAGCTTCTAGTTCCAATCTAATACTTCTTTATTCTTCAATTTCTCTACATTATTAGTTTGATAACGATCTGTGTAGTTTAATAAACTTGATGTATTTTCTATTTCTCTGTCTGCTTCCATACTACTTCCTGTAAGAGATTTTTCTCTGTATAGCGTTGGGTTAGGTACCAGATTTTTTGTTTGATCTTGTTCTTTAATCATACTGGTGGGTGAGGTTATCTCATGGTTATTGATGATGATATTACTGTCACTATTGCCACGTACTCTTTTCATGTGGAGTTTTAAGTTATCTTTTCTTTTAAATGTTCTAGTACATAAATCACACTGGAAAGAGAAGTCTTTATGTATATGCATATGCCTACTTAATCCGCTCGACCAAGAGAATACTTCGTTACAAATATTACACGTAAACATGTTTTGCTCTTCTCATGTACAATATTAAATGACATGATGGTAATGAATACCCTTATTTTATCCCAACTATTATTATTTAGATTTTATACTATACCATAATATTTAGATGTAATTTTGGAATATGCTTATATTAAAATGATAAATTAGAAATTGTTTATGCAGGTACAGATAACTCATATTTCAATCAAATCCTACGATATGTTAATCTATTGATTCGTGTATAAAATGTTTTCTTATATATTACGACAAAAAACGGCTATTTGATGTTTATAATAATTATTTAACTAAGTTTTAATTCAAAGTGTCAAAAAAGGCATTTGAGTATCAATATTTTAATTTAAAGTATATAGGAATGTTCTATGACTGGAAACAAGCTAGAATCCATCAGTTTCCTCTTATTGTAGAACTGTACGCTCATCTCATTCCTCCAGATGTCACGTAAATAAGGCTAACCGTCACGTAAAATACGTCACGTGTACGTGACGCGTACCCGCAAAACACGACGTGTATTCGCAAATACGTCACGCGTACCCGAAAATAAGGCTAACCGTCACGTAAATAAGGGTAATATGGGTAACATAAAGGGTAATAAGGGTAACACTAAGGGTAACATTAAGGGTAATAAGGATAACATTAGGGTAATAAGGGTAACGTTAATGGTAATAAGGGTAACTCTAAGGGTAATAAGGCTAACCGTCATGTAAGTAAGGATAAAGAGGATAACGCGTAAGGATAACGAGGATAAAGCGTAAAGATAACGAGGATAACATGTAAGGATAACAAAGATAACGCGTAAGGATAACGAGGATAACGCGTAAGGATAACGAGGATAACGCGTAAGGATAACGAGGATAACGTGTAAGGATAACGAGAATAAAGTTTTGCTACAATTTTTTAAATCTTGGTACGCAGACAAGGGTTTTCAGCTCACCTAATTATTATTATTACTGATATTTATATTGTACGGGGCTGTTATATTGTAATGTATGGCCGGTGTGTTGTGGCCTATGATAGTGAACAGACATGCTTTATTTCGACAAAAGTGAGGTTAGAGTTATTAAGTTATTCTTCGAAATGGTATAATAATATATGAAGGTAATATAACCCATATATGAATATAATATATGAAGGCTATAATTCACACGCAGTAATATTAATTCTTTTAGATAATTATTAGTTTACTCTGTTGTACACTTATTAGATTATTTATTTACATATTCTTTTTTAATACTAGATCTTATTGTTGACTCACCACCTACGTAAGATATTACTTGAATCTGACGTCATGAAGCTGAAACATTAAAATTACAGAAAATTCGTCTCTAGTTATAGAGTAGAGTTGCGACTTTTTAAAAAAATTCAGGCCAGGCCAGGCCCGGCCCGACAGAGTATAGGACAGGTCAGGCCAGGCCAGATAAACTCACCGAATGTTTGGCACAATTAAAGCCAGACCTCTTGACGGTAATGGCCCGGCCAGAATAGACCAAGTCCGGCTAGAACAGGCCAGGCCCGGCCAGAACAAGTCAGGCCAGACTAGGTCAGAACCGACCAAACCAGATTGAAGTCGGGAACAACAATGGGAAAATTACAAAAACATGTTATTATATCACAGATCACTTTCCATTAGAGAAGGAATTTGAGTAGTAGATGATAAAATAAGGGAGGCGGGTCCGGGATAACGTAGGGAAATGAAAAATAATGTCATATTATTGCCACTAGTGACTTTTATAATATTCATAATAAAATATTTCGTAAGGCGGAACTGCACTTTTGTTAACATTACCAATAATCATTTTTGGTACTAAAGTTAAAATAAATGAATTATGTTAATTGTATAAAAAATTTTGCGACTTAATTTTTCAATAGTAAATATTTATGATTATATTAGAAAAGATACATATCTAACATATCTAATAAGATACATATTGATGTAGGTGGCCTATCCCACCTACATCAATACAATTTTTAGATGTGCTTTAGATACTTATAATAGTTATTGTTAAGTATAATTTTTCCATTTAAGGGCACCTTAAATTTTAAGTAGTATCAATGAGACTGGCTGTAAGTGGCTGTAAGATAAATGAGTGAAACATCTCACGTTATTATGAAATCAAATTCCTCATACGAAGAACAAGATATAGTATTTTCAATTTGTTAATTTATACGGTAAACCGGTTAGCTCAGGTCAGTTCTGAACCAGTCCGAATTGGCCCGAATCGGCCCGAACTAGGCACGCCAGGCCAGGCCCGAAACTACCAGGCCTGACCCGGACCGGCCAAGCCAGGGTCGAACCATCCAAGCCAAGCCCGAATTGGCCATGCCAGGCCCGAATCGGCTAAGCGAGGCCCGAAGTCCCGACTAGGCCAGTCGGGCCTGGCCAATTCAATGGCAGCCCGGCCAATTCAATGGCAGCCCGGTCCGGCCAGGTATTACAAGGAATCCGGCCAGGTCCTATTTTGAAAAATGCCAGTAAAATAGGCACAGTAAGGGCCAGTAAAATAGGCACATTTTCGAGGCCCGGCCAGGCCCGATTTCTGGCCGGGCCTGGCCTGGTAATGTGTACTCTATAACTCTATTATAGAGTAAATTTTTTCAAGAATTTTAGTTTTTGTTTCATTAAAAACGTACAAAGTTTAAGGTTAGGCCATTTTGGCATATTACGGCAAATAATCCTATTTGATGTCTAGTATGCCCACGTAAAATTTTACTTGGATCTAACGTCATGAAGCTAAAATATTGAATTTACAGAAAATTCGTCTCAAGTTGTTTTAAAGAGTAATTTTTTCAAGAATTTTAGTTTTTGTTTAATTAAAAATACACTAAGTTTAAGTTTAGGCCCTTTTGGCATATTACGCTAAACAATCCTATTTGATGACTAGTACACCCAAGTAAGATTTTACTTGAATCAGACGTCATGAAGCTAAAATATTAAAGTTACAGAAAATTCATCTCTAGTTGTTTTATAGAGTACATTTTTTCAAGAATTTTAGTCTTTGTTTCATTAAAAACGCACAAAGTTTAAGGTTAGGTCCTTTTGGCATATTACATTATTAATCAATCTCACTAAGCTATACCACTAGTAGGTCCCAATAAAGCTAATTCCATTGTGTTATGAAAATGGCATAAATGCCATTTTGTGTAACAAATGTGTAACAAAATTTTAATCATTTTGTTGCTTTGTATATGACAAGCAGTATATTTCCGGACGACTAAAAATAATATCAAAAAATCCGGATATTTTTCCCTGAATACCAGCAACCCATAATGAAATTATGGGTTGCTGGTATTCAGGGAAACTCTCTCTACATTGTAATGTGTTGTCTACCTCTAAAGTGTTTCTGATTGGTCACTTTTATGAAAAGGTAGGGACGCAAAACAGACAGGAAATTAAGACATTTTAAAAATCGAGAGTCTTGTTTTAAATAGAGTACGAGCAAGTTGACAATTTTTACGCTTATTGAAAGCACATGTTCTTAAATTTTAATTTAATTTGAATCTTGAATTATTATCACGATTGTTAGTGATCGGTGTTCTGATATAATGGAGTATTATCTGTAATAATCTCATTAATCGATATTATAGTATATTTTTGTTGTTGTCAAGAAATATGTGATAATAAATTTATTTTACACATGGTGTAAATTTTCTGCCGAATTTTTATTTTTGCAGAGTTGTTGAGAGGCCAATAAAACCTCCGGACCCAATTATCCTCGTAAATCATCCTATTCCATGTGGAACGTCTTAGGACATCTTTGAGGTGGATTCACGAGGGTGGAACTGCACTTTGTATACAGGTGAGTACATTTCATTTTCTTAATAAATTGAATGTGATTAAAGAAAATTGTACCCTGTATGCAAAGGTCGGTTCTCTGTGAAGAGCCTGGGTTGATTGGTGCGTGCGTATATATAACCATATGGTTATTTTTTATATACTATAATTTTTGTCTGCTAATTACAGAATCTATTATATCCAGGAATTTTATTTTTGATTACTTGCTGGTATTCTAGACCGTCTCACATTAATTTTTTTTCAATTTCATTCTATTTCATTGTACTTGACATTGTTAATTTTGCATTTAAAATCTCATGTATGAATTATAAATTTTCACATTTTATGCTCACTAGTTTTTTTGTGTAGCACAGTTACGAATTTTGTTACTGCAACTTTGGTAATTTTTATTGTAGTATATAGTAACGGTCATAAGTTACTTTTCTCTATTAGAATTTTTATATACTGTCCCTCAGACATAGTTACTCTACGGTTTGATTGTTTACAAAATTCCAATTCCTGGATCATTTTTTGTACAACTCTGAAACTGGGCTAATCATACAATCTTTTACATGTACCTATTTCCACCTTTGGAGCCTGAAAGAAACCTGAAACCTAGCTACGTGGGATTTAATTATATCCATCCATGCAACCCCAGCAAGTCTAGCTAGATAGGGACCTGTACAGGAGTTCCGGATTAATCTAGGAGAGGCTAGTGGGTGAGATAAATCCATAAGTAGGCCGAAGACTGGTGAACCCAGTCCAGTAAAAATTTTTTGTAAAATTTTGATAAACGCCTTCAGGCTGTAGAGTTTTTTCAATTTAACGTAAATTGAGTTGTAAATATAATTTGTAATATATACTTTTATCTTAACTTAAATTGTTTGTTCTTACTTTCAAGCATTCACAACTTCATATATTTTTTTCTCATTTAAATTACCTGGTGCCCAAATTTTTATAAAGTAAGCTTAACAGTAAAATCCAATCCCCGCCTTGAGTCCAGAGCTAATAGTAGCTATGTCCCTGAACCTTTAGGGAAGAAGCTAATAATTCCCGAGGTTCAGTGCAGTGCATAAATGCCATTTTCATAACACAATGAAAATTGTGTTACACACAGTGTAAGTTGTGAACAGTTGTTACGGTTTTTTTTATTTTTTAATCAGGTGTACTTACTATGTCACCTCTACCTACGGCCATGCTTTATCACCGCCAAAAAGTACACAAGAAGAATGCAAAACAACTAGTTTTTTGTATTACTCGAAAGTGTTTACGAATAATACAAAATTCTCGACAAAATTCGATTTTTTTCTTAAATAAATATCTTTGTTCATCTGGCGTTTGTATGTTTTTCCCGGACTAACACCTACCGTTTCAATAATAATGAACGGCAAATTTTTATTTTTATTTTTTAATTCATTTTTAAACTAATAAGACTTTTCACTAAATGTAATTTCCTATCTTCCAAGTTTCGGTTTTGTTCGGTGAGTTCTGATGCACCCAGAGTATGCGTAATCTACACCATTCGTTCATTAAAATGAACATTTGACATTGAACCTTTTAGATAGAACGAGAGCACAGAACTGGCTACACCATGTCTAACACTGATAAAATATTTTTATAAATTTTACAACCAATCATAACTGTTATAATATAATTAACACATGCACTAAAACACCGAGGCACTCGAAGCTTCGAAATAATTCAATCAAACGACGAAACCCTGTATCTGGCAGGCACAAGTGCAACAAGTGTAGATGTTATCTCATTTTCTATTTCAGTTATTTGTGTGTCACTGACTAAGAAAACTAAATGTGCGATAGGCTGCTGATTAAACCAGTCTCATAAATTTACTATAATTTGCTATAAACTGCGCCGACTGCGCTATTTTTCACTCAAATTTGATGCATCTGGCGCATAGTGTCAAAGATAGAAATTTGGTTGACGGCATGAATGAATGTGAAAATTCTTATTAGTTTATAGTCTTTGACTAAGCAATATTGGCGATTCCAAAAATGAATGCGCCCTCTGCATGAAAATATTTGAATCTACTTAAAAGGTAATTTTTGGAAGCTTATTGCTGATATAATGATAAATAACACGTATTTATTTGGGTTTATTTAACGTAATAATTTAGTGGTGCTTGTGATTTTTTGGTATTACAAAGTTAAAAACGACTTGGTTAGTATTTGTACATCTTTATTTTTACATTTTAAAATGGCATTCACAAGAAATTAGCACAACACGAACTGCCGTGTAGGGTGTCATTCCACAAAATGGGTCAATAGAATTGTTTAAGATTGAAGATGGGTAGAAATTTGGCCCTAGTATACGAAACTGCTTCTCATTCATTTCTCCAAAATGGATGTAACAATTTAATAACAGGGAACACGTTTATTTACACAACATAACCACTTTGTTGCAGTTTGTCTATACTTTTCTATTATTAGTCTTATAAAACCAAAATATACTTTAATTTCAACATTATTAAAACAAAAAACAAGAACTAATATGGTACCTATCAACATACAGTTTATCAAACTTATTTTAGTCCAAAATGTAAGTAAAAAAAAACTAGGGTACCTGTTTCAACCCAAAAAATTCATATAATTAGCAATGAAGCACCTATGGGACGTTTGACTGCTTTTACCACTCTTTTTATCCTTTATTTCACGCTAACTAGCACATTAAGTCACTATATTTATGGCAGATGAATGCTAAATTGCTAGATGATGTGATATGAAATACAAAATTTTTACTCGTCTTCCTCCATATTTGTTTACAATTTGCAGCACCCTTATCGGTAATTTAAATCGTCAATAAAAATGGAAATGTCTGTGCTGTTAAACTGGTGGTGAGGGAAAGAGCGCGGGTGTCAAAAGCAGTGCGCAGAACTGCCTCATGAAAACCAGTTACAAAGTATACCGCGACAGAGATTAGATAATTCGTCTAGTTTGCTGGTAAAATTGCTGATCGAAGGCGTTCGCTTTGCACCTTAATAAACACGTCACGCCGCTAAATCAAAGATAGTGATAGTAAAATAATATTTTATGGTTTTTTAAAAAATAATATTTTATATGTATAAATAATTAAACAAATATAAGAAATTTCTGGCAGTTCTGCAGCTCTGCACCGCCTATGGACCAGCCGCCCCTGGGATTGGGTACCTACTATTCATCTATTCATTCAGATACAATACGAAAATATAAAAAAAACTCACTTCAAAAATCACTTCAAAATCAAAATCTATAAAATATTCGAAACCTTCTACAACCTACAACTTCTACAGCTTCTTTTTTACGTTCTGTACTTAAGTGGTAAGAGATTTTCATGTATTAAAAATATAAGTAAATTATTTTTTAGTGAGTTCAATACTAAAAATAAGCGACAAATTGATAATGTAATAATCAGTTACCTCAAGTACTAAAGAAGTACTTGAGGTTCAATAGACATGATATGATAAACTAACATTGTTGCTTTATCGAATAGTAGATAGCAATTTAATGAGTGAATATGACATTGTACGTAATATTTTGAAATTAATTACGAAACGAAAATGGTTAAGTTTAAGAAAAACTATAGAAATAAAATAAAATCTGCCCTTGATCCAATGGCTGTTACTTGGTTGGAAAATTATAATGTTCCTCTAACAAAAATATGGAACCGCATACCATCTCCTGTAGGAAAGTGCATTGCTACAATATCTGTATTTATGTTAGGAATTTCTATAAATGGTAAGTTTCTCTAAATTATAATTTAACATATTATTTTAAAAAGCCTTTTCTATGTATTATAAATATAATACACAAATTATACATAATACAACCATAAAATATATAGATATTTGATGGGTGCAGATAAACGACTGTTCAGTACTTAACAATGTACTCATTCATGTATCACCATAGATACTGAATTTATATAATATTATCATAGGAGGTTCAGTCCCTTAGTACTAAATTAATAAAAATCAATAAGTGAAAATAAGAAAGTAAATTCTGCAATTTTGTATTATCACGTAATATATTTCTCGATATTGTAACAACTCGTCTTATTATAACATAATATTTCTTTTCCCCAAACCGGGGTGGTCCTTCGAATCTAATATATATAATTCATGTAACATTTTGGTCGATCGAACCGAATCTTTGGAGCACATCTTAGGAATACAGAACAAAGTTGGAAATTAAGTTGAAATCATCAGAAAGGTCCAGCCCAGCAGTACAGCATATTAATACATTTAACAAATTTTAAAATATTCAAAATAAATTAGAATTTTTAGATGAAGATGAGATAAAAGAACGCGAACAATAAGTGAAACTATATTTTATGACTTAATGTCACGTGCTGAAGTCTACTTCAGGGATAAGTCAGAAAGCGGATCAATTTCACAAATTACCGAACAGCAATCAAAGGCCCGAAGTAAAACAAACAAATTTTACAAAATTACCTGAAGTAGATCTACCAAATTTTACAGGAACTTATGATGCGTGGCTAAGTTTTTATGATATTTTTAAATCAGCAATACATAATAGGACTGATTTGTCCGATATACAAAAATTAATTTATTTAAAAATGTGTTGTAAAGGAGCAGCACTTCGCATAATAGAATCTATAGAAGTAACGGATGAAAATTATTCAGACGCGTTAGAATGTTTAGAAAAAAGTAAGAAAATAAACGAGCTAATGTTAATCATCATGTTAAATCTTTATTATTTAAATTACCTGAGGTTTCACGTCCGTCACATTTCAAATTGAGAAAACTCATAGATACAGTATATCAACACATAAAGGCGTTAGAAAAATTAAATTCGCCTACGGAACATTGGGATGCATTACTGATTCCACTTATATTAAAAAATTTACCAAAACTAAAGAGTGAATGGGAAGATAAAATTGGAGATAAATTGAAGGATGATGAGTTACCGACCTTAAAAGAATTAACAACATTTTTAACAAGAAGTGTTTTAAACTAGAAGCGGTACAAGATGAATTAGAAAAATCACAATTTAGGTTTGTTCGCGACGATATTAGTTCCAAATATGTAAATAAATATCAATCTTACATTCCAAAAGCTGTACAGACCTATGCTATAACCGAAAAACCTGTATGCTTTTACTGTAACGAATCACATTTTATTTATCAATGTCCAGATTTTAAAAACTTATATCTCCGTGATAGATATGAAGAACTTAAAAAATATAAGATACCTATGTACAAATTGTTTAAAACCTGGTCATTTTAGATGGCAACACTCCACTGCATAGTGATCATTATGATACAAGAAATAAAGTTAGATCACAAATTCAAAACGAAGAAACACCAAGACATATGAGGGTTCCTACAAAAGATAACAGTAATAGTTCGAGTACAAGTAACAGTAGTAATACTACTAACGAACCAGGTCCGAGTATAAGCGAGAGTAGAAAAATGAAGTTGTGTAATTCAGAAATTATTATTATTATTAATAATTCATAGTTTGTTTCTTTTGTGATTACACCACCTGTAAAATAACAAAAAGCAAAAAACCAGAAGCATACAAGTTAAATATTCAAAGTGTAGTAACAAGGCAAACTTCTAAAGTTTGCCCCAAAAAACCGCTGTATAATGTGTGATAAAATAATATTTGATAGGTATATTAACTAAATTTCATCAGTGGTTTTTCAGTTTTATACAAAATTCTGTATTATGTCATATTTTAAAAATATGTCTAAATAAAGTAGTTATAATAAAATTTAAAATAAATTAAACACTTAACTAGCTTTCTTCTATACGTTTCGAGTTGATCCTCAACGCTTCGACGGTAGAATGTTTGTACGATAAGAACTCTTCGAATGAAAAGAACTAATTTTTGTCAGATTGACTTTCATTAAACTTAATGGTGATAATAATTGTATCTCATCAGAAACAATATTCATAGATCAAACATGGCTTCCTCTACTCCAGAAACATGTTACCAACGAAAGGTAATATCATAGTGATCAGTGCATGTGATGACAATTTAAATTAAAAATGTCAATCTGACAAAAAGTACTTCCTTTCATACTGAGTTCTTATCGTACATACGTACGTATCGTTTTTAAAATATGACATATAATATTATAGAATTTTCTATAAAACTGAAAAACCACTGATGAAATTTAGTTAATTTATCAAATATTATTTTATCACACATTATACAGTATTTTTTTGGGGAAAACTTTAGAAGTTTGCCTTGTTACTACACTTTGCATATTTAACTTGTATGCTTCTGGTTTTTTGCTTTTTGTTATTTTACAGGTGGTGTAATCCCAAAAGAAACAAACTATGAATCATGAAAATGCACTACAAATAAGTTACAAACATGATAAAAACGATTTACTAAAAATTCATACACTTAACACGGTAACTTATGGCACTTCTAGTGCACCAATTCTCGCAACACGATGTTTATTGCAATTAGCGGAAGAAAATAATAGTTTATATCCACGTACTTGTCAAATAATAAGAAATTTATTTTATATGGATGATTAAGTATGGATGAGTAAGCGTAGATTCAATCAAGAAAGCATTAGAAATATATCACGAAATCTCGAAAATTTGGCATCGGCAGGTTTTCGTTTAAGAAAATGGTCGTCTAATGAAGACACAATAATAAAACATATATTAGGTAATCAAAATAATGATGATAAATTAATACAAATACACGATAATAAATTATTAAAAACGTTAGGTATATTATGGAATAGTAACTCTGATCCCTTGAATTACGTAGTAAATATTTATTCAACAGACATGTTAGTTACAAAACGTTCAGTATTGTCTACAATTGCACAAATTTTCGATCCACTTGGTTTAATTGGCCCTGCCATTATTAAGACAAAAATTTTTCATGCAACAATTATGGCAACTAAAATTGGATTGGGAAGAAGAAATTATCGGATTAACTAAAACAGTAATCATTTAGAGCAGATTTGTCTTATTTAAATAATATTAGTCTTAAGCGACAATTGACATGTTACAATTCTGAGCGATTTGAACTTCATGGTTTTAGTGATGCCTCTGAAAGAGCATACGGAGCTTGTATTTATTTATGTTCGTTGATTCGAAAGGAAGTCGTTATTCTAATTTATTGTGTGCTAAGTCATAGGTAGCTCCCTTAAAAAAACAATACCACGTCTCGAATTATTAGCAGCAGTGTTATTAGGAAAATTAGTAGATTCAATAAGAAAAATAGTAAATATAAACATTTCAAGATTAGTATTTTATTCAGATTCGACAATTGTATTAACTTGGTTAAAACTCGATCCTGGTCAATTAAAAACTTTAATAATTTAAAGTTAGAAACGTAAATAGAATATCCGTGACAAAGCAACTAACAGATCTAAATGAATAGAGACACGTTAAGAGTGGACAGAATCCTGCCATATAATTTCACGAGGTAGTAATCCTAAAGAATTAGTTGATTTAAAGTTATGGTGGCACGGGCCATCATTTGTTGTTAACGAAGGTGATTATTTAAATATCATGAAGCGTTAATATCGAATTTAGTACCGTAGCATCGATTCCAGAAATGAAATCAGTAGGTAACCTATATAATTATATAGTTCAGAAAAAAAAATGAGTTGAATATTTTTTAAAAATACTCATCATTAAATAAATTACAGAGTTGTAAACTCAACGCCAGAATTAATCAAAGTGGAATGACCTCGCCGATCTGGTAAAATGCGGTGAAGCATGGGCGTGCGTATTCTGTTTTACCATTGGGCACATTTCAGTTAATATATACTCGTATACTATTCTATAGAATACTTCTAGTATATATTAACTGAAATATGCCCAGTGGTAAAAAAATACAAATCTAAAAATGTCTAGTTAATATAGACATTTTTAGATTTGTCATTAGGTGAAAAATTTAGCGTAAAATAGGCTTTAGCGTAAAACTCTCAAATTGTCCTGAAATTTTGCCCTATTTTCGGGTATGCTGAATACAAATCTAAAGTTATTTTTTGTGGACGAATGTAGTTTTTGAGGAAAAATAGCAGCATTTACGAAAATGGTAGTAGACAAAATTTCAGAAAATTTTGATAGTTTTACACTGAAGTAAATAATTACCGAAAGATTTCAGTGGAAAACTGTTAAAACTAATATATACATGTACAAATGTAATATAGGTACCTGTTATCAATTTATATACAATTTATATTATCATTATCAAGCAATTCTCCATATTGCTATATTATTTCTTTCAATAAGAATGCTCTTCCTGTCAACCTTTCCATATCTAAAATTCATCTTATGTAAAACTCTCCTTAATGAAGTCTTGCTCAGTTTAGGAATTATTTCGTTGTCGTGGATGACGTGCATTATTTTATCCAATGTTGGCAATTCATTTTTAAAGAAAAAGCTATGAACACCGCGTCGTATAGCATTCATTGCATCTCCATCAATCTACACTTTTCTTCTACCTCGTTCATGTAGTTTAGGCTTCTGCATCTCTCTATATATTTTTTCTTTCCTCAAAACTTTATAAATAGCATATTTTGTAGTACCTGTATACTCGGCACATATTTCGACTAATTCATCTTTTGAGCACGGACGATCCCTTGCAAGGCACTTAAAAACTTGGGCTATAATTTTCTTTTCTCCAATGGATAAAGGCGATCTTTTTTTTACTATTGCTGGTCCCGGTATATTTTCCATTATTCAATATCACTATAATACTATAACACACTATGAAAACACGATAGATATATCACATTAAATTATAA
This sequence comes from Pogonocherus hispidulus, assembly GCA_963924545.1. NCBI lineage: Eukaryota > Metazoa > Arthropoda > Insecta > Coleoptera > Cerambycidae > Pogonocherus > Pogonocherus hispidulus. The sequence goes on from OZ004695.1 coordinate 36,600,489, forward strand.
TAACAAATAAAGTAATACACACTTAATGCACTTCCACTTTTTTAACTAACATAAATAAGTATAAACACCGACACAAAGAATAAATACACTGATAATTTTACCACAAATTTTTACCGTTAAGAAACGCGCGCGAAATAACCCAACATCACGCCATTGTTTCCCTGGTAACTTGAGCGCAGTCGCTTGTTGGTTCCTGATTCGACCAATGAACGTCGTTGAGGCTCAGAGAAAAAGAAAGCGTAAATGCAAGAATATGTATGTTAAATAAGGATGAACAGCTTGTCGTCAACTTTACGACTTGCGCAGTTGCCACATATTACGAAATACCTTGATATTATTAAGTAAAAGACAAATTAAACATTGTATTTGCTTTAATAAAGTACCATATAAAATATAGTTGTACTATATTTTCTATCATAAAGTACAATAGGGATAAGGGACGTTAAAGAAAAGTAAAAAAATGGGTAAATAAGGTAATTAATACGTTTCTTGTTTTAAATAAGAATTCTTTAGAAATAAATGTGACAACACCGATCTACTCTTTTTCCGGTCATTGCACTTTGATTATTTCTGGCGTGTAGTTTAGAAATTTATTTTTATTTTTTGTTATTTTCCTCTATTTTCCTAAGTAATTACGAAAAGTTTTTCTATTTGTGTTTCAAATTTTGTTTTTCTTCTACCTCCTTACATATTTCATTTAGTTGTCAATTTATATAATCATCAGCTATCTCATCCTCTACTACATGATTGATGGTGTCGGACTTCCTAAAATTCTTTCGAGGTCCTCACAATCAACACATTCATTTCTGGAACCATGAAATTATCTAATTGATCGAGTGACTGCATGTTTTCCAAATAATCGTTGATATAATATAGCTGATTATATTGACGAAAGACATTTTAATGCAGGATACATGAGACTTATTTAAACGTAGAACTGAGCACAACTGAGGACTGTAGCGAAGGTAACATTTATCCTACCGGCTTAGGAATGTGATCGTAACTGATGGCAAGTGATTGCCAATAGTTACGATCGTCAGACAAGTGATTGCTGTAACTGGAACGGTCAAAAACTTAAACCATATATTATGTTAAGACTTACACTCAATAGCGTCAAATCTTTTGTGAAGGTGATTATGTGCAAACAATTGTGTAAAAATAATATATAAAATGCCTAATGTTGATATAATAATCGTTTAAGAGCATTGCGCACTACGGCTTAAATTACTTTTAGAATGATGATGATAATGATGACAAGTTCAATTTCAATCAAATAGAAGAAAATAAAAATTTAGTGGTAGAGCCTTAAATTTTAATGATTAATCAAAATTTGAAAATAGGAAATCAAGTCAGGAAAGTCAATTTAGTTGGAAAGTTGTGCTAAATCCTAATTTAGAGGAACGTGAAGAAGATAAACGATGCACTCGAAGAATATTTAGGGTATGACGAAGATAGTGGTTGTGAAGAAGATGCGACTGGTTTAGTAGTTTTGTAGTTCGAGAAGATTCCAAAAATGTTACCATAGCAGAAATGAATAATACGAACCTAATTTATTGTGCAAATATTGTCTTTGTTGATGTGATATTAATTGACGGTATGAAACGGAATTTATGTCTATCATGTTTTGATAGACATAAATTGACATTTTGATAGACGGAGGTACCGGAACCGGGAGGCAGCAGAATCGGTAATGCCTTGGAGGCAATAGAATGGGTATGGGATCTGCGAGGACAGGGAATCGGTATGGGATTTGGGAGGGCGTGATGTCGGTATTACTTCTCTACTAACACATCCTTCTGCCACTAATTCTCCCCCAATTCCTTTTATTTCCAAAGTATCCTTGTGTAAGTAAATGGATATCCCTATTTACTATATTCATATTTAATTGCACACAACAACGCACCCGTATCTACAAGAAAATTCAAACCTTCTTCATTCACACAACATTTCACCCAACTCATATGACATTTTCATACATGTAAATTAAACTAGTTCTCTCAAAAAAATTATTTTATTCATTGTTTGGCTGCTTTGATGAACTGGCTTCCTCTTGACCGTGGTTAATATTAATTTCCGCGTAATTAATATTGTTTGGTCTTGTACTTGTAGACCTTCTATTATGCTGACCTCTAAAATGCCTATTTCTAGCGAACTGCTGATTAAGGAATCTCCCGTTCTGCCTATTACCTGTGAACTGCGAGTGAATTGCGCTCCAGGAGCGCAATTTTTGAAATAAGTTCGTATACGAAACGGCCCGATTTTTCGAATGACGTACTCGTCGTGTATTCTTGAAGTCGTCGGTTGCGTTCGTATACGTTCATTTCGTACGAAATTACAACGAGTGGTTTGAATCGTTCGAAGTTGAACCATCGCATACGAATAAGAATAAAAAGATTGTGAACATTTCCTGTAATTAATTTCACAGATTTGATTAATTTATGGTCAACACTTTAGGTAGGATTGTAGTTACTGTGTAGTGTAACAATAAAATAATTCAGATTGAGATAAAGGAAAGGTAAAACTTCTTTGATGTAAAGGTAATATTAACCAATCATTCACATCCATTCAATGCATATTATTTAAAATATCTGTTAATTCCTTCCATAAACACTGAGCCTTTTTGAATGTAAACTGTTTGCTAAATTTTCCACTTTGCAGTTCTGAATGCTCTTCAATGTATTGTATTAAGTACCTTTTCTGCTCCTTACTTATTTGCCCACAGCGTTTCTCCTTTAAATTCATTTTTATGATTTTTATTTTTATTACAATTTCACAAATTAACCTCAAATCTCCCTCCCTCTTCGACTTAGGAGCATGGACAAAATAATGTAAGTTTTAGCCATAGACTTAATATCCATCTTGATGTTCTGTGTAGTAACGCGCTGTTGCCACATATCTTTATTCGAACTTTATAAACGCATTCGAAATTTACTTCGAATAGATATCAAGAATAGCATTTTAATTTCGAATACGATCTTTATATGCGAACTAATCTCGTATACGTTCCATTTCCGCATGAGCTCAAGAATCGCAAGCCTGTGTGTTGTAATTCCTATACTATATATAATATAGTTCCTATTACCACTATTTCTGTCAAATTTATTTAAATTACCTCTATTAAATCGTCCGCGCCTATTCATTGACCTTATTTTGAGAATTACCAGTGACTTCTTCATTCTGAGCTGCACTAATGTCATCCTTTAATGAAGGATAATTCCGAAACGCCACTATTATACCAAGTTTTGGATTGTGTAGACCATCCACAAATCGTTTTGTAGCATTTTTTTCGTTAATAGGTTTTAGGACCGCGTGAGGCGTGTGATCACCTGTAGCTTGAGAAATAGTTAGATCTACAAATAAAGTCTCTAACTCTTGGCCAAATTCTGCAAATGATTTGTTACCTTGCTTGGCACGTACCAATTTTGCCTGTAATGCCACGTCAGACTTTTGCGTAATTAAATGTTTTCTCATGTCAGTAATTAAGAACTCTACTGTAACGTATTCTGCAGACAATCTTAATTTGGTACTAGTTGAAAGTCTAGTTGTTAACACAAAAGTAATTAGTTGAGTTTTACCTATCCCATCAAGCATTTATGGGACATAGTATAGTATATATATATATATATATATATATATATATATATATATATATATATATATATATATATATATATATATATATATATATATATATATATATATATATATATAAAGTATAATATGGTGGTATAGTTCTATCGCATCTATTAATCGATTTGTTATCTCTTCATTTCCATCCATGAGAGAGAAGTAGCAAACTTACCGCGGTTTTTAAATCAAAGGAACCCATGATTATGTCTGACTTCTTTCTTATTTCACAAGCTAAAATTTATGAATAAATTTCCCTGATCTTTTTGATAATCTCCTTGATAGCTACGATTGTACTCTCACTTAACTGTACCTGTTTTATTTGAACATTTATTTCTTTTGTACAATTGTCGAGTTGATTAAAAATATTTTTTGCTTTCTGGACCTATTTTAATTAAGTATGTTCTTATTTCTGTTAACGTCAAAAGAATATTTTCTAACTTATTTGACACCATGTACTACTTTTTAAAGCTAACTTTGCATTATTTTATCATCTTGCTACGTAACATCAATAACTTAATACTACTAATTACAATAATATGTACCTGTGACACAGTTTTATAATATTGTCTCAGCAATAAGTTAGAACAATTTCCATTTCCATCTAACCTTGCAAACTGTGCGTTATTCTCGTATTTTAATTATTGACAATTACTTAAATACCATAATATGCTATTCTGCTATGTAATAATTCGGTTTTTGATGTACCTACATTTACAAACTATTTCCCCATACTTATACATAAACACCATTTACTGAAAAAATAAAACAAAATTGTTACACCTGGTCCTACGAGCTCCCAATCTCATTCCTGGATCTCTTGTCTAACAGTCCTTCTTAGATAATTTGTACATCTCTTCTTAACAATCCACATCAATATTACCAAAAAAAATAATATAATTGAAATTAACATCCATTCAGTCCTCGAAATGTTTACTGTTGCAATCACCACTGGCCGATTGTGCAATGATAACTTCTTCCTTGGATTCGGATGTACCCACATTTATTTTAATTTCGCATATATAATTTTACTTTCCCCATAACTATCCAGAACCAGTAGCCTTGTAGTATTCTTTTGGCAGGATCGCCATATAATACCTCTGCTTCTTCATACCATACTCATACTAATAAAACTCCTTAATAAATACTTGTCAACCATTTATTATTTACTTGTAACTTCGTAGGAAGACCAGAATCGGTAGTTGCCCACTTGCCTTAACCTACATACAAAGTTCACTTATTTCGCTTATACTTACACAATAGCAACTAACTATATTTAATGCTTACTACTACATACTAAATACAATTTAATTCTGATTGAAAGTCATATTTCAAATTACTAATACAGATAAATGTAAAGAATACTATAACATTTTCAATATTGAATATATTACATAATTCGATGGCCAAACATAACCAGTTATTGAAAGAAATAGAAAAAAATATTAAATGTCTGAATGAAGTCAAGTTACCTTTCAAAACAGTTCACAAATATTTTACTATTTAAAAAAATAATAATAATTAAGAATTATTCTAAATTTAAACTAATTTTTTTCATGGAGGTACCGTTGACTTAAAAATAAAACTATAATGTAATCTGATCCCTATTACTATTCAAAGAAATAAATATTTATACTCTATGCTTCCACATTCCGAATACCTAATCCGGAACGAGCAATATTACATAGCAAATCAAGCTTGTAAATAAATTCGGGAGACTGAGTTTATGTGTGTGGAACTTTAATCCTAGTAAAATAGAACAGAACCCACCATGTGAACTGCAACTATTACTCAAGTATCGACAAAACTTAATGAAATGTGAACAATTTTTTAAAACACAAAAGGTATCCAAAGACAAAAAAATGTCTTATAATTCCTGAATAGATACTGACCATTCAAAATTATGATCCATTTTACCTTTGAAAACTAATAAAAATTTTCTAAAATCTTCCGGTAGTGTCAAACTATTAAAATTATATAATATCGACCGCCTTAAATGACTTAAATTTTTTAAAAACATGGTTAAGGTTCTAGGTAAACGTAATTGCCAAGATGCCATATTTAAGTGAATATTTTAGTAAGCTCAGCCTATGGACAATATTACCCAACATTTTGTTATTAACAGTAGTATTCTATTGTCTATACAAATTAATTAGGTATATCAAAAACGAAATCCAAGAAAGCTGTTCCACACCTAATGATACTATGAACATCAGAGCAAGGCAATGGAGATGCCGTCGACCTGAAGTGACAAAATTACTATTTATAAGCCTTATAAGAAGTTATATACACCCTAATAAGGGATGCTCAACACTTTTAGAGGGAGGAGGTATGGAGCCATCTATGATATAGATAGAATATATGATGAATATTTCGATGTTCCTTTTATGAAATCTAGAGAATTATTGTAATCAAGATACAACAATGATGACTATGACAATAAATCATAACTTCAATAAATCATAAACAATAAAAAATATCCAAATATGATTTAAAATTTTTGTTCCCGATTTTTTTGGATAATAAAGTTTTTTTAAATTTTTAAACATCAAGCAATCCATGAATTCTGCACAAATTTGATAATTTAAACGATATTATAATTCTTATAATAACAAAGTAAATATCCATGCAATACATTGGCACCTGAATAAAGTGAACTCTCATTATAAATTTGTAAAACAAGTCAGACATGCAGGTTACTACATTTTTTTTTGCAGGGGATTGGTTAACTATATTTGTACATGTAGCAAAACAATTGGGATACATAAGTCCGAATAATATGAGAAAGGAGGTTTTCAATTTGTATGATTACTTAAATTTACAAAACTTTTGGATATTTTGGTTAAGTTCTTGTGTGGTTTCTTATTCCATGTATTTTCTCATTGGTGGATTTTTACACGTAAGTCAACCAGTATACAGGGTGTGCCAGTGTGAGAGTACAAAAATTTACCAGAGGGTGGACCAGACCAAAATAAGAATAAAATTCTTATAAAAAAATTATCTGTGCACGGCTAACGAGTTACAGGGTGTTATTTTGGAAAGAAAACAATTTTCTGTAATACTTAAAAACCGTTTCGCAGATTTACGTAATTTTTGGGTGACGTGTAGATCTATTAAAGGTCATTAAAATTACATGGTGTTTATTTAACTCTGATACCTGTGGTGGCCTAGGCCTACTCTTCCTTATGATTTTGTCTTCATAACTCTTGCATATCCTACTTTTTCGTGAATTTACCAAGTTTTCCTTAAACGGCTACCAATTCTGAACAAAAACGGTGCTCTTATTACACAGCTCTAAAATCAACCATTTTCGAGTAAATTAAGTGTAAGGTATCAACTACATTCCTTTCTGCAGAAAAATACATCCAAAGGAAGTCATAAGGAAGAGTAGGCCTAGGCCACCACAGGTGTCAGAGTTAAACAAACACCATGTAGTTTTAATGACCTTTGATAGATGTACACGTCACCCAAAAATTTTAACAGTTTTTAAGTAATTGCGGATTTTTTTTCCAAAATAACACCCTGTAACTCGTTAGGTGTGCATCAGAGAATTTTTTTATAAGAATTTCATTCTTATTTTGGTCTGGTCTACCCCCTGGTAGACCTGGTAAATTTTTGTTCGCTCACACTGGGACACCCTGTATAGTATCCGGGAAATGTCCCGGGATTGTCTTATAACATATACATATAAATACTATTATACTGGACAGTTATAGAGTGTAGAAAACTACATTTTGGAGTGGTAGTTGACTTCTTTTCCAAGGGTCCCAGGGGAATATCACATCGTAATTTTTTAATGGAAACCCATGTCGTGATACACATCAATTTAGAGATAAGTAAAAAATAAATATACTGGTGCAGATTATTACTGCAGATTATTTTCTAATAATAAATGAATAAAATCCTGTCCGTAATTTTTTACGGAGTAAAAACGTAGAAACGAGTATAACATGGAACATAAATGAAATGCCCAGAAGTATAACGTTTGAGTTGGTATTGTTGGATTTTTACATAATCGGGCCATTCAAAATAATTTGGGTGGAAATCCATATCTACAATTATCAAAAAATTGGAATCTTCCAAAGATCCAAGGTTTATTTACACACTTTAGTTGCATAGTTATATCCTTAAGTTTTGAGATAGATAGGTAGGGGAGGTAGGATTGAGTATCCGACAAGATCTGAATTAACATCAGTTAAACACTAGATAGCATCTAAAAGATGTAGATGGCATGTAAAAGATGTAGATGCACTAGACGAAAACAAATGTTTATATCGCTTGGGTTACTGCGAAATTAAAGAAGCGATCCGGTTTGACCTACAACCCATAAAAAACTGTTCAATACCTTCTCTTCTAATAATAATGTGTAATTTCAATATCTGGCCAATTTTTTTATTTTAAAAAGTAAATGTTTTTTGTCGATTACTTGAAAATACTTCATACAAGTAATAGACAGAATGTTATTAATATGTTGCAGTTTTCATACTGAATAAAGCATTTTTCTCGATAACGCGCGATAATGAACACGCGAGTGTTCATTCAGTGATCTAGAAAAATATGAGCTACTTCCGGTAAGCGCTAAAATGTGCTTTTTTTATCGCCATTTAAAAAGGGTACTGGATGTCCACTACCACTCCAAAATATAGCTCAATAGATCCTTTGAAAATCTTCCAATTTTTTACTTTTCCTTTCAATCATGTAAAGTGTTATAAGACCCTCCCGGGACTTATACTGGACACTGTATTTATTACCCATTTTCATTTACAAAAATTTTTTGGTAGCATAAATTAGAATAAAGTTTTTAATAAACGATTGCTTAAACTTTCAACCTAGAAACTAAAAATGAAGTAATATTTAATTTAATTTTATTGTAGTGGTACTATTATGTGCGTCAAAGAGACCGACCAGAAGAGTGGAAGTGTCAACCAAATAATTGGTTGTCACCTGAACTTGAAAGAAATGAAATTATTTTGGGTTCAGCTACATTATTTTTAAATGCTTCTGTATCTGCTTTATTGGCTTGTTACATAACAAATGGTGGTTATTCTACTGTATATTATGATGTCTCTAGATATGGATGGATATGGTTTATTCTGCAGTTTCCTGTTGTATTTATTTATCAAGTAAGTTAACTAACATTGGTTTCCAGATCTGTATGGTTAAAAATATATAATATATGTACAAAATAACTCTTTAAACCTATATTAAATAGAATTTTTAAAGATAGATCGACGAGTATGCAATTAATTAATGTCATAGTCAATCCTGAAATGATGATTTCCAATCATTATTTATGGATCAACCAGAACATATTAACTTCTTTTACTTTCCACTATTAATGAGGACTCGCACATTGCCACTCTATCCACAGCGCTTTGATTTCATATAGAGAAATGTATTTAAGGGTGCGAGTAGAATGTTTGGGTGTTGAACATACATTTTCTAATGGCACATGTAAATCATGAGTCGGAAATAATTTGATTTTATAAAATTTACTAGTACTTGTGTCTAGTTATCCATGAAAAATAGGCCTATCCTAAGAAATATTTCCGGCCGTGATATTTTCCTTTGATTAACTAGAGTTAACCAAAGACAAGACTTAACTAGAGTTAAGTTAACTTATGACTTTCAAAGAAAGAAACTAATAAGTTCTATCAATTAAAAAAGAACATATTATCCATATACTGAGAGATATTAATCCTGATGTGATGTTTAATGTGCTAGTGGATATGGTTACTGTTATGCAGCAACTTGCTAATTATTTAGTCCATAGCGTTTTACGTAATGTGTTTTAGTTTTAACTTTTGTTTATGAATTGTTATCTATCGTCTGTTTATTGCCGATAGTTTGTTTTCGTTTATTTCACAAAATTCTTATTTATCATTTCCTCAATCGCAATTCAGGAAGCGAAGAATAAACCTATTTTAATATGTAAATTTTTGATCAAAATGAACATCTTGGTTTTTAACGGCTCTAAGAGTTTTTTTTTGGGTAAATACCTAAATAAATATGTAAAGTGATCAATACTTATGCTGAAAGCATTTTATTAAACAAATCATAAAACATTCCCCAATTTTTAGAACATTTGGTTCAGTAATTTCGAAATAAAAGCCAGTAATATCGATTTCTACGTTATCATTTTTAAATTTTGAAATTAACTTTCGTAAATATTTTCTGCGTATTTGGCCTTCCGGATAGCGTTCATTGAACATACTAACAGCAGCATGGTAATTTCGGTTAGCTTCGCCTAAAATAATAACCGGCTTCAAATTTATCTTGTAAGAAGCGAGCCATTCTAGACAATTTCGAGCAAAAATTTACCGTCAAACATGACAGCAACAATCAACAATGACACCTAGTACCTAACAAGATTATGTTACAAACTGATATTACGAGTTTTTATTTAGAAATTACTGAACCAAATTTTGTCAAAATTGAGGAATGTTTTGAGCATAAAAATAGCTTCAAAATGAGTTATTACTCGACCCCCATTTCCATTTAAAAAAATATTCGTATTGCGTGCCCAGCGGTCACTTTGACATTCAGATCTGTCATTGATGTGTCAAAAAATGTAGAATTTAGTCATATATTATCGTTCCAAATATATATATACGGTGAGGACATAAAGTCCGTCCCCCCTCTCTAATTTTTGAACCGCTGGGTATATTGTGATGAAATTTGGAACGATAATATATGACTAAATTCCACATTTTTTGACAGATCAATGACAGCTCTGAATGTCAAAGTGACAGCTGGGCATGCAATACGAATATTTTTTTAAATAGAAATGGGGGTCGAGTAATAACTCATTTTGAAGCTATTTTTATGCTCAAAACATTCCTCAATTTTGACAAAATTTGGTTCAGTAATTTCTAAATAAAAACTAGTAATATCAGTTTGTAACATAATCTTGTTAGGTACTAGGTGTCATTGTTGATTGTTGCTGTCATGTTTGACAGCAACATATATATATATATATATATATATATATATATATATATATATATATATACAGAGTTATTCAGAACCTATCGAAAATAAAATTTGGGGATGTTCAACATATATATCAGGGGGTACCCACCTATCTCCGCTCGTACCGTAGCTACTAGACCAATAGAGATTAATTAAGGCAAAACATTCTTAGAAGTAGTTTTGTGTATAATGCGCCTTTTGAGTCTACAGGGTGTACCATATATTATACCGAGGTCATGATTACTGTTCATTTTTTAAATGGACCACCCCCTATATTTTTTAATTTTTTCATTTTTAGAATAAGCCCTATAAGGGGTTTACAAGAATATTTTATTTTTAAGCTTCAGATGCGACGTTGCCAAGTTATTCGACTTTCAAGGAAAATCAGTGAGGAATCATCTATACTAAAAAAAAATCATACAAATTGTATTGTTAGAGATTCATTAAAAAAAAATCAGTACGCAAATATCTAAGGCATGCACGAAAATTTGCATAATATTAGCAATAGTTTATAATATACGGGGTGTTCAGAATCAACCACACGATTTTGCTAGTTTTAAATGGCTAAAACTCATTTTTTTCAAATGGAACACTCTGTATTTGATGGCATAATTTGAAAGTCTATATAATAGACTTTCCAGTGATACCATAATCTAATATGAATATTATTTGTTAAAATCATAGAAATCATAAGTACATGCGATTTTACTTAGATTTTTATTACCAAATTAATTACCAAAATTAACAAAACAACAACAAACAACTAGTCACTAATATTTTTTATGTTTAATATATTTTATTTTAAAAGGTGTTCAAAATGCCTACCATTTTTGTTGATACATTTTCGTGCTCGACCGGTTACTGAATTTCGTACTTTTAACAACACGTCTGGCGTAATGGAGACAAAAGTCTTCCTTACTCTTATTTTCATATTTTATTTTGTAATTGCAGGTTTAGCATAAACTTTATCTTTTACATCCCCATTAGAAAAATTCCATGGGATGATGTCCGGCGATCTTGCAGGCCAATGGACTGGCCCTCCTCTACCAATTCATCTATCTTTAAACAGAACATTTAACCAATGCTAAACGGGTGGTGCAAAATGTACTGTCGCACCATCAAGTTGAACCACATATTATTTACAATATTTTGTGGTATATTTTGTAGAAGTTGCCTGAAATGATTTTCAAGAGAATCTAAGAAGACTACACCGTTTACTGTGCTATCAAAGAAATGGGGACCGATGACACAGTTACCAATAATACCGCGCCACACATTAAGAAACCACCTTTCCTGTGATGTTGTCTAAATAAACGAGGATTTTGATCAGAATAATAATGATAGTTACTAGAAATGGAAGAAAATCGCTGTCGCGATTTTCGTTCCCATTTCTAGCCTACCGGGGGTCCAGCCTGCGGTCATTCAGGTGACAAAAGCATCTAGAATAATATTATTTTTAAGAAAATACATATTAAAGAAATTTTGTATCTTTAATGATGATGTACTTACTAAACGATTTTCCTTAATATTTTCATGAATTGTAAGGGTATCTCTATTTTTGATGGTAAAACTTTATAATTTTTTAAGCGCTGAAAGTAGAATTTATTTTTCAGTAAACATTTTTATCAATTTTATCAATGAGACCAAAAATATATAGCTGTCATAATTGTTGCAGCAAATTAATATTGTAGAATTTACTTTTGTAAGCTAAAATGATGAATTTTACAGACTGCCAAAATGAACAAATTAATTCCAAACTTTACCTGCAGAAAAAATAAAAACTACGGACAACGAGACAGAATAACTAAACACTAATAAGTACTAAAAAATAATTGGAATTAAAAAGTAAAAAAAAAAATTGCCTTCAGCCTGACTCGAACTCGCGAAATCCTCATTATGATGTTTTATTATTATTTTTTAAAATGTTTATTTGTCTCTTTTAAATATAAAATATATATACATGTCATTTGATTTAATGGTAATTATTCTAATAAGTGACAGGCATCTAATAGATGAGATTTAGCGGACGGTACATATGGCATAGTAGGGGTAGCGCACGCTTGCCGTTTTTTGGCCTACCATTTCCTATTTGTTTTTTCAATTTATTTTGTGCTGACCGAAAGTTTTCCGAAAAACAACTTCATTTAATTTTTACATACTATGTAGAATAGCTTTAGTTGGAGTTGTGATACTGTTAACTTATTTGAAGGACTATCTGGATTTATTGTATGTGTTACAGGAAATATCCGATTTTAGGCCATTTCAGTTTGGCCTAGGATATACTAAAAGTTCCTATCGTTGTTAGGAATTTTGCATTTTTCCTAGGACATACTAGTATTGCCTGATAATTTTTAGGACAAACTAAAATGGCCTGATTATTATTAGGAAATACCCGAATAAAAATTGGCATCCAAAAGTTTCGATGGTCAGTGATAATAGTGTTGTAGCTTCTTAATCGGAATCGTGCCGCTATACCTCTAGTTTATTTTTAAATATGGCACAATTAAAGTGGCAGTTTTATTAAAAAAATGTTGGAAATGGAAGCTGGATCCTTGGCACGTTTAAATGTGTTAACAAGTGATCAATATAGGGGCTTAATAGATGAGGTAAGTCTGCTAAGTTATTACCAGGGATATACTAGATGCCAATGCACAAGACACTGTGGTGCAAATGCGTGTTTATGTAGAAAACGCCAATTACTGTGCAATTCAAAATGTCACAAAAACAGTTCTTGCAGAAACAAATAAGGTACTTACCCTTTTGTTGTTTATTTACTGTTTAATGAACAACTATATTTTTTGTTATATTATTTAAATCATATTTACCTTTGACAAATGTGTTCCAATTTAGGTTTATAGGTAACTTTGATCTCTTTTAAATATCGCTTTTAAAGAAAATGTTAGCTTTGCTTCATCCTTTTACCCTGAAATATATTTTTCTACTATAATGCATTTTTTTTTTAATAATTTAAATCGGATATTTCGTACCACTAATGAGACTATTTTAGTTTGTCCTAAAAACAATCAGGCAATACTAGTATGTCCTAGGAAAAGTGCAAAGTAACAACGATAGGAAATTATGTCCTAAGCCAAACTGAAATAGCCTGAAATCGGATATTTCCTGTAACATATTGTTAGAAACTTTGCATTTTTCCTAAGACATACTAGTATTGCCTGATAGTTTTTAGAACAGACTAAAATAGCCTCATTAGTGGTAGGAAATATCAGATTTAAATTATTGAAAAAAAAAATGCATATTAGGAAAATTAATTTAGGGTAAAAGGATGAAGCAAAGCAAACATTTTCGTTAGCTTCCATTTCCAACATTTTTTGAATAAAACTTCCACTTTAATTGTGCCATATTTAAAAATAAACTAGAGGCATAGCGGCACGATTTCGATTAAGAAGCTACAATACTAATGTCACTGACTATCGAAATTTCTGGATCCAAATTTTTATTCGCGTATTTCCTAATTATAATCAGGCCATTTTAGTTTGTCCCAAAAAACCATCAGGCAATACTAGTATGTCCTAGGAAAAATGCAAAGTTCCTAACAACGATAGGAACTTTTAGTATGTCCTAGGCCAAACTGAAACGGTCTGAAATCAGATATTTCCTGTAACATATATACAGGAAAAAAAATATATTAAACCTGCTTAAAGTAAATACTAATTTGTTAAATGTTTTGTTTTTTGTTACTGTAATATAGTTTAGTAATAAAACTTCTAATATGGCCGAAGAGAATCAAAATCAGAAACGAGAAATGAAATTTTACAGTCGACCAGATAAGTAGTGCATAAAAATGTACAAAAACTAAAAAAATGGGATATTAATTTCAACACTCATACACGCAACATTTTTTACACATTTTTATCGACAAAGTCTACAAAGAGGAACACAGAAGGTAATTATTTAATATATAATTAGTCGTAATATATAAATACGATTAAAGAGAATAAATAAGCCCAAATTTGCCAAAAATTGCCAAGAGTTTTGTACTATTCTACTAGAACATAGTAGAAGACATGATAGTAAGGGGTCCAAGGCTCTGAAAAATGAAATGACCCATGACGGTAAGGTAAATGATTTTTGATTTCACTTAAGGATAGAAGGTCCCTAGGGGCATAAGAAATTATTTGTTGGACTTTTGTTGGCTCTTGCACAACTTCTTAAATAGCAAAAAAAGAGAGCGGAACCGTGTTTAAAAAATAATTGATTTTGAACGTTTACACCTTTCTAAAAAAATAACTATTTGAGATATTCATATGAGTAATGAGCGCTTCTGCATGTGTTAATAGAATTTGAAAATATTTCTTTGTTTTTTTTTAACAATGGCTAAAGTCGAAGTTACGAAATTTATGTATCGAAAATTTCAACATGCGGGCAACTATATTAAATTTTCAAAATTTGCACATACTATATGTGAACGAAATGTGGTCCAAGGGTTGAAAAAGTTTTTAGAAAAAAATCAGTTCCCTACCTTATCTAGTTTTCGAGTTAATAATTTATAAAGCAGAGCGTTGTTTACACTCGCGCCTGACCCGCGCCATTCAATTTACTGTGGTGCGCGCTACCATCTAATCCAATATATCGGAATATTTAGGCCAGACGATAAAATTGCGAAATAATTACATTCTCATAGTTTGTGACTATTGTTATTATATTTTAGTTTATCAGTGTTTTATCTATTAGTGTATTGTTATTTATTTTAATTGAAACTCACCTTTGACAGGAAGTACAGTGTGATTCACTTTCGAGTGTGTAACATGGGTATCTCGCTTATTATAAATGATAGACTGTAGGTTTAAATTCGGCAAAGTTGCGGAATTTTATGCTCAATATGTTGTTGCAAACAAAACCCCCATATCTGCTTTTGTTTTTGAGTAAGAGGCAAAAACAAATTTTTCCCTGTTTTAGTTTTCTGGCCATAACCTCTATATTTTTGAAAATATTGGCTTATCGTTTTCACGTTATTAGGACACTTTCTTGAGACAAATACGATGCCGTTAACCGTTTTTTAAAAAAATGTCACTTCTATTGTAAATCATCGTCAACTTTATTTTTTCTTATGGGCGCCATATTAATTTTTCTCATATTTGAATAAACCGATTTTTTCTGAATACAACAATATAACAATAACAATATATGTTAATATTTGCCTAAAAAATAAGGGCATTATGAAGGAAAATAGGTATTTTTTTGAAAATGTCTAGTTAGCCATGGCCATGACAGTCAGTTCTTGACAAACCACAAATATCACTTATAATTGTTATAAACTGCATCTGTGGAGTACTTTTTACATTGACTAACGATGTATTCAACCGAAGAGAAACAAGATATTATAGATATTTATTACAGATGTAACAAAAATTTAAACAGAACAATTGAAGAATATTTAAACACATATCCTGAAAGACGACAACCATGCAAGACATATATTACTAAACTGTACTGTAATTTAAGAAATTATGGCAGTCTTTCTAAACCAAGAAATAGGTATGGATCTGCCATAATGTCTTAAATTACACTGCAGTTTAGTAATATATGTCTTGCATGGTTGTCGTCTTTCAGGATATGTGTTTAAATATTCTTCAATTGTTCTGTTTAAATTTTTGTTACATCTGTAATAAATATCTATAATATCTAGTTTCTCTTCGGTTTGTATACATCGTTAGTCAATGTAAGAAGTACTCCACAGATGCAGTTTATAACAATTATAAGTGACATTTGTGGTTTGTCAAGAACTGACTGTCATGGCCATGGCTAACTAGACATTTTCAAAAAAATACTTGTTTTCCTTCATAATGCCCTTATTTTTTAGGCAAATATTAACATATATTATATTGTTGTATTCAGAAAAAATCGGTTTATTCAATTATGAGAAAAACTAATATGGTGCCCATAAGAAAAAATAAAGTTGACTATGATTTACAATAGAAGTGACATTTTTTTAAAAAAACGGTTTACGGCATCGTATTTGTCTCAAGAAAGTGTCCTAATAATGTGAAAACGATAAGCCAATATTTTCAAAAATATAGAAGTTATGGCCAGAAAACGAAAACCGGAAAAAATCTTTTTTTGCCTCTTACTCAAAAACAAAAGCAGGTATGGGGGTTTTGTTTACGCCAACTTATTGACCACAAAATTCTGCAACTTTGCCGAATTTAAACCTACAGTCTATCTTTTATAATAAGCGAGATACCCATATTACACACTCGAAAGTGAATCACCCTGTACAACGTGTCGCCTTGTCGGATATCGCATTACTGCCGTATTTTAGCCCTTAAAACAATTGTTAGGAAAAGCTGTATATATATGCAAGCAACAGAACACTAACTATAGGCACATTTTTTATCACATTTTACTTTGCAATTGCACTTTTTTATTTTTTTAAGATTCGGCAATGGTTTTTTAACATCATTTTTGGGATTATTTGATGATTAATATCCACCACATATCCAAAGTTTTTGGGTAAATTGAGAACCGGATCAGTAGACTGTTTGTGGACTAACATTTGCTATACAACGTGCGTTTTACATGGAGTAAAAAAGTATCTCCAGTAAGAGGTAGAGAACGTAAGTCACCCCAAGTAATTGAAAATAAATGTTAAGCATCCACCTCCAGTATGTTTTGACGTTAAAAAAATTAAGCATAATGTGTGGTACCTGAAATCCGCAGCTATCATATCAATGGGACGATCTTCAAAATCCTGAATTTTCCTCAGTAACTGAAAATCTTGAATTTCTTTGGCTTTATCATAAATGGCATTCTGCTTTTCTTGGGTGGAAATCAAGAAAACCTCACGTTTTCCTGTTTTATCTCTATCTTTAACTTTAAGGCATAGAAAGCATACTTTTTTAAATTCCACTGGCTGACTGTTACTACGACTTGATTTTTGTTCATTAGGGAGCGCCGGATTTCGCATCAATTAGTGCAAGACTCTTTTTGTGAGTATATTCAGACCAACACTTCCGATGATACAATAGTCTTTTATTAATAAAATTGTTGCGAATAATATATGTGTTGTTTTGAAATTTGTGAATTTCAGCACGTTTTTTATAAATTGAAAGGAAATTAATGAAAAAAATTTTAAATGGCTTAGATCTAAAAGAAATGTATCATATGCCAAAAGTGTCTTCTCAATCTTTAAATGAACTTGGCGAACGGGGATTTGCAACTTTAAAAATGCTATTTTTATTAGAAAAGACAATGCTTATAGACTATATTAGAAAATATTATTCACAACAATTTTATTAATAAAAGACTACTGTATCATCAGAAGTATTGGTCTGAATATACTCACAAAAAGAGTCTTGCTGTGATTGATGCGAAATCCGGCGATAAAAATTTCCTTAATGAACAAAAATCAAGTCGTAGTAACAGTCAGCCAGTGGATTTTAAAAAAGTATGTTTTCCATGCCTTAAAGATAGAGATAAAAAAGGACAACGTGGGGTTTTCTTGATTTCCACCCAAGAAAAGCAGATTGCCATTTATGCTAAAGCCAAAGATATTCAAAATTTTCAGTTACTAAAGAAAATTCAGGGTTTTGAAGATCGTCCCATTGATATAATAACTACGGATTTCAGGTACCACACATTATGCTTAAATTTTTTAACGTCACAACATGCTGGAGGTGGATGCTCAAAATTTATTTTCAATTACTCGGGGTGACTTACGTTCTCTACCTCTTACTGGAGATACTTTTTTACTCCATGTAAAACGCACGTTGTATAGCAAATTTTAGTCTACAAACAGTCTACTGATCCGTAGATCTGTAGTTCTCAATTTACCCAAAAACTTTGGATATGTGGTGGATATTAATCATCAAATAATCCAAAAAATGATATCAAAAAAACCATTCCCGGATCTTAAAAAAATAAAAAAGTGCAATTGCAAAGTAAAATGTGATAAAAAATGAGCCTATAGTTAATGTTCTGTTGCTTGCACATGTATACAGCTTTTCCTAACTATTGTTTAATGGTTAAAATACGGCAGTAAGTAATGCGATATCCGACAAGGGACACATTGTACTTCCTGTCAAAGATGAGTTTCAATTAAAATAAATAACAATACACTAATAGATAAAACACTGATAAACTAATATATAATAACAATAGTCACAAACTATGAGAATGTAATTATTTCGCAATTTTATAGTCTGGCCTAATCCGATATATACACCAGGCAAATTTTAAAAAAATATACGTTAAGTGTGAAGTTTTTGCGGACATTATTTTTTTTTGTTGAAAACGATAGCTCTCTTATCATAGAATGCAAATCTAAAAATCCCAAAAAATCGGAAGTGAGCTAAAGTCAGCATTTAAAAAAACATGGCCGCTCGCGTTATTTTTAAGGGGTTTAAAAAGCATACATTCATGTAAGACAAACTGTTAGTCTTCAGTGATAAGAATGCGGATTTAAATGAACTACTAAACGTTGGTTATAAATTTGTCTCCTTTATGTACGGATTAAACGGATCTCGAGACGTTATAGAAGAACGATATAGGCTTTACAACATTGGTATAGCAAAGCGGACGCTCGAAAAATCTTTTGATTTGGACGTTCTAGTGGAGTCCACGAGCCTATCAATGTCTTCTAGAAATGATTTTCGTTTGCACTTTCAGATTAAAAGCTAAAACCAATTTTAGATGATTCCCCACCCTTAGAACTATCAAAATCCCGAAGGCGTCAAAAATAGTCCTGTACGGGGTGGGTGTAGGGGGTGAAATGTGAAAATTACCCTAAAAATGATTTTTGGATATTTGGAACTAGAAAAACAGCTGAATAGTTACACATAAGTACCATTTACCTCAGGATACTGGAAATAAAAAAAAAAAATTGTTGATTATTCCATAAAGCACGTTGTTAAATGGGAGAGCTTAAGACTTAAAGCGCTCTAGTGAAAAGTGTCTAAATATTTTAGTCATGCTCTACATCTAACCTACTGTAACATTTTTATATGTGATCCAATTAAAAAATACCCTTTAATAACATTGTAGAGCAGAGTTTCCCGAGTCTGTAGGATATTTCACTTTTTCATTTGGATGATTTTCAATTTTTTTACGAATTTTTATTCGAGCGCGCGCATGGGTCTGACTAAGGTCGAATATCGCTTGCGTTATCCACAGTCGCAGAACATTATCGTCGAATATCGCTTATTTCTCTCTTGTGTGGCTGTTTGATTTTTGTTTAGGAATATTGGGCGTTGAAGTGATATTTTGTATGGATAAAAGGACAGGTGATTTTTAAAAATAACCGATGAAATGATGAAATCTGGATAAAAGTTGGGACAACAAACAATGTATGATATATAGCAGTACATGAAATTAATATAAATCGCTCCACAACTGCTAACAAAATAGAATCATAATTTGGTCAAAACATTATAAACTATTAGTCTTTATTTATAAAAATAAACAATTACTTTGTAATTTTGTAATATTCGGCTTAAATTTGTAAAATAAGGGCGGCTTTTCTGGGCTTCTTCAACCATGTTTGTTCCTATCGCCCTCTTTCCTAATTTCCAATTAAGTTGCTTATTGTAACTTGTAACTTGCATTGTTTAGAAATACCTACTTCAGATTTTTAGTATAATTTTTTATCTGATAAAAAAGAGGATATTTAGCATAAAATGTGTATATATATATATATATATCTAATATAAATTTGAACTTTAAAAAGAGGACTTGTCCGGTTAAAAGAGGACGTCTGGTTACCCTAGGTGCGATTTAGGTACCTACAAGTCAATTCGTCGGCCTTCGGAAAAATATGTTGGAAAATGTATTTATTGTACCATGATTTGCTAAGTAGGTACTATTGGGGCTTTGAAATTAATTGGAGATATATTCAAACAACATAACATGCTTCAATTTGCTGTCACGTTATATACAACTTCAGATACCAGTTGAATAAGTCATTTCATTATGGCTTCTTCAAAACCTATAAACAAACTACCTCCCATCTACGATAGTCTTTATCAGCACTGTAAATACATACATGTATTTACAATTTTCCGAATAAGATGAAAAGAACTTTCCCTTTTTATATTTAAATATCATGTCTCAATGTTTCTAATATTTTGAAAAAAATAGACTTATCTTAGATAGACTAATTAAAAATGTACTTTTCTCATTAGTTGCATTTCAACTATTTTAAACAAAAATGAAAAATATTTAAAACCCAGACAATTTATTAATTTTATATTATTTAATATTCATTTAAATAAACAAAAGATAAAATGTATATCAAAGCAAATTTATCATCATCTTCATCAGAAAATATCGGGACATGTGTCATTGTTGGTTGGTAAGGATTTGTAGAATTCCCAAAATATATCTGAAATATAAGGTATTAGTTGCATTAGATTAGCTTTCTTTTTTTTTTTTCAGAAATTGGAACTGGACTAACATTAAAATGGATTTCCAGTTTCAGTCTTTTCTTAATTTGAAGTTCGTTTTCTTGTCTTTTCAATAAGTGTATTATAAGTAGTATAAGTGGTATTGAAAACTTGTGATTTATTACTTTAAGTATTGGATGCGATTTTAAGATACATTCCTATCAAATGAAAATTTTTATTTTCCTCTGGATTCCATTTACCTATACACACTAATTTTACACACTGTAATATTTAATACTATGTATTAAACGTCATACAAACGTTGTATATGTATATGTAATATGTAATACTACGTTAATATCCGAAAAATTTTGTGGACGATTTGAGATATGTTATCTTTTTTTGACAATCACAGAAAATTTTTATTTTTATACGAAAGGATAAGGTGAGTTATCTCTACAGGAACATTTTTAAGGGACTATATAGGCTCGAAGTGAACCTAAGTTTAGTAACATTTTTTACTTCAAACGCGATATCCCCTTTCGCCCGGAAGAAAGATTTGATTGTGTAATGCCGAAATTTCAACATATTCCAATTTAACCAAAATTGGACTTATCTCCTTTTTCCCGGACACCACAGAAGTGTCGACCTTTATACGCCAGAGGACGTATCGGCGGAATTGAAATCCGATTAAATGTTCTAAAGTGCCCCTAATTCTTATTATTTATGATTTTCATGTTACATGTATGTATTTATGTATTATAATATATAAATTTAAAAATTATATTTATGGTACCTGTTAGTTTTTCATATACTATTTCAACAATTATATACTTACATAATTTTAATAGATCTGTTCTTGCAATACAAGCAGTCCGGAATGATCAGAAAGTGTCAAAAACAATCGCCCAACAAAACTGTTCACAGACGTTAAACTGACAGAAATTAAAAAATGCACTGTCCGCATGTAAAAAAGTAAAAAACCGTTTTCAACCATCAGAAACTTCTGCAAGAACAGACCTAATCTTTGCACAAAAGAGAAATAAGCGTCATTCGACCTTAATGAGCTGCAACTCTGGGTAACGCAAGCGATATTCGACCTTAGTCAGGCCCTTGCGCGCGCTCGAATAAAAATTCGTAAAAAAATTGCAAATCATCCAAATGAAAAAGTGAAATATCCTACAGACTCGGGAAACTCTGCTCTACAATGTTATTAAAGGGTATTTTTTAATTAGATCACATATAAAAATGTTACAATAGGTTAGATATAGAGCATGACTAAAATATTTAGACACTTTTCACTAGAGCGCTTTAAGTCTTAAGCTCTCCCATTTAACAACGTGCTTTATGGAATAATCAATAATTTTTTTTATATATTTCCAGTGTTCTGAGGTAAATGGTTCTTATGTGTAACTATTCAGCTGTTTTTCTAGTTCCAAATATCCAAAAATAATTTTTAGGGTAATTTTCACATTTCACCCCCTACAGCCACCCCGTACAGGATTTTTTTTGACGCCTTCGGGATTTTGATAGTTCTAAGGGTGGGGAATCATCTAAAATTGGTTTTAGCTTTTAATCTGAAAGTGCAAACGAAAATCACAATTTGAGCCTCCGTGGACTCTACTATTCTTCCCACAACGAAAGGTGCACTGAAGCAACATACATATTTTAAGGTAGTTTCAAATGGTGATTACATTAATAGCAAATATTTTATTTTTTTTTTATATTTTCAGGACCTATCTTCAAATACAGCAATGGATGGGAAATTTCCTAGCCCCGGATAAAGGTATTATATGCACAAAAATAAATACAACACTAGGTTTAAAAATGTATTGTTTTATTAATGCAATCAAAATTTTATTCTTTTATTTCTGAACCAGTTTAATTTATTTACTTTTTATATATCAATACCTAATGCTTGCATAAAATCGAACAATCTCTAAGTAAAAAGTATCCTTATCTAACCAAAACCTTAAGTTTAAAGGACTGGAATTGAATTATCATACTTTCTAATTATGTGTTGTATTCTTATTTATATTGTATACTTTAAATTGCGTGTTTTGTAAATACCGTCAAGAACGGTGTAACAATCCAGGAAAATATTAATAAATAAATAAATTGGTGAACTTGTCTAATTTAAATTATTTAAAATTAAATATTGGTACATTGAAGATTATGAGGTATTTTAAATATAAAAGTCCGAATGCTATGGACAATAATAAACTAGCATGTAAATATTTTTAAAAATTTGGGTAAGCCATCATTTTGGCATATTTGATATATATGGTCTTTAACTTTCCAATCCTTTAAATGTAAGGTTTTGGTTAGATAAGGATACTTTTTACTTGGAGATTGTTTGATTTTATGCAAGCATTATATTAGGTATTGATATATAAAAATTGAATAAATTAAACTGGTTAAGAAAAAAAAAAGAATAAAATTTTGACTGTATTAATAAAACCCCACATTTTTAAAACTTGTGTTGTGTTTATATTTGTGCGTATAATACCCTCCCATAGTCTTTCTTGTAGTATATTTTGTGCTCTACAAAATAGTGTATGTACAATTTTACTCTATATTGTTCAGTTCTCCCGAAATTCGTGGCGAAAACCTTAGAGGAACAAACTTCACAGTAAGAATGTTTAACAGCTCAGCTTCGCGAAATTGAGATATTTTATATTTTTAAGTTATAAAACGAACGAAATAACAAACATCTTTTGTTTAATATTTTTTTTGTAACTGTAAAAATAATCACGATACAGATGAAAAAAAAACGCACAAAATGCGTTTCCCCTTAACGAAAAGTCCTCTGAGTGACGTAACGCGTGATGTTAAGGATCGCCCACTTCGCACAACATTCTATCTTCTGTCTGTATATCGTGACTGTAAATGTAGAAATGGCTGCCAAAAAAATGTATATGTACAAGGATCTTTTAAATGACTGAGTTTTTGTAGTTAACTAGAATGTAAAGTTAGTTAGTTATATTAAAAAGTTAAATGTAAGAAGTCAAAAAAAATTTTAAAAAATCGTTTCTTTTTTCGTTTTTTTGTTAGGAAATTTATATTCTTGGTTATATCTAAATTAAAATATCATTTTTTTTTATAATGTTGTAAGCTTAAAATCCTGTAAAAATAAAAAAAAATTTAAAATTGCTCCAAGGGATAAGAAGATAATTTCATTTTCAAAAATTTGAAGGGGCGGCCATGTTTTTTCAAGATAATATTTTTAGCTCACAACGGGTTTTTTGGGATTTTTATATATTTGTTCCTGAACATAAAACCTATCGATTCCCATTGGAAAATAAATGTCCCCTTAAACTTCATTGAAAAAGTAAGATTTGCCTGGTCTAATATTGGATTAGATGGTAGCGCGCACCACAGTAAATTGAATAGCGCGGGTCAGGCGCGAGTGTAAACAACGCTCTGCTTTAAAAATTATTAACTCGAAAACTAGATAAGGTAGGGAACTGATTTTTTTTCTAAAAACTTTTTCAAGCCTTGGACCAGATTTCGATCACATATAGTATGTGCAAATTTTGAAAATTTAATATAGTTGCCCGCATGTTGAAATTTTCGATACATAAATTTCGTAACTACGACTTTAGCCATTGTTAAAAAAAACAGAGAAATATTTTCAAATTCTATTAGCACAGGCAGAAGCGCTCATGTCTAAAGTATTCACATATAAAAAATATATGAATATCTCAAATAGTATTTTTTTTAGAAAGGTGTAAACGTTCAAAATCACTTATTTTTTAAACACGGCTCCGCCCTCTTTTTTTGCTATTTGAGAAGTTGTGCAAGAGCCAACAAAAGTCCAACAACTCATTTCTTATGCCCCTAGGGACCCTCTATCATTGGGTAAAGTCAAAAATCATTTACCTTGCCGTCATGGGTTACTTGCCGATTTTGAGGGATTTTGAACGCCTGGACCCCCGACTATGAGAGATATCATATATTTCAGAAACGAAAATATTCTGGGGATAAGTAAGGCAAACAGTCCTTCGAAAATGTAAAAAAATCGCCAAAAATAGCCAAGAGTTTTGTACACGTTCATATTCTGCCAGATAATAATAATAGTAATAATAATAATAATAGTAATAATAATAATAATAATAATAATAATAATAATAGTATAAGATATGAGAAATATAATATATTAGAGAAACGAAAATATTGCGGGGGTAAGTGGGGCAAATAGAGATTCGAAAACTTAAATAATTCGCCAAAAATTGTGAAGAGTTTAGTACACCTTTATAATCCCTATTCAAATAATAGTATAAGATGTGAGAAATATCATATATTACTGAAACGCAAATATTGCGGGGTGAAGCAAATATAGATTCGAAAATTTAAAAAATTCGCCAAAAATTGTCAAGAGTACACCTCAAGAGTACAGAGTAAATTGTACACCTTCATATTCTGCCAGATAATAGTATAAGATATGAGAAATATAATATATTAGAGAAACGAAAATAATGCGGAGGTAAGTGGGGCAAATAGAGATTCGAAAATTTAAATAATTCGCCAAAAATTGTCAAGAGTTTTAGTACACCTTCATATCCTGCCATATAATAGTATAAGATGTGAAAAATATTATATATTACTGAAACGCAAATATTGCGGGGGTAAGTGGAGCAAATAGAGATTCGAAAATTTAAATTCGTCAAAAGTTGTCAAGAGTTTAGTACACCTTCATATTCTGCCAAATAATAGTATAAGATATGCGGAATATCATATTATATTAGGGAAACGCAAATATTGCGGGGCTAAGTGGAACCAATAGAGATTCGAAAATTTAAATAATTTAAATTATGTGGCAAAATATGTAGGTGTACTAAACTCTTGACAATTTTTGGCGAATTATTTAAATTTTCGAATCTCTATTTGCGCCACTTACTCCCGCAATATTTGCGTTTTTGTAATATATGATATTTCTCATATCTTATACTATTATCTGGCAGGATATAAACGTGTACAAAACTCTTGGCTATATTTGACGATTTTTTTACATTTTCGAAGGACTGTTTGCCCTACTTATCCCCAGAATATTCTCGTTTCTGAAATATATGATATCTCTCATGTCTTATACTATTTTCTAATAGAATAGTTCAAAACTCTTGGCAATTTTTGGCAAATTAATGGTTTATTTATTCTCTTTAATCGTATTTATATATTACGACTAATTATATATTAAATAATGACCTTCTGTGTTCCTTTTTGTAGTCTTTGTTGATAAAGATGTGTAAAAAATGTTGCGTGTATGAGTGTTGAAATGAATATCCAATTTTTGTAGTTTTTATACATTTGTATACACTACTTATCTGGTCGACTGTAAAATTTCATTTCTCGTTTCTGATTCTGATTCTGTATTCAGCCACATAAACTTCTACATGTTTTAAATGTAGGAATGACTTAATTGTCTTACCCTATACACCCAGATTCAGTTATACAATCATCAATATCTAATAATAAATATTCTCATCCTTTAATCATTTATACATCATTTAAACGATTAGCCAACGCAACGGCTCATTCCTTTAGTTATCAATAACTATTGTAAGCTCCGAATATAATGTTTTATAAGAAAATAAGCAAATAATCACTCACCTAAAAAATAATCAGCGTATTTGACACACTTGACACTTCACACACCCAATACTAAATAGCCTGCCTGATCAGGGTGGTATTATTTTCTATATTTAAAAAAAATACAAGTCTTACACCCTGATGTATTTATGTTTTATAGAAGTCCCTGGGTAGATATATATAGTTAGTGACATTACAATTATAGTTACTAAGTTACCAGCTTTTTAGTATTGAAAATACTTTTGCGCGCGTATATATGGGAGCTGTCTCTTAAAATATTAACGCTTAGCGGCATGCAAAGCGAGCGACCTCGACATGGGCACGTCCTCATATGGAGACGACCTAGCCTAACCGTGTTGCTATAATAAGCAGTCTATGTTTATTGTTTATGCTTGGGTTACATGGTTCCTTGACTTACAGAGATTGTTTGGTTGTATCACGGTAGTGGGCCCTTATAATTCGAGCACGTTGAATAAAAAACTTCCCAGTACATGTTACAGTGATTTATGAACTGATGTTGAATGTAAAATAAACGTTTGGTATTTACTGATCGTTGTAATAGGATGAACAGGTTTTTTATTTTATTAATTTAGACTTACATATATACAGGGTGAACCAAATCTGACTGTGTGCACAGGGATCTCGGAAACTAGAAGAGACACTAAAATGGTTAAATGGGCAAAGTAGTGCAAAATTTAATGCTCGTCAATAATCCGCTGAGAAAACAAATGAATTTCGCACCGTCTAGATTTTATTTAGAAAAGTTTTGTTTCTTGATAAATCATGGCCAATCCAAAAAATTTCTTTGAAATCGGCTTTGGATACATGCTGTATTTCATATTTCGGTTTTAGCTACTTACATTTTTATTTTTGTAATATATATTTGCTTGTGTTCCTTTAGGATTAGAGATATAATATGCCTCATTTATATCCATTATGACTTTTTTCATTATTCTCATGCCTACTTTCGCATAGCCTATCGATGATTTTGTTCTTGAAAATAATATTTTGCGTTACTAAGGGTACATCGTAGATTAGAAATATGACATGTGCTATATCAAAGCAATCAGAAAAAATCGCTAAATTTAAAAATGCAAAAATTCAATATGGCCTCCGTTAGAAAAATAAAGTTGCTAGCATTTTCTCTAAAAGTATGTATTATAGCAAAAATCTAACTGCGCCACTGGAATCCCCGTAAAAACAGCCCAAAATGACCTTTGAATTTTTTTGACCCGAATGCAAACAAAAGTGCTAGAAGCAAATTTGAAAATTGTCGATTTTCACTTTTTTCTAAATAAAATCTAGACGGTGCGAATTTCGAAAATAAGCACGATTGAGAATTAAGTGCGAGTTATGACGCCATGAAACATTTTTTAAATTGCAACGCCCTGTATTTTAAACAGAAAACACCCTGTATTTTGTAAACGGTAAGAAGCAAACCACTAGTATGGGGTACCATATTGTACTGGGAAAATGGGGACTCCGTTTCTGTTTAAAATACAGGGCGTTGCAATATAAAAAATGTGTGATGACGTTACAACTCTAAAACAAAAGCAGATAAAACAAAATTTTTTTGTGTGCACGTGTCTTTTTAAAAACAAAATAGACCTGTCACGACGTTTTTTTAAAAATCACTCTGTATAAAAGTTATGAATTTTGTGCGTTACTTTATCACCACACTGTATAAAAATAACTTTAAACGTACCCTGTATCAGGAGTACTCGTACTACATGACTCATGACTCCACCACCATGTTATCCTCAAGACGTGGACCGGTATTATCATCCCTGCCATTAATATTTTCATGCATTTCTTTATCCCTGTCATGCATAAAAAAACCGGCTGTTATAGATACATATGTTTAAATCAGAACTTTAAAAACTTACGTGTCTTTGCTCATCAGTATTTCTCTAACCAATTGAGCCATTTGCCTTTTTTTATATACAAGTATTCGCCTCTCCCTAGACGTCGATGGTAATGAAACGGTAGCACCTTGCAATTTCAATAAATTTTGCGTTGGAATAGCGTCATCTTTCAGTCCACGATAGTTTTTAGGAGTGTAATTCAATAGCTCATGTTTTAAATTCACTTTATAATCACTCTCACAGAAATTTTTTGAACAAATAACTTCGTTTTTTACATTAACGCGGTCTCTTCGTAAGATGTAACCATCTCTTGCTTAAATTAGAGCTTTTAGGAAAACGAAAAAACTTGATGTTTGGGCAGGGATTCTTCTTAGACTGGTTGTCGGAATCGCATCCAACAACAGCACACCACATTTTCAACACTTTCCTAACAAGTTTTTAATCATATATCGCCAAAAAAACAATTAAAATCATTAAAATCACTTTGAAAACACCAAAATACACCACGATAGCACAGTAAACAACATAAAATGCTCTGAGATTGACGTCACGCCTCATATTAAGGACAGCCTATTTGTGCGCAACATCCTATCTTCGGTGTGTATATCATGGTCGGTACTATCGATTCCATTAGCAATATTTCTCATAGGAAAATAACCTATCTGAAGTTTAATTAATTTAACAGTTTTGGTGGGAGGTGCTTGTCTCGTTAGTCCAATCTTACATCGGCAGATAAAATGAGAAACAAGTTGAGACGGACGCGACTCGTGATTTTCAAAGACGAAATAGACTCGACGTACGGTCTCGAAAAAAAACTTAAAGGATTAGAGAAAGGACGGAAATTTCGCGTGAAGCGGTTCTCGAAGACGTAAAAATTAGAAAAAGGGTCTAGGGGTCCCACGAAAAGTCGGGATTTCGGCAGGCGTGACGGGACCATTAGGCGCGAGGAAAAACGCCGGTGCTAGCGGCATCTCTCGCCGAACGGCGATCGACGAAAATTTTGCAGAGGTTTTTTGAAAAAGCGTTTAAATTGGAAAAACGCGTAGGAACCGGGACGATAATACGCCTAGGAGAAAGGATGGGAGCGACCTTTGGTCGCCCGTGGGGACCACCTAGCGACTCCCGCTCGGAAGAGATAGTTTAGAAACTTTGTCGATTCGGCGACGGAATTTAGAGCGAGACAGAATCGACGCGTTTTAATATATATATGGATGATGACTTATCGTCCCATTATTATGGAAGGTGGACTCGTCAGAGAAGAGTAGTTTCCTTAAAAAATTTCTATTGAGCATCAACCTTGTTAATTAACCATCTGCAGTGTTGTACTCTACTATCAAAATCGTGTGGCAGGAGCTTCTGATGTAACTGGTTATGGAAAGGGTGATACTTATTCTTTTTTAAAACTCGTACTGTAGTTCCTGGGATCTCTACATATTGGCTTAATTCCCTGTTGCTAATATTTGGGTTTTCCACCACAGTTGTCATAATCGCCATTTCATTATCTTCTGTTACTACAGAGGCTGGTCTTTTATGTTTCATGTAATTTGCCGAAGCGGTAGTGTTGAATCTCTCTCCTACTTTTTCAAAACAGTCAACTTTGAGATGTCTCCTTTGGGGACATTTCTGAGCGTACTTACAAAACATATATCATGCCAGTCATTCCGTTTTGTGTATAATTCATTATTGGTCGTAATTAATAAATAATGTAATAATTATTGTTTGTAATAGCAATAAAGTTATAGAAACCACTTAAGTAGATACGTCAACAATTATTTTATCATAGAAACTGTCAATTATTCCGTTGTTTCCAGTGAGTACTCTGAATGTAAGTTAAAATAATAGACGTTTCTTGACTTAAAAGAATGTATACAATCTAAGCCCACTGGTCCGCAGATATCAAATTTTGCGATTTTTTCTTATGGGTATATCATAAAGATAAAGTTCATACCCAATCTGCAGCTACAAAAGAAAATATGAAAATAAGAATACTCCACTTTTGCTCCATTACGGCAGACATGTTGTTAAAAGTATGAAATTCAGTAACTGATCGAGCACGAAAATGCATCAACGAAAATGGTACGCATTTTGAACACCTTATAAAATAAAATATATTAAACGTAAAAAATATTAGTAACTAGTTGTTTGTTCTTTTGTTAATTTAAGTTAGTGTCAATAAAAATCTAAGTAAAATCGCAGGTACTTATGATTTTTATGATTTTAACCAATAATATTCATATTAGATTACGGTATCATTGGAAGTCCTATTAAATAGACTTCCAAATTATGCCCTCACATACAGGGCGTTCCATTTGAAAAAAATGTGTTGTAGCCATTTAAAAATGGCAAAATCTTGTTGTTGATTCTGAACACCCCGTATATTTTATGTATGGCATATGCAATGCATAATATTTTATGCATTTTATGAATGCAGGTAATATTATGCAAATTTTAGTACATGCCTTAGATTACTTGCGTACTGAATTTTTTTTATGAAGCTCTAACAATACAATTTGTACGATTTTTTTTGTATAGATGATTCTTCACTGATTTTCCTTGAAAATCGAATAACTTGGCAATGTCGCATCTGACGCTGAAAAACGAAATATATTTGTAAAGTCCTCATAGGACAGATTCTAAAAATGAAAAAATATAAGGGGTGGTCCATTTAAAAAATGACCCGAAATCGTGACCTGGGATATATGGTACACCCTGTAGACTCAAAAACAATTTTAAAGTGTGGCTCATTATAGACAAAACAACTTCTAAGAATTTTTTGCCTTAATCTCTATTAGTCTAGTAGCTACAGTCCGAGCGGAAATAGGTGGGCCACCCTGTATATATACAGGTGTCAATTGAAAAACTTCTCACCCTAAATAACTCTTAGATAACAGATTTTTTTCGAAAAACGCTGAGAGTGGTCGATTTCGGTTCTCGGGGGGGGGGGGGGGGGGACACCTTTTAAGAAAATTTGAATATACCCAGGGTGGTCCAGAAATGTGGGACAAGGAGAATTTTTTTTTCTTATGGAACACCCGGTATATTTTTTCATATTCTGATAAAGCCTTCTCATACGAATACAGTGATATAGGATTTGAGAGGAGTATCTCAAATAACAAGCGAATTATTCCAAAAAAAATATATATGTCTGCAGACTTAAAAATGTAAAATGGTACTGGCACTTTATGCCTGTTCTTTTTACTGGCTTGTCTAATTGTCAGAAAAACTTAAGATCAGAGATATTTACGTTTTCTAATGTTTTTGTTTTTGCTTGACATTAAAAAAGTCAAACTTTTTGCGCTTTAGTTATACTTGTTGAGCTATTTAGTGAAATTTTAATCAAATAAATAAGCAAAAAAATAATGGTTTACTCTTGTCAAGAAAGAGCTGAAATTATGTTTATTTATGGAGAAGCTAGAAAGTTCGCATGAAGGGCGGCATTTCTTTTTAATCAAAGATATCCAAATCGTAACGTAAGCCATAGATGAAATATAGATAAAGAAATAACCGGCCCGTACTAATGAAGCAGCCCAAATTGAGATTTTGGGAATATTTGCTGCAGAGCCCACCATTCGTTACGAACAGTAGCAAGACAGACGGGAATGTCATACGAGACTATAAGAAAAACATTGAAAGTACATAAATTTCATGCTTATAAAATGCAAATTTTTCATGAGCTCTATGAGGATGATTTTGATAGAAGAATAGAGTTTTGTGAAACCATTTCCAATTTTGTCATTGCCATCCTTAATCTTCTGTTAAATATTTGTTTTAGTGATGAATGTACATTTGTTCTAAATGGCAATGTAAATACACAAAATTGTTGCTATTGGAGTGACGAAAATCCGCATATTTTCCGAGAAGGGCACTCACAACGTAATTTGTAATGAATGAAAATGTAAAATAAAAAAAAGTTGTCTCAGGCGGGATTTGAATCTGCAAAATTTTGTGGTTCAGTTTGAAAGACAGCCCCTCAACCAACTAGTCCAACAAATGACGTTAAATAATATTGCCGGCTAATAATAATAAATAATATAAAGGCTTATGTAAAGTGCATCTATTAACTTAAAACGAATTTTTATTGATATTTTAATTAAAAAAGCATTTCGCTTTAGTATTTTGATAATCAGAAGTGTTTGATAGTCAGTACTATCGATTCCGTTAGCAATATTCCTCATAGTGTGCCCTGGAAATATAAAATTCAATGAAATGTAATACCCATGTTAATTGCCATTAGTCAAATGAAATGGGAAACCCGGTATATATATATATATATATCTTTAGCTGCCATCATATTATACTTTTGAATGTTTATAGTAACAGAAAAATAGTATTTCAATCTTCTAGTTATTCATCAAGTCCAGGCGTCTTGTGTCGGTGAGACGTATTCTAGAACAATCGGGAAATATGAAGACATATAATCATTTAAATTAATCAAAAATAATATTAAACAAATAATCTATGAGACAAAACGTTTTTATTACATATATGTTGTAGCGTACAGGAAACTTGTCCAGTACGGGAATATTATTAATAATGAACCCCTGATTAAATGAAATAGCACATGTTATTGGTAAAACGCAAGAGAGCTCCACAAGCCATTCCCTCGGTATTTAACCATATGAAGCTCTGCAAAATTAGGGTGGTTACCAAATACTATTGGATAGGAAACAGTCTGAGTTAATGCAATTGGTGTACCAATTTTACCTTAAAGGGAGAACTTCGCCTTTGGTTTTTCATGTACCTAGGTATTAAACCGATAAGGATGTTTATGGCAGCGTTAGAAATATGCACTATAATAACTAATACAATACAAAAATATAAACTAGGAGAGGTATACTAATGGTCAGTTACATTACTAATTGTTATCATCACGTTTAGGGTGTACCAGGCCAGAAGGACTATAAACAATATCCCTTGTTCTTAGTAAAAATAATCCTAGTAAATAATTCTAAAATAACAACTAAAGCAGGGTTGACACCCGAACAATATACAACAGGGCATTATTTAATTAGCAAAGAAACTACTTAAAGTAGAATATGACAATTATTGAAAACCTTCCAGTTGAGGTATAAAATCATTTATTACGTGCTGATTATTATTCATAGATGTAACCTCAAAAATCTATAAAAACGTACAACTAATTAATCACATTTTAATACACAATATACATACTAAGGGTAAAATAAGCAAAACATAATAATTATAAGGATAAATGAAACAAGGATAATGAAAATAAAACAAAGATAACAAGGATATAACAAGGGTAACCATCACCACCATGTCATTTGATATTGTACAGGAGAAGAATAAACATGTTTACGTAAGCATGTGTAATGTTTGTAACAAAGTATTCTCTTGGTCAAGTCGTTGTAACGGTCCCACTTTTACAAATAATAAATTTATCTATATAAATAATCAACTTAAAGAAATTACCCTTTCTTAGTTGATATAAATTCTTATTTATCATCTAACTATTTGCATATTACCTTTTTTGTTAAAAAATAACAACGTATTAAAAGGATATTTATTATGTATACTTTGATTATTTATAATCATGACTTCAATATATTTGCCTGTTCGCTATATCTGTTTATACGCATAGTCACAGATATGTGTTCGAAACAATATAGTGTCTCCCTCTTTGGAAAAGTACGTGAAGGAACATATGTGACGTGCGGGTTCCGAAACAAACCTTCGGGGGAAAAGACAAGACGGCGAATCAAGAAGGAGCTTGGGAGACCGGTTTATTAACAAAACCGGTGATTTGGAGGGTAGAAAGATGCTAATAGTCTATCTGGATAAACAAGGAGTATTAGCCGATCCAGTAAGTACCCTTAGTGAAATGGGATAAGTGAATTAAGACATCCTAAGTGGTTGTTGGTGGTGATAATCCTCCAACGCATAACTAACGTAGAATGTGTCCAGAGCTGGTGTTACATTTGAGTGAGTACATTACTAGATTAGTTTACTTGTGCATCCTAAAATACTTTGACTGTGCAGTGCCGTTTATAGCTTCCGTAATCTATGCATAGATCGTGTGTTTAAAAGTAATAATCAGAGCCCTTGACTTAATTATCGCGAACGATACTTTTATTTTTAAATCATACTCTTGTAAGTACTTACTTATAGAAAACTATTAACCCCTCATCTATGTAAATCTTAGAGGGCTTGTGTGATTCTCTTTTATATGCTTTTGAATATTCTTATTATGTTCATAAACTTTTCTTAAATGTTTATTAGTATAACATTGCATTAAAAATTAACTTTGTTATATCCAAGTGTTTTTTTGTAATTGTAATCACTTAGATAGGAACGTATAACTTTACTTAATCTCATCACAAAAAGATTAATTAATGGCGCCCAAGTTTGGCAGCTAATAATCAACCCTTAATGCTTCACCCTGCTCACCCCTGATAGAGAGTTTCAAAGCTATTGTAAGTATAAATTTTTTTCTCCTTAGATTAAATTTTAACTTAAACTTATCCTACTTTGGGATTAGTCCTTATTTGGTTTAAGCCGATATATTAATATACATAAAAACCTCTCTTTCCAGTGTGATTTATGCACTATAACATTTAACAGAAAAAATAGCTTAAAAAACCACGTGGGAAGAGTACATGACAGTAGTGATTGTTAGTACCGCTAAGCAACACACCGTAGTGCTCTCTTTGGGTCTTTGCTACTATCTCTGATAATTATTGTCACATTGACAGACAGATAACGACCTGCTTTTCCGCAGACCCCATTATAGCAGTGATCTCTATTGTTTTTGAGAAAGACAATCCTACTTATTTATTTCAAGGAGATGCCGAAAACAACTACTCCACGGACAATGTTTCCCGACTAGCATTAAATTACTTCGGTATGTCCATAGGAGTCGCCACAAATTTCATCGAGACCGACCACCAGACACTGACCGGTTTAGCGCTTATTATGCGCTCCTCAGAGATGTGCGCATATGGAGATGCCGAAGTAATGCAATGCCAGTCGGAACACATTGTCCGTGAAGTAGTGTTTTCGGATTCTCCTTCAAATAAATAAGTCTCCTTCAAGTAAATAAGAAATCAATCTAAGAAGGTAGGATTGCCTTCCTCAAAGACAATAGAGGTCATTATTTTTATTATCCTGCTTTATTTATGCTAATAATTATTATCTTTTATTTCTATGTATTTTACCCTTAGCTTCTAAGGTTGTATACATAGAAGAGTTATATTAGTGTCTCACTGACACATGTTTATTTTTATCTAATCCTTTGCTTTGTTTATTATAACTAATCATTATAGAAGAACAGTTGCTTATTGTATTAAAAAGAAATGCTGAGCTTAATAGAAAATATAGTATAAATTGAATTAGAATTGTAAGGAAAGGCAGATTCAAGTAATACACGCTTTAGTTAACATCATCGAGTTGAGTTTTACTGTGTTCCAAAACGTTCCCAACCATTCCTGAAGTATAAGCATTGACAAATTCTTGTCTTCTTTTACAATATGTTGATGAAAGAATAGTTCTGTAATAATGAATCTTTCTTTAGAATAAGATATTTCCAGGAAAATGATTTTTTAAAATATACTAATGTGGTTCACTGATAGTATAATTGCTCATTTTAAATTAATAATAATAATAATATCTCTATATCATCCTAACAGTAAATTAATCTGAAATTAAATTGATATAATTGAACTGTACTTAGTAAAAACATAGTAATAATAATTTAATTTAACAATAATATTCCCACACATTCAAATAAAATATATTTTTCTTATCTTTTCAATTACACTAAAATATTCTGAAAATAAAAAGTAAACATCCTCCCAATTAACTATATTTTTGATATGCATAAGCAATATGTTTTAAAATGTGATTCACTTATTTAATATATAATTTCTATGCATGTGCTGTGCACGAGTAGCTAACTTCTTCTAAAAGTCCCTGTATATGCTATATTTTGTTCCATTCTTAAATAATATTTTTGCATCAGTCAGTCAAAGGTTGATTTTTTGAAAAGCATTTATCTCCCAGTAACCGATAAAAGGATTAAATTAAATTTAAACCTTTTAATCTGAATACGGCGTCTACCTAACACATTGTAACAGGGTCATTGACCTGTCATCTACTGAGACTCGAGAAGTAGTGACTCTGATTGGTTGAGTAGATGCATCCTGAATGCTGCACGGACCGCGCGGTCCTACACACCTCGGGAACGACGCCATTAATATATATAAAAGTCCCATAAGAGAAAAAGGGAGGGTCTTTTTTCTACAAATAGTCGAAAAATGGCTCTATTTTCGACTTATGGAGATTTACATAAGGTTCGTGGCGTCGTTCCCCTACAGTATATCTAGTGATACCGTAAAAGAGATTTGAACCGAGTACCTAGCTGATGTCCTGCCAAGGCAATCGGTCGAAGGAGAACTACTTCCGCCACCGATACAGGAGAACTTTGCATTATTACTTTCCCAGCAGACAATTACCAGCGGAAAAACCTCGATGTCGAATAATTATTCGATTTGAAGCCCCTCGGCTTCGATTCGGGGAACGCCCCGATTAGTCTTGGCAGAGAACCAGGTGCTCTTTCTTCAGGACATACGAGTATCTCCAAGATAATAGTTCGTATTTTACACGATATTACTAGCCACTTTATTTCACGATATTGTGAATTATGTAATGCAATGCAAAGCAAAGCAAATATTATAAACCGTCGCAACAGCACAGTTCCTGAAAAATGGATCGCTCCATTGACCGCCACCGCCAGTGTAGTCAGTACCGACCTAATAGGACCACTGCCAAGATCTCGTAAAGCAAAACACTTTCCTCGAAACTTCCTGATAGTTTTCAGAACCGTTTTACAATTTCGTTCCTTCCTTAGTGCAACAGCACGAAGTGTCCCTCAAGTTTCGTAAGGATAGGTCATATGTCGCTTTAATCGTTCTCGACAAATCATAAGTTACAATGGTACGCAATATAACTATGACCGCCTGATTTAAAAGCTAAAGCCTGATTTAACTAAACCCTAAAAAAATCCTAAAAACCGTCCAGAAATCCGGTAGGTACCGGATTTCTAGGTTGCCATTAACACTGTCCGCGCGCCAACGCTCGGTATTTTTTCTTGCCTTCCTGAATTTTAAAAGAGAACTGGCGGTACCCTTGGTCGTTTACCGAGCAGGCAATGAGACAGCAGAGGATGCCGTACTCATCGTGCTAACTAACATATACTGTTAGTAAAGTTTAAATAATGTTAAACATTTTCAAATAAAGGTGTTGGTTTGGTTGGTTTCTGGTGTTCCCTAAACTTCCAAAAAAAAAAGTATTTAAAAAAAGGTATTTAAAAATATCAAATGATGAAACCTCTTCTATCTTAAATTGTTACTTGGATAGTTTTAGCCATAAAAATATAATTTATAAATCGGAGTATAAATACATTGTATACACAATCGTATACACATTATATACAATAAATACACAATACATTGTATTTTTTGTTATGGAAAATATATTTTTTATTTATTTCAGGATTATTGCACATATTGGCTGCATCGAATATATCACTTACCATTCCTTTACAAGAGATTTCACAAACTTCATCACAAGTATAAGCATCCCACTGCATTTTCTGTTACCGCTATTCATCCGTTTGAATCTTTACACATTCAACTGACACTTACGCTGCCAATATTTGTCATTCCTCTTCATTGGTGTAAGTATAACATATATTTTTAGCATCGTGTAGGCTATTAAATCCTTCTAGCAAATAGTGAATTAATTGACAAGCGATGAAGGCTATGATTTCTGGGGAAGCCCTATGAACTATAGTACAAATGGATGAAATAACCTATTTTCTTTAATAAGTTTGAAATATATTTTGATATTGATCCTTTAAAATTGTATCTGAATTTTTTAGTTTATTTATTTCTCATGATTCCAAAAGAATTCGTTTTAATCCTTTATTTTCTACGTGTAAACTAAAAACTAATTCTAACTAGGAATAAACCTAACTCTATTAGAATCAGAAATAAATAAACTAAAAAATTCAGATATAATTTTAAACGATCAATTAGAGACTAGGTTAGGTTCAAAAGTGAGTGGGCCGAAAACCAGACCCTCTACCACGACCATGTGGTCTATTGTGGCTCTCACCTACTTATATTTCATCCGATTATCGAAGAATATCGATTCGTTGCTAGGTACAGTGTTTCTCCAACACATGCCTTTTATGACACAATTTGTTGGGCATATTATATCTCTTAATATTAGAGATAGACCCATAAAACCTTATATGACCGTATTCGTAAAAAAGAGTTCTTTCCAAATTTGTAAAACAGTACTGGGTGTTCCACTTAAAATATTAAAGTTTATATCGACCTAGCATTAAGTTGCCCTGTAAAAAATTTAATATATGTTAAACATGTGTGTAAAAAAAACAAATTTGACGGATCCGGACGGTTGTTCAAAAACTTTCCCATTTTCAAAATCATGAATTTATGCGGCACTTCATGGACTCACTGTATATTTAAAATTAATATATAAATAAAAAATTAGTGAAAATCATAAAACAGCATATGTTTTCAATCGTGAGTTCGTTTTTCGTGTCAGTGCATTACTGAATGAGTACACGTAACAAAAAAAAGGAGATGGGTTTAAAAGGATAGTAATTTGAATAAATAAGAGAGAGTTTTTGCTCTATGGATTCTGTTTAGAATACCTACTTCTGATTCGAAACAGAATGTAGCGAAAAGTAGTACTAAATTATATGAAGACTGAGTAATAGAGGTCAGGGTTGTGTAACCACTTTTAATTTGAATTGAATAGCTACCTGCCTACCGTGACCAAAATAAGACAATTTTAAGTATTTCCATGTCTCGAGAACGTTTTAATATGAACATTGATGAAATTTGTTTTGTTTCAGATTAAAGCTTTATGTGTATTTAATTATTTTCAAAAACTTAAAACGTTTTATGCAGATATTGTTTACATATTTAGTTAGTTTCCCAAATCTTCTCTAGGTTTGTTGTAAGCATTAATAAAAATTACAAATTTAACAATTTCTCAAATTTTTTCACCAATTTAACAAGTACCTAAGATTTAAATTAATTTTTAAATAATAATATTTCCAGGTCTTCAAGCTGTTAAAGTGTAAGTGTAATGTAAGCATTGATGAAACCTGAGACGCAGCAGTGGCAGTAGCGGCAAAGATTTGTTGCTAATGTAGAATACTCTGAAATGCATGGCTGTATTTTAAAAACTAAATGTAAAATTATATATTTAAATAGACAAATACACATAAACAGGCATGACAATTATTCAGTTATTCAGTCAGGTAGATCCGTGTTCTGAATAGATATATTCCGGTTCCAATATAAAACAGTTAAATAGCTGATTGCAAGGGAGTGATAACTCGTGAGGATAATTTCCATATTCTAACAGCTTGGACTGTTGAATTTTTCTTTCAAGTTGCTTTAGTTTCTTTCTTGATTTTTTTTTAAATAAAATATGAGTTGTACCTTTGTACGTGCGAATATCGCACGAATGCGCCAATTTGTTATATCGTAATATAATGTATTAGTTTTTTCATAATTTCATTTTTGTTTAGAACATTTGTGAACCTAAAAAATCCATTGAATAACCAAAGGAACAAAAAGTTAGCTCCAAAGCAAATAAGTATCAATTTTTTAGTTACACTCGAAAATACATCGGTAAAGGGTTTAAAAATGAACAGGTCATCTACAGCGTAGGTATATTGTAGGTATAATCCGAAATAACTTATTGTTTAGATTTTTGGTAAACAATATTAAATTTTATTTTATTCTAGTAGTCCTACATTAGCGAACATCATAATGTAATAATTTTGATTTCTTTCTTTTTCAGTTCCATTCTACACTGTTGTAATCTATACATACTACCATGGCATTATTGATCACTCCGGTATAAATTTTAAATCATATTGGTGGCAACCTTGGCAGCCAGATGCAATTTTTCATGATAATCACCACCAATATTTTCACGTTAATTTTGGTTTCAACATAGAAATATGGGATAAGGTAAATAATAACATTACATAATTCATTCTACATTTATTTGAAGATGCCGAAACAACTACTCCACGGCAATGTGCCCCGACTGTCATTGCATTACTCCGGCATCTCCGTGGAAGTTTTCACACTCTTCATCGATACCAACTACAAACACTGTTCGCACTTATTTTGCGCTCATCATAGTGGTAGCGGACTCGATGAGCGATGCTGCGACATGATTGAGACCATGATTGTCATTATTACATCAGACATGATGCTTGATTGATATCTGGTATGTTAGTAGTGGCGAGAAATACATAGTAGCGCCCTCTTTTGGCTTTGCTACTATCCGTTTGACATATCTTGTATAATTGACAGACATATAGTAACCTGATTTTCCGCAAGTGCCATTACAGCAGTGACCTCTATTGTCTTTGAGGACCGCATGTCCCGTTAAGCCTATCGACCGGCTGTATCTCAAAAACTATTCGTCCTACAGTTATCAGAAAAAGGTTGTCTTAAATGGTGACGATAAGTTCAATTAAAATATTTTTAAGTTGCTAAAATGAATAGAAAAAATAGCGGGCGTAATACCAATTGAAAATTAAAAAATTGCCATAACTTGAAAAGGTCAAATACGTAAAACGTAAAAATTTTTTAATGTATTCTGCATCTGCTAGTTAACTCGTTAACACGCTTTCGTAAAAAATTTTTGTTTTAACTTTTCAAACAATCAAATGAAAACAAAAGAATAACATTACATAAAATCACAATAAGTCAGCTTTGGATTATCCAAATTAAATAAATTTGGAATCGTTTGAAAGATAATTTATAGTAGTATAAGATTATATATTAGTATATAGTAGATTTATAGTAGATATTCACCGAGTGGATGATATAGCCGTTTCTTCTTATGTTACGGAAAGTAACTGTATTGAATTTTGTATGCATAAAATCATATCTTCCCGCGTTGTTCGTCTAGTCGTGTAAATTATATCTTTCACTCTTCCCCATAAATAAAAATCTAAAACTTTAAATCGGGGGACCTGGCATGGCCCAAGCAAATGGACCACCCCTTCCAATTCACCTAGCCGGAAACTGATTGTACAAATAATCCCTTACACTACGAGCATAATGTGCCAGGTAGCCGTCGTGTTGAAACCACATGTTCCTGCGCGTCTCTTATTAAACATTCATTAACAGAACTGATAAGTGGTTTATTAAAAAGTTCAATTATCTTACCTCATTAAAATTTTCTTCAAAAATCAACGTAATAATTTTTCCTTCAATAAGACCGCACCAAACATTCAGTGATAATTTATGTTAACGATCAATTTCAATCATCCTATGCGGGTTATTGTCTGCGCAGTAATGACTGTCATGCAATTTTACCTTACATGTGCTGATAAACGTTGCCTCATCGGTCCATAAAATTCTCGACAAACGACCTGGATTTTCTCCCAACGCATCTATTGACAGAATTCTAGTCTTCTATCAAAAATCTAAACCTGTCAATGGTTGAGATGATGGCACATGAGAGGGATGCATTTGGTGACTAGTAGATAATCCGGGCCGGTTCTAGATCGGAAGTGGGTAGGGGTAATCCAAGATGGCGTCTGATATCGTTGTCGGTTTGGGTAGTTAATTTTTGTATGAAGGTTGGTAGCACTGTATGTGTTTGTGTGTGGCACTCCTGTCACCAGAGGCTTTGAGAGGAAATGACGTCGCTTAGGTCTTTTTGGCTGTCATGGCGTATGACCCGAGGCTCCTCGGACTTTAACAACGAAAATTGAGGTTACGTATACCTTGTGTAGAAGGTTAATACAATAATTTTAAAAGAACTACTTTCATTAATTGCTAATAACAACATAATTATAAGGTTAAGTAAATTGAGGTCTCGTATACCTTGTGTAGAAGGTTAATACATTAATTTTAAAAGAACTACTTTCATTAATTGCAAATAACAACATAATTATAGGGCTAAGTAAATTGAGGTCTCGTACACCTTATGTAGAAGGTTAATACAGTAATTTTAAAAGAACCACTTTCATTAATTTGGTAGCAAAGTATTTAATTAAACGTATTTTTATGATATATAATAATGTAGGTCACTTGTTTGTAATAAAACACACAGAATTATACATATACATATATTAATCATTATCTATAAGACTAAATTCAACAATATATTCATGTGGTAAAAACATTTTAATATCATACAGGAAAACTTTCATGTCTGCTGCAATCATTTTGCTGCAGAATTTATGTAGGCTGATACGCTCATCGAGAAACTTGTTACAGGAATCCAACGCCGTATTGTACTTATCTATAGTCTGCTGACATTGTTGGTAACGAGTTTCATCATCTTCAATATGAAAAGAATGTATATCGTAATTTAAATCATGTCGTTCGCTAAATATTAATGCTGAAATTTCTTGATATACACGTTTAACTGCACTTTTTAAATCTTCCGCCTTTGATGACCAATGCTGTTCTGCGTATGCCATACACATTTTAAACTTTTCTTCTGAACAAGTCTTACTACACACTTTATTGTGTGTAGTAAGACTTGTATTGTGAATAATACCGGCTTTGGAGTGGTGGCAGATGCACAATTCAACTTTTTCCAGTCTGTATCCCCCACAGTGTTATTTTGAAACCGTATTTTTAATTTATATTGAATTGTATGGTTTAACATTATTGCAGAAAGAGTAGGTAAATTATCATTAGTTGTATACGCTATCATTCTTTTCCAATTTGATGGCCAGCTCTCATTTTTCTGTCCATTGTTATCGAAACACACAAACACTTCTTGAGTATTGTGTGGACGTTGGATGTATAACACGTTTTGCAATATCGCTTGCAGAATTATGAAATTTGAACTTAACATTGTCACTTTCACTGGAACACTATTGCATTTTATATAAATTTTCTTGATTTATGTTGAATGTTGATGGTAAACTTTTGTACAATCATGTGTATTG
This sequence comes from Pogonocherus hispidulus, assembly GCA_963924545.1. Taxonomy (NCBI): domain Eukaryota; kingdom Metazoa; phylum Arthropoda; class Insecta; order Coleoptera; family Cerambycidae; genus Pogonocherus; species Pogonocherus hispidulus. The sequence continues at coordinate 36,643,871 of OZ004695.1, forward strand.
TTAAACCTGGCAAAATTTTTAAATACGTTTTGTTCCCATAGATCCATCGTTCTAGGTTCGATATTAAGTTTTTTAAATCTGTTAAATATATCTTGCTGATCTTCATATAACGTTATAGCCTCTTTTAATTTTTCCAACTGTTTAATATGTTCTTGTAGCCTCATTTTAAATAACTTACACATTTACTTCTTACTCATTATTTACTTACTCCTTATTTACTTCACTATCAGTCTTTTCAGAGCTCTCCCAGCTACCATCTTCTGGTATGGAATTTGGTACAATTTCAATAAATTGATTATTATTTTTATACATTTTTGTTTAAAATTATTATTTAAGGATGTTTTTATTTCTAGATTTGCAAGCATACTAACACGCATCAGGATTAAAGACAATAATAATAATAAAATTACATTAAAGTATAAGGTGGAGGGGATTAAATGAAAAGAATATCTTGAAAATTTATAATTTTTTTATTTGGGTAAACAGGAATACAACCAATGATAAAGCTCTATACAATTTTTTAAGCTACACATACTTTTAGAGTTACAATGATTAAAACAATGTGGAGCGCCTTTAATAAAAACAGGAGGTGGTTGAAGTGTATTTGTTAAATTCTCCACATTAACAATGGTTGGTGCGGCTGTTGTAGATTCCAGATTACATAATTTTTGTCTAAGAAATTCCTCTTTCTGATGTCCTTTTACATACACAATACAAGTATTACCATCCAACAAGTGCTCACTTAATATATCATTCAACATATCATAATTTACATAACCAGAGTTGTATTTTAGACCATGATGATGTCGTTCCAAGTATTTAATTTGTTTCTTCAACTTGCCATCTAAGGTATTGAGTTGCACTGGAGGTTTTAATAGGTAATGAGCTGTCCGTTGTCCGCAGATAAAGGATACTTCTTTCGGGTGAAAATCGGGTAGGTTAAATCCTTGTATATCAGCCACAATGAATTGCATCTTGGTTGAGGAGTAAATTGAAACTGAGACTTATATCTCTATACAACTAATATTATCATTTCCATCTCTCACCTCACTTTTTAGGTTACATTTGTCTTATAATTCTTGTCATTGGGTTATATTTGAATAAACGATCATACAAAATTAAGCAGTATACTGTAGTGTCCTTTGGGAATTTCTCATCGGTTTCTACTTCGATTCTTAAAACAATACTAGACGCCTGTGTAACTGTCTTTTGGTGCGAACAATCGATATGGGCTATGGGTGAGATTGACTTGAATTCTAAAGGTGTAAATATTGGTTCATTCTCTTTTTCGTAGTATGAGGTTCGAAAATTAGCGAACATTTCGTACAGCGTAGCGTATTTATTCTCTTTGAAATGAAGGAATATATCATGGTAAGGGTATCTTTCTGAATTTAAGAATACTCTCACGTTTTTCACTGAACAATCATCAAACGTGCTCATATTCGAAGTTATTTTATCTTTTTTATCTGTTTGAAAAGCAACAATAACATGTCGAGGTGTTTCCAACTTTGTAGAGGTTTTTACCGGCCAAGTATAGCTAGTTGATTGTGGAACAGAAGTATCTTCGATAAGCTCCCAACTTCTAAACGGAACCGATATTTCAATATTTTTTTCTAAAATTTTGCTTAAAGCTATTTCTTGTGGTAATCCCACCAACACATGAGGTATTCTCCAGTAAAGCTTATAGATAGTAATTTTAGGTTTTTCCGTTTCATCAACAGCAGTGACTGCTCCAAAATCATTGCTAAGCGAATGAGAATTAGCTCCTGCTTTACCGAGAAAACTATGCGACGGTAGTCTTCGAAAAAACCCATCAGTATTTTGAGTGGAATGCATACATTAAATTTGTTAGTATCAGGCAATGTACTGACTTTGGGAAACCATCCAGAATTTGGAAATTTGACGCTTTCGCTTTCGTTAAAAGATAAATATCCCTTAAGTGTTGATGTCAACCCAACATTTCTATTAGAATCAATAACAATACCATTCATCTTATACCGAATTTCTCTAAACAGAAATGCAAACGCATTATTTATAAGTTTTAATTTAGTTGCTGGAGAGCCATCTTCTTTCGTTAAACTACCCTCTAGATACAATACGCTTTCACTCGGTAGAGTGTAGGCATCCAATTCTTGAATTTGTATCCTAATCTGATCATTATAGTCAAATTTTGATACCACGAATGGTTCATAATTATGATACTCAAAATTAACAATAGAGTTGTCTTCAACGGGTTCTTGCAGTATATTTAAAATATCCATCATATTAACACTTCCAAACCAAGGGAACGAAGAAACAATTTATTTCGACGTGTTACTCTAGGAGCGCTCTTATTTGTACTAAATGAAGGTTTGGTTATAGATCGCCTTTTATAATTACGTTTAGTTACCACACTGGATAGCGGGTACTTCACATTGTAACGAACTACCATATTAGAGTCTCTTCAGATGTAGTCTTACTGTAATGACTTCGTTGCGAAAATTGACAAGATTTCCGTCCTGATCAAGGATTTTAACTGTCAAGTTGTTGATTGTCTTGATGCTCACAGGGAAATATAGAATGTTGAGGGGTGATTCCACTATTTTATAACCAGGTGCCACTGCCGGGAAGAACTGATGGATTATATGAACTGGGTGCCCATTTGAATACGATCCAACTACAATGTTGCAATCTATACATAATGCGTTGACGGTAATTATTTCTACGGGAAAATCAGATTCATTCAAATTATTTGCTTTCAGAATTCTCTTGTCAAATCCTAAGAGACGACCTATTGAGTTATCTGATGTAAAATCTATGTCTACATTTGATTCAATGTTAACAGTAGAAGTATTTCTATTAGGTATAATATTAATGGTAGCGGGAGACTGAACAGCCTTTTGTAAGTAGTTATTTATATCATCAATTTCATATGCTCCTACTGGAATCGTTAACGTAGTATTCTCATAAATAAACTTATTATTTGTCTCATCTATGTTCGGTATAACATTGAAACTTTCAAAATTAACAAAACCGATAACATATTCAGAGTTATCATCTAAATAAATGGGTGGATTGAAATCTGCGCTTAAAACAGAACTATTTCCAGAAAGGGATAAAGTAAACGACATGTTGTTGAATTAACATCTATATTTATAATAACATAATTTTCTAGTTGAATACATTATATAAAAACTTTAAACAGAGATGACCACAGTTCTCTGAATTATCTCGTTGAAACTTGTCATGATTATATTTAATCTTATTCAAGCTGCCATCGCTTTGGAAATACTTTGTTAATGAATTTGGTGGTCTCAAGTTCCCATAACTGTCAAAGTATACTATATCATTATTCTTCTTAGCATATGCCGTCCAGTGAGTACCGGGACCAGATGAAATGTCTAAGTTAACGATTCCACATTCATTTTCTGTTATTTTAGGGGGTAGATTGTCTTTCATAAACACCCCCCGAAAATATGGGATATACAACTTTTTAGCGAACTTTAGTAAATCTAGGTTAGTTAATGCATGATGAGGCAGCTTTATTGGAAGTTTTTTTGATATGGTTCTAGATACAACCCTAATCCTTTTTTATATGGTTTTAAATATAATCCTTTTCCAACAGTAGCTTGTTCCATAGCCAAGTTATGTCTTTTATCTTCCTCAAGTTTTTCCCTTGCAGCTTTTGCATCATTAACAGCTTTCGCAATACCGGCTGCACCACCTCCAAGACTACCTAGAGCTCCTAATGCAGCAAACAGTGGTATGAGTGGTAGAAACCCACCAGTTTTAGGTATTGGTATGCTTCGTTTTCGCGGTACTGTCAGTTCTTTTGTTCTTATAGCAGACAGAGCCTGTTTTGCCATATCAATCAGATTTTTAGACGGTTTACGTCGAATACCACCTCGAGCTCGACGTACTGCTTCATTAAAACTTATAGTACTCTTGCGAAGAGCTCCTCCTCTTTTACGTTTAACGGACCGTTTTTTCTTACGGATACGATAATGTAATATTAAACTTGTGTGATAGTCCACCTTTTTGTATTCGAAAGTACTGTATTCGTGAATGTTTTTATTATAAAAGAAATGCAGTATTTAATGATTTAGAAAGAAAAATGTATTTAAGTAAGTAAGTTGTTGAACTAAATAAATAAACTAGTATATACCTACTTATAGAATTGTATTATTTATTACTAACAAATAAAACAAGTTAATAAAAATGCACAAATGTTTATTGTATAAATAAATCATAAATTTATAATACATTAAAATACATATAATCTTATAATAATAATAAAATAATAATTATGTAGACATAATAGAATAATGACCCCAGCATAAAGTATCTGTTACACCCCGCATCAAATATCTTTTATCATCAAAAGGGCTTAAAGCAATTTTCGTTTGCTCAACGCTATAAACATTATGCAGATATGATTGAATACTTCTTTGGTTTCGATATAATTCAACATCGTTATCTAAACATTTCTTATGATCCTCGAAAGTTATACAATTTTTAACTACATTGCTTTTAACACCTTTAGATTTTTTAATCTCATCTTTTCCTTCAACTCTCAAAGCATACATTTTCGATCGAAGACCTATAAAATGGGTCATTATACAACCACTGCACTCATATTTCATCAAACCGGGTATTTTTTTATTTAATAATGGTATCCTATTTCTGTTATTAAGGGGATAATCACTAGTTTCGAATTTCTCTAAATTCTGCCTAATTACAATATCATATGCATCATCACAGTGTACTTCATATATCAAACTATCTGTATCGGTATATAGAAGCTTACATTGGTTTGGAAATTTTGTTAACATGAAATTATAGTGAAAATCGTACACGCATGTTTTTGAAATATCTAAAATACACATACCGATATAAAGAGGTTTGTTAAAAGTAATCTCAGTCTTACTGAGTTCAATCGCGACTAAATTTTCATCGAATATTGCTCGAATATGGAAATTTGGGCTGGCAATATAATTCTTAACGCCATAGCGACCATCCCAATGATTTATTAACTTTACAATCCGATGCTTACGTATGTTCTCCATAGTTTTGTCAAACACGGCATTAATTAATAATTTAAAGAGATTCTTTTCAAAATCATTTGTAGCTGCCTGACGTGATTTAATATTTAGATCAATATAGGCTTTTAACCAAGGAGCTTGATTGAAACGCAAAATTCTATGTATTTTTGTAAATTTAACACCTAGATTTAAAGCTTGTTTTAAATTTCGATAATGTATATATATAGAGTTTTATTGTAGAGGGTAGTCAATAATTTCGGTAATTTTGAATTTGGTGGTATTCTATGTTCTGGACACAAAGGCATATCTTTATGTAAATTATGTAAATATTCAGGGTACTCAAGGTCAACCTCTAATAAATATCCTACATTCGAAGTGTCCGAGACAGTTGTGACGTCAATGTTTGGATCAACCCATTCGAACCCACCGTAAGGTAAATACTGGCTCATTGCCCACCCATACAAATTATTAACATCGAAATATAATAAATAATTCGCTTGTTCATTAGGGTCATAGTCGGACATAAATTTATTATTGGCTTTTGCATATCGATTACAACATTGACTTACACCACCTCGTATACCCCGTTCAATAAACATGAGGATATCAATATCTTGCAAGAGATCCAATTCCACTTTAGTATATTTAAGCATACAATCCCAGGTATAACCAGGCAAGGTGAAGTAATGAACAGGATCGAGCTGATAAATCGATATACATTTGTTTCGAAAATTTTCGAAAATATCCGTCAACAAAATAATATCAGTTTTCAAATATAAATCAGAATATTCCCCTAAATTTTGAATTTTAAATGAATCCCAGACCTTTTGAGCATGCTGATAATCATCGTCAGTTATATTACTATCATTTAGTTTGTTGTAAAATTTATCTTTATGAGGTAATTTAGTTTAAGTCAGTTTTTCTAAAGAGTCTACATAGTCATATGGAAATACACCTTTTCTAGTGAGTAAATTAATTTTTTGATCATCGAGGTTCTTAAATTCCTTATGCAAATTTATCATTTGACTTTTATTTAGATATGATGATAACTTATCTAATGAAGAGGCCATAAATCTGAAGGAATCTATGAAACGAAACTTTACTTGAGAATTTAACATAGTTTTAGTAAGATATATATTTCTCCTTATTTATGGGGAGTAAAGATATATTGCCAGTTTTCGCTAAGTCTTTAATCAAAAAAAGTGCATCATAATTACTTAAATTGTGACATACAACAGGCACTACAAAAGATTTTTTAAAATTTATATTACAGTCATTGTCAGGCTGGACCTCTGTAGTTACCAGTGAAATGACAATGATCACGAACCTTTTTATCGTCTGACTTGAATGGTCTTTCACAAATATGACAGTGAGTGGATATTAAAAATTCAGCTTGTTGCAGTGCCGAAAAATTCATGGGGACAACACTTTTTAATTTTGATTCAATGAAAATCGAAATACTTTCTAATTGTTGCTTAAACCACTCTATACAATCTAACCCTCTATAACTGTTATAATAAGGCAGATTATCATCATATTTGCATTTAAAATAAAATCCAGCACTAAAGGCTTTATGTTTTTGATACTTTACAGTTTTAGATTTGCTATTTTCAGAAAATGGTTCTAGCAGTGATTCAAAGTCACAGTACAGAACAAAAGGCATGGGCTCTTTGTATTTGAAATTTTTAAAACTTAATATTTTTTCTTTGGGAAATGATACTTTACATTTATTTATGTTTTGACAATCAATGGAATGTAAATTTAATTTTTCTTCGTTACTAAAATAATTTAAACATCTGTCGCAGATGTATTTTTTATGCGCCTTTAATGATAATTGACAAGAAACAAGCCTACTCAAATTTTTTATCCAGCAGAAGTGATATTTTATTTCTTTATTTGTATGACTATCTGCAAGATCCTGTTCATCAGAATATTCGCTTTGTATCATTAATAAGTTAACATGTTGTTTCAATTTACTACTGGTTAATCGCGCAGACACTACATTAAATCTTTTTCCAATTAATTGAAGCATGTACACATTTACTGATATATCATTTTGCTTTTCAAATTTATCAATTTGCGGTATTGTCATTGGAAATTCAATTCCAGTCATATTTAATACACTTGAATAATGTGGATAAGATTTAGTTCTATTAACCTGAGTATTAACTGGGTGTAATGCAGAGACTATTGACCAAGCAAAACAGGCATTATCCTCATAATTTTGAATATTTACACAAGCTTTTTTTCGTTCAATGTATTCAGGTAGTCGAATAAAAGACGTGCCTCCATTTCCCATTTCAAATTTATTTATATTTACTTCCAAACTAACAATTTTATGTAGTGCGCTGTCCGCTGTCACGTTCTTGAAATTCGTCTAATTTATTTAAAATTTTATCAATTACATTTTCTCTAAACCAAAGGCTTAAATCTGTACCTAAATCAATCACATAATTTTTTGTGTTTAAATACTTAAATTCTATTACTTCAGAATTAACGTTACTTTTAATAAATTCACCATAGAAAACCGTATTATCTTTTATTGTTGGGTGTTTTTTTTAAATTTTGTTTATTCGCGTTTTCAATAAAAAATATGAATCATTCAAAAACTGCAGTATATCTTTGTGCTTCAAGTTTATAATTAAGCCTGAGACCAACCTACTTTTAAATGCTGAGTTAATATACTCAAAACGCAATCTAGAACTTCTATTCTCCCTTCCTCCAACCCCTCTTCCTACATGTATATTTTTTAAAAAAATTTTAATAGCCTTTAAATGACCAATATTTGTATTAATTTTTCTTGTAAACCCTATAGAATCAGAGTTTTTTATAGCTCGGTTGAGCAAACGTAAATGTTTGTTAATTGATTTAAGCCACTTTTCTCTACTAGCAAGGTTTTGAGAAGTAATTAAAATGTTTTTAGCTTTATTAAAATTGGTAATAACTTGATCGCTTAGCTCACATATATTCATTATTAAATTTTGTTGAAAAACTTGAGATTTTATATATACTTAATATAAATAAATGTACAGACTGTACTGAATGTAGAATTATGAGTATGTACTACATATATATTGTTCACTTATCATAAGGTTGAATCTCGAAGTTAATGGCAGCATTCGGTTTATTACACTCTATCATACCCTTAAATATTAAAACATACTTTTCAGCTTGAAATTGTTCTAAATTCTTCTGAATAACAGGGAGCGCTCTTTTTGGTAAGAAAACTAGATTTTCCTGAAGTTCAGCCAACACTGCTTTACCAAACTTTGTTTCGATTATTTTTATGCCTAGAATGGGCACTGGTACATCCTTAGGCAGGTCTTGTAATTTTATGGTATCTTTCCTACGGAGACAAGTAATACCATTAATTGCATTTAAGTTCATTCTATAACAAAGAAAAAACAGAATAATTAGTTCTGAGTAACTATGTATATGAAAATTTCGAAAATACCTTTTAATCATACAATTCACCAGACAATTTTCATTAAATTTCTACTTGCATATTACCTGGTGCATAAAAAGTGAGTTGGTAGTGTATGCCTAGTACTGCTAGTTGATGTTAATGTAAGAAATTAACATTTCAATACCTCATTCAAGCACTGAATGGTGGTTAGACCTTAACAAAATAAGTCGTTCCTGAGAGGTAAATGCAGTCTGCTTAATAATATGTCACCCCCTCTTCCACACAAGTATCAAGACTTCTGGGATTTATGTGGAATGGGAGGCAAAAACAGAATAATTAGTTCTGAGTAATCATGTATATGAAAATTTCGAAAATACCTTTTAATCATACAATTCACCAGACAATTTTCATTAAATTTCTACTTGCATATTATCTGGTGCATAAAAAGTGACTTGGTAGTGTATGCCTAGTACTGCTAGTTGATGTTAATGTAAGAAATTAACATTTCAATACCTCATTCAAGCACTGAATGGTGGTTAGGCCCTAACAAAATAAGTCGTTCCTGAGAGGTAAATGCAGTCTGCTTAATAATATGTCACCCCCTCTTCCACACAAGTCTCATTTATGTTGAATGAGAGGCAAAGATATTATTATTATTATTATTATTATTATTCTCTAAAATCTATTATAAATATAAAATTTCGTTACAGATGTAGTCGCTCCATTCAATTATAAAAAATTTACTTTAAGACTCTGTATCACGAAAACGAAGAAATAGTTTATAAGGAAAGAAATTATAATTGTACGATACATCTTTTTCGGAAAACTGTACTTACAAGAATAAATTACGCTAAATTTGAATGCAATAATATTGATTGCTTTTAGTCATGTTGGATGATGGAACAGTTTTAATAAAAACAAATAACAAATGATAGTTTATAGTAAAAAAACAATGTAAACTTACCTGAAACAGCTTGATGGAGTACTATACTGGTATTCTTAACTGCAGTTATAACTTACTTTATCTATATCGAATTTGGTTATTTTATAGGTAAATCCCCATACCGTGACATAAAAACAATCACTTTCCCACCTATGAAAAACGTCCTTGTGACCGAAAAATGTGAACCATATTGAGACGACATATCAGTTTGGTTCCTTTCACTGCACAAAAATTATATAAGCGAAGTATATCGTAATTTAAATCAAAAAAATGTTTTGCCCTAAGTGTCTTAGTGTTGCGACTAACCGTTATACCCCCCCAATCTGCCCAAGTGCATATTTTTTCGAAAAGTAAGTAGGTACTTTCTATATATATGTATTTTTTCTGCCTTTTATGAATCGGTATGTTAATATATAGTAATCATTCTCGACATCTAAAAGTTTCCATTTCTGTTTGATTTAACGTAAAAGCAATACTAATAAAATATATCTTTCAAAAGTAGGATTGTTTAAAATCAGTTATAGAGTATTATTATTATTATTATTATTATAAATATTTTGTGTACCTAAAGATTCTTTATAAAAGAAGCAGTAATTTATTTATTTTCTGTAACTATAAGTTATTTTTCAATTGCTTTTCGTTAAGAATAAGGGATTTGGCTGTATTTTAATAGGAACACTTAACTATTATTAAACTACCTTTATTATTATTGTAGTGATATACAGTACGAATGCACCTGTCAAGATTCTGTAGAAGACGACCAAGTTGAAAATAACAGTTATTATTGCTTTGACATTGACATGGGAGAAAAACACCCGTGTTGCAATGAAGAAATATGTTTTTGTGGCTTTGAACAAATGGAAGTCGACGCGGAGGAAACAACAAGGTAATTTTTTTAAATGCTCGAATATTGCTTTCAGTAAATTCCAAGTAAAGATTTTCTCGATTCTAACTTTTATTTAATCCTTTTCTCTGTATACAATACAATCTACATATAAACCGATTATTATTATTTTTTTATTCTTACAGCATCCCAGAATGTCTGCAGTTACCTCAAGAAGATTTGCGGAGCCTACCGGAACAGATCGAAGCGACTATTCCGAGAACAGAAGAAGTTGGCTTGCAAATTGGAGAGGAATTACCAGCAAGGTAAACATTTTTTTCTTTAAATCTGCACTGAAGAAAAAATCAAAGACAGGCTTGAACATTGCTTTCAGTAAAACCCCAAGTAAAGTTTCGTTTCATAGATTATTTCATTCTTCCCTGTAAACAAAACAGTCTACATATAAACTGATTATTATTTTTATTCTTACAGTGTCCAGGACAATACCCTAGAACAAGAAGAAGAAGATCTGTATGAAAGATATTTAAGAGAAGACGACTATGAATCTTTACTGCCTGAAGAATAAAGTTAATAAAAAATGTAAAATAATTATGTTATTTATTTCAATATATATATTTCATGACTGTAAAATCTAGGACAGTAATTTTTGAAATCTCATAAAGTTGGGCAAGGTCGCTAAAAATGTAAATTACTATAAATTATTTTTATACTCATACAGCACGGCCAGTTCTTAACCTAGATTAAACTTGGTACATTAATAATACATCTTGGTAATTGACTGCAGTTTGTATGTAGGTAAACCTAAAACGTATAATTATAGATTGCCGAAACTGCTTCAATAACAAAATTTAAGTATCTTAATTATATTCCGAGGTCCAGGCGCTCGCGGTATTACATTATCATATTATCTGGTCGCCTTCTGCCTTGTCTTGTTAATTGAAACACCAATTTATATGTAAAGGTATAATTATTTAGCCCATATATCAAAAAACTGTTCAATAACAAAATTTAAGTACCGTAATTATACATTCCGAGTTTGAGCCCGGCTACCTGCCCCAGCGCTCGCGGTTAATACATTAGCATATTATCTGGTCTTCTTTATGCCTTCAAAGCTTAAGGAGGTCGTACACTATAAAATCCTTAAGGTAGTCTTATACGAGTAGAGGACTATTTAAATAAAAAATAATGAATTCTATAATTATTAAAGTCTATAATTAAATAATAAGATTATCATTACAATACGTTATATAAAATAGATCCTTGATGTTTATAAATTGATTATTAAGAAAAATAACTTTTTAAGTCATACGCCATTAGAGCAAAAAGACCTAAGCGACGTCATTTCCTCTCAAAGCCTCTGGTGACAGGAGTGCCACACACAAACACATACAGTGCTACCAACCTTCATACAAAAATTAACTACCCAAACCGACAACGATATCAGACGCCATCTTGGATTACCCCTACCCACTTCCGTTCTAGAACCGGCCCGGATTATCTACTGTGACTTTTTAAAATGAGTTGGATGACTGATCCTTGAGACACCCAAATCTCTTGACATGTCTCTGATACTGTAGTGAGAATAACATAAGCAAGAACGTTAATTATGTTTTCTTCATTTCTTGCTCTTCGATGTCTATTGGCTGCTGTTACTGGCAAAACAATCCCAATTTCCCTTAAACGCCTAGCAAGGCGTACAAAAACCATTCGGGAATGATGTTTTGTTTCTGGATACACCAAAGCATATTCTTGTGAGGCAATTTTTTTAAAAATTACAAAATATTGCAAGGAGAATTTGTTTCCATATTAACAGTAGAAGTGTTGCGATTAGGTTTAATATGATGATGCGGGATCAATATCCCATGTATTTTCTAATGGAGGTTCATATTACCGTTCAAAGTCACACACTGCGGGAACGACTGAGAGCTAGCGACACCCATGCGGCAGACAGCTGATTGTCTTTAGTCTATTATACTTACTTATTACCTTACTTACTCATGATCAAACATTGCATCGACTACAAGTTAGCAAGGATAGTGCAGTAGACAGCTGATTAATAAGCTGTTGTTTCATTCGGGATATTTTCACTCATATCCATCTCGATTCTAAGCACGAAGGAACCCGACTGGATACTTTTCTTTTGTCGAGAACAGTCGGTGTGAAAATTATTTTAATGGTCAAGTTGTTGATTGTCTTGACAGTCACACAGAAGTAGAGTGTATTCAGAGGTGATTCCACTATTTTATAGCCTGGCCGCACTGTTGGAATATGATCCCGCCGCTATCTTGCTGTCTATACATAAAGTATTAATCTTAATTATCTGTAGTAGAGAAAATCTGATTCGTTTAATTCATGAGCCTTAATAATTGGTTTTTTAAATCCTAAGAGGCGCCCTATTGAGTTATCTGATGTAAAATCCATGTCTACATTTTTGTTTCGATATTAACAGTAGAAGTGTTGCGATTAGATTTAATATCGATGAGAACTTCTGGAAATTCAACATTCTTCTGTAGGTAATTATTAGGATCATCAATTTCATATTATACTCGTACTGAACTAGTTATTGTCATGACCATAAGTAAAAGTGTTGTTTCTCTCATCTATGTTGGGTATAACGTTAAAACTTTCAAAGTTAACATATTCGGAGTTATCATCTAAATTTATGGGTGGATTGAATTTTGCACTTAAAACAGAACTATTTCCGGAAAGTGAAAAAGTAAAAGGCAAGTTGCTCAATTAACATCTATATTTGTAATAACATTTCCTTTCATCAAATACAACATAAAAACTTCAAACAGATATGACCACAACTATTTGAAATATCTCGTTGAAATTTATCATGATTAAAATTTAATTCTATTCAAGCTACCATCACTCTGGAAATATGTATTTTATTAATATATTTGGAGGTCTTAAGTTTCTATAAATATCAAAGTATATTATAAGATTATTTTCTTTTGCGTACGCCATCCAATGAGTACCCAGTCCAGTTTAAATATCTAAATTGATGATTCCAAACTGATTTCTCTTTATTTTTAGTGGGAGCTTGTCTTTCATAAATACTCCCCCAAAATATGGTATACGCAACTTTTTAGCAAATCTTGTTAAGTCTAGATTAGTTAATGCGCGGTGAGGCAGCTTTATATTTGCAGTTTTTTTATAAGGTTCTAAATATAACCCCATTCCTTTTTTGTAAGGTTGTATGTAGATATAACCCTTTTCCAACAGCAGCTTGCTCCTTTTCCAAGTTATGTCTTTTTCGAGTTTTTCTTTGGCAGCCTTCGCATCATTTACAGGTTTTGCAATCCCAGCCGCTCCCCCTTTATTTTTTCCAGAGAGCCTAATGCAGTCAACAGGGGTATGAGTGGAAGAAAACCACCAGTCTTAGAGATTTGAATAATTATTTTTCTTTGTGCAGATAGTTTCTTGGTTTCGTATTAAAGACAGAGCTTGCTTTGCCATTGTAATCAAGCTATTTGATGGTCTATTTCGTATTCCATGTCGGGCCCTCTGAACAGCTTCATTAAAAAATATTATGGTACTCTTGCGCAGATTACCTTCCCCTCTACGTTTGGACGCTGTTTTTTTTTTGAATAGTCCCATTCCTAGTTTGTTTTTGGCTTTCATCAGAACGGTTACACCTAGAGCACCGATTTTTCTCTTATATAATAGTAGTTAGACGCTTTAAAACGTTGATGACTTTTTTCAGCTAGTTCCTTATCTGCTTCAAGCCTATGTTCTCTATCATTATATTGATTATACTTAAGATCGTGATTTGAACATAAGGTATCTAATGGGTTAGTACCACGATCACCTCTAGCAACCCTTTTAGTAAGTTTGGTACCTGGACCACAGCTAGTAGTTGTACCCGGGAATATGTAGTTCAAAAGGGAGTTGGTTTATAAGCGTATTAAGAAACCCAGAACCTCTCTTTGTTCGTTTTCGAGGCTGATTAACCAAAGCTAGGCCGTGTACCAGCATTATGTATACTACTGAAAATGAAGTAATTTCCGATGTATACACTTATACAGGGTGTCCACCTAGTGCGCGTAAGTCCAATATCTGGGTTAATAAAAGAGATAACTTAATTTTTTTTCTACAGGGTTGTCTAATATCCCGAGCTGCACAAAATGAAAATATATTTACATATTCAGGGTGTTCAGTTTTTCCTGGACAGGTACCAACTTCATTTTTTTAAATGAAAACCTATATTTTTTATGGCATTATCGAATTCTACGTAAAAAATTAGTGGGACTTTGTGCATAACACTGCTATTGAAATATTGATAGTTTTCGAGATATTTGACTTTTAATTTTTTTTTCTTATGTTTCGTCACTTCTAATAGTTGACATAATTATGGTTGTATGACAGCTAGAAATTATTTTTTTTCAGAAACTGTAGAGTGAAGATGGCTCTTTCGAAAAACGTATCAAAAGTTGACCTGCGATATACAGGGGGCAACAGAAATCGTGCCAAACCTGATGGTTTAAAATTTAAAAAATCTCGACTTTTTCAAATGGAACACTCTGTGTTTTATGATTTCATTAGATGCCTTTCTGTAGACTCTACAATTTTATAATAGCTTTCCCTATACCTAAGTTGCGTAGTTTTTGCAAAAAACCCACTTTTATGAAAAATACCCGATTTGCGCACTCCTTTGACGGAAAAAATATTGTAAGGCTATTTATTTTTATAAAATGTATTAGTTTACACTTCTTAAAATAAAAATAACTGAAAAATTTAGATAATTTCAGTTTAATAAACAAGTCTTTATGGAAAGTTACCATTTATTTGTAAATAAAAGTAAAAAATCATAAAAGCTCTACATGTAATTAAGAATTAGCAAAACTGGCGTATGCTTTAGAAGAAGTTCATGGGAATTATTTGCTAGCAGCACGTATTTATAGAGATTCCCACGTGCTGACTGTTTTGAAAATGTGAAAGAAAGATTTGAAAGAACAGCAAATGGGAATTATGAGAAAACTACCAGGAGACATGGGAGTAACAACGATAATATTTAGTTTAATGTTGTGGTTTCTGCTGTTGAAAATCCAAAAATATTAGTATCAGAAAATCAGTAGAAATCTTGGAGTTTTCAAAAGCTCGACAAATAAGATATTGAAGAAGAAGTTTCATACGTATCATATTGAAAACCAAACGGTGTTATCGTAGTTAGAAAAATTATTAGTGAAATGGATGAATATACATAGAGTATTGAAAAAAGAATACGCAATACTCATACAAGCAAGCTAACCTAAAGTAAATGCTCAAAATGTCCACCGTTGTTTTCAACACAAAGCATTAATCTACGACGAAAATGAATGTGAACATTTCTTAACATTTCGGGCGTTATGGTTAGAAACTCATTTTGGATCTTTTCTTTCAAGTCTTGCATATCCGTTTGTGGTACTTCGTATACTCGCTCCTTGATATAACCCCACAAGAAAACGTCCAGAATATTTAAATCAGGCGAACGTGCAGGCCAAGGAACTGGACCACCACGACCTAACCACTTATTTGGATATACGTGGTTTAGGTGTTCTCTAATCTGAAATATGAATAGATAATAGGAAAAGTAATACAACAATAAAATAATCACAGTACCGCCAAAGTGGAATGTGGAGGGGCATCATCATGCTGAAACCATTGTTGAACCAAATAATCAGCGGGCATATTCTGTAGTTGTAGAAGGGGAAGTTCGTTTTGCAAAAAATGCAAATACACATTGGCATTTAAATTGCCTTCAAAAAAGTACGGTCCAACAATATGTTCTCCACAAATTCCAGCCCACACGTTCACTTTGAAACGATGCTGATTATCTAGTACCCTCAATAATCTTGGATTATTGTCAGCGTAGTGATGAAAGTTGCGACGATTGGGTAGCATGTGTTTGAAAATGTTGATTCGTCAGTAAACAAGACATTCATAAAAAAGTTTGGACTTTCCTGAATTTTATCCAATGCCCAGTGGCAAAATTGCAGGCGGTTTAGGTGATCTTGAGGTAACAGTGCTTGATGGTTTTTAATATGATACGGATGAAAATTATTCTTCTTCAGTATCTTGTTTGTCAAGCTTTTGGAAACTCCAAGATTATTACTGATTTTCAAAACAGTCAGCACGTGGAAATCTCTGTAAATCTGGATTATTTGCTTTGTAAATACGTGCTGCTAGCAAAAAATTTCCATGAGCTTCTCCTAAGGCATAAACCATTTTCACTAATTCTTCTTTTGAATAGTTCATTGTATGCACGCTTAGTACTTACTCTAAACTCGTACGTGAATATTCAGTAAAAGAAGAAATGACATGTAAACTGATTGTCACAAATTTTATTGCGTGACAGACGCTCACTGCGTTTTTCCCGAGAAAGGAACGTGCGCAAATCGGGTATTTTTCATAAAAGTGGGTTTTTTGCAAAAACTACGGAACTTAGGTATAGGGAAAGCTATTATAAAATTGTAGAGTCTACAGAAAGGCATCTAATGAAATCATAAAACACAGGGTGTTCCATTTGAAAAAGTCGAGATTTTTTAAATTTTAAACCATCAGGTTTGGCACGATTTCTGTTGCCCCCTGTATATCGCAGGTCAACTTTTGATACGTTTTTCGAAAGAGCCATCTTCACTCTACAGTTTCTGAAAAAAAATAATCATACAACCATACAACCATACTTCATACAACCATAATTATGTCAACTATTAGAAGTGACGAAACATAAGAAAAAAAAATTAAAAGTCAAATATCTCGAAAACTATCAATATTTCAATAGCAGTGTTATGCACAAAGTCCCACTAATTTTTTACGTAGAATTCGATAATGCCATAAAAAATATAGGTTTCCATTTAAAAAAATGAAGTTGGTACCTGTCCAGGAAAAACTGAACACCCTGAATATGTAAATATATTTTCATTTTGTGCAGCTCGGGATATTAGACAACCCTGTAGAAAAAAAAATTAAGTTATCTCTTTTATTAACCCAGATATTGGACTTACGCGCACTAGGTGGACACCCTGTATATAGTTTACAGACTTGTAGTTCAGACTTAGTTTAACAATGACTGATCGAGCAACAGAAAATTTTATTGCCAGTAGTAAATCATGATGAAATTTTCCCTGATATTCCTTATAAAAAACATGGATCTTTCTTCGGAGGTTCTTCCAAGCGAGGATTACTGGTTGGTTCTTCGGGGTGTGGCAAAACCAATGTTATGATGAGTTTAATAGAACATAGAAGCGGGCTGAGATTTGAGAATATTTATCTGCACTCAAAAACATTGAATCAGCCTAAATATGAGCATTTGAGATTGTTACTAGGATCAATAAAGGAGATCGGTTACCATGAATATGAGGATAGGTCCGAAATAGTTCCTCCTAATGATGTAAAACCAAACTCTATTGTAGTTTTCGGCGATGTTTGTTGTAATCAAAGTGTAATGCGAGACTATTTTTGCTTTGGTCGTCACAGTGATACGAATTGTTTCAAAATAGTTGTTCATAGTTGTAACTTGTACTGTTTACTTTTCTTAATACATTATTCTGCTAAAAATCTCTATTCGGTTACCCTACCCTAAGAGTCTCACCAATAGCCCGCAATAGTGACGCCCACGCGCGGCCATTTGTACAAGAAAAGTAGAATTACGTTGTATATATATATATGTAGAACATTGACTGTTTTCTTGATTATTTTGAGATTTGTGCGTGTTTCTATGTACGAAATCGTAAAGTGAACTGATTGCGAATGTGGACTGACCGTTGTGTTTTACGAACATTGAGTTAAGGTTAACTTGTTCATTGTAAACCGTACGTTGTTATTTTCCATACAAGCAGGTATCACAGTGACATTTTTCAAACCGCTTTAGAGCTTGTGTTAGTGTTCATTACTTTATACAGTGTGAAAAACGCAGTGTTATCGAAAATATCGATTTGAATCAAGTTTTCACTTTTAAATAAGTAATATTGCTAAAACCTATAAAATAAAGTGTTTCAGTGCCATATAGTTACACTTGTGGATTACAAATCAACTGTAAGTACTATTTTATTTCTGCATGCTGTAAGTGAAGTGGCATCACAATGGCTGACCGTACAGACTATTGGCTTCGCAGTAAAAAACATTCTTCAGAAATGTCGGAGACCTTAAGTGATTAACAGTTCACACAACTGTTACAGAGACTTCAAGTGATTAACTCTTCCGAGCAAAATAGTGGAAATTTTAGTAAGTGTTCGTCATGTTTTAACGGTTCGAAGGACTCTGATGTTATACGCTAAGTGCGTAAAGAATTTATTGAAGCTGTGGAAATTTACAAAGACTGCATGAAAATATCTAATGAAAAAGCGCTTCGTGGTTTACCTATGTTGCTTAATGGATTTGCTGCAAAATGGTGGCACGGTGTAAAGACGACTGTGACTACTTGGGAAGCGGCAGTTGAACTTTTAAAAAGTACTTTTGGTCCAGTAAAACCTCCGTATCGTGTGTACAAAGAACTTTTTGGTTCAGAACAAGATTCTAAAACACCCACTGATGTTTTTATTTGTAAAGCTCGTAGTATTTTAGCTCAATTACCTGCCAATACTATTACTGAAACCACATGGTTACAGTTAGACATGGTATATGGTTTGCTGCACAAAAGAATTCGAGATAAGGTTCCTAGGAATAAAGTCGCAACTTTCTCCGAACTTTTGGAACAATCGCGTAATGCTGAAAAAAACTTTGCATGAATTAGGTGACTTTAATAAAAGTAGTACAGATCCTAAGAAACCACGTTGTTCCTATTGCCGAAATACTGGTCATGGGAAAGAAGAATGCAAAAAATTATTAAATAAACAATCTCAGGCAGATACGTCGCAAAAAATGATCACACCTACAGTTTCACTCAAACCATCAACTTCTCTAATTTGTTATGGTTGTGGTAAATCAGGTTACGTACGATCTAATTGCCCGAACTGTAAAACAGCCGAAACATCATCTGTCGAATTTTGTATGCTGAGTACAAAAGTGGAAGGTTATTCATTATCACCTAGAGCCCGACCTATAATGTACATTAACATCCTTGGTTCTCATGGTACTGGTATCGTGGACACGGCTGCTAAGCAAAGCATTGCTGGACACTCATTGTACAAAATGATGATTTCTAAAGGACAAACATTCGCTAAAGATAAAATTTATTTATTTATGATAAATTAGAAACAGTGCTGGTTACTTGTGTTGATGTAACAGTCAAAGGTTATGTGATCCCAACAACATTTATTGTATTGCCAGAGGCTGCTAATAATAATACCCTACTAGGGATTGACTTCCTACAAGACTCTAAAATAAGTATCGATGTCTCAAATCATATTTGGTCATTTTCTTATGAGCCTAAGATTAAGTATGGATTGTATTTCGAGGGTAATCAATCTGTTACAGAAACTGAACTTCATTCTTTTAATTTTCTACGTCAAGATGAAGGCATTATGTTATCCCCTGAAGAAAAAAATAAGCTCAATGCAGTATTAGAAGAAAATAGTGATACCTTTCGGTTTGGGGGAGACAACACCTTACGGAATGCATTATATAAACACTGGAGATCATCTACCGATATCAGTTCCACCATATCGGATGACCCCAGCAAATAAGGAAGTTTTGCGAAAAGAACTCGATGACCTTTTACAGAAAGGAATCTGGATCTGCCGTTACCTTGACTACTGACCACCAACCATTACGTTGGCTCTTAAGTTTAAAATCACCAACTGGGAAATTAGCCTCGCTGGTAATTAGAATACCTACCTGGAAAGCGCAATGTGGTAGCTGATATGTTGTCTCGTTCGCCTTGTGACCATGAAAATGAAATTACGTGACATTTGCAGCGTTACTATCAACTTACCAAGTCGTTCAGCTGAAGAAATCAGAGCAGAACAAAAGAATGATCCTGAGTTACAAAAAATCATAAGTAGCTTTGAAGCCATTAACAATAGCGAGTTTGCCAAGCGGACGGAACGTGGCTTTATAATGTCCAATGGTGTGCTTTACAAATATACTGATGAAGACGATGAGGAAGCTCAACTCGTAGTGCCTAGCCATGAAAGAGAAAAAATAATGAAAGAACTCCATGATGCTCCTACCGCCGCTCATTACGGTTCCAAACGAAAGATTCGTCGAGTAGCGAAGAAGTACTATTTTACTGGTATGAGACGGTATATACCCGAATACGTCAAGAAATGTCCTGAGTGTCAGCGATACAAGGCCTCTAATCAGACGCCATCAGGTCTTCTACAAACTCCAATCTATGCCCAGCGTTTCGAAGTACTGTCAATAGATTTATTTGGTCCCCTCCCTAAAGCAGAAACTGGTGAGGGATGGATATTTATTATAGAGGACACCGCAACCAAATGGGTTGAACTCTTTGGCTTAATTAAAGTTACAGCTGAAGAGTGTTACTGCCTTGGCATAAAACACGCTTCTACTTATCCAGTATATCATCCTTCACCTAATATGGTTGAAAGGAAAAATTGCGACCTCAAACGCCGTCTTGTAATATAGGTAGGGGAGAACCATTCAACTTGGATAGAAAAGTTAGCCACTATCCGATTTTCTATGAATTCTGCCTATTGTGAAACTACAGGATGTACCGCTTCATATCTACCTTTGCTAGAGAACTTAGAACCCCAGATGATGTCCATAATGATTTCCGAATTGTTCTACAATCAGAAAATTTTCTACCTCAAATTACTCCTTATCTGGATCGAATTGCATCAACTTGGCAAGAAGCTAGAGAGATACATGATCGTCAGCAGAATAGCCAAAAGTAGTATTTCGATGAGAAAAAGAGAGAAGGTCCTTTGTACCAAGTGGGAGATATAGTTTGGGTAACCACCCATACCCACAGTGACTCTACTAAGCAAACAACTTCCAAATTTGATCCAAAGAGGGACGGTCCTTACAATATCTTCCGACAGGTGACACCTGTGTCCTATGAAGTTTGTGATCCTGCAAACCCAACCGTTCCCCTTGGTATATACCATTCATCAGCTCTTACTCCTTATATTGGACTGGAGATGATAAGCCTACAGTTGGAATCAAGAAGCGAGGAAGACCTCCGAAGAAGAAGAATAGTTTTGGTTCTGGTTCCACTTCGAGACGACCCGCGGAACCAGAGGGGGAGACTATAACGCGACCATACCTGCTCCGACCCAAATAATGGACTGACCCAGACGGTGACAGGCAGTCTGGCTGAATCAACAAGTGCCGGTTCCCCGCGTGGCAGTGCAGATCGAGACTTTGTCTGATAGCGTGCTCCGCGTGTCTTACCATATTCACCTCATTTTAAAATATCAAAATAGTTGTTCATAGTTGTAAGTTGTACTGTTTACTTTTCTTAATACATTATTCTGCTAAAAATCACTATTCGCTTACCCTACCCTAAGAGTCTCACCAATAGCCCTCAATAATATCAAATAATAGTATTTGATATCCATTTATTTAAAATTAAACAACCGCTGTTTAATATTGGACAAATTTCACTGTACAACCCTTGTAGTTCATTTAAATCATTGGAGCCTGTTAATAAGTCGTCGACGTAAAAGTCATCTCATATTACTCGACTTGCCTTTGGAAAGGCTTCTGCGTATATATGTGCTAGTTCTTGTAGGCATCGTACCGCTAAGAATGGGGGAGACGCTGTCCCGTATGTTACAATATTTAGTTCGTAAGTTTGTATTGGTTGACTTGTATCAGCTCTCCATAATATTTTTTGTTATCGGGATGCACCAAAATTTGTCGGTACATTTTTGTAATATCACCGGCTAGAACGTACTTGTGAGAGCGGTACCGAATGATAATTGAAAATAAATCCTGCTGGATTGTGGGACCTACCATCTGCAGATCATTCAATTGGTATTTGTTGTATTGTATTTGTTTTTAATGAAGCATCAACTACTATCTCAATTGAGTGGTTAAGCTGGATACTTTTTTAACAAAGTGATGGGGAATATGGGGACCCTTCATTATTATCGATTTCTAATTTAGTCATGTGGTTTAGAGCAATGTACTCGTCCATGAATTGTACATATTGTTGCTTCAAGTCAGTATTTTTATATAGTTTTATTTCGATAGAATATAAACGTCTCCTTGCAGTATTTTTTGATTGCCCAAGATTTTCTATTGGCAGTTTTAAAGGTAACCTTACTACAAAACGACCATCTGCATTGCGCAAGGTAGTAGACTTAAAGAAGGATTCTATTGCCACATCTTCCCGAGATTCCGAAATTATATTTGAATATTCCTCGATTTTCAAAATTTAGTTAAGCTATTATTAATATATATGTTAGAAATAAAATGACATTAGTAGATAAGGTAGGCCGGATCCAGGACGGAAGTGACGTCACAGCGAGCTCGATGGCCAGCTACCATCGAGCTAGACCACGGAACCGCTGGTCATTGGGCTTCAGGGTGAAGAACCAGACTTCTTGTAGCATCCCTTCGTGTTTTTGTAGCATCCCCGCAGGTGTAGAAGCCCCAGGGGCTGCAGAAGAGCACCCCAAGAGTGTGATTGAAGATGGCGGCCTGACGTCACGAGCCGCGCCCAAGGTAGTAGCTCAGGCGGCCACTAGAGGCGCAGCAGTCTGGCCAGGCGACCACGAGAGAGCGCGGGAGTGTGGCGGCAAATTCAAATATTTAGTATACAGGGTGGATCAAAAACTATATACAGGATGAGCAAAATAAGAATGTATAGAAAAACAATGACGTGCTCGTATGAATGCTGATAGAAAAACAATGTTGTAACTGGTGGTGAATGCGGATAGAAGAAACATGCGCATTAGGTTGCTATCGGCAAGATGTCGGCCTGAAATTAGGTATGGGGATTGCGGGTGTCTGGCGCCAAATGCGCGAAATTAGGTATGGGGAATGTCATATATCTGAGAATTTAGCATCTTGCTCTTGGCTCATGATTCTAAATTTAAAAACTAAATAATAATATAAGTTTGCAAGTTCCTTATCGGCATGTTACCGGAGGTTCCTTATCAGCTCGCTAACGGATGTTGCTTATCTGCAGGAAATGAGATAAGCGTATAGGTCTACATAAGCAAATAGCATATAATTTGAAATTTTACACAGTGGCTTTACATAAAAGGGAGATGTTTATTTATTTATTAACAAGTAGTAGTAGAGATAGTCTCAGAGGCGGGGTATGAATTTTTAAATAAAAAGCATATGTTGAAACTAGGAATCGAACCTAGGACCTACAGATTTTTAGTCTGCCGCTCTCCCAACTGAGCTATTTCAACTGCAGATAATAAATCAAACTAAAGGTAATTTAATATTATATTTATTGGTTATCAACATTTTCCTCGTCCTCTAGAAGATTAAATTTAACAACATATTCTAGAGGTAAAAACATTTTAATATAGAATAAAAAGCGCTTCATGTCGACTGCAATCATTTCTCGACAAAAATTGTGTATGCTGAGATTTCCATCTTGAAATTTGCCACACAAGTCGACGCAGTGTTGGTACTTTTGCACGGTTCTTTGGCATTCCTCGTATTTACTCCCTGCATCTTGGATGGATTGCGTGTCGTACACACTATCATGAAGTTCGCCGAAAATTAGATCTCTAAGCTCGTCACGTATCCTTTGGATGGCAGATTGTAAGTCTTCTGCTTTGGTCCAATGCTCGGCCGAATAAAAAGCCCACATTATTATTGTATTTTACTGATTTTTCTATGAACAAGTTACTGAACGATACACTTGATTAGCAGTAGAGACGAGCAAACAGTTGTATAATACAGCAAACCAGATAATGATTCGGAAATACATTCTTTTGGAATAATGGTTGCTTTTTGAAGTGATGTAGGTGTAGTAGAGGGAATATCAGCACATGCGCACTGCATCTTGTACCAGTCAGTGTCACCCATAGTAGCATCTTGAAATCGGATTCTGAATTTATATTGACGGGTATAATTTGTCACTGGAGCTGTGAGAGTTGTAATATTATTGACTGCATATGGAGTCATTCTCACCCAATTAGAGGGCCATCATTTTTACTATTATCTTTGTCGAAACAAGCAAAGACCTCTAGTGAATTATGAGGCTGATGTATGTAAAGGATATTTTGTAAGATAGCTTGTAGAATTATATAGTGAGAAGCTAACATTATGATCTTCGCTGTAATACTGATACGCGGCACACAAATCTTTTCAATTTATTCAACACGTTGAGGTGTGATTTTTTTTCCTATGAGCTTGCTGCTGCTGCTTATCTTTGTTAAATCTAGTTAAATTTTGAAAAACGTTTCGCTCCCACAGTTGCTCCATAGGTGTGATTTTAAGTTTTTGAAAACTATTAAATACACATTGCTTATTTTAATACAACACAATAGCCTCATTTAATTTTTTCAATTGGCAAATATGCTCTTCTAACCTAACTTTTAACATTATAAATATATATTGTAAGAGTTGCAGTAGGTGTAATACTGAATTATATTACAGTTATTATACTATATATATATTTTGTTTAAGGATAGGAAGGGGGAAGGGATAGAATAATAACATTAGAACATTTGTTAAAAATTATTTTATTTAGGTAAACCGGCAAACAACCATTTATAAAGATCTGTACAATTTCTTAAACTACACATGCTTGAAGACGTATAATGATAAAAGCAATAGGAACTATTTTTACTAAATACAGGTGGCGGTCCAAAGGTACTGCAGGTATATTCTCAACATTAACTATAGTCTGCGCCGTTGATGATGTGGGTTCCAATTCACATAACATTTGTCTGAGAAATTCCTCTTTTTGGTACCCTTTTACGTATATCATACAGTTATTTCCTTCATCTATCATGTGAGTCTTCAATATTTCATTCAGCATGCTATAATCGATGTATCCACTCGCGTATTTCAGTCCATGATAAGATTGTTCCAAATATTTAACCTGTCTCTTGGCAGCAGCGTCTAAGGCGTTGAATGGCATGGGCGGTTTCAGTAGGTAATGCGCCGAACGCTGACCGCAGATAAAAGATATTTCTTTTGGATGAAAATCGGGTAGATTGAAACCCTGCATGTCTACGGCCAGGCACTGCATCTTGATCGAGGTCTTGATTGAAAGTGAGCTGAAGACTGGAGTAAACTCAAGCTTTAAGATTGTTTACAATATTGTCGAGTGGGCGGTACTCGATAATGCAATCGTGTATAATTATGCAGTAAGCTCGGGTATTTACGGGAAAACCTTCGGAGGCCTCTATTTCGAGCCTCACGTCCACAGTAGATGGTCGTTCATTTTCGTCTCGCCTCGAGCAATCAAAGATAAATAATGTTCGTTCCTTAAATTTATCAAAATCTAATAGTGGATGCCTCTCGAAGCAATTCATATAGCTGGTATAGAATTCGGTGTACCTGTAATAATATGCTTCATTGTAATAATTTTTTCCAAAGTTTAGATGCATTCTTTCTGTGGGGAAACTTTCAGCATTCAATGACAGTTTAATATTGGTGATATTTATATGATCAAATTCCGTTGGATCCTTTTTGGTAGAGTCTAGTTTCTCCGTCTGGAAGCAGACAATGACATATCTTGGACTTTCAACGGTAGATGTAGTTTTTACAACCCAGACATCAGTAGTAGCCCCCTCGGGTAGCGATTTTACTTGTACATCCCACAGTCTATATGGCATTACGATTGGATTCTTTGCCGCAACACCTTGTAACAATCTTTCTTTTATACTGCTTTCCGGGTATATTCTCTTGATTTTAAGTTCCACATTTTGAATATCTAATTTTACCGTAGTAGTTGTGTTAATAGGGTTGTCACGTATCAAAAAGCAATTGTCATCATTATTGGCTCTTGTAAATGTGAACGTCTGCATACCACATATTACGGCTCGATAATCATTAAAGATGTTAAAAATATGTTTCAATGGAATTAGAAAACTGAAAATACCATCGTCGTTTAATTTCGCACCTTTCGGATAATCCCATCCTGCTATGGCCAAGTATTTGGAATCTTCGAGTGAATAACGGAGATAGCCACGAACAGGGCTCACTATACCACACTCTTGGGCTATTTCCATCTCTTTAGATCCTCCGCCAATTACATATTTTACGGAGGAGAACATAAAAGCTGGAGCGTTATTTACAAAGGAAACAGCTCCGTCACCGGCCTTTATTATTCTTCTACGTACAAGTAGTTGGCTGTCATAGGTGGCATCGAAGAGCGTCGATTGGTTGATGGCAATTTCAATTACGTCATTATTTCGGAAAGACCTAGTGTATGGGTAATACGTTCTCCATTCTATCTTCTCTATTGAATCGTCGGATTTTAGCTTTCGGAAAATGTTGAACATTTGATGTGACGACATTGTATCCCAGTGTTTCCAAGAAACGAATACTCGTCGTCGTGAAAGGTTTTTTTCTATTTGTAGCAGTAGCAGCGGCTGTATTGTAACAAGTGTTCTGCAAGACTGATGTAAATGATGCGGGTACATCAATTTTATATGATGACGATGAATTGTGTTGATGGTCGAAAACCAGTACCATGTTATTACGTAAGCTTCTTTATCTCTAATCGAAGTATTATTTCTTCACCTTTGAAGTTGACGAGTTCAAAGTTCTGATCCAGTACAGTGATACAAATATTATTTATTCCACGCTCGTTTATTATTGGTAGGTAAATAAGATGTGCGGGCGTTTCATCGATGGCAAAACCAGGATCGACGGAAATTGCAAATTCGTATATGGTATCGGAGGGTCTGTCGTTGTAGAAGGCTCCAGAAGTAATACTGCAATCCAAGTGAATAGTTCTTACTTTTATAATATTCACTGGAAGATCTGAGCTGTGTACTTTATTCGTCTCTAGTAACTGCTTCCCAGAGAACCCCAATATCTTGCCAATACTATCTTTTGGTGCAAAGCCGATGGCGTATTTACTACTAAATATTTCACACTTGATGGTATTATTATTTGGTTTCAAGGAAAATATTTGATCTTGGAGGCTCTGGGGTTTCTTCGATATATCCAAATGGTTTCTGATGTACGCTTCAATGTCCCGAATTTCATAGGCGCCGGCATCAAATTCAATAACCTTTTTTTTCGTAATGTTGTTATTCTCGTAAACGTAAATCTTTTGTCCAGGCTCGATGTTGGGGACGCTGTTGTACGAGTGAAAACTGAGAAGAGCTAGGCTATACTGGGACTTTGGATCTAAATGCAGTGACGGCGTAAAATCAATAGATAATATAGAGGTGCGACTTTTCAGCGTCAATATCGTAGACATGACTGATACAATTCACCCACTATCAGCCTTTTTATAAAGAAACTGCAAACACAGATGTCCACAGTTGATCTGGTTATAATCCTGATATTGATCATTATTATAGATAATTTTCGCCGCAGAACCGCCCAAGTATTGCACCAGTTCCTTTGGTGGTTTTAAGCTGCCAAAACTATCGAAATATCTAACTACATTACCATCTTTCTTATATGCTACCAAATGTGTACCTTTATTTTTTTTTAAATCCAGATTTATAATGGCGTTTTCTCTCTGCCATGGACTTGCTGGTAGAGTGTCTCGCATGAAAACGCCTCGAAAATTTAGCATTTTTAATTGCTTAACAAACTTTCTTAGATCAGCATCAGATAAAGGTCTATTGGGTAGCTTCATTGGTAGTTTTTTTGCTGTTTCTTCAAGAACAAACTTAAACCGCCACGACGATTTTTTCTCAAATATAAGCCTGATCCGATTGATTCCATTGATTGGTTATGTCTGTGGTCCTCGTCAAGTTTCTTTTTGGCATTTTTAGCATGAATTACCATTTTCGCTATTGCGCTTGCTCCACCCGCGAGAGATCCTAAAGCACCCAATCCAGCCAATAGTGGTATTATTGGCAAAAACCCACCTGAATGGTCAAATGGTATAGTTCTGGGAACACGGATTTTCTTTTTACCGCCCGCCTTTTTAACTGCCAGTCGAGCAGCCTTCAAAGCAATGAATGCAGATTTTTTTAACGTAGTTTGCGGTGGAGTGCTCTTGAGAACGTTAGTGACCTTCTTGACAACTTGTCTTCTAAAGGAACTCGAGTGAGGTGGTGGTTGTTTCCGTTGTTTCAATCCCATACCAAGATTACGTTTAGCTTTCATCGTAGTAGTTACCAGCCAAGCGGCCGCTTTTTCACCTAGTTTAGCGTCCTTAGATTTAACACGTTCCTAAGCCTAAGTCAGCCTTATGCCTATCTTATAATAGGAAATATCGTGTCTGCGACAAGCCTGCTCCAAAGGATTAATGCCCTTCTGGCCCTGGGCTAAGCGGTCTTTAAGTTTGGTACCTGTCAAAGGAATATTAATATTTAAATTTAATATAAACTTAGTGAAATTTTAGTCGCAAAAAGGTGACGTTTTTGACACGTAAAAAGGTCATAAAAAACGCCACAAAAACGTGACGTAAAAGTGCCGTAAAAGGTTACGTTTTTAGCACGTAAAAAACGCCATACAAAACGGCACAAAAACGTGACGTTTACGTCACGTTTTTGACACGTAAAAAAGGTCATAAAAAACGTCACAAGAACGTGACGTAAACGTGACGTTTTGAGCACGTAAAAAGGTCATTAAAAAACGACACAAAAACGTGATGTAAACGTGACGTTTTTGACATGTAAAAAGACCACGAAAAATATTATATATTTCCCATATAACACCATGTAAAAACGTGGTGTAAAACGTCGCAAAAACGTTACGTTTTTGACACGTAAAAAGGTCATAAAAAAACTACACAGAAACGTGACGTAAACGTGACTTTTTTGGTACGTAAAAAAGGTCTTAAAAAAAGTCACAAAAACGTGACGTAAACGTGATGTAAAACGTGACGTTTTTAACACATAAAAAGGCCATTATAACACACATCTCGTAAACGTAACGTTTACGTGACGTAAAATCAGAATATAGCAATACTAATCGAATTGTAATTGTAGTGACACATACCAGGTCCGCAAAATTGATATCCACCAGGAATGTGTAATTGAAAAGGTAGGTTATCAATTAGAGAATTTAGTACACCCTCATCGTAGCAGAGCGACATGAAGAATGATTGTAGTGTCAGTGAAGCTCATATATTTATACACCAGAGTATCATGTGATGATGTCAAAAGATGAAGATCCTTCAACAGGAACAGACGTTGCCCATTGAAAATTTAGATTTGATTGAATATAGTAAAAACATCGATGCGGCGGTGAAACACAGTAAACTATTACCAAACTCTTTTAGAGCCATAGTATGTGGACCGAGTGGTTGTGGCAAGACCAACTTCTTGTTATCGCTCTTATACCATCAAAATGGAATAAAATTTGAAAATGTGTACGTATATTCAAAATCGCTATATCAGACGAAATACCAGTTACTTAACGAAATTTTAAACAAAGTGAAAGGTGTTTTCATATCCCATATAAGGACAACGATGAAATCATTAGTACAATGGACGCCAAACTAAACTCCATATTCATATTTGATGACGTCGCATGCGACAAACAGCACAAGATACGTGAATATTATTCCATGTGTAGACACAAAAACATCGACGCTGCCTATCTCTGTCAAACTTATTCGAAAATACCGAAACAGTTGATTAGGGACAATTGTAATATCATTGTTCTCTTCAGACAAGACGACTTTAATCTCAAACACATCTACGATGAAGATGTATCACCGGGCGTTTCCTTCGGCTATTTCAAATAAATGTGTAGCGAATGCTGGGCCGACAATTATAGTAGTGTGGTTATCGTAAAGGATTTCGATTTACATAATGGTCGATATAGAAAAGGATTTGACAAGTATATAATGGTGTAACTTTTCAAAAAGGTATCATTAATCGATATGAGTTCATCACTTAATAATGTAATAAATGCTACCAAGCGCAAGAAAAAAATAAACGAGTTGGCAAAGGTAATCAGGAAACATATCTATCTTGTATCTAGCTTTGAAGTTGGGCAAATCAGAGGAGGATGAAGCTATACAAAAAATATTTAATCCTATTTCCATTCCATTGAAACAAATAGCTACTACCACACACAATTTGAATAAAAAGATAAATGAAAATAAACGTATCAAGATTGAGATTATGAAAGAAGAGAAGAAGGAAGAAGAAGAAGAAGATGTGGTAAGTACTATAAACCAAACAAGTTTTCTTCCCATTCAACATGTGGCATCGACGTGAGCATCAAAGATAGATGACGATGAATTTGAGGATTCAATAGAGGAGGAGCAACGTCGTATAGAGGATACATCTACTACTTCATCTGTACTAGATGAATATTTAGATCAATATCCCGAGATGGCACAAAAGTATGTAAGTGAACATAGGGAACAGAGCGAATTAATAGACAGGATTTATGGCCCGGTATATGATGATTCAACATCTACGTGGTCATTGGGACAAAAAAGAATAGATTTCGATAGACAGATAGGAAACATAATAATAGAGGGACTACAATTCAAAGGTACCCCTGGCCTATATCAACTAATTTTCTACAATGATTCAGCTTTCAATAAGCAGGATGAGCAATCATATAAGCAGATTCTGGAGCTAAGTGGTGTCCATCAAAACACCCGAGGTTATCTAAAAGGTACCACTAGGAATAAATATCATGAAATTATTAAACCGTTATTTCCTAAGTCAAAACGTACAAAATCAACTGGATCAGGTCTCGCATATGAGAATAATATGATTTATAATAAAAAACCTATAGAATATGTTTACTGGGATGACCCTAATGAACTTGTCGACCGCTTAAAACTTTTGGTAGCTTCGAAAAATGCAGGAAATACTACATCCCACAACAATGAAATAATTGCCATTATTAATGAATTGAAAGAAGCCAATTTAATTTATTAAAGCGACGACAATGATGATGATGATGATGATCCTCTTATATATAGTTGTACAAAAAAGGTTGAAAGCACACTCTCATGATGAGTCTCGACGAGTTTGGTAGATCTCCACCCGCAGTACGCCATTCTAGCGGGGGCGTTGGACCAATGTTACAACATCGTCACGGGTTTACCTTTACAAGTGATGGAAATATCAATGTGGATCATTTAAGACTCTGCAACGTCAAACACCCAACTAGAGGTACCGATGCTGCTAACAAAAGAAATGTGGATTATAGTATGTCTCGCCTACATGATCAATTTAAAATCTTTCAACAAGATTTGAATCAATCTAATAGTGATTATACGAATAATAAGATTAAGCAGGCTGTAGGCGAGAGAAATAAATTCATTACTGATTTAGCGCTGGCAGTTGATGCGCTAAATAAGAAAGTTGCTACTGTTCCAAGTGTGGTTGACAATTTGCTGCAAAATGTAGCACAAGAGTTAAAAGACTTGACAAATACCACACAAAAAATTGAACGTGAATTTAAACAGTTAAAAGATAATATTGAAAAGCAAATGACGCAAATGACGCAATTATACAATGATATGGATAAACTTAGGACGTCAGTCAGTACGATCTATTTAAAATGATCTATCTGAAAAAATGGACGTCAGTTTGCTGCTTCAAACATCATAGTAAACACAGAACTATAGATAATAGTAATAATGTCGAAACATTCCAAGGAAAAAATTCAATTGGTAAACGAGCTGCATAAACCTGCAAGAAAGAACTACGGGAGCAGGCGTACTATCATAAAAGGTTTAGATGAATCCTGGCAATCAGATCTGGCTGATATGCGCCAGTATGCCCGCTACAACCGAAATTTTACCATGATATTAGTGGTCACAGATTGTTTCTCGAAATATATTTGGACTCGGCCGCTGAAAACTAAGACCGGCAAAGAAATAACTGCAGCTTTTGGAGATATTCTGTTGCATGATAAAAATAGAGTGCCTAAAAATCTGCAAACCGATCAGGGAACCGAATACTACAATAAAATATTTCAAAACTTAATGAAAAAATTCCATATTAATCATTACAGCACCTACAGCATCAAGAAAGCCGCCATTGCCGAGCGCGCAATACGTACTATAAAGACTAAACTGTATAAATACTTTAGCTTAAATGGTACCTATAAATGGATAGATGTTTTACCTCAAATCACAAAAAATTACAACGAAACAAAACATAGTACTATAGGATGTAAACCTGTTGAAGCAAATAAATCTAATGAAAAAGCTATACTAAAATCCTCGTATAGTCACATCAAGATTAGCGGCGCGCGAAAATTTAAAGTAGGCGATGTTGTTCGCATAAGTAAAAGTAAACAGGTATTTGATAAAGGTTATACCCCCAACTGGACAACTGAACTCTTTAAAATTACATCGGTTAAAATAACAAACCCCACCACATATCTTTTGGAAGATATGCAGGGACATCCCATCAAAGGCGCCTTTTACAACGAAGAACTACAGAAAACTGTCAACCCCGACATCTACCTTGTGGAAAAGGTACTTAGAAGAAAAGGAAAGAAAGTATTCGTTAAATGGTTGGGTTTAGATAAAAGCCATAACAGTTGGATTGATAATTTCAATATAGTCTGATAGAGGGCGGTAGTGGCGTTGTTGGTGGTGGAGAATCTTCGGCCCTAATTTTAAAATATAATAATATTATTAGCGTTTTGCAATGTATCCAATGATAGTTTTTAAGTAATACCCTGTGTGAATATCTACATTATTTTAAAAGAAAATGTACTATATGATTTAAATAATAAATAAAAAACACTTTTAAGTAAGCTGCTTCTTTTATTTTAATCAGTCTTTCACAATGTCTCAGCCTGTCAGCTGCAATGAGAAAACAAGTAGTTGTTTCTGTTGCAAAAGTAAAATTATGTCGTCACTCCATCGTGACAAAATACAATCTTTTAGTGATTTTACTACAGATGAACTGCATTATGTTCCACTAGAATATATTGTTAAATATATACAACCAACTGAATTATTAGATATTTGGTCAAAATTATCAAGAAGTTATCAGACTTTCATTTAAAAATTAAATTGCCTTGCTTTGTGCACTACAATAGGCCAGACTGGAGAACTCAATGGGATAGTCCAGTTTCATCACAACAAGATTGTAGTTTTTGTGTACGTGCTTTACGTCATCAATAAACTCTGAGCATGTTTATTTATTTATTTATATATATATTGAAAGGGTAATAAAAGATACATACAATATATAACACTTTTTATTTTATACATAAAGATTATGTGAACAAAGCATAATATACATAAAAATAATAATTAAACATTCATAATGGCATAAGAACCCCAAGGTAGAGTGCTGTGGCTATCATCATTTGAAAGAAATCGTTTGTCATCATGGGGACTTGGCGCAATTTTTGACTGTTCCATGCTATATACATTATGCAAGTGGGATTGGATAGTTCGTTGGGTCCTAAAGATTTCACTACTATTTTTTAAACAATTTTCATAGTCTGCAAAAGTTATAGACTTTTTAACAACAGTTGACTTTACGCCTTTGGATTTTTTAATGCATGGTTTACCATCTATCTGAATACTATACATTTTGGAGCAAAGGCCCACAAAATGGGTCATTATGGCCCCATTACATTCGTCCTTCATTAGTCCCAGAACTTTTTTATTGACCAAAGGCAACTGATATGGATTGTCTGGGGCCTAGTCGCTAGTGTCAAATTTTGCCAAATTATTTTTAATAACTTGTTCATAAATATTGTCACATTGAACTTCGTAAATATGACTATCCGTATCAGTGTAAAGCAATTTACAAGTGTTGTTGATTAAATTTTGAAGCATAAAATTGTAATGAAAGTCATACACGCAAATTTTTGACAAGTCTAGAATACACATTCCAACATATAATAGTTTATTGAAACAAATTTCCGATTTATTCAATTCAATTGCTACCAGGTACTCGTCGAAAATGGCTCTACTATGAAAGTTCGGGCTAGCTATGTAATTACCAGCCCCAAAGCGGCCCTCCCAGTGATTTTTTAGTTTCACCAGACGATGTTTCCGAATATTTTCCATCGTTTTGCCAAAAACGGCATTATTCATTAGTTTATATAAATTTTTCTCAAAATCGTTTTTTGACTGCTTGCAATTTTGTATTCAAATCAAAGTATTCTTTCAGCCATGGAGACTGGTTAAATTTAAGTATTCGGTGAATTTTAGTAAGTTTTACGCCTAAAGAGAGAGCCTGCTTAAAATTTCTATAATGTATAATATATTTTCCCTTATTATACAGGGTGGTCATAAGCTTGGGTAATTTAGAATTTGGAGGTACGCGGTGTTCTAGGCAAAGGGGCAGGTCTTTATGAGCGTCATGGAGCTGCTGGGAATATTCAAGGTCAACTTCCAGGATGTACCCTTCAGGTGATTCATCAGAAATTTTTGTAACATCAAATGTGTCGTAAAAATTTTCCAAGCAATTGAAGCCGCCATACGGGAGATATTGAGACATTGCCCAACCATACAGATTGTTTACGTCAAAGTACATGAGGTACTTTGTTAGTTGGGCTGGGTTAAAATCAGCCATAAAATTGTTGTTTGCTTTAGCGTATCGATTGGAGCATTGGCTAACACCCCCACGTATGCCGCGTTCAACAAACATCAGCATATCGATGTTCTTCAAATAATCCAAGTCAACTTTTGTGTATTTTAGCATACAATCCCACGTGTATCCTGGCAGAGTGTAATAACGCGCAGCATCGAGTTTATATGTATTCAAACATTTCTGCCTAAAATTCTCAAATACATCCGCCAACAGGAGAACGTCGGTCTTTAAATACAAATCTGAATATACGCCTAAATTTTGACAACCGAAAGAATTCCAAACATTTTGGGCATGCGTATAATCTTCCTGTGATATATTACCATCAGTTAATTTATTGTAAAATTGGTCTATCGGTGGTAGAGAGGTTGCATTCAACTTTTCCAAATTATCCACGTAGTCATAACAAAATACACCTTTTCGTGTGAGCAAATTAAATTTCTCCGGTTCCAAATGATTAAATTCTTTATGTAAATTTGTTAGTTCATCATTAGTCAAGTACGATGATAGCTTATCCAATGACTCAGCTAAAAATCTAATAGAATCAATGAACCGAAATTTAACATTGGAGTCGGACATAGTTTTTGTGAATGAAATGTAGCGCTCCTTATTTATCGGTAATAAACTAATGGTGCCCGTTTTTGCAATTTCACGAATGATAAAATGGCCGTCGTAATTACTTAAATTGTGAAATACTTGGGGCACTACGAATGAATTTTTGAAATTTAGATTGCATTTATTATGCGCCGGTCCTCTATATGTACCGGTAAAGTGACAGTGGTCTCTGACCCTATGATCATCTGTCGCAAACGGTTTCTCACAAATATGACAGTGCGTAGATGCCTGAAATTCAAACTGCTGCACTTGTGACAACATATCCATGGGCACAACTGTAGTTAATTTCGAATCAATAAATTTAGAAATATTTTCAAGTTTGCGGGAGAACCACTGAACGCAATCGGCACCTCGGTAGCTTTTATAAAAGGATAAACTATCATCATATGAACATTTGAAATAATAGCCAACACTAAATGCTTCATGTTTTTGATATTTCTTGGTTTTATTTGTACTTGTCTCAGAGAGTGGTTCTAGCATTGCCTCAAAATCGGAATAAATAACGAAAGACGTTGGAATTTTGTACTTGTAGTTCTTAAAATATAGAGATTTCTCATTGGGAAAAGTGATTTTGCATTTATTTAATTTTTCACAATCTATTACATGACTATTTAATTTTTACTCAGAACTAAAATAATTGAGGCAAATGTCACAAATATGCTTTTTATGAGATTTTTTACTTAATTGAGATGAAACAAGTCTAGATAAATTTTTAATCCAACAAAAGTGGTATTTAATTTCGCAATCAATTTCCTCCTCACCCTCGTCCCTCTGACTCTCATCGAAATATTTATCTTGTATTAAAAGCAAGTTAACGTGACTCTCTACTTTATTTTTTGTTAAACTGGCAGGCGCAACATTAAAAGTCTTGCCACGTTTTTGTAAGATGTAAACGTTGACAGAAATATCATTAAGTTTTTCAAATTTTGAAATTTGGCCTAATGTCATGGGAAATATTAAATCGTTTAAATTTAGTACGGAGGCGGGGTGAGGGTACGATGAGGTTCTACAGACTTGACTAGTTGGTTTATGTAATGCCGAAACAATAGACCACGCAAAACACAAGTCATCGTTATAATTTTGTACGTTAACGCAAGCATTTTTATTTGTAATCTGTTCTGGTAATCTAACATAAGAAGATACGCCATTACCCATTTCCAATCTATTAATGTTTACTTCTAAACTTAAAATTTTAAAAAGAGCCCAGCCGCTATCTTTCTCGCTAAACTCTTCAAGTTTATTTAAAATTTTGTCTATGATGTTCTCCTGGAACCATACCTTTAAATTGGTTCCCATGTCAACAACCGCGTTCTTTGTGTTGAAATACTTAAATTCCCGTATTTCTGAGACTTTAGATTGCTTTATAAACTCACCGCAGAATACGGTGTTTACCTTGGCTGATGGATGTATTTTAAGAATTTTGTTCAGCCTTATCTTGAATAGATGGAATGCATCTTTTAGAAATTCACCCACATCGATATGCTGTTTGTTCACTATAACACCCGTACGGATGCGTTCGGAAAAAACTGACTGAATGTCCTCCCACTTAACCCTATGACTCCTATTATCCCTAAGCCCAGCTCCTGCATGTGTTGAACGAATGAGGGTTTTGATTCGCTTTAAATGACCCAACTGAGTATGAAGTTTACGTAAAACTCCAACAGTCACTATTTCGCAAGGATTGGTATGTCAATCGAAGTTGCTTATTAATTAATTTTATATAATTATTCACATTAGGTGGTGTACGACTTTCCCCCAAAAGTTTAGCTACCTCCTCTAATTTTTTGATAAACTTATCACCCTCGTTGCAGAATGTATCCTTAATTCCTTTAAATACTACTGCCATAACACTAAAACAATGGGATACTTACGCTTAAATGAAGCGTCTAGTTTGGCTGCCTTTTATACTGATGGTTTCTTATGATGATGATGAGGCCGCTTGGATTTCAAAACTAGCGGCAGCGTGTAGGCCCTGAAGTTTTATTGTTGCTTTACTGCAAAAATTTGTATGGAATTAATTTCATATAGATCCATTCGATAAGTAAAATATAAAAAATCTGGAATAATAATAAGATCTTTGATATAAAAATTTCTTAATAATATCTAAATAATAATAATAATTACTCACTCTAATGCGTTGAAGATGTCTATCTATGTTGCTGTAGTAATACCAGCGTTGATTATATCGCATACTTGATAAACTTCTGCAATATTAACATGCGTTGAAGATGTCTATCTATGTTGCTTTAACCAGCGTTGAGTATTATATACTTTACTAGCGTTGATTATATTACACACACTTGATAAACTGCTTTGCACTATTACCAATACTGAGCGTGATGTAACTGATGTTGCTGCTGCTAGGTGATTGTGTGCTAAACTGATATTTTCAGCACCGATTTGGCTATTTATAGGAACTCTGCGTCACGTGATAACAAAGCCGTACCATGTACGTGTGCGGCCAGTGACAATAATTAATATTCCAAGAAACGCGACATCAGCACATAAATCTTATGGCAAACAATAGACAATGGTCTTCATTGTCTATTGTATTAAAAATACGACGTGTGCGGTCAGGGATAATAATTAATATTCTAAGAAACGCGGCTACAGCAAATAAATCTTAATGTAATACAATAAACAATGGTCCTCATTGTACTTTATTTTTATCTTATCGTTTGCTTGTTTATTTGAACAATGAGGCCATTGTCTGTAATACCATGTGTGCGGCGAGTGATAATTAATATTCCAAGAAACGCGGCTTCCGCAAATAAATCTTAACGCAATACAATAAACAATGGTCCCCATTGTACTTTATTTTTATCTTAT
This sequence comes from Pogonocherus hispidulus, assembly GCA_963924545.1. Taxonomy (NCBI): domain Eukaryota; kingdom Metazoa; phylum Arthropoda; class Insecta; order Coleoptera; family Cerambycidae; genus Pogonocherus; species Pogonocherus hispidulus. Next base: position 36,682,011 of record OZ004695.1, read on the forward strand.
CGTTTGCTTTGTTTATTCGAACAATGAGGCCATTGTCTATTGTAATACCACGTAATATTTCAAGAAACGCGGCTTCCGCGAATAAATCTTATTACATTACACATATTTCCTGTTATTGTACTTTATTTTTATCTTATTGTTTCCTTTGTTTATTTAAACAATAGACAATGGCTTCATTGTTTAAATAAATGTCGTAGCTCTTACTTTTGCTGCGTTTGAATTTGCGACAGAATCCTGCTTTCGCTATTAGATTGAAAATAGTGTAGAAGTTATAGTTTGAAACTAATATCACGGATGTCGCTAACAGCTCTTGCTTTTGCTGCGTTTGAATTTGCGACAGAATCCTACTTTCGCTATTAGATTGAAAATAGTTTGAAATTAATATCACGGATGTCGCTACGAGTCATTTGATATATACTAATATATACTAATATATACTTTTTTTTTTGTTTTTTGACGTACGAGTTTTCGATATTCGCACGCGTTTACGAGTTATAAGGATTTTAAGTTTTTGTAAGACAATACCCATACCCAATTTCAGATATTTGAAATTTCCGCCATCAGACAGACTGCAGCAACCACTTAGGCGCTGCTACATGTCACGTGTCACCTGTTAAAAAGATTTAAGCCTTTAAATTTACCCGCTAAACTCTCAGGACGACTCGTGACGTCACCAAACCTATTTTTTTTGTTTTTTGACGTACGAGTTTGGGACTTTTTTCTATTGATATAGGACTACCTATCAGAACTAGGGGTTGCTAGGGGGAGATTTTTCTACTTGTTTTTTCGATATTCGGACGCGTTTACGAGATTTTAAGTTTTTTTAAGGCAATCCAATTTCCAATTTCAGATATTTGAATTTGCCTCCATTAGACAGACTGCAGCAACCAATTAGGCGCTGCTACATGTCACGTCTCAGCTGTCAAAAAGATCTAAGCTTGATATTCACACGCGTTTACGAGATATAACGATTTTAAGTTGTTGAGCGCGACTCGTGACGTCACCAAACCTAATTTTTTTTGTTTTTTGACGTACGAGTTTGGGACTTATTTGCCTCCATCAGACACACTGCAGCAACCAATTAGGCGCTGCTACATGTCACGTGCCACCTGTCAAAAAGATCTAAGCCTTTAAATTTACCCGCTAAATTCTCAGATATTTGACATTCCCCATACCTAACATCGCGCATTTGGCGCCAGACACCCGCAATCCCCATACCTAATTTCAGGCCGCCATCTTGCCGATAGCAACCTAATGCGCATGTTTCTTCTATCCGCATTCGCCACCAGTTACAACATTGTTTTTCTATCAGCATTCATACGAGCTACATCATTGTTTTTCTATACATTCTTATTTTGCTCATCCTGTATATAGTTTTTGATCCACTTTATGCAATTTGTACTTTTACAATTAATACTTTTGTGATTCGGTCTAAGACAATTTGTGCATAGATTATGCGATTTAATCACGCCATATCTTTTATTTGCTGACATTTTCAAGAAGGTAGGACACTGATATAACAAGTAATTATTGTATTTACATAGAAGACAACTCGAACTTTCGTTACATACAAATTATTTGATTTTAGAGTTTTTTGTCAATATTCGTGATAGTATTTAATTTTTCTAACAATGAACATTTGTCTCTTAGATACTGAATTAATTCGTCCGTGGAAGGCAATCGATTGTTGTTTTCCTTTTTCCAATCGCGCCGCGTATAGGAATTAAATTTTTCGGTAATTATATTATCAACAAAGTGTCCCATTGTTTTATTGGTTGTTCTAGCACTTCCAGTGCTCTTAAATGTTTGGTGAAGGCATCCAATAGTTGCCTTAATGCTAAATAAGACTCCTTGCTAACTGTGGGCACACCAAACAGGGCCTTTACGTGATTATTAATTAATAAAACCTTATTTTCGTACCGCTCTACGATTAACTTCCATGCAGTGGCATAGTGGGCTGCGGAAATTTCCAATGAATGTATGACCTCCGCCGCCACGTCCCTCAACGATAATCGTAAATAATTAAATTTTTGCATATCGGAAATGTCCGTATTTTCATGTACAATGGATCTAAATGTGTCTTTGAAATAAAGCAACTGATTGTAGCATCCATCAAATTCTGGCAAATTTATTGTCGGCAATTTTACATTATTAACCTTTTTATTAGAGTCACTATTAGGTCTGTTAGACGAAGTAGCAGTAGAATTGTGCTATGATACTATATTACAGTCTTGGTTGGTTTGTTGCTGACCGACATCCAACAGACGCTTGGCCTTTTCAACAATGTCAAAATAATCGTTCTCAAAAGTCTCACGTTCTAAACTATGAGCCTCAACATTAGGCCCATCCAAAATTTGTATTGATGTTTGAATTTCATAAAACGTTTCACAATTTACTTCTAACTTATTGAGGCGAAGTTCTAACTGAACTATGTTAGGCCTAGCAGTATAAATTTTACCTAAAAATGTTTTAAAGCGGGTCAAATTACCCTTAATTGATGACCTCTTAATCAGAAGTTCTTTAAGAGACGACATGTTCAATTTAATTTGATGTATGAACAATTTTGTTCAATGTATTTAAATTTATTTTTATGTCAATCTACCACACAAAACGTAATAAAGGTTATCCTATTTATTTTAATCCAAAAATCAATAATCAGGTTTTGATGCGGGGAACAGAAAACAGAAAGGACTGACCTTGAGTTTTTGTTGTTGATTGTTTATGCTGCGGATGAGCAGACGGCGTGGCCGTTAGCTGGTTTGCTCCTATTGGTTAGCTTGACACTTCACCATTCGAAAAACGCCGTAACCAGGAGGCTTCTTAATTGCAATCAATTGTAATTGTGTATAAGTTTATAAGTTACCATGTGGCTGCTGAAGGACCATAAATATGTTGCACAAGAAATTAATTTTTCCTGTGCCTGCCAAATTTCCGTCACTGGAAGATCTCCAACCAGGCGGAATACCAAAGAATTAATTCACTTGATTAATATTTGATAATTATAATGATTGAATTAAAGTTATCTTCACAGTTCAAATATACATTTTTGTATTGCGCGGTGACAATGACAATAACAATTTTTTTCACATGCTTAAAATGGATTGGATTGTATTAAAATGTTAGTGACAAATTGAGATAAGTTGCTATTAGGCGTATTAATACTGGAAATAATTGGTCTAACACTCAAAACTGGGTTATGGGTTACCTAAAAATAAGTAATTAATATAATCTGGTTATTCTTTTTATTTCTAGGTTAGGTTTGAAATAAAATATCCCAAAGTTACGTATCATACATATTTATTGGTTACAACATATATAAAAAAGTAATTACAATATATAAATACAATAAAATCATGCAATGGAAAGATATAAAAAATCATTCGTATCCAACATCTAAGTCTTAGTGGGGAGTCCATCATAAAATGACTACTTTCGGTTTCCACTTCCGGTCTCCCGAATCACATGATGTGGAGTATCAAACGATTCGTCAACCTCTAGAACACTAATTTAACCAAATTTTCATTCTAAGAGTGAAAAAAGGCATTTGAAGCTCTCTAGTTGTTTTATAGAGTTAATTTTTTCAAGAATTTTAGTTTTTGTTTCATTAAAAACGCACAAAGTTTAAGGTTAGGCTTTTTTGGCATATTACGGCAAACAATCCTATTTGATGTCTAGTATACCCACGTAAGATTTTACTTGTATCTAACGTCATGAAGCTAAAATATTGAAGTTACAGAAAATTCATCTCTAGTTGTTTTAAAGAGTACATTTTTTCAAGAATTTTAGTTTTTGTTACATTAAAAATGCACAAAGTTTAAGGTTAGGCCCTTTTGGCATATTATGTCAAACAATCCTATTTGATGTCTAGTATGCCCACGTAAGATTTTACATCCTCTTGACTTGGGTGTGGCTTTTGCTGCGTTTGATTTTACCCGTCAATTAGAGATATTTGAATTTGCCGCCAATCAGCAGATATCCCTCTAGCAATTTCACAGATTGAGAGAGATATTCACAGATTTGAATTTACCATCAGACAATAGCGGTCACTGATATCACATTTTACATATTTCCTGTTATTATAGAACTGTGCGCACATCCTCTTGACTTGGGTGTAGCTTTTGCGCGTTTGAATTTACCCACTACTTCAGAGATTTGGATCTCCATGAGAGCCTCTTTTCACATTTGAGCGCCGGCCAACGGAGCGCTGTGATTGGTTCTCTGCGCTGTGATTGGTGGATTTTCGAGAGAAAAGTGGAGAGGATAAAATTAGTCAAAAATGACTAGATTTTAGCCCCCTTTAATAATACACGCGTTTTTAGCGCCGTAGCGCCATAGCTTATCTACTATTAATTTCAGAAAGATACGCTGATCGAAAATATTATGTTCCTGAAACCCTGTCTACAGCAATAAATTACCTTGTCGAAATTGAAGTTCACAATTTAACAAATCGGAATCAAATTATTCTTTTTAATAAACCATTTATATCAGAACCATTTAATGAAGAAATTTATGAAACTTTCAACTATCAAATTGTTCCTAATCAAAAGGGAAATTCCAAGATCAACATTGAAGACATTATTAGAACAAATCACATGAATCATGAAGAAAAACAAGAAATACTGAACATATGCACAGAATATGCAGATGTTTTCCAAAATCCATCTAATAGACTACCTTTTAAGAACACTATCAAACGTGACATCAACACTACTGACGAACCACAATGCTACACAAAGACATATCGATACCCACACATCTATAAGGAAGAAGTTCAAAAGCAACTTGGAAAAATGCTGAACGATGGATTTATAAGACCGAGCATCTCACCATGGAGTTCACCAATATGGGTTGTATCAAAGGAACAAGATGCCTCCGACAAAAGAAATAGAGAATAGTAGTAGACTACAGATCTTTAAATGAAAAAACAGTGACAGGCATATATCCCATTCCCAACATTTCGGAGATACTCGACAAACTAGGAAGAAGTTGTTACTTTACAGCATTAGATTTAGCCTCTGGCTTCCACCAGATAGAAATGGCCTCAGAAGCAGTTCAGAAAATAGCATTCAGTACTGAACATGGATATTACTAATTCCTTCGTACGCCCTTTTGGTTAAAGAACGCGCCCAGCACCTTCCAAAGGATGATAGACAATGTTCTTCGAGAACATATCAACAAAATATGCCTAGTTGCCTACATAATTGTTTTTTCCACGTCACTTCAAGAACACATCTCAAATTTAAAAAGGATATTTCAAATACTAAGGAAAGCGAATCTCAAAATTCAATTAGACAAATCAGAATTTTTAAAGAAAAATGTTGAATTTATAGGACATTTAGTTACACCAGAAGGTATTAGACCAAATCCAGAAAAAAATAGAAGCATTAAAAAATTTCAAATTCCCAGGGCTCATAAGGAAATAAAATCCTTTCTCAGACTATTAGCACAGTATAATGCTAAAGAAACAGTAAAATCACTTCGTGTCGGTCCCTTTGATGTCCGGTGGCGTAGGGGTATTTTTTGCAAAATGCGCGTGGATAGCGTTTTCCGTAGTGCGCATTACAAATGACTAGTACTAGTACTAGTACAGGATAGGCTTTAGCCTAGGAGATGCCAGGGCCAGGGCCGGATTTAGGTAAAATTAATATTTTTGTACATTGTGAAATTTGTATAAGTTTATGACATATTATTTAAGAAAACACAAAAACAGCAGGATTCTGCCTTAAATAGCAGGAATCATTAACAGTAACTTTTGCTTAAAACATTTTTGAAAAACCAATTCGTAGGGAAAAATGAAAATATCGTCATTTTTTATTTCATTGTGACAAAAAGCTTTTATACAACACTCATCTTGTTTGTTTATAGATTACTAGATTTAGATTATGTTTAATATTTATAGTTTAGAATAGGAGAGAGATTTCTGTGACGAGATGTAAAAAGTTTGTTTAGATAATAAGTGAGGTCATACCAATCTAACATAATTTCTAATATGTATTTATTAGGTTCAAGCTCAAAGTACTTTTCAGACTTGTCCAGCGACAATTCCACCATGTTCGTAACATCTTTCTGAAATGTGCCCGTCTCTAAAAAAATTGACATAATTGGTATTATTTTATAGGTATATGAAACTTCACTTCTTATAGATTCAAAAGATTCTAATATATTTTTCTACATATTTGTGCGCCTAATTTACATAAATTTTTTTTTCCGCCCTATATAGAAAATACGACTTTGCTTCCTCATTTCAGGGAGCAAAGCAGTACTTCTCCCTAGGGAGACAAAATAGTATATTGTGTTACTAGGAGTAGAAAGCGAACATTATTTGTTGAGTCCAGAAACTTACACATCCGAGGCATTAGCCACAGTTGTGTAACTGTGCGAAACACATAAAGAGCTTTATACTCCGAGTGACATACTGTTTTTTCTTCAAGCGTCAAAATTAAAACTGTATTTCATCGGGCATTTATGCTTGTATAAAACGCGATTTGATGTAATGTTTAAATTCATACTGACAGTTCTGAGAAATCATGGATACATGACTCTTTTTTAGTTCGTTATTATGTTACACTTAAGTTTTTTACAAGTAAAACAATGGGGCTTTTCTATAATACACCTTACATAATATAATGTATTACTATAAGCTTCAAGAAAAAATACTTTTCCTCCCTAGATAGGTTGTAACCTTGGCAACGTTTAAGGTACTTTGATTTTACTTATCTAAGTATTATATTTTGACGTATTTGATTTATAAGAAAATATAATAAAAGTTATGTAAAATACCGTGAAAAGTAGTACAAAAAATCACATGTATTACTCAGGAGCAAAGTGCAATTTCCTACCTTGCATTTTGATTAAACTATCAGCGGGAGGAAATGATGCACTTTGCTTCCTCGTAAAACAAATAGCTATTATTTAATACTGCATAGGTACTTAATTTAATACATACCTTAAACTTATTTTCTGCATGTAGTCATAAAAAAGACAGCAAATTGAACAATTTATTTTAATAAACACAATAATCTTTATTTTAAAATAGTGTGTGTACTTACAATAAATGGGTATATTAAGACAAGTTACAAAAAAGTACAAATAGTACATATAGCATGGAATTAAAAGTATGCGTGCTATTTGAAGGAAGTCTGAAAGTTTATGTAAAAACTTATAAGCTTTTGGCCCTAAAAAGTACAAATTTAGTGCAAACTGCTTAAATAATTCTTTAGAATATCTCATTCCTTTTTGCTTTTTCTTCAAGCAAGCTATTTGCATATCTATAAAATTTATAAAACTGCTTTCAAAATGTTTTTCAAAAAACCGAAGTAGGTACATCATTTTCTGTAATACTGCGGGGGGGGGGTTGGGGTTGATGCAACTATAAGGCGCTTCTTCAAAGATTTAATTGTCCCTCTCAAGGCAGACTTCCTTGGTGTGTTAGAAGATACTGTTGGCGGGGTTTGAGTCGAAGCATCTGAAATATAATACGTACATTGTTATATTACAAGCTGCAGATTTGCAGACTTAAAATTATGAAAAAAAAATTAAAATTCAAAATGTCATTAAAAAAACTACTGTATTAGACAATGTAAAATTTGTTATAAAATTTAATTAAAACAACGAGATTGCTTCTTCTGCAGTAATGAATCAATTTACGTGTTAATCTGTGTTCTGTGTTAAAAAATATTAAATACCTGGTGACATGAATGTTGGAGAAATAGGTTGCAAGGTGTCATCGTATACATTTTGTGATGTAGGAGTAGTACTGTAGTACATTCCACATTAGCTTCATTTTCATGCAAAACAGCTAAACATATACCTGGAAAAAAAAGCACTACTTTTAAAACAGTGTTAATTGAACAGTAAAAAAGAGGGTGGTAAAAGTAAAAAAGAGTAGTCAAATGACGGAAATCAAAATTTCGTATTACTTTACATCTGAGATATATTATAACTGCTATCAGTTTGAACACATTTGTCTTTGACAAGTGGACCATCTGCTTCCACTGCCTACCCGCTTTCAGCAGGTGTTTCAGGTGTGTCCATGACATGGCATGCCAATGCTTCTTAATAATAAAGAATACTTAATTACTTCGAAGTTCAAGGTACTTTAATATTTATCATGCCACCTCATGAGTGCAATGGAACTAGAGCTGGGCCCCTCATGAACGACTCGCAAGAATGTGCCGGCACATATCACCGTGTTGTGAACGAACAATTGCAATGAACGAGCTCATAGTTCATCCCGCCATTTACACAGCGTACATACATGACAGCTTTTTAACCACTCGATTTCTTTTTACTGTGACCCAGCTTAACTCACTCAGCTCACTACACTAGAGTGAGTACATACACATGCAATAACATACACATGCAATGTGTGATTAATACTACATTACCAGATGGTGAATGAATGCTACAGTGACAGTGCTATGATCACGTCATTCAAATGAACGACTCGCTCTGAACGATTCATTTGAATGGCTGGGCGGTATGTGCCGGCACACCGAAAATGAACGAGCAACCCAGCTCTAAATGAAACTATTGCCGAACACAAAAGTATAATGTAAACATTAACAATTTAATAACACTTATCTAAGTTTAAGATTGGAGCTGCTGTTTTCTTCAATCGGTTTCTAAGCATATTGGAAAACATATTCTCGTCAAAGTACAAGCTGCATATTCTTAGGTAATTTATTATAAGATTCAGATGCTGAATATTCCATATACTCAGCAATACCTAGGTTACTTTTTCATAGAATGCATCTATACAAAAACAAAAATATATTACAAAAAAGCAGACCAATTTCTTGTTACCTATTTACTCAAACACAAACACCCGCACAGAACAGATACATAATCTGTTCAGATTACTACGGCAAAGGTTTATATTTAGTTCTAATTTATTTAGTCTTATACTGTGTTACCACATGAATTTGCAGAATAGTTTGATAGCTTGTTTTAACAATATGCCCTAGCTCGTGTTGTAGGTTAAGTTCAAGATTTGTTTGAATTAATTATTCGTATAGAAGATAATTGCTAGAGAAACCATAATATTGATAAGTACTGTGGCCCTGTTACATTAAACTTTATATTTACATACATTTTGTAACATAATTTTATATAGTTATCTAGATACATACCTTTTTATCCTTTGGGAATCTAAAAAACGTTAACCGAGTATCAATGCTGGAAGTACTCAAACAACTTTCAACTGCACAATAATATTCAGTCATTGCGTAAAATATTAAGAATAAGGAATAAATCAAAAATGCTGCTCACAAACAAGAAAATCAAAAGTTGGGTTAAACATAAAACATTAAACACGACTGGTCGAACACTGCTAACTTCTCTCGATGCACTTCAGGGGATATGCGCAAAACAGTAATTCTATTCCACGCGCATAAAAATTTAGATGGGGGTTGATTATTCACTTTTGTAGGGGAGTGAACCTACTGTTTCTTTAGCATTATACTGTGCTATTAGGATATTACCGAAAATTTATTAAAATCTTGGACAAGATTACCAAAACTCACAAAATGCTTAAAAAAATATAAAAAAATCGAATTAACACCAAAATACATTTTATGCTTTCGAATTAACCAATTTTAGCTTATCCAGATTTTCAAAAACCATTTGAATTAACAACAGACGCATCAAACTTTGCTATAGGAGCAGTACTCTTACAAGATGGTCACCTAATAGCTCAAGAACATTGAACCCAGCATAAACAAACTATGCCACAGTTGAAAAAGAAGTATTAGCTATTGTATGGAGTTGTATGAAGTATACAGGGTGGCCCACCTATCTCCGCTCGGACTGTAGCTACTAGACCAATAGAGATTAAGACAAAAAATTCTTAGAAGTAGTTTTGTCTATAATGAGCTACACTTTAAAATTGTTTTTGAGTCGTCTACAGGGTGTTGCATAATATTAGCAATAGTCTAAAATATACGGGGTGTTCAGAATCAACCACAAGATTTTGCCATTTTTAAATGGTTAATACACACTTTTTCAAATGGAACACCCTGTATGTGAGGGCATAATTTGAAAGTCTATTTAATAGGGCTTCCAATGATACAGTAATCTAATATGAATATTATTGGTTAAAATCATAAAAATCATAAGTACCTGCGATTTTACTTTTATTGACACCAACTTAAATTAAGAAAACAACAAACAACTAGTTACTAATATTTTTATGTTTAATATATTTTATTTTATAAGGTGTTCAAAATGCGTACCATTTTCGTTGATGCATTTTCGTGCTCGATCAGTTACTGAATTTCGTACTTTTAACAACATGTCTGCCGTAATGGAGCAAATGTGGAATATTCTTATTTTTATATTTTCTTTTGTAGCTGCAGATTGGGTATGAACTTTATCTTTTAGATATACCCATAAGAAAAAATCGCAAAATTTGATATCTGCGGACTAGTGGGCTTAGATTGTATACATTCTTTTAAGTCAAGAAACGTCTATTATTATTTTAACTTACATTCAGAGTACTCACTGGAAAATAATTGTTGACGTATCTACTTAAGTGGTTTATATAAATTTATTGCTATTACAAACAATACTTATTACATTATTTATTAATTACGACCAATAATGAATTATACATAAAACGGAATGACTGGCATGATATATGTTTTGTAAGTACGCTCAGAAATATGCCCAAAGGAGACATCTCAAAGTTAACTGTTTTGAAAAAGTAGGAGCGAGATTCAATACTACCGTTTCGGCAAGTTACATGAAACATAAAAGACCAGCCTCTGTAGTAACAGAAGATAATGAAATGGCGATTATGACAACTGTGGTGGAAAACCCAAATATTAGCAACAGGGAATTAAGCCAATATGTAGAGGTCTCAAGAACTACAGTATAACGAGTTTTAAAAAAGAATAAGTATCACCCTTTCCATATCCAGTTACATCAGAAGCTCCATCAGAATCCACACGATTTTGATAGTAAAGTACAACACTGCAGATGGTTAATTAACAAGGTTGATGCTTACAGCTCAATACCAAGAAAGTACCTCGCCAGGAGTCGAAGAAACCACTTCGGCGGGAGGAGTTATATTAGTATCTCGCCGTCGTATATTTATTTTTATCTAATCTTTTTCTTTGTTTATTATAACTAGTCATTATAAAAGAACAGTTGCTTATTGTATTAAATGCTGAGCTTATCAGAAAATAAGTATAAAAAGGATTAAAAGTGTAAAAGAAGGCAGATTCAAGTAATACACGCTTTAGTGAACATCATCGGGTTGAGTTTTATTAAGTTCCAAAACGTTCCCAACAGTTTCATATAAATAGATATTAATATATACAGATCAACATATTTACGTAAATAATTTACATTAACATGTTGGCTTTCAACTCACGAAAATTAAAAAAATCCCTTTAAAATAAAAATAAAATTTTTAAATTTGATATCGGTGCTATATACAGGGTGTCCACCTAGTGCGCGTAAGTCCAATATCTGGGTTAATAAAAGAGATAACTTAATTTTTTTTTCTACAGGGTTGTCTAATATCCCGAGCTGCACAAAATGAAAATATATTTACATATTCAGGGTGTTCAGTTTTTCCTGGACAGGTACCAACTTCATTTTTTTAAATGGAAACCTATATTTTTTATGGCATTATCGAATTCTACGTAAAAAATTAGTGGGACTTTGTGCATAACACTGCTATTGAAATATTGATAGTTTTCGAGATATTTGACTTTTAATTTTTTTTTCTTATGTTTCGTCACTTCTAATAGTTGACATAATTATGGTTGTATGACAGCTAGAAATTATTTTTTTTTCAGAAACTGTAGAGTGAAGATGGCTCTTTCGAAAAACGTATCAAAAGTTGACCTGCGATATACAGGGGGCAACAGAAATCGTGCCAAACCTGATGGTTTAAAATTTAAAAAATCTCGACTTTTTCAAATGGAACACCCTGTGTTTTATGATTTCATTAGATGCCTTTCTGTAGACTCTACAATTTTATAATAGCTTTCCCTATACCTAAGTTGCGTAGTTTTTGCAAAAAACCCACTTTTATGAAAAATACCCGATTTGCGCACTCCTTTGACGGAAAAAATATTGTAAGGCTATTTATTTTTATAAAATGTATTAGTTTACACTTCTTAAAATAAAAATAACTGAAAAATTTTGATAATTTCAGTTTAATAAACAAGTCTTTATGGAAAGTTATCATTTATTTGTAAATAAAAGTAAAAAATCATAAAAGCTCTACATGTAATTAAGAATTAGCAAAACTGGCGTATGCTTTAGAAGAAGTTCATGGGAATTATTTGCTAGCAGCACGTATTTACAGAGATTCCCACGTGCTGACTGTTTTGAAAATGTGAAAGAAAGATTTGAAAGAACAGCAAATGGAAATTATGAGAAAACTACCAGGAGACATGGGAGTAACAACGATAATATTTAGTTTAATGTTGTGGTTTCTGCTGTTGAAAATCCAAAAATATTAGTATCAGAAAATCAGTAGAAATCTTGGAGTTTTCAAAAGCTCGACAAATAAGATATTGAAGAAGAAGTTTCATACGTATCATATTGAAAACCAAACGGTGTTACCGTAGTTAGAAAAATTATTAGTGAAATGGATGAATATACATAGAGTATTGAAAAAAGAATACGCAATACTCATACAAGCAAGCTAACCTAAAGTAAATGCTCAAAATGTCCACCGTTGTTTTCAACACAAAGCATTAATCTACGACGAAAATGAATGTGAACATTTCTTAACATTTCGGGCGTTATGGTTAGAAACTCATTTTGGATCTTTTCTTTCAAGTCTTGCATATCCGTTGGTGGTACTTCGTATACTCGCTCCTTGATATAACCCCACAAGAAAACGTCCAGAATATTTAAATCAGGCGAACGTGCAGGCCAAGGAACTGGACTACAACAATAAAATAATCACAGTACCGCCAAAGTGGAATGTGGAGGGGCACCATCATGCTGAAACCATTGTTGAACCAAATAATCAGCGGGCATATTCTGTAGCTGCAGAAGGGGAAGTTCGTTTTGCAAAAAATGCAAATACACATTGGCATTTAAATTGCCTTCAAAAAAGTACGGTCCAACAATATGTTCTCCACAAATTCCAGCCCACACGTTCACTTTGAAACGATGCTGATTATCTAGTACCCTCAATAATCTTGGATTATTGTCAGCGTAGTGATGAAAGTTGCGACGATTGGGTAAGCATGTGTTTGAAAATGTTGATTCGTCAGTAAACAAGACATTCATAAAAAAGTTTGGACTTTCCTGAATTTTATCCAATGCCCAGTGGCAAAATTGCAGGCGGTTTAGGTGATCTTGAGGTAACAGTGCTTGATGGTTTTTAATATGATACGGATGAAAATTATTCTTCTTCAGTATCTTGTTTGTCAAGATTTTGGAAACTCCAAGATTATTACTGATTTTCCTGACACTAATATTTGGATTTTCAACAGCAGACGCCACAACATTAAACTGAATATCGTCATTGTTACCGTCATGTCTCCTGGTAGTTTTCTCATAATTCGCATTTGCTGTTCTTTCAAATCTTTCTTTCACATTTTCAAAACAGTCAGCACGTGGAAATCTCTGTAAATCTGGATTATTTGCTTTGTAAATACGTGCTGCTAGCAAACAATTCTATTCCATGAGCTTCTCCTAAGGCATAAACCATTTTCACTAATTCTTCTTTTGAATAGTTCATTGTATGCACACTTAGTACTTACTCTAAACTCGTACGTGAATATTCAGTAAAAGAAGAAATGACATGTAAACTGATTGTCACAAATTTTATTGCGTGACAGACGCTCACTGCGTTTTTCCCGAGAAAGGAACGTGCGCAAATCGGGTATTTTTCATAGAAGTGGGTTTTTTGCAAAAACTACGCAACTTAGGTATAGGGAAAGCTATTATAAAATTGTAGAGTCTACAGAAAGGCATCTAATGAAATCATAAAACACAGGGTGTTCCATTTGAAAAAGTCGAGATTTTTTAAATTTTAAACCATCAGGTTTGGCACGATTTCTGTTGCCCCCTGTATATCGCAGGTCAACTTTTGATACGTTTTTCGAAAGAGCCATCTTCACTCTACAGTTTCTGAAAAAAAATAATTTCTAGCTGTCATACAACCATAATTATGTCAACTATTAGAAGTGACGAAACATAAGAAAAAAAAATTAAAAGTCAAATATCTCGAAAACTATCAATATTTCAATAGCAGTGTTATGCACAAAGTCCCACTAATTTTTTACGTAGAATTCGATAATGCCATAAAAAATATAGGTTTCCATTTAAAAAAATGAAGTTGGTACCTGTCCAGGAAAAACTGAACACCCTGAATATGTAAATATATTTTCATTTTGTGCAGCTCAGGATATTATACAACCCTGTAGAAAAAAAAATTAAGTTATCTCTTTTATTAACCCAGATATTGGACTTACGCGCACTAGGTGGACACCCTGTATATATCGCCCACGATGCAACTGTTTTGAGACAAAGGTTCCAAATCAGTTGAGCTAGCAACTGTTTTCTAACTGCGGCAGCGTATAGTAGTGTTGAGCCGCACACGAGTCGATTCGAATGAAACTAGTTTGTAATCAGTCCCAAATCGGTTGTACGCGACCATTTTCCGCGGTCGCAGTTGCGTTGCAGCTTAAAGTTGCCTGGTGCTTACCACGTGTTATTTGTTTATTTCAAAATGAGTGATCTTAAAGAGAAAGAGAACTGAACTTAAAATTTGTCGGAGAGGTGGAGAAACACGAAGAGCTGTACAATTATAAACTTCCTGAGTACTCAAGGAAAGACGTGGCAGAGAAAGCATGGCAACAAGTGGCTGCCTAAGTGACCATCTTCTCTATGAAAGGGCTAACCATCCTTGCCAATTCCAGGTAAGATTCCTTCGACATTCGATAAAAAGCTATAAACTTTCCATCTGTTTGAGACAGTTCTTTTGCTGCTACGAAGAGCCTAGAATTCAAATTTTCCCTTATGTATGGATGGACCCAGTACTCCCTCTGTGTCCTGTTCAGTCTGCGGTATTGATAATATAATCAATGGTCTTCCTCATCTGTTTCTGAATATTCAGAATTTGACATGGTAAAAATTTTCTGCACTGCTACACCAACTGATTGAAACTGATTCACAATGAGTCGCATCAGTGTGCGTGCCAGAGTTTGATTTTGGTTGTAAACTGGTTCTAGAGTAAACTAGTTTGCAACCTTTGTCTCAAAATAGTCGCACCGTGGGCGGTCGGGTCGGCCTAAGGATGTCAATCATTAACTTAACGCAATTTCATCGGTCGTTGCTACCTTGGGGGGTAGTTCGGCCTCAATTTTGTGACCAAAATATATTGTGTATTTGTATGATGAAGAAAACAGATTAATGCAACAATTGATACTTCCACATAAATTTAATATTAACGAAATTGGCTTTAGTGTGCAAAACATAGAAAAGAATAGCCAAAAGCATAAGCAAAAGAATAGCCAAGTGTGACTTACCAATCAACTTTTATTCTAAAGTGTTTTTCGAATATCAAAAAGAAAATTCAGGTCATAGTATTAGTCGTAGTAGTAGGTCGTAAAAATTTAAAGTTGATAATATTAAAAGGACGAAACGTCGCAGGAAAAATCTGATGCCATAGATGTATAAAGCTTAAAATGTTTTTCTAAAAGTGTATTTGATTAACCATACATACAGAGTGTCCAGCCAGGATATTACACGACCCATATCTCAAAAATTACTGAGACGATTTTTCAAAAAATTTGTACGTGTAGTAAATGTGACTTCCGGTTGTACCGGAAGTAAATAACAACTTGCTTAATTTAAATGGAACACCCTGTATTTTCTCCATATTTGGATTCTACATATAATTTCAGGGCCACTTTGTATATTCCTAAAATGTAGTTTTCGAGATATACATTTTTTTAACAAAAATTTTACGGATGCGAAGAAAATTTATCAGTGAATTAGTCATTGACTAAATATCAAAAGTATTTGACTGTGAGCGTTATAAGGAAGGCGGTAGGTAATTGACGGGCCATTTTGAAAACATTTAGTTGTATACAGGGTGAGCACAGTGACAAAGGAAATTTAAAACTAAAAAAAATATATATTATCTTCAATTTGTTAAATGGAAACATCTATTTTTTTATTTTAATGAATTCTAAGCCCAAAAATATGGGTGGTTTGTATTCAGTTCCCTACCTAATCATAACGGTTTCTAAAAGTTATTAACAGAAATTCTATAAATCCAACCAAATGTTGTATATTTCCTTTCTTAATTCATTCTAAGTGGGCCATGTGAAAGAAAAAACGGTTTCTATGAATTTATCTTAATAAAATACCAAGAATATGAATATTTCTTAGAATTTGTTTGAACTGTTGAAACTGAATTTATTAAAAAAATTTATTTGCTCTAGTCTAACATAACTTTAGTCTTTATCTATTATAATTATAATTTAAAAACCATTACTTTAAGTATTACAACAATAATTGTTCAAACATCACCATTCACTTGTAAACCACTTTCGCATCTGCGATGTATAGCATCTGTTGTCACTTTTGCATAGTCTCCGGTGATACAGAATAAAAGGCTACGCGCACACTTTTATAAAAAAACCAAGGGGTGCAAGGTCTCGTGATCTTGGTGACCAACGAAAAAGATCTCTATTTACAACCTATTGATTTTCAAAATTTTCTGTGAAAATACATTAACAAGTTCTGTTTTATGTGATGGTGCCATGTTAAAACGATACTATAATTTGGATTGTTAATTATTTGACAAATATTTAATGTATTGAACTTTTAATTAATTTAAAATGTTTAAATAGTCTTCACTTAAAATGAAAATTATTGTTGGAGACAATATTGAAAAAGAGAATTATTAAATTGGTAAGATCCTCCCATATCTAACCAGTTAAATTACTGTAATAAAATTTCAGATAAAAGATAATTTATTAGGAAATTTCGTTTCCTAATAAAATGAGGATTTACCTACATTGAAACAATAATGTAAGTTATGTCGGTTGAATAATCTATTTTTTGTAAATTTAGATTCAACAGTTCAAACAACGTCTAAGAAATCTTCATCTTCTTGGTATTTTATTAAAATAAATTCACAGAAACTGGTTTTTCTTTAACATAGCCTAGTTGGAATTAATTAAATAAGGAAGCATATAATTTTTTGGATTTATAGAATTTCTAATAATAAATTTGAAACTGTCATTAGAATATTTGTAGACTTTGCCGTTATTAGTAGGTATAGGGAAATCAATACAAACTACATATGTACAGGGTTTTTCAACGAACAGTAGCCACCCTTAATAACTCAGAAACGGAGGGTAGCAGAAAAATTTCCAAAAACAGGTCGATTTTTATTTCAAGGGGCACACATTTCCATATTACTGAAATTTTTACAGGGTGTCCCAAAAAAGAGATATTTACCACAACTTAGATTTTTTAAATGGAACACCCTGTGCATTTTTACAGATTTGGATAGAACGTTGTCTAACGAATACGTTGATATAGGGTTTGATGGATCTATCTCTAATAGTGAGGGAGATATATCTTAAAGAATGTTCCATAAGCATAATGGGTTAGAAAGAGAATATCGATTCATTGCTTTAGGCTACAGCCGTTACAAAGTCTTTCTCTAACACATTGCTCTTATGGAACACTATTTGAGGTATATCTCACTCACTATTAGAGCTAGATCCATCAAACCCTATATCAACGTATTCGTTAGAGAACGTTCTATCCAAATCTGTAAAAATGCACAGGGTGTTCCATTTAAAAAATCTAAGTTGTGGTAAATATCTCTTTTTTGGGACACCCTGTAAAAATTTCAGTAATATGAAAATGTGTCCCCCTTGAAATAAAAATCGACCTGTTTTTGGAAATTTTTCTGCTACCCTCCATTTCTGAGTTATTAAGGGTGGCTACTTTTCGTTGAAAAACCCTGTATATTTTTGTCCGCACCTTGTATACCACTATATATTTTTTAATTGCCCGTTAATTACCTCCTGCCTTCTTTTCATAACCTTACTTTTTGTATATGTGTCTCTAATTTTAAAATGTGCCTCCACATCCTCATTGCCATTCCCCCAACAGTTTTTTTGTCCGGTAAAGCTATATAAACCTATAAAGAAGAAGTGAGTGTTACACCTCACAATATTTTCGAATAGACTGAAGTAAATCACAGTTTATAGTGGAGTAAAATCGGCTCTCAATTATGCCGTTTTTTTTTATCTAAGGTATAACCAAATGAAGCCTTTACTATCTTGTAGAGGGACAATTTGTCCATCTGAAATGAACTTCTACAACTTTTTTTAGTAGGGCAGAATTTTGTAAAATTCTGCCCTAGATAAAGATACTAGATAGAAAATAGATACTAAAAATACTAAAATATTTTTTTTTGTTTTAAATATATTTTGTTAGGAGAAAAAAATACATATTCAACATCTAACAAAATAGAAGGCATATAGAATGAGCATTGCTTATTTACTCTTTTTGTTTAAATGTTCCGTCTGATGCATGTGTTTTGTTGTTGATAAACCATTTTAAAATAAATTTTTTAATTATATTATTGTAGCAACCGCGTAATAGTTATGAAAGATATGTCGTACGTACTTTAAATTTCGAAGGAAGTTCGCCTACTATAACTTATAAATATATCTAGAAAAGAAATAGTTTTCCAGCTGGAAATCTAGGATATTACTAGAAATACGCCTTTTTCTGTTTTTCCATTGTACAATAATCATTAATAACATTTTACAGAACAACTTGCTTAAGTTTAGAAGTATTTTATATTTATATAGATACTGCTAACGCATATAACTTATTACTAATTAAATGTTTCTTGAAAATTGACAGTGCATTCTCAGTTTACAATTTATTTAAAAATTCAGTGTAAAGAATATCATCAATGTGAATATAATTTTATTTTAATACTTTCTATGTAGCCTTGAAGAAGATGTATAGTAAAAAAATTAAAATTTCAGCAATTTAGCGTTTTATATCGCTAATGTCTTGTATTGAATAAGTATATTAATTTTATTAATGTAACAGACACAACTAATTCAGAAATATTATTATAATAGACATTATGCTTACCTAACACTAGGCGTGCAAAATTAATAAGAAGAAAAAAGAAGTCATGGAGATAAGTGAGATGCGATCTAATTCTGATGCGGGCTCAGTGAAAGGCGGAGGCTAGTCAAAAATGAATTTGTTTTATATTTAATTCCGTATTTCAGTTAAAATTATGATTTTCGACATCTAAGCATATAAGACAAGAAGAATGAAAGAATGAAAGTTTTGCAATTTAAAGAAAATACAATGTGAAGTATAAAATTGTTAAATTACAATTAGATCCTTGAGAAGTTCTAAGGGAGATAATTAAATACCTATTTAGATTTGTTCTTCCTTTAAGAGATAATACAATTTGTGATTTTTGAAACTTTGTACAAAATTTATTTCAAATATTTGGTAGGTACATAAAAATATTAGTTCGTTAGTCCTCCATGTGTTGGCATTATCTCGTTTTTTAATAATACTATCCCCAGCAAACACAATTACATCTAGTAGCATATATGGTACATTGAGAGCGTTACTGCGATTTTCAATTTTATAGACCAAACGTGTTATGAATACGTCGCCGGTACTACCAAATGTCCGCCGCACGCGCGCATAGTGTGTATGTAATTAGCATATATGATTATTTAAGTCACCATTACCTCCACAATGTATATCGATGAGATATAGGCATTTTGATATAGATATTCTGCAATCGACATGATGTCAATTGTCTATACGCAGTTTTATGTTATCAGTACATTGATCGCTTAAAGTTACCCTGTATGTATCAATTTCTATTATCAACAGAAGGTAGTGAATTTTACATCTACTGTATGTTAAGTATTTTACGTACATGGTATACTTACCTATATACATCTTTCTTTATACAGGGTGTCCCAATGTGAGCATACAAAAATTTACCAGGGGGTGGATCAGACCAAAATAAGAATAAAATTCTTGTAAAAAAATTTCCTTGATGCATGCCTAACGGGTTACAGGGTGTTATTTTGGAAAAAAAACAATTTTCCTCAATAACTTAAAATAATTTTTGGGTGACGTGTACATCTATTAAAGGTCATTAAAACTACATGGTGTTTGTTTAACTCTGACGCCTGTGGCGACCCAGGCCTACTCTTCCTTATGACTTTCTTCGCATATATTTTTCTGCAAAAAGGAATGTAGTCTGTACTTTACACTCAATTTACTCGAAAATGGTTGATTTTAGAGCTGTATAACAAGAGCACCTTTTTTGTTCAGAATTGGTACCCGATTAAGGAAAACTTAGTCAATTCACGAAAAAGAAGGATATGCAAGAATTATGAAGACAAAATCATAAGGATGAGTAGGCCTAGGCCACCACAGGTGTCAGAGTTAAACAAACACCATGTCGTTTTATTGACCTTTAATAGATGTGCACGTCACCCAAAAATTACCTAAGTCTACGAAACGGTTTTTAAGTTATTGCGGAATTTTTTTTTCCAAAATAGACCCTGTAACTCGTTAGGCGTGCATCAGAGAATTTTTTTTATAAGAATTTTATTCTTATTTTGGTCTGGTCCACCCCCTGGTAAATTTTTGTACGCTCACACTGGGGCACCCTGTATAGGAATTAAGCCAAAAAGTTAACTAAGAGATAAATTATTAATGAAATTATCAGTTACATTGATAATTTCATTAATAATTTATCTCTTGGTTAACTTTTTGATTTAATACCTATAAAAGAAAGATGTAAACAGTTAAATAAGCCAATAAATAATATTAAAAATATACTATAAATAGTATATTATACTATAAGGGACAGAAATGCGTTATTTTGGCAGAGGTGCAATTTGAAGCCCGAGGGCGAAGCCAGAGGGCTACAATGCACCGAGGACAAAATAGCATTTCTCCCGAATGGTATATACTATTTTTTCCACGGTCTGATTAACTTAAAAACACATATTTTGTTATTATGAAGTAAGTAGCACCAGAATTATTGTATTCGGATTTGAGCATTTATTTAGTAGTCGTTGAGTTATTGTCATAACTACAAAATAAACAAACAAAAAGAATTGTCAAATTAAGATGTTAGTTTGGTTTAGTTTACAGTTTGTTTAGTGCACAATGAATAATTGTGAGTCGGAAGAGATTGTGGAGGCTGCAAATATTGCAATAAGCAATTTGTTACCTACGAAGTTAAGATCTTTATACGATATAGCTTACAATCGGTTCAAAACGTGGTGCGCCGAGAAAAATATTCAAGTATACAGCGATAATGTTTTGTTGGCATACTTCAGTGAAAATGCAAAGAATTACAAGTCTTCCACATTATGGGCGCAATATTCTATGGTTAAGTCATGCTTGATAATTTACGACAACATAGATATAAGCAAATTCCCCAAACTGATCGCATTTTTGAAAAGAACCGGTGACGGATATCAAGCGAAAAAATCGAAAATATTGACAAAGGGTGAAATCGACCGTTTTCTATCAACTGCAGATGACAAAGAATTCTTAATGATTAAGGTAAGATTACTTTTGTTGTTAGGTATTTCAATTATTTAGTATTTTGATTTTTTATAGGTTGTATTAATTCTGGGGATTGCCGGAGCTTGTCGAATTGTTGAACTAGTCAATTTAACTGTAGATGATATTGAGGATGTAGGCTCATCCTTGATTGTAAAAATTCCAAACACTAAGACAAAGATTCCACGAACCTTTGTGGTTACCGATGTGGGAAATATGCTTGAATTTTATCGAAAATACCTGTCCCTTCATTCTCCCCACGTCAAGCATAAGCGCCTTTTTTTGTACTACAAAGCAGGAAAATGTAGTTCGCAGCCAGTTGGCAAGAATACCATCGGAAAAATTCCTAGTGTAGTAGCTTCGTATTTAAAATTACCTGATGCTGCATGTTATACTGGTCACTGCTTACGAAGATCTTCAGCGACATTACTGGCAGATGCTGGTGTGGATATCACGACAATAAAGCGTCATGTTGGTTGGAAATCAACGACAGTCGCTGAGGGTTATGTCGAGAACTCCATTGAAAATAAGACCAAAATTGCTAATCACGTTTTAGTAGGTACCACCACTAGCGCAATCACAAAAACTTTAAATGTAAGCGAAAGTAATATTCCTTCTAATATTAATTTTGAAAATTGTACAAATGTTACATTTAATTTAAATGTCAATAAATAATTTCAATGTTACCTCTTTTTTTGCATGAAAAACGTTCTCCGTAATGTAAACTCCCTTGGGAGCATTATACTCCCTTGGGAATAATCTACTACTTCTGTTTCAATTTTGATGTCATAGAAACTGATTTCTACTCCCGACCGTGGAAAAAAATACTTACCTATACATGGCTTTCTTATTGACATCAACGATTTACTAGATTTTTTATTTGCAGTACCTATACTTATCTGTACTTCCCACATCCAGTAGACAAGGTAATTAAATGTCTGATGAACATGATCCGTTATGGAGGTAAAAGATGCTAGGATAGTATGTAATTGAAACGTCGTATGTCTTCCATAGAATATTTCGTACTGTTTATCAAATATACTAAGCGGAACTTTCTACGGAACATTAGAACATTATTGTGCTCTACCAATTACTTTTACTCTTTTTGAAGAGCGGCTCTTTAGAAAGTTTTTATAAATCTTGTAATTTTTTATATCTAACATACCTACTAGACTGATATACATGGATCAGTGACTTACAATTGAGTCAGGAAAAATAAAATTTATTGTGTACCATTTAAGTCCATTCTACATAAAAAATTATGGAAAAAGTTCTAATGTATAACATACCTATTACCTCACTTAACTTTAGGAGATGCATAGGTGTTTAGGATCAGGCAACCTGATCTAGCCGATTAATTCCCAATAAACAAAACTAGTACAGGAATTCTTGAAGAAATTTTTTTGTAGAAATATACTTCTTATGGGACAATTCTTAATATCTGTGGTAATTATGACTGTCAGCAACAAACATGTTCTTAAATATATATTGATGTCCAACTCATGGATGAAATGTAGTATAGAGTATAAAATATGATAAGAATTTTTTTAAATTTACAGTAAAAAGGTTTATAACTTCACAGCAAATACTTTATTTATGCTAATGTAAATAATCTTTTTAACTTCCATAAATACTTTTTCTATAATTCACTTGATGATATCCCATAATACGTATATACAGTGAAACTTCTATACATGCATGCTTATGGGAAGTTTCAACAAAAACAATCCACTGTAAAACAGTTCTTTGTAAAATTTCTGACGGGTCAATTTATTTTTAAACCAATAGTCGATATGAAATTCACAATGTAACCTCCACTCCACCTCTTTTTAAATTGAATGCATGTACGCATGTAAATTGTTACATGTATTTTGTAGATTTTAATAGAATCACTTCCACAGATAGGTACAGTGAGTGATAAAAGGGTACCTATATCTTTAAGAGATATGACCAAAAGAGTATAACATACCTATAGGTAATACATTTGAATTATAGGTATAACACGGGTTTGAATATTGTTATTGTTGTTGTTAGGCTAGACTTCATTTAACACATTTCTCTTATCAAACTTTACTTAGGACCAGTCTACCTCTAGTTTAAATTGACCCATTAACCTCCAAATCTGTTTTCAAGAGAATACAGCCTTCACTGTGGGAAAGTGTCAAAAAAAAGGTTGAAATATACTTAAGTACTTTGTAAATTTCATATCAGTATTACTTTAAATAAAGATTGACATGTCAGAAATCTTTACAAAGCACTGTATTCAAAGTTGTTTATGTAGAATGAACCGTTTTCATTGAAACTTAGACCACACCTTTACAAGTAGCTACTACAAAAGTATTTTAAAGAAGTATCAGTGTAAATATCATAAACTAAAGAACTCCTTTAAAATAACGTTATATATATTATATTGACCAAACATTTATTATAACTTGTTAACAATATAACATAAAAATGTTTACTATATAAAACGTATTAGCACTTATTATTGCTACTATATCTTAATTCTTAATTTTTGATCTGACAAAGCAACGTTAAATGTCCAAATTGAAAACTGAGATTTTAATCTTACTTACAGAGAAAATTACGCCACACATCATTTGCGAATTTTATATTATCACAATGGTTGATTTTTGTTTACAGTATTTGTTAGTTTCTTGAACGATGTGGTTTTCTAGAGAATTCTCGTTTTCTTTTTGGTGAAACATCATCCGCATCACTGTTTCCGTACTATCTGGAAACAAAAGAGTTAGCTCACTTTATATAATAAAGCCAATTGAGTATTACCGCTATATTCGTCAGAAGTAGTGGACTAGTGGACTGCTGAATATTGCCTCCACTTGTGTTACATTATTGAGCACTGTTTCTATTTGCAATAGATGACTTTGTACATCTTGACTTGCTCTATCTTGCTGAACACTGTACAGTTTTAATAGGTTTTATACCTAGGTAGCTGCCAGCCGTCCATATATTTTTATTTGCAGTAAACCCATATTTCAAATCTACAATAAAAAATAAAATGAACCTTCATAACCTCAAAAGCTTGTAAACATTTTCCTCACCTTCGTTTGACGAATTTATTAGTTATTAGGATCCGACCATGCAGTAATTTAAGAATATGTTTCCCTCTAGATTCCAATCAAATAATTAATATTTTGGATATTACTAATAATAATAATGTTATATAAAAAGAACATAAATCCTCTGTAGATACACTTTGTCCTTGTACTATAATAAATCACGTCGCCTGCTCCGAAAAGTAGTCAGGACCAGGCGACTTGATTACTTGATCCTGCCGATATGCTATTATGCTTGTAGGTATGGTCATGATACAAGTTGTATCATGGGTATGGTAGAGGCACTTGCAGGTACTTGTAGCACAGCATATAAAACAATTATGCTGATGCTGATCTTGTATAGTGATAAGTGAGAAAACATAACCTAAAACGCAAAAATGTATAATAGACAACTATAATTTAGTCTGTATACTTCTCTTTAGTACGACTAAAAGTCGTACATGTTGTGTTTACCAACGAACATATAAAATTATTTTATAATGCTAAAGCATCATCATTACTAAAATTTGGTTTATTTGGTTTCGCTTCACGCTTCACATCATACCATAGAAAATAAAGTAATAAACTAGGTACTTAATTTTCTATGCATCAGATCAGACAGATAAATTTTAAAACAATCCCAACAATCTAAAATACGGAGTTGTTTCTACCGTGAATTCAAAGAGAAATTATCTTGATTTTTAGACCACAGATTATAAATAGTTTTCAGACATTTGAAACCTCCACTAATAAACCACTAATACCTCCTAAATGGTACCTACAGTAGCTTTATACAGTATAGTATTATTTTACGTAAAAATATAAGAAGTATTCGCATAATCTTTCTTACCTTACTTATTTCACTCAAAATAAATGCCAAAACTGACAAAATTTTTAAACGTTGAACCGTTGGAAAGTAGAAAATCTTTGTAAATGGAGATCACGCACTGAATTTAGATGTTGTATCATGGATAATGTCAAGATCAAAATGGCGATGTACAATTCATATACTTACCAGCAAGTCTTTTTGTGATATATACCATTAATGATAGCATGCAAATGTATCTGACATGTGAAACATTTTATATACATTGTACATGATTAATACTAATGTTAAATCAGTTACATCCAAGGAACAGCATTTTGTTATCATACCATGTATATATATATAGTTACATACATACCTTGTATATAATTAGTCGTACCGGAAATAAAAACAATTTTATGTACCTTGTATATTGCGCACGATATGTTAAAAAAAATATAAATCTAGGCTGTTTATGGTAGGTACGTAAGTATAAGTACGTAATTATGTGATCTATAAAGTATATACAGGAGATATAGAAATCACACGATTGTTTACTGGGATCCTTTTGTTCAGTATGATTTTTTATTTTCCGGATTATAAATTACTATTACATGAGCTTAAATTTTATGTAAGTTTGTCAAAATCCCGAATTGAAATGATCAAGAATATTACGGGTGTTCTATTTAAAAAAAAAATGGGATCATTTGCGTTGACAAGTTGCGAAATAACAAAGTTATATGCATGAGCCAGTATTTTGTGACATCCGGTATATTAAAATGCACGTATGGAAATATCCTTTTGACATCACGTAGACGTGCAGCTCATACAGCTATTATGTAAAAGACACAAGTGAAAATAATTTAACTTTTCCCTTTGCAAGGTTTACAAGCTTCTTACCTCGACATACAAATATTTAATCTAAAAACACATCATTTGCCTCCATAAGCATCTTCCACAGACAGATTCCGAGATGGCTGACATGCATTTTATTTATGGACTTGCTGACGGCCATGCATTAGAAGCTAGGCGACTGTACATTGAACGATTTCCTAACCACATTTTATATACAGGGTGTTTCATAATATATGCGCAGGACTTCAGGATGTTATAGCTCGTCCAAAAATATGAAAAAAGTTCCTATTAACTTACCCTCTAAAATGCACCATTTTAGAGATACAGGGTGTTGAAATTGAAAAAAAAATTTCGTTTTTTGCGAATATCTCCGTAACCGTTTATCGTACAGAAAACAGCTTTTGTAAGCATTTTCTACTCATAATAAACTATGTTTTGTGCGGAAATTTTTTTTTTAAGTCATAATTGGTGAAGGTTTTGAAGGGGTAGTGGGTGTTTTTCTCCCCAACTTCTACGCTACTGAAAAAAGTACGATTTTGAGAGGCCCATTTCAACCGCAAATGTTTTCTACACAAAAAAGGTACCCTTGGTCATAAGCTCTAAAGTCAATCGTTTTAGAGAAAAATCAACTTCTATGTTTAAAAACATGGTCAATTTTTTTAAATAAAATTTTTCTCTTACTAATTAAACAAAATTTATTTAAACGTTAGAACCAGTAATGAAACCAAACGTTAACTTCATAATTGAAAAATTAAAAAAAAATGAAAAAATGATACAAAAGTTGTCTTTTCAAAATTCCCCAAACCGTAAAGGTAAAATTGACCATGTTTTCAAAAAAGTGACCATGTTTTTCTGTCCTTTCTGTTCATGGTGCGTGAAGGTTGTGTGTTAAGTGCTGTGTTGAGGATTTACAGGTTTACCAAGCGATTCTTTTTTTTTTACCGTTTTTAGGGGTTGTTCTAAGGTATGGTACTGTCGTAGTTCCTACCTTACTGTTATTGGGAGGACGTTTTGATTTGTGAATTACTTTGTTAGCATCACAGTTGGCATACTACATTTATACGAATACTGCCGCCAGTGGCGGATCACTTTTACCTGCTACCATGTCAACTTGTTCATCCTGTACTAGGACCAAGAACGAGGGTCTTGTTGGTTGTGAGGGATCATGTCACAAATGGTTCCATTATTCTTGTGCTGGCCTTTGCAACGCTGAATTTGGTATGCTCTCGAAATCTAAGAGTTTGTTTTATCTTTGTGAGGAGTGTCAGCGGCGTTGTGATATTGTTGATAAGCCCCAAGCTGAATGTTACTCGAAAAACCTCACTGATATCAATGATAATATATCCAAAATAACCTCTGAGATACATAACCGCCTTGATGTTTCACTTGCTGGCTTCTCATCTGAAATTGAGAACTTCAAATCTGCGATGCTCAAATTAGTTAGAACTGAGTTCAATACTATTATTCAGACTGCCTTAGAGAAACTTATTACTCCTAAATTGGATGAGCTAAAGCCAAACGTCTTTGCCGTGTCTACTTCTGCCGTGTCTAGTTCGGGTCAAATGAAGTCATATGCCTCGGTAGTAACTCCGCCAACCCCTTCTATCTTCATAAAACCTGTGAATAAACAATCTGTATCGGCAACTAAATCAGATATGTTAGAGAATATTAACCCGATTAACTCT
Source organism: Pogonocherus hispidulus (assembly GCA_963924545.1). Lineage (NCBI taxonomy): Eukaryota > Metazoa > Arthropoda > Insecta > Coleoptera > Cerambycidae > Pogonocherus > Pogonocherus hispidulus. The sequence continues at coordinate 36,709,997 of OZ004695.1, forward strand.
AATATAAACCTCAGCAAAGTTAGGAGTGCCAAGGATGGAGGTCTAGTTATTTCGTGTAATAGCTCTGAAGATTCCATGAAGTTTAAAGAGTTAGCGGCTCAGAAGCTCTCTAATAAATATGTAGTAGAAGAGTTAGCCACCCTACATCCTAGAGTAAGAGTTGTTGGTATAACTGAAGAGCTGGACAGTGAGACTATTCTTAAATTTTTGACTATGCAAAATAAACATGTAATTACTGCAAATAGTATATGTAAAGTTGTATCTATTAGTAGATTAAGGAAACATAGTGGAATTTTCCAGGCTCTTCTACAAGTTGACAGAGTTACGTACTTCCAAATTTTAGAGCAAAGCAAATAATTTGTAGGCTATGACTATTGCAATGTTTTTGATGCCATTGAAATGAGAAGATGCTTCAAATGTAACGGTTTTAACCATTTGTCTAACAAGTGTACTCTCCAGAATGATATCTGCCCCCGTTGTTCACAATGCCATAAAGTATCAGATTGTAAATCTCAAGATCTATGTTGTATTAACTGTGTGAATTATAACAAGGGACATAAAGATGCTGTAGTTGATATTAAACATGCAGTGTGGGAGAAAACGTGCCATGTCTATAAACTAAATTTATGCAAATTTAGGAATAATATTTTAGGTACGCAATAGCAATTATCCTCCGTCTATGATATTCCTACAAAAAAAGACATAAATACTAAGGCGCTGTTATCAGATTGTACTCTTCAACCTATATCTTTTTATTTTCAGAATGTACGCGGCCTAGGCACAAAAACCAAAGGTTTGTATACTAATAGTGTCATTGACATGTGGGACTGTATTGCCTTAGTGGAAACATGGGCTCATTCAGGAATATCTGATACGGAGTTATTCGACATAAATTTATACGATGTATTTCGCGTAGACAGAAATTTTGAAGCAACTAATAAAACTCGCGGAGGCGGTGTCCTGCTTGCTACTAATAAGAAACTTAATGCCTGTCTATTTGATATCCACACAGTGTGCCCGAACTTAAATAGCGTCAGTCTTATAGATGTTGTAGCTGTAATAATTCAATTTCCTGATAAATCTCTTTTAGTTTTGAATTTATACGTTCCTCCAAACGCTACTAATGAAGACTATGAGGTTCTATTTGACAGTATTGAGTCAATGTATGAACTGTATGGAAACTATATTATTATCCTGGGCGATTTTAATATAACCGAGTACTTCTCTGGTGCGCCTACCCGCAATAATAATAATTTGCAATATTTCATGCAATTTTATGACTTAGTTCAGTATAATAGGGTTGTGAATGCCAATAATAGAATACTGGATTTAGTATTGGCAAATGTTACGTGTGATATTCATAAGTCAACTTCAGTCCTTATACCTGAAGATATACATCACCCTGCGCTTTCTATAAACTTGTCAGTACCACGTTCAAAAATAAACAGCTTTCCTATTAACACTGAACCTACTTTCAATTTTAGGAAAGCAAACTTTCAAGAGTTGTATAGAGCATTAGCTTCGCTTGATTGGACCTTTTCGTCGGACGAGCTTGATTTGGCTATTACCGAATTCTATGACAAAATATATGCCGTTTTTACTAGGTATATCCCTATGAAGGTACCGTCTCGCAAACACTACCCGCCGTGGTTCAATTTAGATATCATTAAGCTCCTAAATAGCAAATCTCGATCCTGGAAGAAATATAAGAAGTCTAAATGTTAGGCCGAGTTTAACAATTTTAAACGTCTCAGAGCTCGACTTAAACAGACATCTAATGAAGCCTATAATAAATATATTTCTGATGCCGAAAATTCTATAAAAAATGATCCTAACAAATTTTGGACTTACATTCATTCTAAACAGAATTCTTGCTCTATGCCTAACTCTATGAACTATAACAAAAATCTTATTGAAAATCCCCAAGACATCGTCAACAATTTTGCTTCATTCTTTTCAGCCGCTTTTATTAAATCTAATGAATTCAAACCGAAAAACAGTTGTTGTAGCAATAATCTTTCCATCAAGGAATTTAGTGTAACTGAGGTATTCGATGCTATTAAAAAATTAAAGCCTAAATTGACCGCTGGACCAGATTCCATTCCCGCTTTTATAATTAGAGACTGCGCCGCCGTTTTTTGCAATCCTTTGTGTACCATTTTTAATATTGTCCTCAAAACGGAAACTTTTCCTGAAATCTGGAAACAATCGCAGATATGTCCAGTGTTTAAAAAAGGTTGCAAACATGACATTGAGAATTACCGCCCGATTGCAATATTATGTAATTTCTCAAAAGTACTTGAATCCTTGATACATAATTATATTTCCTTCCACACTAAAGCTATGGTCGTATCTGAGCAGCACGGATTTATGCAAGGGAGGTCCACGGTATCGAACCTTCTGACGATTACACAGGATATAGCTGAAGCTTTAGATCGGAGAAGTCAGGTGGATGTTATCTACACTGACTTTTCCAAAGCATTCGATAGGTTAGACCATGGTATTCTACTGAATAAATTAGAGACATTCGGAATTAGTATTGCCCTACTGAATTTATTTAATTCATATTTATCTTATCGGTCCCAATTCGTGAAATACCGTGGTTTTAAATCTGCAGATTTTTCTCAATCATCGGGTGTTCCACAAGGATCGATACTTGGACCACTATTTTTTGTGCTTTTCATAAACGATATTGTAAATGACCTCAATGTACACTACTTAATCTATGCTGATGACATTAAACTTTACTGGTGCATGAAATCTGAAGATGACTGTATCAGGGTCCAATATAATCTTGATATACTTAATACGTGGTGTGTTGATAACAGTTTACCGCTAAACCCCTCTAAGTGCAGTGCCATGTCCTTTTCGCGTAAAGTTAATTCTACAATCTTTGATTACTCTATACATTGTATTAGCTTAGAGAGACCAGAATTTGTTAAAGATTTAGGTGTAATCTTCGATCAGCGACTAACTTTCGGTAAACACGTTCAGGAATGTTTGTCTGGTGCCCACAAAAATTTGGGTTTTATATTGCGAAACAGCAAGGATTTTAAGGAATTACATACACTGCGTACATTGTTTATAACTTTTGTTACGCCCAAGTTAGAATACGCATCCTTAGTTTGGAGTCCCTGTTGTTTTGTGCACATAACAGCTCTTGAGAGAGTACAACGGCGGTTTTTTAAATCTGCAACCTACATCCTGGAGGGTACCTATCCAACTAGGGGAACTCCGCAGGAGTTGTTCCTAAATAGATTCCAGATGAGTAGCTTGGTAAAGAGACGACAAATGTTTTCAACCATTTTCTTATACAAGATTATCAATAACCGAATAAACCGTCCCAATATTTTATCTCGTATTCCCCTTCATGCTCCAAGAATAAATGCAAGGACAAATAATGTTTTCATGGTTTCCACAGCGCGTACCAACATATTAAGCTCTTCTCCTCTGCATCAAATGATTGCCAATTACAGCGATCTAGAGAACAGGCTGGATATATTCAACTGTAAAATATCTGATATAAAAAATATGTTCTGATAACTCTCTAAACTTAAGGTTTTATTATTTCAGTGTTCTTATCTTTTTTCTTTTATTATCTGTTTTGTATAGCTGAGTGTTTCTCTTACCCCAACCTTAATCTTATTAGTTTGTCAATGTTATTGAGTATTTTAACTGTTATTTTTGTGATTGTACTACTATTACTATTGTACTAGTTCTGAAATGTTATTTTTTACATTGTATGGAGCTGATATTTATCCTGTTACTGGGTTCTTCCCGTTGGATGAATTTAAAATAAATAAATAAAATAAATAAATAAATAAGGGCCAAAGAGATTTCCATTGTAGATCCCTATCCAAATGTTAATACTAAATTCTTGTTAAAACTTTCGTGGTTTGATTTCATGTGGATTTTCATATGCCCATACATGTTGATTGTGAAAATTTACAATACCTCGTCGAGTAAAACATGACTCATCGGTCCATAGAATATTTCTTAAGAAATCCTCATTGTTGTCCAGAAGCGACCTACAAAATACCATCCTGTATTCTTACTCTCCTGGATGTAAACCATGGACAGGTTGGAGATGAAAAGGATGTTTAAAATAGTGGTTTTAGGAGTTCCAGTGGTTCGACTCACTCTTCTTTGACTTGTTCTCGGATCTCTGTTAAATTCACGCAGTATACGATTATTTCTTCTTACGGTGTTAATATTATGACGATTAGGATTCCTAGGTATGGGCACAAGTTATATATCTTTACTTGTGGTATGGGCCTTAATCCTTGATTAATGAATTGATTGTGCACATTTGAAAACTATAAACATACTGTTAAGAATACTTCTACTAAAGCCTTATATTACTTACATAAGTGAGATTGCATAGGAACTTAGCTAAGTTTGACATCAACACAAAATTTGATAAAAAATCAAAATTATTTGAACACTAACACATGACATTAAAAAGTTATTATTGGCAAAAAATTATCACAGATTTACATGTTTAAGTTTTAAGGATGAGAGCAGACAAATTAAAAAGTATGTTACAGCAACTAGTTGCACATTTCTTAGACCAAAATGGAGTGATGACTGAATTTGAGATGAAAGACAGATGACACAGAACCACAGACTACAGAAAAATGGAATGTCAAAAATATGGAAAAGTTCGGATGTCTTAAGTGACATTGAGGTCAGTGGGGTTCACTGGTCTATGATAACTGAAATTTAATAAATTTGTAAAAATAATGGACAAATTGTCCATGTCAGATCTTTTGTTAATATGGTTATTTTCTTTAAAAATGCATCAAATTTCCAAAAAAAGTCTTTTTTCTAAGTTACTCTCAGTAAAAAGAACACTAATGTCACTAAAATTAATGTTGTGTTGCAAGTCATTGGCATGTTGGGCTAACATGCAAGTGTATTTATTTAATCTAATGTCACTTTTATGAGATGTGATTCTATCTTTTAATTTCCTTCCCGTTTGTCCGATATATATGCCTTCGCATTCGTTACAGCTTAACTTATACACCACATTTGACTGATGCAAAATGGGATCTTTGTCCTTTAATTTTGAAAAGATATTGGAAATTGAAATTTGATTTTTAAAAGCTATTTTAATATTGGGAATTTCAGAAAATATTTTTTTTAATTTAAATGAAACATTATCAATATACGGAATTGAGAGATATGTAAACTTGTTTCTTAGCATGTCCATAGGAACCGCGCCCCCACCCTGACCCAAAAGCGAGGGATGTAGCACGTTATCTCTGCTTCTATTGAATAGTAGTTTGTTGATAAGATTTTTGGGATATCCACTTTGAAGAAAAAGAGACGATAGTTTTCTTAAACCTTCTAACACCCTCGTAGGGTGTGATGTGAGTACTACTCTATTTTTCATACGCAATACCATATTGATTTTTTGTTGAAAAGGGTGGTACGACTCAAAATGTAGGTACCTCCCTGACGATCCAGGTTTTGTATACCATGACGTACGAAGTGTGTTATTTATAGTCCTTTGGACTTTGGTATCTAAGAAGGGGACACAGTGGTCAGTGTCTTCCTCTTCTACTGTAAATTCAAGATGTGAATCATAATTGTTAAAGACCTTAACAGGTGTTCTTTGCCATCTATGGGTATACTAAGAATGATATCGTCCACATATTTCTTCAAAAAGGGGATCTCAAAATCAATTTTACTTAAACTTTCATTAATTAAATCATCCATCACATATTGGGAAAAGTGATTTAACATCTAAACTAACTATGATATAATTATCCGGTAATTGAAAATTGTTAATAAATTGACTAAATTGAAAGGAATCAGTTACAAAAAAAGCATTATCTTTTTTATAAGCTCGTGTTAAAATATCTGTTATCAATTGTGCTGCACCTCTGTTAGGACTATGTACTCCAGAGATGATGGGTCTTAGCGCTAATTGGGGTTTATGAATTATGGGTAAACCATAAAATTTGTTAACTACACCATTGTAGTTTCTGTGCTTTTTTCCCTCCTCTCTCTCGAGATCATTTTCCTTTTTTCCAAATTAGAAATAAGTTCATTAGATTTGACTTGAATTGAAGATGAGGTATCCCTTGGTAACTCAGCATAATAATCTGTGTCAGAAAGTATATCCGTTGCAAGCTGATGGTATTTAATCTTACTTAAAATAGTAGTGACTTTCATCTTATCAGACTGAATCACCAAAAGATCGGGGTTTTGCTTTAAAAAAGACCTTGTTTTGAAAAACAGTTTCTTAAAAGGGTCCAGGTCTTGGCCAACTTCTTGAACGAAGTTCGTCAAAACATTTGTGGCCCTGGCTAATGCTAGATGTCTATTATTAGACTCAACTATTTTATCTGCAATACAGTTAACATCTGAAAGAAGTTTTGGAATATTTATATCCTGGAATATTTATATACTAAATTTTGGTCCTAAGGCCAAAAAGTTTTTTATATCTGAAGGAATTTGGACATCTGTAAGGTTTCTGAGCCAGTGATCTGGTGTCACCAATCTTTCATTTTGTGAATTAAATAAAGAATTGAATTTATGAAAATTAATGTTCTTGATCTTGAAAAACCGCTTGTTATAACCAATAGACTGTTTTCTATAAAAATCAACCAAGATGTTGTAAGGAAGAAGTGTGCTAACAGTATTTTTTAATTTAGCAAACTGTTGTTCAAGTCCAAGGACAGTGTTACATGTGATTTTTATCTCTAAATTAAGAATTTTGTTCCTCAACCTTGCATTGAATTTGCTGACTTCTCTTTGTGTCCTTCCTGTCGCAGTCGCTGTGAGGGTGACCATGTTTTTTATCCCATTGGAAATATGCTTCGGAAAAATGTTGGCATGTCTGCATTTGATTAAAAACGTTCTTCTGTTGCGAAACTTAGCTAATTTGGTGTTACAGTTGGCAATTTGCTTAAGTAGGAGCATCGTACGATTTCCAAACCTAACTCGGATGTCTTGATAAAAACCCATATTCTGTAAGGAGCCTTGGAGGTTAGACGACTGTCTAAGTTGAGAAACAAGTTATATAATTTCGGGTAATCCAGAATTACCTGTATCCTGGATTACCCGAAATTATATAACTTGTTTCTCAACTTAGACAGTCGTCTAACCCCCAAGGCTCCTTATATATATATATACATTTTATTTATTTTATTTTTTGTAGATCCATGGAACTTACAGACGGAAAGATCGTATATACAGGGAGGACATTTTCTACGGAAAGGGGAAATCCATTAATGACATTGATATTCAAGAACTTAAACATGATTTAGTAGAAAGGGAATCGGAAAATCCTTTAGCATATCGTGGTAATGAGTTACGTTATAAGCTACATAGGAATGAGCTTAAAAAACTTGAACTATTTAAATAGAGCATTTTATATTTTGTAAAAATTTATTGTGAAATTTACGTTTTAGTTTTAATTGTGAGGCCTGCCTATTCATAATTTTACAATTAAATCCAATTACTTATTCGCGATAGAAGGGCATTTACTTAGAGAGAGAGAGACAGCAATAAATTTTTTTTTAATTGATTTGTTTTAATATAGGAAAATATAAGTTTCCTAACATTCTGGCACCCGCCTAGACGAATTTTATTTTATGTATCGTAATTTCATCAGAGATATTAGAGCAGACAGTAAGCTTTTGGTGTAACTATTATTTCTGATTCTGATTTTTCTTAAAGATAAAAATAAATAATCTAATGATTAATGAATATTAAATAAAAGATCTATTTACTAATTACTAATTTTATAGCTTTGAAATAAATTGGAATATCTTAAGCTGAAAAGGTCAGCTTGCCCTAACATAAAGTTACTAATCAATGTGTTAATTATATAAAAATAAGGCATGTAATAGGCACATATGGCTTAATATCGCAAACATATAAAGAACTAAATTATCTGGTAAATTTACGAATATAAATCTTACATTGTTTGAACCGAAGAAATGGGTATAGGTAACATCTGCCATCAAAATTATTGTAAAAAGTTAACTATAGTTGAATTTTATTTATAAGACAGAAATTCAAGAAACATGGAGTATGTGAAGAAGCCATTTTACTTCATTTTTGTAAATCCTAACTTCTCACACAAAATACAAACACATCTTGATTGCTTAAAAATATTAGCAGCATTCCCTCTTCAATCTGTAGTTTACTTGAAAATATACAATTTCCCTCTATAGGTCGGTTGGATAAGTAATTTTTACTATACCAACAGAATAGTATAGGCAGCTTAACCTGCCTCCTCACAGTCCGTATTAACTTCTATTAAAAAAAAACCTCGAGCCATTCTTCTTAGAATAATTTTTTTTCCTAAAATAAAAACTTCTTTTTGTACTTAAATGTAGTTGGTAGAATTACGAAATAAATGTTTGAATATCATAGATTGCATAGATTGCGTACCTGCTTGAGCAATCAGCGGTAAAGATTTCGGCATCTATGTTAGAATTAACATAGATGCCGAAATCTTTACCGCTGAATGTATAAACAAATTTAGCGACACATTCTCCTCGCAATTGTTTCAGTAAATTCTGTAGTATTGCATTGTACCATGATACAACTACACAGATATGCCAATCCGCATAGTGACGTCAGTTACGAGGGAAAAACAATTGATAAACACGAAAATAATTATATCACTGCCCATAAGAATTTTCACATCGCATTACCATTTTTCCCTCACGAATGACGTCATCGCAGAACAAACGAAAGTTATGAGCATATCTGTGTAGTTGTATCATGCATTGTACTGAATTATAGTATTCATGCGCAACTTGATAGCGAGATAATTAAAACAGAACCTCCATCCAGTCGCTCATGTGGCAAGAGAAATAACAGTATGCAATTAATATTCAGTATGCCTCTAAGAAAGAAGAAGTCTTGGCACGTTGTGCCAATAGTGCCAAGTCGATGGTTTTGTTCTAACATCTTCAAGTTCAACGGCTGCTGCTTCTATGCCCTTTCTAACTGTTTTGAAAAATTAATTCTGAGGCCGTAGCATTTTTGCAATTGTACATGTCAAGCTACCAAGTTGTTTCCCTCCTAATAATCCGTCATAGCATCCCCCTAAAGTCCGCTTTCTCTAAACTATCCTTCCAATCGAAAACGACACCACAGCAACAGCATACAGAGGCAGCGAAAAACAAAACAACACACTCAACAATGACAAATATACACCACATCAAAGTTTTAATAGACTTTTTAAAATCACTGGATATACCTTGAAAAATCTGATATCGAAACTTGAAAAAGTGACACACCATACAGAAAAGCTTCTAAAACTAAACGCTTTAACAGACGTATTCACATAAAACGCATGACCAAACAGAACAGACTCATCTTACTACAGCACAACAGTAATGAGTGAATGCTGTGACAAAACACTGAAAAACAGACGATACTGACAGACAAGCAGATATGCATAGGTGGTTTCAACGAAACCCGCCTCAAATTCTCATAATCCTTTTCCCAAATATCCCTGGCTACAGGGTGTACGGTACGGACAAAGCTACTGGCGGAGGAGGCGCGGTCCTAGTAGTTAAATCTCATCTTGACCACATTGAAACACCCATCCCAAACCCGGCCACCACCAAAATTTGAGGCTGTTGCAATAATACTGAAAACGATTACAAACCAAACCAGACTGGATACTATTGACAGACAAACCAGGCGCAGTTAATAACATTTGAATAATGGAAATACGAGAGGGGTAAATGGAAATTTTTCGAAAATCAGATTATTGCGATAGAAAAGGCCACTAGAGACATACAGTGTAAACTGTGAAAAGATATAAATGCCAGCTGTAATTTTGTGTCATAGATTGCATAGATTGCGTCTGCTTGAGCAATCAGTAATCTAACATAGATGTCGATATCCATCTATCATCTAAAGATGTCGTAGCTAGTATATTATTCCAAGCAAACACTAGAATGAGTTTACTTACACTTATACGAGCTCAGTTACAATTGTTTGTTGTGCATATAGTAAAATTTTATGGATAAAATGAACAAAAACAGTTCTAAAAGGCGAAAAAGGTAAATGGATCATTCAACAGAAGAAGCTCAAGGGTGCTGGAAACGAATATGAAACCGATAAGCGAAAAAAAGTACCAGCAAAAACTCCACCTAGGCAGCTGGTACGATAAGTATAACTTTAAAATTGACTACTTTTTTAGTTACACTTTTTAGGTTCCCTGTAATTTTAATATTAAGTGTAAAGAGATTAGGTATGAAAGAAGACAAACCCTCTTCCAGCAGTTTTATGCACAAAATTCACAAACTCAAAGTTCTTATTTGAGGGGTCTCATACACTTGACTCATGTTCACAGGCATCTTCATGGCACCTATGACCATCCAGATCAGAGTAAGCGGCAGACCACGAGAATGGGCGATTTCTTAAAGTGTGTAAAAATACATATAGATATATGTATTTTAGTGCCACCAAATGGGGAGAAGCTTGTAACAAGACTAGAACATTCTAGAAAAACAAATAACTGCATATTATAGGCTATGCGAACTACATTTTGAGGGGCGGTGTTTCTCAAAGGTAACCCTGCAAGAAAGCGCTTGGTGCCTGTTGCAATTCCTACGATATTTTCAAATCTTCCAAGACGAGCATGATGAAAGTCAAGCCTCTATTAAGGAATCATCTGAAGTACTGTAACGCGCCCACCCTATAGTTAGGTAGTTATTTATTTTCAAGAAGATATGGATGTCACATTAATTTTTGCCTATACATAGGTATATATATACAGGGTGTCCACCTAGTGCGCATAAGTCCAATATCTGGGTTAATAAAAGAGATAACTTAATTTTTTTTTCTACAGGGTTGTCTAATATCCCGAGCTGCACAAAATGAAAATATATTTACATATTGAGGGTGTTCAGTTTTTCCTGGACAGGTACCAACTTCGTTTTTCTAAATGGAAATATATATTTTTTATTGCTTTTTCGAACTAAACCATTGATTTTAGTAGGACTTTCATCAGCCTTCCCTATACCTAACTTAAACTGTTTTTGAAATATTGACGGGTGAATATTGACATTTTTGCAACTTTGACACCCTGTAAAATCTAAACGGTTTGAGATCAAGCAAAACGGTTTGCACATTCCTATCTTAACTTTTCATAAGCTATCGTTTGGTACTAATTTCAAATTTATCCAGGAATTAAAAATTTTCAAAATTTTCAGAAAATTTAAAATTTTTGGATAATTCTGAAATTAGTACCAAACGATAGCTTATGAAAAGTTAAGATAGGAATGTGCAAACCGTTTTGCTTGATCTCAAACCGTTTAGATTTTACAGGGTGTCAAAGTTGCAAAAATGTCAATATTCACCCGTCAATATTTCAAAAACAGTTTAAGTTAGGTATAGGGAAGGCTGATGAAAGTCCTACTAAAATCAAGGGTTTAGTTCGAAAAAGCAATAAAAAATATATATTTCCATTTAGAAAAACGAAGTTGGTACCTGTCCAGGAAAAACTGAACACCCTGAATATGTAAATATATTTTCATTTTGTGCAGCTCGGGATATTAGACAACCCTGTAGAAAAAAAAATTAAGTTATCTCTTTTATTAACCCAGATATTGGACTTACGCGCACTAGGTGGACACCCTGTATGTATAAAATATATGTATAATGTATAAAAATGTCATTTTATACTAATGCAAGTGCCGTATTAACCTTGACTCTCAGCAACTGGAAAATTATAACCGGTAATTCGGCAATAGGCTATGGGGAGTTTTTGAGAGGTGTCTGAAAGATGACATAAGAAAAGAGAAACATGATAATTTAAGCAATTAGATCTGTTGAGTATTTTGGTGGATATAACTTCTGGAGTACCTGAATTTGTCAAGTTGCGTGTTTAGCTGTTCTATTGATGACCCGAGACTGCCAAGATAGGATTGCTACATCTGAGATTCGGGGCCCCGACGGAAACCGGATGCTAAGCCTAGCGTAGTAAAGTATTCGCATTTGCCTAACTTTTCTAACAGATCGGAAATATTAGGAAGTGAGTATTTGTCACCAACAGTTACTTCATTTAGTTTCCTATAATCTATGACTCCTCGCCATTACCTCCTTAATATCTATCTCTTATGCAGATATAATATTCCTATATTAATTACGCAGACATCGGGTTCTTAACAATTTCAACGACCAGCTGATAAAGATTTACAACATCCAGCATGTGGCTGAAGACAGCAACGGATTCAGATTCGAGATTCGAAAATTTACAGTGGACCAGCTCGTTATTCGAAATGAATAATAAAAATTCAAAAAACAGATATAAACAACTAATTTATCTTTAATTTTTTTATTTATAACTTCATACTTTTCATTTATGAAATATCTTATACACTTTTAGGAATTCAAAGACCCATATAAATTTTATTAGCTTAAAAAAAAATACCGTAAAACATGAATATATACGCATATGGAAAAACAAAAACCATGATGGATTCTTGATAGTACATACAAATAACTACTGCTCTATAGAAAATATCCTGCGAAGATCATGGAAAAATTCAGAATATACAGGGTGTGACAATAGTTTCATTACGAACAGTTAAAAAATCGTGGAAACCGGAAACAGGGGTGTCCCGGATTTTTGATGGTACACATACATTGCTACTGCCATATAGAACATACTGTGCGAAGAGCATCGAAAAATTCAGAATATACAGGGTGTGACAACAGTTTCATTGCCAAAGTTTAAAAAAATTGTGGAAGCCGGAAACAGGGGTGTCCCGGATTTTTGAAGGTACACATACATTGCTACTGCCATATAGAACATACTGTGCGAAGAGCATCGAAAAATTCAGAATATACAGGGTGTGACAACAGTTTCATTGCCAAAGTTTAAAAAAATCGTGGAAGCCGGAAACAGGGGTGCCCGGATTTTTTATGGTACACCTACATTGCTACTGCCATATAGAACATACTGTGCGAAGAGCATCGAAAAATTCAGAATATACAGGGTGTGACAACCGTTTCATTACCAAAGTTTAAAAAAATCGTGGAAACCGGAAACAGGGGTGTCCCGGATTTTTGAAGGTACACATACATTGCTACTGCCATATAGAACATATTGTGCGAAGAGCATCGAAAAATTCAGAATATACAGGGTGTGACAATAGTTTCCTTACGAACAGTTAAACAAATCGTGGAAACCGGAAACAGGGGTGTCCCGGATTTTTGATAATACACCTACATTGCTACTGCTATCTACAACATAGTGTGCTAAGAGCATCGAAAAATTCAGAATATACAGGGTGTGACAACAATTTCATTACCAAAGTTTAAAAAAATCGTGGAAACCGGAAACAGGAGTGTCCCGGATTTTTGATGGTACACCTACATTGCTACTGCCATATAGAACATACTGTACGAAGAGCATTCAGAATATACAGGGTGTGACAACAATTTCATTACCAAAGTTTTAAAAAGTCGTGGAAGCCGGAAACAGGGGTGTCCCGGATTTTTGATGGTACACATACATTGCTACTGCCATATAGGACATACTGTGCGAGGAGCATCGAAAAATTCAGAATATACAGGGTGTGACAACCGTTTCATTACCAAAGTTTAAAAAAATCGTGGAAACCGGAAACAGGGGTGTCCCGGATTTTTGAAGGTACACATACATTGCTACTGCCATATAGAACATACTGTGCGAAGAGCATCGAAAAATTCAGAATATACAGGGCGTGACAACAGTTTCATTGCCAAAGTTTAAAAAAATCGTGGAAACCGGAAACAGGGGTGTCCCGGATTTTTGATGGTACACATACATTGCTACTGCCATATAGAACATACTGTGCGAAGAGCATCGAAAAATTCAGAATATACAGGGTGTGACAACAGTTTCATTGCCAAAGTTTAAAAAAATCGTGGAAGCCGGAAACAGGGGTGTCCCGGATTTTTGAAGGTACACATACATTGCTACTGCCATATAGAACATATTGTGCGAAGAGCATCGAAAAATTCAGAATATACAGGGTGTGACAATAGTTTCATTACGAACAGTTAAACAAATCGTGGAAACCGGAAACAGGGGTGTCCCGGATTTTTGATAATACACCTACATTGCTACTGCCATCTAGAACATAGTGTGCTAAGAGCATCGAAAAATTCAGAATATACAGGGTGTGACAACATTTTCATTACCAAAGTTTAAAAAAATCGTGGAAACCGGAAACAGGGGTGTCCCGGATTTTTGATGGTACACCTACATTGCTACTGCCATAGAGAACATACTGTACGAAGAACATCGAAAAATTCAGAATATACAGGGTGTGACAACAATTTCATTACCAAAGTTTAAAAAAATCGTGGAAGCCGGAAACAAGGGTGTCCCGGATTTTTGAAGGTACACATACATTGCTACTGCCATATAGAACATACTGTCCGAAGAGCATCGAAAAATTAAGAATATACAGGGTGTGAAAATAGTTTCATTACGAACAGTTGAACAAGTCGTGGAAACCGGAAACAGGGGTGTCCCGGATTTTTGATGGTACAACTACATTGCTACTGCCATATAGAACATACTGTGCGAAGAGCATCGAAAAATTCAGAATATACAGGGTGTGACAACCGTTTCATTACCAAAGTTTAAAAAAATCGTGGAAACCGGAAACAGGGGTGTCCCGGATTTTTGATAATACACCTACATTGCTACTGCCATCTAGAACATAGTGTGCTAAGAGCATCGAAAAATTCAGAATATACAGGGTGTGACAACAGTTTCATTACTAAAGTTTTAAAAAATCGTGGAAGCCGGAAACAGGGGTGTCCCGGATTTTTTATGGTACACCTACATTGCTACTGCCATATAGAACATACTGTGCGAAGAGCATCGAAAAATTCAGAATATACAGGGTGTGACAACCGTTTCATTACCAAAGTTTAAAAAAATCGTGGAAACCGGAAACAGGGGTGTCCCGGATTTTTGAAGGTACACATACATTGCTACTGCCATATAGAACATATTGTGCGAAGAGCATCGAAAAATTCAGAATATACAGGGTGTGACAATAGTTTCATTACGAACAGTTAAACAAATCGTGGAAACCGGAAACAGGGGTGTCCCGGATTTTTGATGGTACACCTACATAGCAACTGCCATATAGAACATACTGTGCGAAGAGCATCGAAAAATTCAGAATATACAGGGTGTGACAACCGTTTCATTACCAAAGTTTAAAAAAATCGTGGTAGCCGGAAACAGGGGTGTCCCGGATTTTTGATGGTACACCTACATTGCAACTACCATATAGAACGTACTGTGCGAAGAACATCGAAAAATTCAGAATATACAGGGTGTGACAACAGTTTCATTACAAAAGTTTTTAAAAATCGTGGAAGCCGGAAACAGGGGTGTCCCGGATTTTTTAAGGTACACCTACATTGCTACTGCCATATAGAACATACTGTGCGAAGAGCATCGAAAAATTCAGAATATACAGGGTGTGACAACCGTTTCATTACCAAAGTTTAAAAAAATTGTGGTAGCCGGAAACAGGGGTGTCCCGGATTTTTGATGGTACACCTACATTGCTACTGCCATATAGAACATACTGTACGAAGAGCATCGAAAAATTCAGAATATACAGGGTGTGACAACAATTTCATTACCAAAGTTTAAAAAAATCGTGGAAGCCGGAAACAAGGGTGTCCCGGATTTTTGAAGGTACACATACATTGCTACTGCCATATAGAACATACTGTCCGAAGAGCATCGAAAAATTAAGAATATACAGGGTGTGACAATAGTTTCATTACGAACAGTTGAACAAGTCGTGGAAACCGGAAACAGGGGTGTCCCGGATTTTTGATGGTACAACTACATTGCTACTGCCATATAGAACATACTGTGCGAAGAGCATCGAAAAATTCAGAATATACAGGGTGTGACAACCGTTTCATTACCAAAGTTTAAAAAAATCGTGGTAGCCGGAAACAGGGGTGTCCCGGATTTTTGATGGTACACCTACATTGCAACTACCATATAGAACGTACTGTGCGAAGAGCATCGAAAAATTCAGAATATACAGGGTGTGACAACAAGTAGGAGGGAAATGACAGAGCATCGGAGCCGAATGAGGAATGAGGAATGATCAGTGATCAGCGTATGACTCATCGAACACCTGGCGTCTAGAGATCATCCGGTTTCATAGTATGATGCAATATTTAACAATATCTGGCGACGGTATTTTAAAAAAAGCTGACGCCGATAAAAAAATGTGGGAATATCCGTTGCAGTGTTCGTTAACCTCTTGTGTTTCAACTCCTGACACAAGTCATCTATAATCAAATACATCAAAAATATGAACAGTACTAATATGCAGCCCTTCCTCACACAACTCTTGGGTATGATGTAATATCTAAATATAAAATATGAATATCTGGTTTCAATAACTTGTCGAGACAAGTTGGTATGACTCATCGAACACCTGACGGCTAGACAGTATCCTGTTTCAGAGCATGATGTAATATTTAAAAATAAAATATCTGGCGACGGTATTTTAAAAAAAGCTGACGCCGATAAAAATTAATTTAATACTCCGCGTCAGCAATAAAAAAATATTAAGTGATAATAAATATGAATGACATGCTTCTGTTTAAATAATATCTAATCCTCCTATTCTCTATAAGAAGCAATATACATAGTAATAATATACCACTTATTCCCCACACAAGTCATCTAGAATCAAATATATCATAATATAAACAGTAGTAATATACTCGTGAGCATGATGTAATAACTAAAAAAAACTGACTTGTTGATAAGGGGATAAGAGGGGAGCTACCCGTAGCTCCCAGGAGTTGCAAACACGTGTCAAGAGGTTAACGAACGCTACAAACAGACAGGTCTAAAATTGTTTGAATGATCTTGAATGCTTGGTCCATTATTGATTATTAAAGGGTATAGTATAAGGTACAGAGCATGTAAAACACATATTGAACTCAAGACTAATATATTCCACATGTTTTATTTTACTCAACAGTATCAGCAATAAAAAATAATAAGAGATATGAATGACATGCTTCTGTTTTAAATAATATCTAATCCTATGTTCTATAAGAAGCAATATGCATAGTAATAATATACCACACAAGTCATCTATAATCAACATATCATAATATGCACAGTAGTAATATACCGCCCCGTCCCCACACAATGGTGGGGGGTTACTCTATATAAACCACAAAATGTCTCAGAGAGTGTTAGTATTCAACATGTCTTCAAAGTTTTGCTTTACCCAATATCAGCCTCAAGCTGATTTGCCAACTGATGTTAAAAGTGAAGAAGTAATTGTTAGTGCACGATAGTATGAACTAAATAAATCAAAGTGTAAGTTTGTTAGTGTAGGCCTGGCATTCCATTCTGGTTTGGAACCCTGTGTAAGGCTATCAGGAAATAAAAGCGATGCAGTTATGTTCGACGAAGGCGAATGGAAAATCTTTTTAAACTATCAGGGAATAATAACAAATTATCTATATTCCTTTGAAAAAACCGATAATATTGATACCAGTCAATTTTCTATACACTTCGAGCAGTTTTCTCATACAAGAGTGGTGAAGATAATAAAAAATGATTCTTATATTTATTTGGGATTTGAATCAGTATGCAAGCTCTGGGAGCTATTGCCTTTGATCAAGTTCAGACTGGATATATTAAAAAGCCAGCAATTTAAGAATTACTTCAAGATATTAAAAAAAGGGCTACAGCAAGGAGATGGTAATGTTTTTCTAAATGCCTTAAACATACTTCATCCAGAGGATAATCCACACTCTGAAAACGTCGGCACATGTTTGGAGCTTATTTATTTGTATCCAGAAGTATTTGAAAATCATTGTAACAACATACATGGAGACAGAGAAGAAGAAAGTTGCATTCAACGAGAAGCAGAACCAAGTTCATCATATAATAACTTGGAGTTTTACTTAGAACGCCGCTAGGAAGATATATTGGGAATTTGTTGCTCTCGACCGACACCGGCTCCATCAGAGGATTGAAAGGACTTCAAAACTTCTTAATCCTATATTAGAAAAAGAACATAGATGTGTAATATACAATATGAGGTTCATAGATAATTTACTGAAATAAAAATGCATAACAATAATAAAGTGTTTTATTTAAAAAACAAGTATCTGTATTATATTATTTTGACTAATCCATGATTTATGAGATTTATCGACACCGAGTCATTTAAAGTTGTAATATATACAGTGTTCCTAAACAGTAGGTACCTATATAGTTTTAATTCTCGTTATTCACAGAGGAGTGATATACTGGTGATATACGGTACTTAAAGGAATACGCGGTATACCATAAATAAATAGACAGACAGAGAGCTATATCTAGTAGGGGTTTATGGGAGGGTGTTCTACCAAGAAACAATAATATTTTAACCCAACAGAATTCAGCTGTAGAGGTGAGCTTAATGAGGTAATATCTAAATATAGCACCTGATTAATTGAATAGCTAATAATTTCCTCAATAAAAGTAAACTAGAAGGTACTTCAACTCTATCGGTGAGAGGTAAAGCCAAAAATTATCAGCGTCATCTATCGCTAATATTTTCGACAAGCCTTCAATAAATACTATCATAAAACAGCACCAACAGTGAAAGGTTAAGAGAATTATCATGTCTTCTCTTGTTAATATTAAATTATGGAGAATATGTTTAATATCTAACTAACACGCAGTATAATACAAATTAATATTACCGGAAACGTACTAAAAGGTCTTCAATAAATTCCCAAGCAAATGAAAACGCTACCAAAAAATTGTCACCAGAACAGCCACATTGTTACATGGTCTCCGAGCTCCGAGCATAGCTTTAATTATGCAGCAATCAAGACTAACGTATTTCCCTAAAACATTATTTACCCAAGTCGGGCTATTAAATCGATACACCGTTTACAGAAGCCATAGTGCAGATGCTGTAACTAGTACAATATTTTTATTATACAGGGATTCTACGCTGAATCTTCTCGTAAATAGCAATATATCGCCCCTTCGACCACATATACCTCCCACATCAGTAATCCAAGAAAAAAAAACACTTATTACATACTAAAGACAATACATCTGTGTAAAATGATTGTTCTTTTACATAATTGCATAATAATAATATACAGCTCCTTCCTCCACATAGATCATCCGAGTCAGCAATGCAATAAAAACACTTATTACGTGCTAAAAGCGATAAATATACTTATATAAATGCTTCACTTTAAATAATGCCTAATCCTCTTATTCTTGCACCAATGGCTAGAAGTAATACTGCTGTAGTAATATACCGCCCTCATCCTCCACACAGACCTATCACATCAGTTATGCAAGAAAACACATTAATCTTGTCGTCAATAACAATATATCGACCCATTAATCCACATAGACCTCTTATATCAGTTATGCAAGAGATTCACTTTAATCTTCTCATCAATAGCAATATACCGTCCCTTCCTCCACACAGACCTATCACATCAGTTATGCAAGAAAAACACATTAATCTCCTCGTCAATAATAATATATCGCCCCTTCCTCCACACAAACCTCTTACATCAGTTATGCAAGAAAAAACATATTAATCTTCTCGTCAATAACAATATATCGCCCCTTCCTCCACATAGACCTCCCACATCAGTAATACAAGAAAAACACCTTAATTAATCTTCTCGTAAATAGCAATATACCGCCCCTTCGACCACATATACCTCCCACATCAGTAATCCAAGAAAAAAAAGAACTTATTACATACTAAAGACAATACATACGTGTAAAATGATTGTTCTTTTACATAATCACATAATAATAATATACAGCTCCTTCCTCCACATAGACCATCCTAGTCAGCAATGCAATAAAATCTTCAATAAAGTCCCAAGCAAATGAAAACGTTACCAAAAATTGTCACCAGAACCGCCACGTTGTTACTTGGTGTATATGCGAAAGGAGTTAATGGTCTACACATATTTGTGGAGGCGGGATACAGTATAAGGTGTAGAAAAAGATGTAAAACACTCAGTATATAAATATATTACATAATTTCATCCTCTCTTTAAAAAACAGAGGAGCAAACCAAAATTCAAACAAAACAGACAGAATAAACTATATATTGGTTGACGGAGGCCATAAAGCAACACATGCTGAAATCAATTTCAATTCTACTAACGTATTTCCCTAAAACATTATTTACCTAAGTCGGGCTATTAAACCAATACGCTCGTTACAAAAGCCCTAGTGTAGATCCTACCAACTTTTTAACTATGAATTTATTTTTTTCCACCTTGATAATGGATTCTACGCTGAATCTTCTCGTAAATAGCAATATAACACCCTTCGTCCACATATACCTCCTACATCAGTAATGCAAGAAAGACACATTAATCTTCTCGTCAATAACAATATACAGCTCCTTCTTCCACATAGACCACCCGAGTCAGCAATGCAATAAAAAAACACTTATTACGTTCTGAAGGCGATAAATATACTTATATAAATGCTTCTCTTTAAATAATACCTAACCCCCTTACTCTCACACCAAAGCGATAGGCTAGAAGTAATACTGCTGGTAGTAATATACCGCTCTCTTCCTCCACATAGGTCTCGCGAGTTAGTAATATAACAAAACAATACGTATTAAGGCGCTATAAATACACGTAAATGATAATAATGTCACCCTAAATCCCTTATTCTTACACCAAAGCGATAGGGTAGAAGGAATATTGCTGTAACAATATAATAATACATAACCCACATAACATTCGCACATCCATAGTAGTCAAGGAGTAATATGTATAGTAATAAGATACCGCCCCATCCTACATATAAGGCGCAAACATCTAAG
This sequence comes from Pogonocherus hispidulus, assembly GCA_963924545.1. Classification (NCBI taxonomy): domain Eukaryota; kingdom Metazoa; phylum Arthropoda; class Insecta; order Coleoptera; family Cerambycidae; genus Pogonocherus; species Pogonocherus hispidulus. The sequence continues at coordinate 36,730,864 of OZ004695.1, forward strand.
AAGTTATAAATGTTATTTTTAGCCACATGAGAAAATCGTTGCATCGAAAAGCCCCGGGGAATATAAAAAATCATAGGTCTAGATGTGGTCAGATTTCACACTATCTATTGACTTAAAATACCTACACGTGTATTTAGGAGACAACGCTCGGTATATAGGTACATAGTAGGTACAACTACAGCAGTCTCGGAGAAATATAATAATACTCGTTCTCAAGGCTTCGTGAAAAAGGTGCTATTTAAGCGAAAACTACGAGTTAAAACAAATTTTAAGGGAATGTTTAGGTATAAGAATAATCGTTTCAGAATTTCTAAAACATCAGTGCACTTGTTTATATGTGTATCTAAACTAGTAATTTAAACTATAAATCACAAAAATGACTACAGAACCACACGTCGCGAGATTCGATCACCCCGGGACAGCTATACGGCCTCGACAAGCTGTAAATGTTATGATTATCAGAAAAATCAAACCCCATTCAAGAACTATATGAATAAAGTATGGTTTTATATCGCCCAGTATATACAAAATATAAAACGCAAGTAACATTAAGAAAAAATGAGAGCATACCCCACATATCGCAAAATAAAACATACCTAGTGTTATTAAAATCTGGCGTAACTAAATATTAATTCCGCAGATCCCCGACATGTAAAATTTCGTGTCTTATCTGTTTATAAGAAGGCCCCCACTATATTTCTATCGAGTAAGGATTTTCCAGAGTATCTTGCAAAAAAGCAAAGGGATATTTGATTAGGTTATCAGTGCATCTATCATTTAATCAGATCTGTACAAATTATTGACATTGCATGAATTAGATATTTCACGTATTTATCATTAAGAACATGCTAATGAATTTACAGGACTTTATCAAAATAAAAAGATAGCTGTCAGCAAATATTATAAAAAAATTGTCGTCAAGATTAACCAGACAGTAAACCGATCTGAATCGTGTGTACATCCGGTTGCGCAGTGTCACAAGGGTATATATTACTGCAGGTCAACACCCTGTATAGCGATTGTCTATAGAAAACAGATAGGTATTATAATAGAAAGCAGATATTATAACGCAAATAGCTGCCAATGCAGATTCTGGTCAACACCCAGTACAGCACATTTAAGACTAAATAAACAAGTGAGAATAATATCATAATGTATCCGTATAAGGAAGTATTAATTAACTGACTGTAAATATGTTATTCTAATACGAAAAACCTGGTAGGTCCCAAGTACATTTGCAAATTCAGATTATGTAGAAACATGTGATATACTTTCGCAATGTCACAAGGGTATATATTACTGCAGGTCAACACCCTGTATCGCGATTGTCTATAGAAAACAGATAGGTATTATAATAGAAAGCAGATATTATAACGCAAACAGCTTCCAGTGCAGATTCTGGTCAACACCCAGTACAACATATTTAAGATTAAATAAACAAGTGAGAATATTATCATAATGTACCCGTATAAGGAAGTATTAATTAACTGACTCGGTAAATATGTTATTCTAATACGAAAAAAACCTGGTAGGTCCCAAGTACATTTGCAAATTCAGATTATGTAGAAACATGTTATACACAGGGGTTTTTATAAATACAGCTATATAGAAATTATACCAACCGAATTTAACAATTTACCGAGTTTATCTACATTAATCTAAAATATAAAAGTGCAGTATAAAGTTATTGAAAGTGTTTGATCTTCATGAGATTTCATAGTATAAAAATATATGTATAATGTCTAACCTACAAAATAGAGATAAACAACCAACAAATCTAAAAGGTATACCTTCTAACGAAATTGGGGTAGATATTAGATAACAGGTGAAATAAATTGGGATAAATAAAAGAGTATAAGCATACTACGAATTTACCATTTGCTGTAACTTATCTAAAGGGCAAGCATAACACATACCTGCAAATTTTGTAACAAAACATTTTATTAGATTAACAGTCTAAGTCGTCATAATAATATACATAGACAAATCTTTGAAATGAAATTTATGCCATAGCAAGATGGATACTCATTGATTTGCAATCATTATACATGGGATTCTAGGGTATTCTTTAAATAATCCTTACCACTTAGATGAACCGGCTACCAGTAGATGTGTCTCCATCTTGCTGTAATTGGCTGCATTTAATTGCATTCACGAGTCACCAAATCCATAACCACTCGGATTTTTATCATGAATTCTTATCCCCACCCTAGAGAAATGGATAATTTTCTTCATCAGCTTCATCGCACTCACAATCTCGTGACATGTAGAAACTAAAATTCGTTTACATTTTCTTTCTCCTCAATTTTGGTAAATCGATTATGTCTCTGGTACCGGTACCGGTATACCGGTCATACCGTACTTATAACTCTATGTCCCTTCTCCCAATAACCTCATTGTTTTGACAAAAACTTTAACATTATGTAACAAGAATAACCCATTACTGTTTGCTTTTAGTAGTAGTTCGAGCTATAATTTCAATATGTCGACGTCATTATATGTATATGTATATGTATATGTAAAGTATTCAATAGTCATTGGAGTTCGTTCAAGAGTTTATCTTTAATAATTTTACCATCTTTATCAGGCAGTCTAACACGTACTTCCAAAGTTAATATACTCAATTAAATGTGGAACTATTAACTATAACAATATCTCTGCTTTGTAGGCACTATCCTCATCACTTAGATACCCGGCTACCAGTAGATGTGTCTCCATCTGGCTGTAATTGGTCGCATTTAATTGTATTCACGTGCCACCAAATCCATTACCACTCGGATTTTTCTAATGAATTCTTATCCCCCACCCTAGAGATGATTTGATTTTAATAAATAAAACAGAATATATTTAATTTGGTTTTTATTTCATCATAAAGCTAGGACATTATAAAATGTCCATACAGATAATACACATTAGATAAAGCACACATACATATATTCTTTGAATGATATAAACATTTAGGTGGAGAATGCTTCAAGCGGGGTTCTTCTTCAAATTCTATAATAATTGGTTTTGACGAAAAACGCCGAAGATATTCAGCCTTCTCTCTTCCTTTAACATAAATCTGTTCTGCTTTTGAAGTCAAATACTCAATAATGTTGTTAAATTTGTGTAGTTGTGTAAAACCCTCTTCCCACTGAATGCAGTGATGATGTTTAGTTACCCGGTATACCGGTACCATATAGGTACCGATACTTATAAGCACCGTTTCGATATAATCCAACGGTAAAAATTGTTAGACAGGTCTAGTATACATAAACTCAGTAACATAAATAATAAATTCAGTTGATAATGATATCTGAATATAGAAAGACCCTGCAAGAACACAGGAAAAAATTTAAACAATTAAGAAAAGCAATAGAATTGTATAGTTTGAAAAGTGTTGTACTGAAGAAGCTAACAAATTTTAAAATATGCCAATAATCTTAGATGTACAAGGCTTCAAGGTTTTTTTTGTTTCAAGTCATTTGATGGTGAACGCATATGTCATTATATTTTTAAACCACCTTTTTCATTTGACGCACTTCCATCAGAATTTCAAGAAGAAGCTAATTGGGTAACTAAACATCATCACTGCATTCAGTGGGAAGAGGGTTTTACACAACTACACAAATTTAACAACATTATTGAGTATTTGACTTCAAAAGCAGAACAGATTTATGTTAAAGGAAGAGAGAAGGCTGAATATCTTCGGCGTTTTTCGTCAAAACCAATTATTATAGAATTTGAAGAAGAACCCCGCTTGAAGCATTCTCCACCTAAATGTTTATATCATTCAAAGAATATATGTATGTGTGCTTTATCTAATGTGTATTATCTGTATGGACATTTTATAATGTCCTAGCTTTATGATGAAATAAAAACCAAATTAAATATATTCTGTTTTATTTATTAAAATCAAATCATCTCTAGGGTGGGGGATAAGAATTCATTAGAAAAATCCGAGTGGTAATGGATTTGGTGGCACGTGAATACAATTAAATGCGACCAATTACAGCCAGATGGAGACACATCTACTGGTAGCCGGGTATCTAAGTGATGAGGATAGTGCCTACAAAGCAGAGATATTGTTATAGTTAATAGTTCCACATTTAATTGAGTATATTAACTTTGGAAGTACGTGTTAGACTGCCTGATAAAGATGGTAAAATTATTAAAGATAAACTCTTGAACGAACTCCAATGACTATTGAATACTTTACATATACATATACATATACATATAATGACGTCGACATATTGAAATTATAGCTCGAACTACTACTAAAAGCAAACAGTAATGGGTTATTCTTGTTACATAATGTTAAAGTTTTTGTCAAAACAATGAGGTTATTGGGAGAAGGGACATAGAGTTATAAGTACGGTATGACCGGTATACCGGTACCGGTACCAGAGACATAATCGATTTACCAAAATTGAGGAGAAAGAAAATGTAAACGAATTTTAGTTTCTACATGTCACGAGATTGTGAGTGCGATGAAGCTGATGAAGAAAATTATCCATTTCTCTAGGGTGGGGATAAGAATTCATGATAAAAATCCGAGTGGTTATGGATTTGGTGACTCGTGAATGCAATTAAATGCAGCCAATTACAGCAAGATGGAGACACATCTACTGGTAGCCGGTTCATCTAAGTGGTAAGGATTATTTAAAGAATACCCTAGAATCCCATGTATAATGATTGCAAATCAATGAGTATCCATCTTGCTATGGCATAAATTTCATTTCAAAGATTTGTCTATGTATATTATTATGACGACTTAGACTGTTAATCTAATAAAATGTTTTGTTACAAAATTTGCAGGTATGTGTTATGCTTGCCCTTTAGATAAGTTACAGCAAATGGTAAATTCGTAGTATGCTTATACTCTTTTATTTATCCCAATTTATTTCACCTGTTATCTAATATCTACCCCAATTTCGTTAGAAGGTATACCTTTTAGATTTGTTGGTTGTTTATCTCTATTTTGTAGGTTAGACATTATACATATATTTTTATACTATGAAATCTCATGAAGATCAAACACTTTCAATAACTTTATACTGCACTTTTATATTTTAGATTAATGTAGATAAACTCGGTAAATTGTTAAATTCGGTTGGTATAATTTCTATATAGCTGTATTTATAAAAACCCCTGTGTATAACATGTTTCTACATAATCTGAATTTGCAAATGTACTTGGGACCTACCAGGTTTTTTTCGTATTAGAATAACATATTTACCGAGTCAGTTAATTAATACTTCCTTATACGGGTACATTATGATAATATTCTCACTTGTTTATTTAATCTTAAATATGTTGTACTGGGTGTTGACCAGAATCTGCACTGGAAGCTGTTTGCGTTATAATATCTGCTTTCTATTATAATACCTATCTGTTTTCTATAGACAATCGCGATACAGGGTGTTGACCTGCAGTAATATATACCCTTGTGACATTGCGAAAGTATATCACATGTTTCTACATAATCTGAATTTGCAAATGTACTTGGGACCTACCAGGTTTTTCGTATTAGAATAACATATTTACAGTCAGTTAATTAATACTTCCTTATACGGATACATTATGATATTATTCTCACTTGTTTATTTAGTCTTAAATGTGCTGTACTGGGTGTTGACCAGAATCTGCATTGGCAGCTATTTGCGTTATAATATCTGCTTTCTATTATAATACCTATCTGTTTTCTATAGACAATCGCTATACAGGGTGTTGACCTGCAGTAATATATACCCTTGTGACACTGCGCAACCGGATGTACACACGATTCAGATCGGTTTACTGTCTGGTTAATCTTGACGACAATTTTTTTATAATATTTGCTGACAGCTATCTTTTTATTTTGATAAAGTCCTGTAAATTCATTAGCATGTTCTTAATGATAAATACGTGAAATATCTAATTCATGCAATGTCAATAATTTGTACAGATCTGATTAAATGATAGATGCACTGATAACCTAATCAAATATCCCTTTGCTTTTTTGCAAGATACTCTGGAAAATCCTTACTCGATAGAAATATAGTGGGGGCCTTCTTATAAACAGATAAGACACGAAATTTTACATGTCGGGGATCTGCGGAATTAATATTTAGTTACGCCAGATTTTAATAACACTAGGTATGTTTTATTTTGCGATATGTGGGGTATGCTCTCATTTTTTCTTAATGTTACTTGCGTTTTATATTTTGTATATACTGGGCGATATAAAACCATACTTTATTCATATAGTTCTTGAATGGGGTTTGATTTTTCTGATAATCATAACATTTACAGCTTGTCGAGGCCGTATAGCTGTCCCGGGGTGATCGAATCTCGCGACGTGTGGTTCTGTAGTCATTTTTGTGATTTATAGTTTAAATTACTAGTTTAGATACACATATAAACAAGTGCACTGATGTTTTAGAAATTCTGAAACGATTATTCTTATACCTAAACATTCCCTTAAAATTTGTTTTAACTCGTAGTTTTCGCTTAAATAGCACCTTTTTCACGAAGCCTTGAGAACGAGTATTATTATATTTCTCCGAGACTGCTGTAGTTGTACCTACTATGTACCTATATACCGAGCGTTATCTCCTAAATACACGTGTAGGTATTTTAAGTCAATAGATAGTGTGAAATCTGACCACATCTAGACCTATGATTTTTTATATTCCCCGGGGCTTTTCGATGCAACGATTTTCTCATGTGGCTAAAAATAACATTTATAACTTCTTAGATGTTTGCGCCTTATATGTAGGATGGGGCGGTATCTTATTACTATACATATTACTCCTTGACTACTATGGATGTGCGAATGTTATGTGGGTTATGTATTATTATATTGTTACAGCAATATTCCTTCTACCCTATCGCTTTGGTGTAAGAATAAGGGATTTAGGGTGACATTATTATCATTTACGTGTATTTATAGCGCCTTAATACGTATTGTTTTGTTATATTACTAACTCGCGAGACCTATGTGGAGGAAGAGAGCGGTATATTACTACCAGCAGTATTACTTCTAGCCTATCGCTTTGGTGTGAGAGTAAGGGGGTTAGGTATTATTTAAAGAGAAGCATTTATATAAGTATATTTATCGCCTTCAGAACGTAATAAGTGTTTTTTTATTGCATTGCTGACTCGGGTGGTCTATGTGGAAGAAGGAGCTGTATATTGTTATTGACGAGAAGATTAATGTGTCTTTCTTGCATTACTGATGTAGGAGGTATATGTGGACGAAGGGTGTTATATTGCTATTTACGAGAAGATTCAGCGTAGAATCCATTATCAAGGTGGAAAAAAATAAATTCATAGTTAAAAAGTTGGTAGGATCTACACTAGGGCTTTTGTAACGAGCGTATTGGTTTAATAGCCCGACTTAGGTAAATAATGTTTTAGGGAAATACGTTAGTAGAATTGAAATTGATTTCAGCATGTGTTGCTTTATGGCCTCCGTCAACCAATATATAGTTTATTCTGTCTGTTTTGTTTGAATTTTGGTTTGCTCCTCTGTTTTTTAAAGAGAGGATGAAATTATGTAATATATTTATATACTGAGTGTTTTACATCTTTTTCTACACCTTATACTGTATCCCGCCTCCACAAATATGTGTAGACCATTAACTCCTTTCGCATATACACCAAGTAACAACGTGGCGGTTCTGGTGACAATTTTTGGTAACGTTTTCATTTGCTTGGGACTTTATTGAAGATTTTATTGCATTGCTGACTAGGATGGTCTATGTGGAGGAAGGAGCTGTATATTATTATTATGTGATTATGTAAAAGAACAATCATTTTACACGTATGTATTGTCTTTAGTATGTAATAAGTTCTTTTTTTTCTTGGATTACTGATGTGGGAGGTATATGTGGTCGAAGGGGCGGTATATTGCTATTTACGAGAAGATTAATTAAGGTGTTTTTCTTGTATTACTGATGTGGGAGGTCTATGTGGAGGAAGGGGCGATATATTGTTATTGACGAGAAGATTAATATGTTTTTTCTTGCATAACTGATGTAAGAGGTTTGTGTGGAGGAAGGGGCGATATATTATTATTGACGAGGAGATTAATGTGTTTTTCTTGCATAACTGATGTGATAGGTCTGTGTGGAGGAAGGGACGGTATATTGCTATTGATGAGAAGATTAAAGTGAATCTCTTGCATAACTGATATAAGAGGTCTATGTGGATTAATGGGTCGATATATTGTTATTGACGACAAGATTAATGTGTTTTCTTGCATAACTGATGTGATAGGTCTGTGTGGAGGATGAGGGCGGTATATTACTACAGCAGTATTACTTCTAGCCATTGGTGCAAGAATAAGAGGATTAGGCATTATTTAAAGTGAAGCATTTATATAAGTATATTTATCGCTTTTAGCACGTAATAAGTGTTTTTATTGCATTGCTGACTCGGATGATCTATGTGGAGGAAGGAGCTGTATATTATTATTATGCAATTATGTAAAAGAACAATCATTTTACACATATGTATTGTCTTTAGTATGTAATAAGTGTTTTTTTTTCTTGGATTACTGATGTGGGAGGTATATGTGGTCGAAGGGGCGATATATTGCTATTTACGAGAAGATTCAGCGTAGAATCCCTGTATAATAAAAATATTGTACTAGTTACAGCATCTGCACTATGGCTTCTGTAAACGGTGTATCGATTTAATAGCCCGACTTGGGTAAATAATGTTTTAGGGAAATACGTTAGTCTTGATTGCTGCATAATTAAAGCTATGCTCGGAGCTCGGAGACCATGTAACAATGTGGCTGTTCTGGTGACAATTTTTTGGTAGCGTTTTCATTTGCTTGGGAATTTATTGAAGACCTTTTAGTACGTTTCCGGTAATATTAATTTGTATTATACTGCGTGTTAGTTAGATATTAAACATATTCTCCATAATTTAATATTAACAAGAGAAGACATGATAATTCTCTTAACCTTTCACTGTTGGTGCTGTTTTATGATAGTATTTATTGAAGGCTTGTCGAAAATATTAGCGATAGATGACGCTGATAATTTTTGGCTTTACCTCTCACCGATAGAGTTGAAGTACCTTCTAGTTTACTTTTATTGAGGAAATTATTAGCTATTCAATTAATCAGGTGCTATATTTAGATATTACCTCATTAAGCTCACCTCTACAGCTGAATTCTGTTGGGTTAAAATATTATTGTTTCTTGGTAGAACACCCTCCCATAAACCCCTACTAGATATAGCTCTCTGTCTGTCTATTTATTTATGGTATACCGCGTATTCCTTTAAGTACCGTATATCACCAGTATATCACTCCTCTGTGAATAACGAGAATTAAAACTATATAGGTACCTACTGTTTAGGAACACTGTATATATTACAACTTTAAATGACTCGGTGTCGATAAATCTCATAAATCATGGATTAGTCAAAATAATATAATACAGATACTTGTTTTTTAAATAAAACACTTTATTATTGTTATGCATTTTTATTTCAGTAAATTATCTATGAACCTCATATTGTATATTACACATCTATGTTCTTTTTCTAATATAGGATTAAGAAGTTTTGAAGTCCTTTCAATCCTCTGATGGAGCCGGTGTCGGTCGAGAGCAACAAATTCCCAATATATCCTCCTAGCGGCGTTCTAAGTAAAACTCCAAGTTATTATATGATGAACTTGGTTCTGCTTCTCGTTGAATGCAACTTTCTTCTTCTCTGTCTCCATGTATGTTGTTACAATGATTTTCAAATACTTCTGGATACAAATAAATAAGCTCCAAACATGTGCCGACGTTTTCAGAGTGTGGATTATCCTCTGGATGAAGTATGTTTAAGGCATTTAGAAAAACATTACCATCTCCTTGCTGTAGCCCTTTTTTTAATATCTTGAAGTAATTCTTAAATTGCTGGCTTTTTAATATATCCAGTCTGAACTTGATCAAAGGCAATAGCTCCCAGAGCTTGCATACTGATTCAAATCCCAAATAAATATAAGAATCATTTTTTATTATCTTCACCACTCTTGTATGAGAAAACTGCTCGAAGTGTATAGAAAATTGACTGGTATCAATATTATCGGTTTTTTCAAAGGAATATAGATAATTTGTTATTATTCCCTGATAGTTTAAAAAGATTTTCCATTCGCCTTCGTCGAACATAACTGCATCGCTTTTATTTCCTGATAGCCTTACACAGGGTTCCAAACCAGAATGGAATGCCAGGCCTACACTAACAAACTTACACTTTGATTTATTTAGTTCATACTTTCGTGCACTAACAATTACTTCTTCACTTTTAACATCAGTTGGCAAATCAGCTTGAGGCTGATATTGGGTAAAGCAAAACTTTGAAGACATGTTGAATACTAACACTCTCTGAGACATTTTGTGGTTTATATAGAGTAACCCCCCACCATTGTGTGGGGACGGGGCGGTATATTACTACTGTGCATATTATGATATGTTGATTATAGATGACTTGTGTGGTATATTATTACTATGCATATTGCTTCTTATAGAACATAGGATTAGATATTATTTAAAACAGAAGCATGTCATTCATATCTCTTATTATTTTTTATTGCTGATACTGTTGAGTAAAATAAAACATGTGGAATATATTAGTCTTGAGTTCAATATGTGTTTTACATGCTCTGTACCTTATACTATACCCTTTAATAATCAATAATGGACCAAGCATTCAAGATCATTCAAACAATTTTAGACCTGTCTGTTTGTAGCGTTCGTTAACCTCTTGACACGTGTTTGCAACTCCTGGGAGCTACGGGTAGCTCCCCTCTTATCCCCTTATCAACAAGTCAGTTTTTTTTAGTTATTACATCATGCTCACGAGTATATTACTACTGTTTATATTATGATATATTTGATTCTAGATGACTTGTGTGGGGAATAAGTGGTATATTATTACTATGTATATTGCTTCTTATAGAGAATAGGAGGATTAGATATTATTTAAACAGAAGCATGTCATTCATATTTATTATCACTTAATATTTTTTTATTGCTGACGCGGAGTATTAAATTAATTTTTATCGGCGTCAGCTTTTTTTAAAATACCGTCGCCAGATATTTTATTTTTAAATATTACATCATGCTCTGAAACAGGATACTGTCTAGCCGTCAGGTGTTCGATGAGTCATACCAACTTGTCTCGACAAGTTATTGAAACCAGATATTCATATTTTATATTTAGATATTACATCATACCCAAGAGTTGTGTGAGGAAGGGCTGCATATTAGTACTGTTCATATTTTTGATGTATTTGATTATAGATGACTTGTGTCAGGAGTTGAAACACAAGAGGTTAACGAACACTGCAACGGATATTCCCACATTTTTTTATCGGCGTCAGCTTTTTTTAAAATACCGTCGCCAGATATTGTTAAATATTGCATCATACTATGAAACCGGATGATCTCTAGACGCCAGGTGTTCGATGAGTCATACGCTGATCACTGATCATTCCTCATTCCTCATTCGGCTCCGATGCTCTGTCATTTCCCTCCTACTACAACAGTTTCATTACAAAAGTTTTTAAAATCGTGGAAGCCGGAAACCGGGGTGTCCCGGATTTTTGAAGGTACACCTACATTGCTACTGCCATATAGAACATACTGTGCGAAGAGCATCGAAAAAGTCAGAATATACAGGGTGTGACAACCGTTTCATTACCAAAGTTTAAAAAAATCGTGGAAACCGGAAACAGGGGTGTCCCGGATTTTTGAAGGTACACATACATTGCTACTGCCATATAGAACATATTGTGCGAAGAGCATCGAAAAATTCAGAATATACAGGGTGTGACAATAGTTTCATTACGAACAGTTAAACAAATCGTGGAAACCGGAAACAGGGGTGTCCCGGATTTTTGATAATACACCTACATTGCTACTGCCATCTACAACATAGTGTGCTAAGAGCATCGAAAAATTCAGAATATACAGGGTGTGACAACAATTTCATTACCAAAGTTTAAAAAAATCGTGGAAACCGGAAACAGGAGTGTCCCGGATTTTTGATGGTACACCTACATTGCTACTGCCATATAGAACATACTGTACGAAGAGCATTCAGAATATACAGGGTGTGACAACAATTTCATTACCAAAGTTTTAAAAAATCGTGGAAGCCGGAAACAGGGGTGTCCCGGATTTTTGATGGTACACATACATTGCTACTGCCATATAGGACATACTGTGCGAAGAGCATCGAAAAATTCAGAATATACAGGGTGTGACAACCGTTTCATTACCAAAGTTTAAAAAAATCGTGGAAACCGGAAACAGGGGTGTCCCGGATTTTTGAATGTACACATACATTGCTACTGCCATATAAAACATACTGTGCGAAGAGCATCGAAAAATTCAGAATATACAGAGTGTGACAACAGTTTCATTGCCAAAGTTTAAAAAAATCGTGGAAGCCGGAAACAGGGGTGTCCCGGATTTTTGATGGTACACATACATTGCTACTGCCATATAGAACATACTATGCGAAGAGAATCGAAAAATTCAGAATATACAGGGTGTGACAACAGTTTCATTGCCAAAGTTTAAAAAAATCGTGGAAGCCGGAAACAGGGGTGTCCCGGATTTTTGAAGGTACACATACATTGCTACTGCCATATAGAACATATTGTGCGAAGAGCATCGAAAAATTCAGAATATACAGGGTGTGACAATAGTTTCATTACGAACAGTTAAACAAATCGTGGAAACCGGAAACAGGGGTGTCCCTGATTTTTGATAATACACCTACATTGCTACTGCCATCTAGAACATAGTGTGCTAAGAGCATGGAAAAATTCAGAATATACAGGGTGTGACAACATTTTCATTACCAAAGTTTAAAAAAATCGTGGAAACCGGAAACAGGGGTGTCCCGGATTTTTGATGGTACACCTACATTGCTACTGCCATATAGAACATACTGTCCGAAGAGCATCGAAAAATTAAGAATATACAGGGTGTGACAATAGTTTCATTACGAACAGTTGAACAAGTCGTGGAAACCGGAAACAGGGGTGTCCCGGATTTTTGATGGTACAACTACATTGCTACTGCCATATAGAACATACTGTGCGAAGAGCATCGAAAAATTCAGAATATACAGGGTGTGACAACTGTTTCATTACCAAAGTTTAAAAAAATCGTGGAAACCGGAAACAGGGGTGTCCCGGATTTTAGATGGTACACCTACATTGCTACTGCCATATAGAACATACTGTGCGAAGAGCATCGAAAAATTCAGAATATACAGGGTGTGACAACCGTTTCATTACCAAAGTTTAAAAAAATCGTGGAAACCGGAAACGGGGGTGTCCCGGATTTTTGATAATACACCTACATTGCTACTGCCATCTAGAACATAGTGTGCTAAGAGCATCGAAAAATTCAGAATATACAGGGTGTGACAACCGTTTCATTACCAAAGTTTAAAAAAATCGTGGTAGCCGGAAACAGGGGTGTCCCGGATTTTTGATGGTACACCTACATTGCTACTGCCATATAGAACATACTGTACGAAGAGCATCGAAAAATTCAGAATATACAGGGTGTGACAACAATTTCATTACCAAAGTTTAAAAAAATCGTGGAAGCCGGAAACAAAGGTGTCCCGGATTTTTGAAGGTACACATACATTGCTACTGCCATATAGAACATACTGTCCGAAGAGCATCGAAAAATTAAGAATATACAGGGTGTGACAATAGTTTCATTACGAACAGTTGAACAAGTCGTGGAAACCGGAAACAGGGGTGTCCCGGATTTTTGATGGTACAACTACATTGCTACTGCCATATAGAACATACTGTGCGAAGAGCATCGAAAAATTCAGAATATACAGGGTGTGACAACCGTTTCATTACCAAAGTTTACAAAAATCGTGGTAGCCGGAAACAGGGGTGTCCCGGATTTTTGATGGTACACCTACATAGCAACTGCCATATAGAACATACTGTGCGAAGAGCATCGAAAAATTCAGAATATACAGGGTGTGACAACCGTTTCATTACCAAAGTTTAAAAAAATCGTGGTAGCCGGAAACAGGGGTGTCCCGGATTTTTGATGGTACACCTACATTGCAACTACCATATAGAACGTACTGTGCGAAGAGCATCGAAAAATTCAGAATATACAGGGTGTGACAACAGTTTCATTACAAAAGTTTTTAAAAATCGTGGAAACCGGAAACAGGGGTGTCCCGGATTTTTTAAGGTACACCTACATTGCTACTGCCATATAGAACATACTGTGCGAAGAGCATCGAAAAATTCAGAATATACAGGGTGTGACAACCGTTTCATTACCAAAGTTTAAAAAAACTGTGGTAGCCGGAAACAGGGGTGTCCCGGATTTTTGATGGTACACCTACATTGCTACTGCCATATAGAACATACTGTACGAAGAGCATCGAAAAATTCAGAATATACAGGGTGTGACAACAATTTCATTACCAAAGTTTAAAAAAATCGTGGAAGCCGGAAACAAGGGTGTCCCGGATTTTTGAAGGTACACATACATTGCTACTGCCCTATAGAACATACTGTCCGAAGAGCATCGAAAAATTAAGAATATACAGGGTGTGACAATAGTTTCATTACGAACAGTTGAACAAGTCGTGGAAACCGGAAACAGGGGTGTCCCGGATTTTTGATGGTACAACTACATTGCTACTGCCATATAGAACATACTGTGCGAAGAGCATCGAAAAATTCAGAATATACAGGGTGTGACAACCGTTTCATTACCAAAGTTTAAAAAAATCGTGGTAGCCGGAAACAGGGGTGTCCCGGATTTTTGATGGTACACCTACATTGCAACTACCATATAGAACGTACTGTGCGAAGAGCATCTAAATTCAGAATATACAGGGTGTGACAACAGTTTCATTACAAAAGTTTTTAAAATCGTGGAAGCCGGAAACAGGGGTGTCTCGGATTTTTGAAGGTACACCTACATTGCTACTGCCATATAGAACATACTGTGCGAAGAGCATCGAAAAATTCAGAATATACAGGGTGTGACAACCGTTTCATTACCAAAGTTTAAAAAAATCGTGGAAACCGGAAACAGGGGTGTCCCGGATTTTTTAAGGTACACATACATTGCTACTGCCATATAGAACATATTGTGCGAAGAGCATCGAAAAATTCAGAATATACAGGGTGTGACAATAGTTTCATTACGAACAGTTAAACAAATCGTGGAAACCGGAAACAGGGGTGTCCCGGATTTTTGATAATACACCTACATTGCTACTGCCATCTACAACATAGTGTGCTAAGAGCATCGAAAAATTCAGAATATACAGGGTGTGACAACAGTTTCATTGCCAAAGTTTAAAAAAATCGTGAAAGCCGGAAACAGGGGTGTCCCGGATTTTTGATGGTACACGCACATCGCTACTGCCATATAGAACATACTGTGCGAAGAGCATCGAAAAATTCAGAATATACAGGGTGTGGAAAAATTTAGAGTACATACATACACAGTGTCCCGAAATTAATGGAAGACAGAGCAGTATACGATTTAAGATCTGTTTTTGTTGCTTTGTCTACTTTACACAAAAAATGCATGGCTTGCAAGTCTAGTTTGGTGTATCCATTTTGGAGATGTGTGCCTTTAAATTTCAATTGTAATAAAGTGGTTACTGGAAGCGGATGTTTATTTATGAAACATCGTGAAAATAGTTGTTTTGGAAAAAACACAGTTCTCATTTAGATGTTTCAAGGAATATGTAGAAAACACTCCATATACTAGTATGTGAATTTGTTAGGCCTTTCTCAATTGTGTAAATATAAATGTCAGGCATTTACTCAATTGAAAGGGCCTAACAAGCCGAAATACTAGTACCTATATAGAGTGTTTTCTATATATTTCTTGAAACATCTAAATGAGAACTTTGTTTTTTTCAAAAACAATTATTTCTATTGCAAGATAAATAATGAATTGGTATGTAGGGATATGGAGTGTTGACAAAAGATAAAATATTTAAGGATTAGCAGTACTCGCAAAAATAAGAAAAATAGTTCCTGTAGTTTATAAAAACATCTTTACTTATTTCTACGAATACTACCAGTCCTTATGTACTTTTTATTTTTAAGACCTGTCTGTAGGTATACATACCAGTTCAAAAAAAAATTTTTTTTGAAGAACTATGATCGAATTTGAATTATTCACATCAAGAAACCCGTTTTCCCCAAATGCTGTCCAAACACTTTGATTTTTGAAGAAGTTATTACAAAATAATGATTATATCGTATTATTTTCTAAGGTAAGAAATCTACTCGAGAGTTCTGCGCCCAATTAATTTCTGGACACCCTGTGTATTCTGAATTGACGTATATTTGGGAATGAACTGTAAAATAAAGAACTGTAAATTAATGAAGTGATGTTATAATAAATGAAATTATTAGCGACTACGACCATATTCTTTAGGATATTTCAATTTCAGCTAATACTTGGTCTAAAGTATATGGAACTGGATAGTCAAACTCAAATTGGTCAATGTTATTTACTTCCTTATATTTCTCTATTATATTTGTAGTATCGGTTAGACCGTAATATTTATTTACTATTTTACTGCTTATTACGCCTAATAATACGTAGCAAATAAAATTATTATCCGGTATATTAGTATGTTTTTTTATAAATTGAATTATATTTACTGATGTTGCCAAATTAATAAATGTCACATAATAGTCCCACCTAAGATGTTTATGAGGATCCAAACATTCTCTGAAACGTCGACCTTCTTCGTTATTTAGTCTATTTTCATAGACATGTAATAGATAATTTTTGTATTTAATAACAAAAAATTGAATCTCGTCTATATCTAAATCTATATTTTTCAAATCTTTCTGAATTTTGAATGGATCATCTCCATACGCAAAGCAACACTGGCACTTAAAATTAAAATCATTTTGGCGTACAAAGGAAAGGGGAACATTGGGGTCGATTTGGGAACAATTTCGGAAATGTAGCCATCTATGGCAAATACTGCATTCCACGTATTCATTTTCAGTGGAGGTTCCGCATATCAAACATTTTTGAAATACATTTTCAGAAGATAACAATAAAATATTCTGTAGGACGATCCTGTAGTGTTCAGGATCGAATGCAACATTTTTTATTTTAAAATCATCCGCGTCATTAATGTCGCTTACTGAAAAAATGTAATATATGACATAGATTCCGCAGTTAATGTTGTCTGTCGGTTTTTGTTTTGGATATAATATGTCGGAAAGCTTCCACTTTCTCCAACCTAGTTTTTCCTCTTTGTGATTACGATCACGAATTCCAAAAAATCTCTTCATCTTTTGCATAATCTCTTCCACTTTTAAGGTGTATTTGTCGCTAGGGTTTAAAATATATATAGTGCGTTCCTTTAAGTCTAACACAATCAAAACCCAGTGTTGACCGTTGTCGTTATATGGCATTAAAACAAATCTCACACTTGTCAGGGGTGTCACTAATGGGGCAAATTTCTTAAAATTTTTAGGTACGCCGCTAAATAAAATTTGTGTGGAAACGGTATCTATATAGTAAATGTGCGATTTTTGACTTTTTTTCGAAAACGCCAATGCATCTATACAATAGTCCGTTAACCATCTATCTGTACCTTCTGGTATACAATCGTATGAATTAAATGTTGATATCAATGATTTATAATCAGTAGAAGACAGTACTACGTTCTCTTGTGTCAGTTGGTACCGGTATAATCCTAAACAAAATTTTAAATTCATTGCGGATGTCATATAGTATTCATTGGAAAAAAACAATCCATTTTCGAGTGCCCTGTCATCTGGACGATCTTTTAGGTTTTCGGATTTTCTTGATTTTTCCGAATTAATATCTTCGCCATCTGAATCTTCTAAAAGTAGTGGCTTATCGATTTTCGTATCATCTACATTACCTTTATGCAGAAGTAAATCGTCATTTTCCCTCACTCCCTCTTGTATACTATCAGGATTAGGTATTTTGTCATGTCTCAAAATGTTATCCAAAGTTTTCAAGTTTTTCTTATACAGAAAACCCTTTTTGCCGACACGTTTCTTCCATTTCTCCTCAATTTGAGGATTATCAATTTCCGGATCTTCTTTATCACGGCACTTTGGGGTTCGTCCTATCTTTAAATGTACACTCTTTAATTCAATTTTAATTCGGGATCTGGTTTGAGCAACAAATCGTCCTACCTTTAAATTAGTCTGCCCATTTAAAATCTCCTTTTTCAAAATTTTGAACCAAGACTCTGCATTAGAGTTGCTGTAACGTCCCGCAGTCAATATGTCGGTCCACAAAGGTACGAAAGGCATTAATCGTTTAAGAATATATTGTCCAAATTATTCTGATTTGTATTGGTTTGTTACAATATTACAGTTGTCTCTTCTGTCCTCAATATCAGTAGTTACTTTATTGTAGATCTTAAAGAAATGTAGAAAGAATGGAGAAGTATCGTATTCTCCCCTTACCTTTTCATCGTCGTCATCTGAATCGTAACCTTTTTCCGCATCATTCTGTAAATGGTCGTATTTCATGTACGTATTTGAAGTTAAATCTTTTATTGCCTCTTTAACTTCTTGGGTTAGATTCGGATCGAGAAGAAGAATTAAAACGTTTTCGAACTGATGCTCTAATTCGATCATAGAGGAACATTGTAGTAGGACTGCCACTGAATCGGTTAAGATGTTTCTTATGCCCCTATTACATTTTAGCGAAGCCAATTTTTTGCTCACCATCTCTATAAAATGAGCGCAACAGCTTTTTAAAATAATAGTCGATGTAAATCTCGAGTCGTCCAGTTGGTTTGTCACAAATCTATAGCATACTTTAAGGTAAGTATACAACGTCATATCGTTGAACCCCTGACAAACTGCTGTCATCAAGGCAAAGCTCCAGTCGGTAACTATTACTCTAAATATCGGCCAAGATTTATGGCACTGGACTCTTACGAAGTGCTTAAAATGTAACAAAAAGCATGTTATGGATGCAGAGTCATGCCTGGAACTTATAAGTTCCGCCACTGGTATAATTTTGGATTGCACATTTACTACTAAAGCATAATATAGTATTCGGTGACCTTTTTCATAAACTGACGACGGTCTTACAACGGATCCCGTTGCGTCAAAATACGCAGTTACTTTCTCTCCTTTCTTGATGAGAGTGTTAATTTGTGCTTTGGAGAATAGATACACCAGCGTCCTGCCATTTGGAAACTGTATATATTTTTCACCTGTGGGTTCGTCTGCTGCTCGTAGTAAAAGATCCACGTAACTGTCTTTGTGTTTATCATCATCCGAAAGGACTTCTGAGCGCGCTTTTTGATATACCGATAGCGACCGCAAATCTTGCCAGTTCCCGTCTTGCACTAAATCAGAATTTACACCTTTCATATCTTGGTATCTCACAATATTTGGTAATGTTGTCTTCAGTTCGGGCTTGATCATTTTTCTTTCTATACCCTTAAGCCAATAAGAACATTCACCATTATGGTTAATGTCCCTTCTACCTTTAAAAAATACCTGTATTAACATTATTTCTTCCATAACACTAAAAGTGAATTTGTACGATTTGCAATCTCTGTGTTTACAGACGGCGTATTCAATAAAATAAAGGAGGCACTTTTTGGCAATTCTATTCACCCTAAGCCCTTTAAAAATAATAACACAGGATATCCCTTCTATTTCCAATTTCTTTCGTAAACAAATGCGACGCATTTCCGAATCTTTGGCCAAATCGAAGTTATTTTCAAATCTTTTCATATTTAATGACATCATGTGAACGAACTTCGTTATACCTGTTACATTGTCACTCTCATCGCGTGCATCTTTCAGTTTATTTGCGAACTGATCGCAATGATAAACATAGCCGTCACTTTCAAGACTATCTTTGACCTCATTTACAGATCGATCAAGCCGATGAGAGATCTGTTCATTATTTTCCTCCGCGTCTATTTCAACGAACTGCTCTACGTCGGACGACGCGTGTATGTCAAAATCATCAACTTTATTAGCCGACTCATCAATTTTTTCGTTGCATTGCTCCACGTTTATGTCGGTTTCGTTTATAATCGATTTTGTATTTATTCTTCGTAGACGTCTATAAACAAACATCCGATTTTTTAAATTATCCACGATTCGTATATGCTTACAGAATTGCGATAATAGTGAATCGTTTTGTCTATGACCACATGACAGTAATTGCTGCAACGAACAATTTCTTATTTCCACAAAACCATCTACGTCAGTTGGCGTAAACGTAGCTCGTCTAGGTTTACCCATATTAGACGCAAATTGAAGCAAATCTATAAATTACTTTTACTGAACTGTTCTATAAATGAACGAGTAAAAGAATAAAGATTAGCTGTTATACTACAATAAAATGAACGGAACTGAAAACGGTTCCTGCTCGGTAAAGGAGGAGTTGGAATATGAAAAAATAAGATAACTTCTACGAAACCAAAAACTAGGGAACGAAAGACGTTTTCTTTGAAACAGCGAGTTATATAAGAAATGCTTATTTTAATATTAACACACTAGAACGCTGCCAATAGCTGCCCGGTAAGTCGGGAATTGCTATATGAACAAAATAAATCTGATGAGGTTCCGAAACCCACTGTATATCAAGTATAAAAAATAGTATATAACTACTAACAACTAAAAACTAGAGGACTAACGACGTTTTCTTTAAAACTACAAGTATATAAGAAATGCTTATTTTAATATTAACACACTAGAACGCTGCCAATAGCTGCCCGGTAAGACGGGAATTGCTATACGAGCAAAAGGTATCGGATCAGGTTCCAAAACCCACTCTATATGAACTATATACTACAAAACTAAAAATTACCTAACTAATGAAACTATCTTAATAAATGTACGTTATAGGAGAAACGTGTATTTTATTAATAATAACACACTGGGACGCTGCCAATAGCTCACCGGCAAGACAGGAATTGGTATGTGAACAAAAGATATTGGTAAAGGTAATAAGTATAACTACCACAAGATAAAAATTACCTAACTAATGAAACTATCTTAATAAATTTACGTTATAGGAGAAACGTGTATTTTATTAATAATAACACACTAGGACGCTGCCAATAGCACACCGGCAAGACAGGAATTGGTATATGAACAAAAGAAATAGGAAAATATTATTTGGATTTTCTATGAGAGTGGGTATCCTCATCCTATTTCTTTTGTTCATATACCAATTCCTGCCTTGCCGGTGTGCTATTGGCAGCGTCCTAGTGTGTTATTATTAATAAAATACACGTTTCTCCTATAACGTAAATTTATTAAGATAGTTTCATTAGTTAGGTAATTTTTATCTTGTGGTAGTTATACTTATTACCTTTACCAATATCTTTTGTTCACATACCAATTCCTGTCTTGCCGGTGAGCTATTGGCAGCGTCCCAGTGTGTTATTATTAATAAAATACACGTTTCTCCTATAACGTAAATTTATTAAGATAGTTTCATTAGTTAGGTAATTTTTATCTTGTGGTAGTTATACTTATTACCTTTACCAATATCTTTTGTTCACATACCAATTCCTGTCTTGCCGGTGAGCTATTGGCAGCGTCCCAGTGTGTTATTATTAATAAAATACACGTTTCTCCTATAACGTACATTTATTAAGATAGTTTCATTAGTTAGGTAATTTTTAGTTTTGTAGTATATAGTTCATATAGAGTGGGTTTTGGAACCTGATCCGATACCTTTTGCTCGTATAGCAATTCCCGTCTTACCGGGCAGCTATTGGCAGCGTTCTAGTGTGTTAATATTAAAATAAGCATTTCTTATATACTTGTAGTTTTAAAGAAAACGTCGTTAGTCCTCTAGTTTTTAGTTGTTAGTAGTTATATACTATTTTTTATACTTGATATACAGTGGGTTTCGGAACCTCATCAGATTTATTTTGTTCATATAGCAATTCCCGTCTTACCGGGCAGCTATTGGCAGCGTTCTAGTGTGTTAATATTAAAATAAGCATTTCTTATATAACTCGCTGTTTCAAAGAAAACGTCTTTCGTTCCCTAGTTTTTGGTTTCGTAGAAGTTATCTTATTTTTTCATATTCCAACTCCTGCTTTACCGAGCAGGAACCGTTTTCAGTTCCGTTCATTTTATTGTAGTATAACAGCTAATCTTTATTCTTTTACTCGTTCATTTATAGAACAGTTCAGTAAAAGTAATTTATAGATTTGCTTCAATTTGCGTCTAATATGGGTAAACCTAGACGAGCTACGTTTACGCCAACTGACGTAGATGGTTTTGTGGAAATAAGAAATTGTTCGTTGCAGCAATTACTGTCATGTGGTCATAGACAAAACGATTCACTATTATCGCAATTCTGTAAGCATATACGAATCGTGGATAATTTAAAAAATCGGATGTTTGTTTATAGACGTCTACGAAGAATAAATACAAAATCGATTATAAACGAAACCGACATAAACGTGGAGCAATGCAACGAAAAAATTGATGAGTCGGCTAATAAAGTTGATGATTTTGACATACGCGCGTCGTCCGACGTAGAGCAGTTCGTTGAAATAGACGCGGAGGAAAATAATGAACAGATCTCTCATCGGCTTGATCGATCTGTAAATGAGGTCAAAGATAGTCTTGAAAGTGACGGCTATGTTTATCATTGCGATCAGTTCGCAAATAAACTGAAAGATGCACGCGATGAGAGTGACAATGTAACAGGTATAACGAAGTTCGTTCACATGATGTCATTAAATATGAAAAGATTTGAAAATAACTTCGATTTGGCCAAAGATTCGGAAATGCGTCGCATTTGTTTACGAAAGAAATTGGAAATAGAAGGGATATCCTGTGTTATTATTTTTAAAGGGCTTAGGGTGAATAGAATTGCCAAAAAGTGCCTCCTTTATTTTATTGAATACGCCGTCTGTAAACACAGAGATTGCAAATCGTACAAATTCACTTTTAGTGTTATGGAAGAAATAATGTTAATACAGGTATTTTTTAAAGGTAGAAGGGACATTAACCATAATGGTGAATGTTCTTATTGGCTTAAGGGTATAGAAAGAAAAATGATCAAGCCCGAACTGAAGACAACATTACCAAATATTGTGAGATACCAAGATATGAAAGGTGTAAATTCTGATTTAGTGCAAGACGGGAACTGGCAAGATTTGCGATCGCTATCGGTATATCAAAAAGCGCGCTCAGAAGCCCTTTCGGATGATGATAAACACAAAGACAGTTACGTGGATCTTTTACTACGAGCAGCAGACGAACCCACAGGTGAAAAATATATACAGTTTCCAAATGGCAGGACGCTGGTGTATCTATTCTCCAAAGCACAAATTAACACTCTCATCAAGAAAGGAGAGAAAGTAACTGCGTATTTTGACGCAACGGGATCCGTTGTAAGACCGTCGTCAGTTTATGAAAAGGGTCACCGAATACTATATTATGCTTTAGTAGTAAATGTGCAATCCAAAATTATACCAGTGGCGGAACTTATAAGTTCCAGACATGACTCTGCATCCATAACATGCTTTTTGTTACATTTTAAGCACTTCGTAAGAGTCCAGTGCCATAAATCTTGGCCGATATTTAGAGTAATAGTTACCGACTGGAGCTTTGCCTTGATGACAGCAGTTTGTCAGGGGTTCAACGATATGACGTTGTATACTTACCTTAAAGTATGCTATAGATTTGTGACAAACCAACTGGACGACTCGAGATTTACATCGACTATTATTTTAAAAAGCTGTTGCGCTCATTTTATAAAGATGGTGAGCAAAAAATTGGCTTCGCTAAAATGTAATAGGGGCATAAGAAACATCTTAACTGATTCAGTGGCAGTCCTACTACAATGTTCCTCTATGATCGAATTAGAGCATCAGTTCGAAAACGTTTTAATTCTTCTTCTCGATCCGAATCTAACCCAAGAAGTTAAAGAGGCAATAAAAGATTTAACTTCAAATACGTACATGAAATACGACCATTTACAGAATGATGCGGAAAAAGGTTACGATTCAGATGACGACGATGAAAAGGTAAGGGGAGAATACGATACTTCTCCATTCTTTCTACATTTCTTTAAGATCTACAATAAAGTAACTACTGATATTGAGGACAGAAGAGACAACTGTAATATTGTAACAAACCAATACAAATCAGAATAATTTGGACAATATATTCTTAAACGATTAATGCCTTTCGTACCTTTGTGGACCGACATATTGACTGCGGGACGTTACAGCAACTCTAATGCAGAGTCTTGGTTCAAAATTTTGAAAAAGGAGATTTTAAATGGGCAGACTAATTTAAAGGTAGGACGATTTGTTGCTCAAACCAGATCCCGAATTAAAATTGAATTAAAGAGTGTACATTTAAAGATAGGACGAACCCCAAAGTGCCGTGATAAAGAAGATCCGGAAATTGATAATCCTCAAATTGAGGAGAAATGGAAGAAACGTGTCGGCAAAAAGGGTTTTCTGTATAAGAAAAACTTGAAAACTTTGGATAACATTTTGAGACATGACAAAATACCTAATCCTGATAGTATACAAGAGGGAGTGAGGGAAAATGACGATTTACTTCTGCATAAAGGTAATGTAGATGATACGAAAATCGATAAGCCACTACTTTTAGAAGATTCAGATGGCGAAGATATTAATTCGGAAAAATCAAGAAAATCCGAAAACCTAAAAGATCGTCCAGATGACAGGGCACTCGAAAATGGATTGTTTTTTTCCAATGAATACTATATGACATCCGCAATGAATTTAAAATTTTGTTTAGGATTATACCGGTACCAACTGACACAAGAGAACGTAGTACTGTCTTCTACTGATTATAAATCATTGATATCAACATTTAATTCATACGATTGTATACCAGAAGGTACAGATAGATGGTTAACGGACTATTGTATAGATGCATTGGCGTTTTCGAAAACAAGTCAAAAATCGCACATTTACTATATAGATACCGTTTCCACACAAATTTTATTTAGCGGCGTACCTAAAAATTTTAAGAAATTTGCCCCATTAGTGACACCCCTGACAAGTGTGAGATTTGTTTTAATGCCATATAACGACAACGGTCAACACTGGGTTTTGATTGTGTTAGACTTAAAGGAACGCACTATATATATATTTTAAACCCTAGCGACAAATACACCTTAAAAGTGGAAGAGATTATGCAAAAGATGAAGAGATTTTTTGGAATTCGTGATCGTAATCACAAAGAGGAAAAACTAGGTTGGAGAAAGTGGAAGCTTTCCGACATATTATATCCAAAACAAAAACCGACAGACAACATTAACTGCGGAATCTATGTCATATATTACATTTTTTCAGTAAGCGACATTAATGACGCGGATGATTTTAAAATAAAAAATGTTGCATTCGATCCTGAACACTACAGGATCGTCCTACAGAATATTTTATTGTTATCTTCTGAAAATGTATTTCAAAAATGTTTGATATGCGGAACCTCCACTGAAAATGAATACGTGGAATGCAGTATTTGCCATAGATGGCTACATTTCCGAAATTGTTCCCAAATCGACCCCAATGTTCCCCTTTCCTTTGTACGCCAAAATGATTTTAATTTTAAGTGCCAGTGTTGCTTTGCGTATGGAGATGATCCATTCAAAATTCAGAAAGATTTGAAAAATATAGATTTAGATATAGACGAGATTCAATTTTTTGTTATTAAATACAAAAATTATCTATTACATGTCTATGAAAATAGACTAAATAACGAAGAAGGTCGACGTTTCAGAGAATGTTTGGATCCTCATAAACATCTTAGGTGGGACTATTATGTGACATTTATTAATTTGGCAACATCAGTAAACATATTTCAATTTATAAAAAAACATACTAATATACCGGATAATAATTTTATTTGCTACGTATTATTAGGCGTAATAAGCAGTAAAATAGTAAATAAATATTACGGTCTAACCGATACTACAAATATAATATAATAATATAATAATATAATATAATATAATAATATAATAAGGAAGTAAATAACATTGACCAATTTGAGTTTGACTATCCAGTTCCATATACTTTAGACCAAGTATTAGCTGAAATTGAAATATCCTAAAGAATATGGTCGTAGTCGCTATTAATTTCATTTATTATAACATCACTTCATTAATTTACAGTTCTTTATTTTACAGTTCATTCCCAAATATACGTCAATTCAGAATACACAGGGTGTCCAGAAATTAATTGGGCGCAGAACTCTCGAGTAGATTTCTTACCTTAGAAAATAATACGATATAATCATTATTTTGTAATAACTTCTTCAAAAATCAAAGTGTTTGGACAGCATTTGGGGAAAACGGGTTTCTTGATGTGAATAATTCAAATTCGATCATAGTTCTTCAAAAAAAATTTTTTTTGAACTGGTATGTATACCTACAGACAGGTCTTAAAAATAAAAAGTACATAAGGACTGGTAGTATTCGTAGAAATAAGTAAAGATGTTTTTATAAACTACAGGAACTATTTTTCTTATTTTTGCGAGTACTGCTAATCCTTAAATATTTTATCTTTTGTCAACACTCCATATCCCTACATACCAATTCATTATTTATCTTGCAATAGAAATAATTGTATTTGAAAAAAACAAAGTTCTCATTTAGATGTTTCAAGAAATATATAGAAAACACTCTATATAGGTACTAGTATTTCGGCTTGTTAGGCCCTTTCAATTGAGTAAATGCCTGACATTTATATTTACACAATTGAGAAAGGCCTAACAAATTCACATACTAGTATATGGAGTGTTTTCTACATATTCCTTGAAACATCTAAATGAGAACTGTGTTTTTTCCAAAACAACTATTTTCACGATGTTTCATAAATAAACATCCGCTTCCAGTAACCACTTTATTACAATTGAAATTTAAAGGCACACATCTCCAAATACAGCAAACTAGACCAAACTAGACTTGCAAGCCATGCATTTTTTGTGTAAAGTAGACAAAGCAACAAAAACAGATCTTAAATCGTATACTGCTCTGTCTTCCATTAATTTCGGGACACTGTGTATGTATGTACTCTAAATTTTTCCACACCCTGTATATTCTGAATTTTTCGATGCTCTTCGCACAGTATGTTCTATATGGCAGTAGCGATGTGCGTGTACCATCAAAAATCCGGGACACCCCTGTTTCCGGCTTTCACGATTTTTTTAAACTTTGGCAATGAAACTGTTGTCACACCCTGTATATTCTGAATTTTTCGATGCTCTTAGCACACTATGTTGTAGATGGCAGTAGCAATGTAGGTGTATTATCAAAAATCCGGGACACCCCTGTTTCCGGTTTCCACGATTTGTTTAACTGTTCGTAATGAAACTATTGTCACACCCTGTATATTCTGAATTTTTCGATGCTCTTCGCACAATATGTTCTATATGGCAGTAGCAATGTATGTGTACCTTAAAAAATCCGGGACACCCCTGTTTCCGGTTTCCACGATTTTTTTAAACTTTGGTAATGAAACGGTTGTCACACCCTGTATATTCTGAATTTTTCGATGCTCTTCGCACAGTATGTTCTATATGGCAGTAGCAATGTAGATGTACCTTCAAAAATCCGAGACACCCCTGTTTCCGGCTTCCACGATTTTAAAAACTTTTGTAATGAAACTGTTGTCACACCCTGTATATTCTGAATTTTTCGATGCTCTTCGCACAGTACGTTCTATATGGTAGTTGCAATGTAGGTGTACCATCAAAAATCCGGGACACCCCTGTTTCCGGCTACCACGATTTTTTTAAACTTTGGTAATGAAACGGTTGTCACACCCTGTATATTCTGAATTTTTCGATGCTCTTCGCACAGTATGTTCTATATGGCAGTTGCTATGTAGGTGTACCATCAAAAATCCGGGACACACCTGTTTCCGGCTACCACGATTTTTTTAAACTTTGGTAATGAAACGGTTGTCACACCCTGTATATTCTGAATTTTTCGATGCTCTTCGCACAGTATGTTCTATATGGCAGTAGCAATGTAGTTGTACCATCAAAAATCCGGGACACCCCTGTTTCCGGTTTCCACGACTTGTTCAACTGTTCGTAATGAAACTATTGTCACACCCTGTATATTCTTAATTTTTCGATGCTCTTCGGACAGTATGTTCTATATGGCAGTAGCAATGTATGTGTACCTTCAAAAATCCGGGACACCCTTGTTTCCGGCTTCCACGATTTTTTTAAACTTTGGTAATGAAATTGTTGTCACACCCTGTATATTCTGAATTTTTCGATGCTCTTCGTATAGTATGTTCTATATGGCAGTAGCAATGTAGGTGTACCATCAAAAATCCGGGACACCCCTGTTTCCGGCTACCACAATTTTTTTAAACTTTGGTAATGAAACGGTTGTCACACCCTGTATATTCTGAATTTTTCGATGCTCTTCGCACAGTATGTTCTATATGGCAGTAGCAATGTAGGTGTACCTTAAAAAATCCGGGACACCCCTGTTTCCGGTTTCCACGATTTTTAAAAACTTTTGTAATGAAACTGTTGTCACACCCTGTATATTCTGAATTTTTCGATGCTCTTCGCACAGTACGTTCTATATGGTAGTTGCAATGTAGGTGTACCATCAAAAATCCGGGACACCCCTGTTTCCGGCTACCTCGATTTTTTTAAACTTTGGTAATGAAACGGTTGTCACACCCTGTATATTCTGAATTTTTCGATGCTCTTCGCACAGTATGTTCTATATGGCAGTTGCTATGTAGGTGTACCATCAAAAATCCGGGACACCCCTGTTTCCGGCTACCACGATTTTTGTAAACTTTGGTAATGAAACGGTTGTCACACCCTGTATATTCTGAATTTTTCGATGCTCTTCGCACAGTATGTTCTATATGGCAGTAGCAATGTAGTTGTACCATCAAAAATCCGGGACACCCCTGTTTCCGGTTTCCACGACTTGTTCAACTGTTCGTAATGAAACTATTGTCACACCCTGTATATTCTTAATTTTTCGATGCTCTTCGGACAGTATGTTCTATATGGCAGTAGCAATGTATGTGTACCTTCAAAAATCCGGGACACCCTTGTTTCCGGCTTCCACGATTTTTTTAAACTTTGGTAATGAAATTGTTGTCACACCCTGTATATTCTGAATTTTTCGATGCTCTTCGTACAGTATGTTCTATATGGCAGTAGCAATGTAGGTGTACCATCAAAAATCCGGGACACCCCTGTTTCCGGCTACCACGATTTTTTTAAACTTTGGTAATGAAACGGTTGTCACACCCTGTATATTCTGAATTTTTCGATGCTCTTCGCACAGTATGTTCTATATGGCAGTAGCAATGTAGGTGTACCTTCAAAAATCCGGGACACCCCTGTTTCCGGCTACCACGATTTTTTTAAACTTTGGTAATGAAACGGTTGTCACACCCTGTATATTCTGAATTTTTCGATGCTCTTCGCACAGTATGTTCTATATGGCAGTTGCTATGTAGGTGTACCATCAAAAATCCGGGACACCCCTGTTTCCGGTTTCCACGATTTGTTTAACTGTTCGTAATGAAACTATTGTCACACCCTGTATATTCTGAATTTTTCGATGCTCTTCGCACAATATGTTCTATATGGCAGTAGCAATGTATGTGTACCTTCAAAAATCCGGGACACCCCTGTTTCCGGTTTCCACGATTTTTTTAAACTTTGGTAATGAAACGGTTGTCACACCCTGTATATTATGAATTTTTCGATGCTCTTCGCACAGTATGTTCTATATGGCAGTAGCAATGTAGGTGTACCATAAAAAATCCGAGACACCCCTGTTTCCGGCTTCCACGATTTTTTAAAACTTTTGTAATGAAACTGTTGTCACACCCTGTATATTCTGAATCTTTCGATGCTCTTAGCACACTATGTTCTAGATGGCAGTAGCAATGTAGGTGTATTATCAAAAATCCGGGACACCCCTGTTTCCGGTTTCCACGATTTTTTTAAACTTTGGTAATGAAACGGTTGTCACACCCTGTATATTCTGAATTTTTCGATGCTCTTCGCACAGTATGTTCTATATGGCAGTAGCAATGTAATTGTACCATCAAAAATCCGGGACACCCCTGTTTCCGGTTTCCACGACTTGTTCAACTGTTCGTAATGAAACTATTGTCACACCCTGTATATTCTTAATTTTTCGATGCTCTTCGGACAGTATGTTCTATATGGCAGTAGCAATGTATGTGTACCTTCAAAAATCCGGGACACCCTTGTTTCCGGCTTCCACGATTTTTTTAAACTTTGGTAATGAAACGGTTGTCACACCCTGTATATTCTGAATTTTTCGATGCTCTTCGCACAGTATGTTCTATATGGCAGTAGCAATGTAATTGTACCATCAAAAATCCGGGACACCCCTGTTTCCGGTTTCCACGACTTGTTCAACTGTTCGTAATGAAACTATTGTCACACCCTGTATATTCTTAATTTTTCGATGCTCTTCGGACAGTATGTTCTATATGGCAGTAGCAATGTATGTGTACCTTCAAAAATCCGGGACACCCTTGTTTCCGGCTTCCACGATTTTTTTAAACTTTGGTAATGAAATTGTTGTCACACCCTGTATATTCTGAATTTTTCGATGCTCTTAGCACACTATGTTGTAGATGGCAGTAGCAATGTAGGTATATTATCAAAAATCCGGGACACCCCTGTTTCCGGTTTCCACGATTTGTTTAACTGTTCGTAATGAAACTATTGTCACACCCTGTATATTCTGAATTTTTCGATGCTCTTCGCACAATATGTTCTATATGGCAGTAGCAATGTATGTGTACCTTCAAAAATCCGGGACACCCCTGTTTCCGGTTTCCACGATTTTTTTAAACTTTGGTAATGAAACGGTTGTCACACCCTGTATATTCTGAATTTTTCGATGCTCTTCGCACAGTATGTTCTATATGGCAGTAGCAATGTAGGTGTACCATAAAAAATCCGGGCACCCCTGTTTCCGGCTTCCACGATTTTTTTAAACTTTGGCAATGAAACTGTTGTCACACCCTGTATATTCTGAATTTTTCGATGCTCTTCGCACAGTATGTTCTATATGACAGTAGCAATGTATGTAACCTTCAAAAATCCGGGACACCCCTGTTTCCGGCTTCCACGATTTTTTTAAGCTTTGGTAATGAAACTGTTGTCACACCCTGTATATTCTGAATTTTTCTATGCTCTTCGCACAGTATGTTCTATATGGCAGTAGCAATGTATGTGTACCATCAAAAATCCGGGACACCCCTGTTTCCGGTTTCCACGATTTTTTAACTGTTCGTAATGAAACTATTGTCACACCCTGTATATTCTGAATTTTTCCATGATCTTCGCAGGATATTTTCTATAGAGCAGTAGTTATTTGTATGTACTATCAAGAATCCATCATGGTTTTTGTTTTTCCATATGCGTATATATTCATGTTTTACGGTATTTTTTTTTAAGCTAATAAAATTTATATGGGTCTTTGAATTCCTAAAATTGTATAAGATATTTCATAAATGAAAAGTATGAAGTTATAAATAAAAAAATTAAAGATAAATTAGTTGTTTATATCTGTTTTTTGAATTTTTATTATTCATTTCGAATAACGAGCTGGTCCACTGTAAATTTTCGAATCTCGAATCTGAATCCGTTGCTGTCTTCAGCCACATCATACCAGCGCTTAATATCTAGCGCCTTTTATGGAAAAAATTATAGATAAAATACCCGACACAGGACACACACGCCTGAGCATAGTTTCTGCGGTAATATTGGCGTGCAGGATACACACGTTAGATTTGCAACCGCAAGCACTGATTGAACTTGAATTTGACAATATAAACATTTTTTGCAGTTCTTCAATTAATTTTCAAAATGAACGCTCATAATCAAGGTAATATGTTCTTAAGTTTGATAGTGAGTGTTTATTTTTAATAGTTTCTCTATATTTACAGATTTAATAAAGTTGATCATAGTGGCCGCGAAGGTGGCGCAGCCACTGTTAAACGTAAGTAAATTTTTTTTACATTTAAAATTATATTTCTAATTGTAGGATATGAACATTGCAGTGCCAGTTACCACCCTCCACCCCCCGGCGCTCACCTAACAGGGGAGGTAGAGTTGTCCGAGGGGCAAATAATCAGGATTTATTATTCCATTAAGGAGGGGCCTTTAGAGCCATGGGCGACTTTATGGAATACTTTCCTAACACGTTCCTTTTCCTACTACATTTCGCTGGCTGGACCTATGACATAAAATCAACATGTTGTTTTACATCATGATAACAATCTTTGAATCAAATAGATTAAAAAGTATATATTTAGCCTTGTCTACTTGTTTGATTATTTATTACATACCTAATAAGTTGAAGTTTTGAATATTAAAATAATAAAGTGAATAAAAATGTTCATATAAGTATATTAACATTAATGTGGCTAACATAATAATGTGTAACATAGCAAATAGGCTATTGTGAAGTGCAAGCAAAAGTAAATAACAAATAAAATGATGTACACAAGGAAGTAAACTCAGGTACGTACAATAATACATAATAATCAACTAAAATAAATCGTATAATTTTGCGATCTTGCACAATATACCTATTAGAAAGAATAAATAGACATTGATATTTATATAACTAATTAAGAAAATAACACTTTTACACAAATTATAAGAAAAGTGTTGTATCTCAGATATTGATAATTATATATATATATATATATATATATATATATATATATATATATATATATATATATATATATATATATAATATGGGAGAGGCGAGTGGGATTCTCTGAAGCCTCAATCTGCCTACTCTTCAGAGAAAGGGTTAGGATGTTGTGGTTCGATTCCGGGGCATCAATCTGCCTACTCCCCAGATCTCACCACCGATCGTCTCTGAAGCCTCAATCTGCCTACTCCTCAGAGAGATCTGTCTACTGCTGCGTCGGGGTGCGGTATTTATTGTAGTGGTAGGCGGGGTGGGGAAGAGGAAGGTCCTGCGCTGTGGCTAGTGGACTGTGAAAGTTGGTCACGTGTAACTGTTGCTGGGTTATTGGAGATATCGGAGGGATGTTGGAGGTGTGTTTGTAAGATGGATACCAAAGGTTTCCATGTTGCCGGAAGTCGAAGACCGTCGTCCCTTTTGTTTAGACAATTGGGACGCTTCTCGATCTCAATGGCTTCACGGATGATTCTGGATTTAAGGTTGGAAATGGGGGCTACGGTCCTGTCTTTGTCGAAATTTATGTTATGTCCTGTTTGTCTTTATTATTCCTATTCCATTTGATCCAGAATCTGTTATAGAACATTTATTCCTTACACTATATAGGGGCCAAGAAAATTTCGATCTCTCTAAAACTTCTAATTCTTTCATTTATATTTGCCGAAAAAGATTTAAAAATAATAATTTGTCAAAATTTAGTAACAACCCCTGACCAAGACCAAATTCCGATTATTATCGATCAGA
The DNA here is from genome assembly GCA_963924545.1 of Pogonocherus hispidulus. Lineage (NCBI taxonomy): Eukaryota > Metazoa > Arthropoda > Insecta > Coleoptera > Cerambycidae > Pogonocherus > Pogonocherus hispidulus. The sequence goes on from OZ004695.1 coordinate 36,764,366, forward strand.
ATCATTCAGGTAAAAATAATCTTCATCGAGGAATCAATGAAACGATTAGAAGAATTAAAGAAAAATATAACTGGAACGGTTTAACAAAGGACATTGAAAATTTCATTAAGAAATGTGAAATTTGCCAGAAAACTAAAATTTATCGAAAAAACAATAATAACCCTCTAGTAATAACCGAGACCCCCAAAACACCATTCGAACGAATTAACGTTGATATATTCGAATCCCCTAATAGAAATTACGCACTAACAATTCGTGAAAATTTACCCAAGCTTACGCTCTTATCGATAAGACAGCAAAATCTATTTTTAACACTCTCTTACTTTATTTTCAACATTATGGCACTCCCTTACGTATTCATTGCTATTATGGTCGTGAATTTGACAATAGTATTTTAAAAGATCTTTGTAAATTATACGATATCAAATTAACGTATTCAAGCGTAGCCCATCCTCAATCTAACGGCTCATTAGAAAGATTCCATGCAACTCTTGCCGAAATGATAAGAGTACATTTAGCCGAAAATCCCGACGAACATCCATTTAACGTTTTACCCTATGCCATTATCTGTTACAACAATTCAGTGAACAGAACTCACGGTTTCACCCCGTTCGAATTAATATTCGGACACACCTCTAGCAGACCTCCAGAAACGCTCTACAATCAAAATGAATTGATTACCAAATATGTTCGAGATCTTAACAATCGAATTTCCCTTATTATAAGATGGCACGTGCTCAAACACTATCACAAAAAGAAAAGGCTAAAACTAGATTCGACCAAAAGGTTAGCGAAAATCGGCCCAATTACGATATCGGAAACAAAGTTTATGTTAAGGAATCACAAATTAAGGATAAATTACAGAATAAATTCAACGGACCTTTCGAAATAAGAGAAGTATACCAAAATTCAGCACTCCAAGAATTGAACTAGGTATATCTTGACCACCAATAGGAATTCAGCCTTTCAACCCATTATTATTTAACCCAAAAACAAATCAATTAAGTAAAGTCAATTTCGATAGACTAAAACCCTATTTTGAAAACTAATTCTATTTTTCAGATTAATGCTGCTGTTCGGATCAGCAATTTGTCAATACAAAGTCACACCAATAAATAATACCGTAGGAATCTACTACCATGACAAATCAAACATAATCATAACCAATGACAAATGGACATTACTTATACACAAAGACATTACATCACTAAAACAAGCCCAGGAAAAGAACAATCAGATATTAGACAATATACTTCACATGATTGACCCATCCATTCAAAACATGCAAGATTTTATGAGCGAGGTAAAAACGCATTTAAGCTCATTAACCCAAATATCACAAGCCGTAGAATCTAAATTTCAAGCGTTTTTCAACGATGTTAAAAGACATAAGCGCGGTATACTAAACGGACTAGGCACTATTTTCAAATCAATAACTGGAAACCTAGATTCCGAAGATGGTGAATATTACATGAACTGCATAAATAAAATTAATATTGATGAACACCAATTAGAAAATCTTCTAAAAAATCAAATATCCGTAACTACATCGGTTATACAAAATTTCAATACCACTATTAGAAAATTACAAATAGACGAGGAAACATTTAACGAAGATATTAATAAAATTGAAAAGGCACTTATAGGTATGAAAGATTCATACGAAATGGTAACTATAAAAATTAAATTCCTGGAAATCTGTGAGCAACTCATGACAAGCTATTCATTTATTGAAGATACATTGAATGATATCTTAAATTCTATAATATTTACGAGGTTAAAAATAATTCATACATCAATTATCACTCCGGATCATTTGCTTAACGCTTTACAAGAAATTTCACAAAACTTACACAGAAGTAATCTTCCGTTACAAATAAGATTATCAAAGATTGCACAAAATCTCGATATAATCGAACTTCAGGCATTTCAGACAGACACCGATTTAGTTTTTGTTCTGAAGATACCTCTTGTAGATCCTCAAACTTTTAAAACCTACCAAATCTATCCAATCCCAATTTTAGATAATAGAACAGGATTACATCACTTATTATCAATTTCACAAAAATATATTGCGCGAGACGATGATTCTTTAATGTACATACCCATTCCAAATTTAGAAAATTGCAAACAACTTTATCCTGATATGAAGTTATGTTCTGACCTATTTGCCTACCCGATAGACAACAATGCCATATGTGAAGCAAGACTCTTAAAGAGTTCTAGGACCTTTCCCGAAAACTGTCAAAATTCATTTATTATTAGTCAAGGATACAACGTCCAAAAATTAGAAGAAAACACCTGGTTAATAACCAATGCAGAACCTGTCCAAGCAACAATAAATTGTCCACAAGGAAATCCAGAATTCGAAATAATCTATAAAAACTCAATCATTAAACTAAATTCCAATTGTTACGCCTACATCGGCACAACCAAAATCCAAGCTAGCCCCAATAATATTACCAATTTCAAGAAAAGCATCCATCCAGTGGAACTATCCTTCCAATGCTGTAATGAGTTTCCAGATAAATCCCAGATGCCAAAATTAAAACCATTAAAAATAAACGATATCAATACTGAGGATTTGGAAATAGCGAAGCATAAGCTAAATCAATATTCCAAAGATTTAGACGACCTAATAAATGAACCATTTGTAAACAAAAATATCTCTTGGTGCACCTATTTTATTATTACACTAATAATTGCCATCGTACTGTTGTACCTGGTTTTCAAGTGCAGGAAAAGACGCAGACCAGCGCTTGTTCTGCAGTCATCACACAGTCCACCACCATCACCTCCAAGACAGGCAACCCAAAGATTTACTAATCTATTCCCAAATCGAAGACGACCCAGCGTACGAGCCGATGATTCACAAATAGAAGATATCGAGCTCAATTGAATTTTACTTTTTCCAATCTCATTCCTATTTTTTAATCAGTTATTGTACTCTAACTTCAAGCTATTGCTATTTGCTTTATATAATTTAAATATAACAATTTTTATCATTTTGAAAATTGTAAAAGTCGCTTTATAAAATCAACTTTTTAATAAGGGGGAAGTTGTTATATAAAATATCCACCGATATACATGACATAATGTATTTACTGAACACCTGCGTATATCATATTACCAGATAACAGTTTCCTCTAAGCTAGAGTTACAGACACTAGCTCTGCAATTCTATTATTCAGTTCTTAGAATATTAAAAGATAAGGTGACTCTGTTTTGTCAGCCTCTTAAACATTATAAATAGGACCCCCAGTGTAAAACAAGTTAAGTTGATACACTTCACTCAACCTAAACGCATCTTATAATTATTGTAACTAATAAGTTAATAAATAAAGTTTTTTTAAAAAGTTAATTAATTATCTAGTGAGATAACATATATATATATATATATATATATATATATATATATATATATATATATATATATATATACGCGTAAAACAACCAAGTGACACCAAATAATAACTAGACGTTCTCGCACCCAATTTTTTTCTAAATAATGCAACTAAGTGACTCCCTATGGGTGTCCCACCTAGTGCGCGTAAGTCCAATATCTGCGTTAATAAAAGAGATAACTTAATTTTTTTTTCTACAGGGTTGTCTTAATATCCCGAGCTGCACAAAATGAAAATATATTTACATATTCAGGGTGTTCAGTTTTTCCTGGACAGGTACCAACTTCATTTTTTTAAATGGAAACCTATATTTTTTATGGCATTATCGAATTCTACGTAAAAAATTACTGGGACTTTGTGCATAACACTGCTATTGAAATATTGATAGTTTTCGACTTTTAATTTTTTTTTCTTATGTTTCGTCACTTCTAATAGTTGACATAATTATGGTTGTATGACAGCTAGAAATTTTTTTTTTTCAGAAACTGTAGAGTGAAGATGGCTCTTTCGAAAAACGTATCAAAAGTTGACCTGCGATATACAGGGGGCAACAGAAATCGTGCCAAACCTGATGGTTTAAAATTTAAAAAATCTCGACTTTTTCAAATGGAACACCCTGTGTTTTATGATTTCATTAGATGCCTTTCTGTAGACTCTACAATTTTATAATAGCTTTCCCTATACCTAAGTTGCGTAGTTTTTGCAAAAAACCCACTTTTATGAAAAATACCCGATTTGCGCACGTTCCTTTCTCGGGAAAAACGCAGTGAGCGTCTGTCACGCAATAAAATTTGTGACAATCAGTTTACATGTCATTTCTTCTTTTACTGAATATTCACGTACGAGTTTAGAGTAAGTACTAAGCGTGCATACAATGAACTATTCAAAAGAAGAATTAGTGAAAATGGTTTATGCCTTAGGAGAAGCTCATGGAAATTGTTTGCTAGCAGCACGTATTTACAAAGCAAATAATCCAGATTTACAGAGATTTCCACGTGCTGACTGTTTTGAAAATGTGAAAGAAATATTTGAAAGAACAGCAAATGCGAATTATGAGAAAACTACCAGGAGACATGACGGTAACAATGACGATATTCAGTTTAATGTTGTGGCGTCTGCTGTTGAAAATCCAAATATTAGTGTCAGGAAAATCAGTAATAATCTTGGAGTTTCCAAAAGCTTGACAAACAAGATACTGAAGAAGAATAATTTTCATCCGTATCATATTAAAAACCATCAAGCACTGTTACCTCAAGATCACCTAAACCGCCTGCAATTTTGCCACTGGGCATTGGATAAAATTCAGGAAAGTCCAAACTTTTTTATGAATGTCTTGTTTACTGACGAATCAACATTTTCAAACACATGCTTACCCAATCGTCGCAACTTTCATCACTACGCTGACAATAATCCAAGATTATTGAGGGTACTAGATAATCAGCATCGTTTCAAAGTGAACGTGTGGGCTGGAATTTGTGGAGAACATATTGTTGGACCGTACTTTTTTGAAGGCAATTTAAATGCCAATGTGTATTTGCATTTTTTGCAAAACGAACTACCCCTTCTACAGCTACAGAATATGCCCGCTGATTATTTGGTTCAACAATGGTTTCAGCATGATGGTGCCCCTCCACATTCCACTTTGGCGGTACTGTGATTATTTTATTGTTGTAGTACTTTTCCTATTATCTATTCATATTTCAGATTAGAGAACACCTAAACCACGTATATCCAAATAAGTGGTTAGGTCGTGGTGGTCCAGTTCCTTGGCCTGCACGTTCGCCTGATTTAAATATTCTGGACGTTTTCTTGTGGGGTTATATCAAGGAGCGAGTATACGAAGTACCACCAACGGATATGCAAGACTTGAAAGAAAAGATCCAAAATGAGTTTCTAACCATAACGCCCGAAATGTTAAGAAATGTTCACATTCATTTTCGTCGTAGATTAATGCTTTGTGTTGAAAACAACGGTGGACATTTTGAGCATTTACTTTAGGTTAGCTTGCTTGTATGAGTATTGCGTATTCTTTTTTCAATACTCTATGTATATTCATCCATTTCACTAATAATTTTTCTAACTACGGTAACACCGTTTGGTTTTCAATATGATACGTATGAAACTTCTTCTTCAATATCTTATTTGTCGAGCTTTTGAAAACTCCAAGATTTCTACTGATTTTCTGATACTAATATTTTTGGATTTTCAACAGCAGAAACCACAACATTAAACTAAATATTATCGTTGTTACTCCCATGTCTCCTGGTAGTTTTCTCATAATTCCCATTTGCTGTTCTTTCAAATCTTTCTTTCACATTTTCAAAACAGTCAGCACGTGGGAATCTTTATAAATACGTGCTGCTAGCAAATAATTCCCATGAACTTCTTCTAAAGCATACGCCAGTTTTGCTAATTCGTAATTACATGTAGAGCTTTTATGATTTTTTACTTTTATTTACAAATAAATGGTAACTTTCCATAAAGACTTGTTTATTAAACTGAAATTATCTAAATTTTTCAGTTATTTTTATTTTAAGAAGTGTAAACTAATACATTTTATAAGAATAAATAGCCTTACAATATTTTTTCCGTCAAAGGAGTGCGCAAATCGGGTATTTTTCATAAAAGTGGGTTTTTTGCAAAAACTACGCAACTTAGGTATAGGGAAAGCTATTATAAAATTGTAGAGTCTACAGAAAGGCATCTAATGAAATCATAAAACACAGGGTGTTCCATTTGAAAAAGTCGAGATTTTTTAAATTTTAAACCATCAGGTTTGGCACGATTTCTGTTGCCCCCTGTATATCGCAGGATAACTTTTGATACGTTTTTCGAAAGAGCCATCTTCACTCTACAGTTTCTGAAAAAAAATTATTTCTAGCTGTCATACAACCATAATTATGTCAACTATTAGAAGTGACGAAACATAAGAAAAAAAAATTAAAAGTCAAATATCTCGAAAACTATCAATATTTCAATAGCAGTGTTATGCACAAAGTCCCACTAATTTTTTACGTAGAATTCGATAATGCCATAAAAAATATAGGTTTCCATTTAAAAAAATGAAGTTGGTACCTGTCCAGGAAAAACTGAACACCCTGAATATGTAAATATATTTTCATTTTGTGCAGCTCGGGATATTAGACAACCCTGTAGAAAAAAAAATTAAGTTATCTCTTTTATTAACCCAGATATTGGACTTACGCGCACTAGGTGGACACCCTGTATACTTTCTCTATATATGCGTTTTGGCACCACTATATATATATTATATATAGGTATAGTGAAAAATATTTGTAGCGAGGTAGAATAATAAAGGGATCAGGGTGGTGCAGTGCCGATAACACCGTTCTCTGACTGCAATCCACGACAGCGTTGTGTTCGAAGTTTTTTCGAGACTGTGAAGTAAATACTTTACTGAAATAATTTTGAGTCGCTCCCACGGTACCATAACGATGCTTAACTGCAGATCTTCTTGTATCTTGATACGAGAAGCACTGAAGATGCCATCTACATATATGGCAAAACGTCTGCAGTTAACCATCGACTAAACTGGTCTAAACAGCCCAGAAAGTGTAGATACATGATTCAATTGACATCGGCCGTGAAAGCCTACGAACCATGGCGTCATGGCGAATATTTTGCAGATTTTAATGAAAATAATAGTATCTTCCTTAGTGTTTACATTTAGATAATAAATATTGGTATTCGTTTAGTATAAGCCATGGCGAATATTTTACTTTATATAAATGTTTTAATAATAATAGTTTCGCACTTTTGGGAAACTTGAAGGACCAATATATCGTTTATTTTAAATTTAACACCCTGTATATTTTTAATAGATCAGATTCAGAGTTGAAAACTATCGATCCATCATCCAAATATTTTAAATTTCAAAATAACTTAAAAACTATTTATCTTTGGGTATATAACATACTAATATGGATCGACAGTTTTCAATTCTGTATCTGATCCATTAAAAATATACAGGGTGTTCAATTTCAAATAAACGAGATATTGGGCCTTAAAGTTTTCCAAAAGTACTACGAGATTATTAACACCGTGTATAATTTATAAAACATTAATGTAAATCAAAATATTCGCCATGGCTTATACTAAACGAATACCAATATTTATTGTCGAAATGTAAAAACTAAGGAAGATACTTATTATTTTCACTAAAGTCTGCATTTGTCATTTTTTACAGAAAATATTAAATACCTTGGAAACTATAAAGTTTAGCTATAACAAATGTTATGTGGACTGAAAGCACTTGCGATGGGGAATTCAATATGCTAACAATATACATGGTGTTCCATTTAAAATAAGAAAGTTTGTATGGGTTGGAAGTATGTGAACGCTCTGTATATCTGTAACTAATTTCAAAGTATAGCCCTTATTATCTCTGAAAACTTTTGTAGTAGATATTTTTTTCTAAAGTTGATAATAATAGTGGAGGAATAAAGGATTCTCAGACGAATGGGTCACCCTGTATTTTATAATTAGTATATATAAATTGCCTGATAAAGAAACTAAGCTTAATTTTAATTCAAATTTAGAACGTATATAATATTTTTGTAACCTTTTGAGCAATTTATATTGATTTTTGTCAATTCGTAGATAAATAGCAATGACACTATTGAGGTTATTGAAAAGACGTTAAGACGTTAAGGCATATTTGTCGAAAATTCTTGCAAGAACTAATAGTCTGTCTTCTTTTTTGAGAAAATGTCTTGTTTAATTGGTTATTTACTGGAAACATGTTTTATATACTTATCAACAATAATTGTTGTAACAGAGTTTTAAAAGGTTTAAGTATTACGTTTCTAAATTCACATAAAATACGAGCACATTCTCGCATTTTATTTCTAGCTAAAGAAGTTCGTTTTTTTATATTCTTGCTCGTTTGCAAAAGGTGCACGCCATATTCTAAAATAATAGGGTCTGATATTACAATTTTTCCAATTTCGTCCAACCTATTAATAAGTAAAATAGGAACTGATTGAGGTGAGTTCGTGAAGATGAATATAATTAAATAAGACAATACACCTTTCTTCACATATATATCTATTAGCAATGCTAAATGTATACATTTTGAGTACTATGTACTCATCGTCGGTAGCTTAAACACTAACAAGTTTATAAATAAAGTCACCCAATTTATAGAGGATGAGGCTGTAAAATAAATTTATTTAGGTAAACTGCAGATGTCTGCCTGCTTGCTCTTTTCCTAAATTGTGGTTGGATATTTAGTATTATTACTTATTTACTTTGTTGACTATTTTTAGTACACAATAAAGTACCGACAATAAAAGTGGAAGAATATATTTTATTGACGAAATTGTGTATGGACCAAAACGCATTTACCTTCAACAAAAATATTTATAAACAAACACATGGCGCAGCCATGGGCAATCCTCTATAGTCTTTTATTGCAGATATTGCAGATTTATTAAACTAATCAGACTTGACGAATCTTTGACTTTTGACATTTACAGATAACTGTTACGAAACGGGGCACAAATTTAATATAAACAATTAATACCTCCCTCATAAACGCCAGTACTTCTCAGAACCTAAATACATTAGAATCAATATATATGAAGAAATATAAAAATCATTTACTGAATTTAGATTGAAGCCCATTATCTAATGACCTTTTAAATTTAATACCCTGTATATAAGAAAAATAAAATTAAAAAGAGTCAACAATAGTAAATAAGTAATAATAGTAAATATCCAACCACAATTTAGAAAAAGAGCAGGCAAGTAGACATCTGCAGTTTACCTAAATAAATTTATTTTACAGCCTTATCCTCTGTTTAATTGTATGATTTTATTTATAAACTTGCTAGTGTTTAAGCTACCGATGATGAGTCGGTATAGCATAGTACTCGAAATGTATACATTTAGCATTGCTAATAGATATATATGTGTAGAAAGGTGTATTGTATTATTTAATTTATGTAAAATAGGAGCTTATAGAAGGTAAGTATCTTCATAATTAAAATATTAAAAAATTTGTTTCCCTCATATTAATAAAATGCAAATTGATAAAAACTAAACAAAAATAAGTTGTTTCCCTCAACTTTTTTATCAGCTCTTTTCTCGTACGATATGTTTTTAGATATTCCTGATACTATGTCTCTAAACTTAGAATAAAAGATTCTATTTTAGGATGTGCTGTATGATCACTGCTATTATTTACGAAACAGTGACGGCTGTGTCGAACTATGTAAGTGCTTCTATAAAATCCTTTACATTTTGCACAAATAATATAATTACAATCATTAATGCTTTCCAAAAACGCCGGTTGCACACGTCTTTTAGGAATAATTGTTCCAATTATTTTCTTAATTTTGAGATTTCCCTTATTCCTAATTGTCATGATTAGATTTTTCTTTTCTTTGGTACCTATTAAAATACATAAGTGTTTATTAAAATTTTTGCAGTAATAATAATTTTATTAAGTTTTGATGATTTCGCTTGTCGCAAAAATGTTTTTTTTAATCCACCATACATAAAAATAGCAGTGGATATATGGTTTCGTATAACCATATTATTATATCCACTGAAGAATATAAACGACTGAAGGATGGATAATCTATCTACTTACCGAGGATAAATAGGTATGACTGATGTCAGGTGGTTATATGTGAATTTGAGTAGGCGCGTTCTGTCTAATAGGTTTTTTTTTAATGTATGTGTCAGAAGCTATTCTGTCAAGTAAGAAAGTTAAGTTGTAGTAGTTTTTGATGGTGTAAAATAAAGTTTGATGTATATAACCAGTACTCGTGTACTTAATTCGAACCGGGAACAAGGAATAACGTGTACTGTGCGTTTCACGAAGTTGTATCCCGGATTGGATTGTTCGGATTGTCAGGATTCGCTGGCAAATCCTGTGGGAGACTGGCACACGCACTTAAATCACACCACCTCAATTTGTAGCGGTCCGTAATCGAGATGTGCCAATGCATTGAATTTAACTAATAACATGACGACGCTCCATACGTTGGAATTTATACTAACATTCCAATCCGGGATACAACTTCGTGAAACGCACAGTAGTTAATCTACGATCCCACATAAATTGGCGAACGTGACAGGACCTCGAGTACTTGGAAATATAAAGTGAGACTACGACTACCCGTGAAGCCGGTGGTTTTGTATAGTCCATAGACAAACTTTTGGCAGTTGTTACTTCAGGTTTGAGTACCAAGTTTGTAATATGGAGCATAGCATAGAGCAAGAGACGAAACATCGTAGAACCGTGGATGGTAAGATTTACGACAGGATGTTGAATGAATTGGAAGGTAGTGAGGAAGATCTATGTGCCGAAATTGAAGTGTGTGATGAATACGGACGTCGTTTCTTGGAGCTACAAGAAAGGTGCAACAAGGACTACGAACCAAAGGCAACTTCAGAGATAGAATCCACTGCTTCCAATGCTACATCTGTCACAGGTAAACGTAAGTTTAAATTACCCACCATAGAACTGAAGAAATTTAACGATAACCTCAAAGACTGGCTGCCTTTCTGGGCACAGTTTAAGAAAATACATGAGGATAACGAAATCGATTCGAATGATAAAATTGCCTATTTAAGCCAAGCGACAGTTCCTGGTAGTCGTGCGAGAAAAATAGTAGATAGTTTTCCACCGGTACCAAAAAATTATGAGAAGATTGTAGACAGTTTGAGGTCGAGATTCGGGCGAGAAGACTTGCAAATAGAGGTGTACGTGCGAGAATTATTAAGGCTTGTTTTGAATAAAGCTGAGACGAAACATTGCCCTGTTGCCGTATTGTATGATGAAATTGAAAGCCAACTTCGTTCGTTGGAAACGTTAGGGATAACGTCAGATAAATACGCGGCTATGCTATATCCTTTAATCGAATCGTACCTCCCAGAAAATCTAATTAGCGTTTACCATAGTTCCTCTGAAAGATTTTCGACCAATGTAAGCGAGGTATTAACCAAGGATCCGGGAGACGAAGGGCATATTGATAGCTTAGATGCGCGTTTAAAAGGACTCATGAAATTCCTGCGCAATGAGGTGGAAAATGAACAGAGACTTACGTTAGCGGTTGAAGGTTTCCACATAAAAAAGGACAAGAATGACGTAGAAGGTTACGCAAAAATGTCGAAATTGAAATCAGAAAAATCAGGGGTAGCGATAGCCACGGCCTCGGGTCTTTTAAATTGCGACGTTAAATGTATATTTTGTGGCGGCTCACATGATAATGAGAGCTGTTTCAAAGCTCAGAAAATGACGCTAGAACAAAAGAGAGAGTTTTTAAAGAAAGGAAGGGCATGTTACCGCTGTTTGAAGGTTGGACATTCTGCGAAGAAGTGTCGCATTAAATTAAGATGTATTTTGTGTGGAAAACCCCATTATACGCGGATGTGCGGAGAATTTCCTGTTCATAAAGAGGGCGAACCCACAAAAGTGGAGCCGGTGGACCGTATCAACAAAGTCTTAACAAATTATTCGAGTGGGCAAGTTTTCTTGCAAACAGTAAGGATAACTCTGTTGGGTAATAGAGGGAAAAGACTGATCCGAGCCTTGATGGATACAGGCTCCCAACGCTCGTATATCTTACAGAGTACCGCACAGAAGATGGGTTTTGTACCTACAGGCGAAGAGAGAATAGTGCATACTCTCTTCGGTGGTAAAACTACGAATGAACAGAAGCACAGTTGCTATGAAGTCAAAGTCAATGGCGAGGGATACACATGTTCATTAGAAGTCCTAGGTCAACCGATGATTTGTAATCCTGTCCCCTATATCAGGGAGGGGCCATGGTTGGATGAACTCAATAACATGGACATCGTACTCACTGACGTTGGAAATGATGAACCCATAGAAATGCTGCTTGGTGCGGACATCTTAGGAAAATTGTATACTGGGCGCAAACAAGAATTAAAATGTGGGCTAACCGCGATTGAAACTTTATTGGGCTGGACATTAATGGGAAAAGTTCCTTCGGTTGGTCCTAGAGCAAGTGTCGCTATGACGGTATTTTCACTTTTTGTCCAACAAGCTAATATAAATAATCTCTGGGAATTGGATATCCTTGGTATCACTGATCCAACAGAAAAGAAAGAAAAGGAAGATCGTGCCAAAGAGATTCAGGAACGTTTTATTGCGACAACGCAGGAGGATGAACAAGGTCAGTACATAGTGAAATTGCCTTGGCTGGAGGATCACCCCCCTCTCGACAACAATTTAGCTCTGGCAAAAAGAAGACTTGATCATACAATAAACAAGCTCCGGTCGTCCCAAATGTTTGAAAGGTATGACTCCGTCTTCAATGAGTGGCAAAATGAAGGCATTATTGAGGAAGTAACCGAGCCGTACGTAAGTGATCTGATACACTATTTGCCACATAGGCCGGTTGTAAAAGAAAACAGTCTGACTACCAAGATAAGGCCAGTATTCGATGCCTCCGCCCATGAAAAGGACAAACCTTCACTGAATCAGTGCCTAGAAGTAGGGCCAAATCTTATCACCCGTATCCCAACAGTGCTTCTTCAGTTTAGGCTACAGAGGTTAGGAGTGGTCGCAGATATCAAGAAGGCGTTCCTGCAAATTGCGATCAAGGAAGAAGATAGAGATTATCTCAGATTTTTATGGGTGACGGAGAAGGGACAACTCAAGGTTTTCCGACATAAAAGGGTTGTCTTCGGAGTATGTAGCAGCCAATTTCTATTGGGTGCTACTATAGATCTGCATTTGGCTAGATGTAAAAAGAATTGGACAGAGCAGAAGGGCTACACTTTGGAAACCATTGATCAGCTTGCTAGCAGTTTCTATGTGGATAATAGCGTAACAAGTGTGCCTGACGGAGAAACTCTTTACAGATTTATGGAAGAATCCCTTTGCTTGATGAATGAAGGTAAGATGGACCTACGAGGGTGGGATGTGTCTCTGGTGCGGATGTGGCTGTCGACAAAACTGTTCCCGTTCTGGGTCTTATATGAAATGTAAACGAAGATACGCTGGCGATAAATGAAGAGGGTATAAGCGGCTTACAAAATATCAATGATAAACAGGTTACAAAGAGACTGATTCTTTCCGTAACGCAGCGTATCTTTGATCCTATTGGGTTCAGCTGCCCCGTCACCCTCGTACCCAAACTACTTTTACAACAACTTTGGAAGAGTAGACAAGGCTGGGATACATCTTTAGACGAGGAGGTAGTCAAGAGTTTCAAAATGTGGGCCGAAGACTGTCTTGAACTGATGAAGATAAAGATACCTCGATGGATAGGTGCCGGCAAAGAAGAGGCATCTGACTGGAGCTTACACACCTTCAGCGATGCTAGTCAGAGAGCGAGATAAACCGCGTGGCCGGTTTAACGATTTTTTAAAAAATTATTTTCAAACTTATAAACTTTTAATTTTTGAATAAAATATTACAGATTTATATTTGTTAAATTATATGTATGCTCGACGACGTACCAAGACCGAAGTGACGTTCTCGGTGCATTTTCTTAGAGTCCGAATGGGGAGAAATGCAAGGTGTCGTTTCTTTATCTGAATAACTCCTGGAGAACCCTGCTAACTCTTCCACCCTTAGATTGGACTTTAGGCAGTGTCTGAAGTCCTGAATGGTTCCTGCGGAGGGTTGATTGATAGCGATTTACGTCTTCTTTTTATCTTGATGCCAACAATTATACTAAAACATAGTATACAAATATAAAGTATGATTGTCCAAACATTGGGGTGATACCAATGTGGGGCGGTGCTTATTGAATTTAAATTTTGTTTATTTTGTTCCATACCATATTTAATGAATTTTAAATCATCCAAATTAGTTTGAAGCAAGCTAATGTTTTTTATTTCATGGTGATAAGAGAGGTTTACTTTGTAATCCAGTGTTGGTATATAAGTATTGACAACATTATTTGAAATATCTGTTTGCCTATTTAAAAATTTTTGATTTGAAATTTCAGTAATACAATTATCCAAGTTTGTTACAATATATGTCCCTACTGCTAGCATCCTGGTTTCAGAGATTTTCTTGCAATTAAATTTAATTTGTTCTTCGTCAGGATTTATGATTAATAACTGGTTAAATTCTAAAGTTTGGACTTTAACATTTTTTAATTTAATTAAATGAATTTGGCAATTTGAGTATGGTCTTTTAGCTAATAAAAGTTGAACTTCACATGGCATGTCTGTTTTTACATTAATAATATCCATGTTATTGCAATAATAAGTTGTATCTACAAATGTACATAGTTCGTTACTGGAACTGTAATATTGATCGGACAAAATGAGATATTTATGGTTTGGGATTATTAATTGGAAGGTGGTTTGGTTTAAAGGTACTGGACATGAGTATAAGTGATATACATTATACGGGGTATTTGTCATCTACCGTTTGTTCATTAAGTTTTCTATAGTCTATTACGACTCTCCATTTTCTCTTACCGGAATTGTCCATTTTCTTAGGTACAACCCACACTGGGCTCGACCAAGGTGATGTCGATGGCCTAATAATGTTTTGTTGTAGCATGGAGCTTATCTGTTTCTGTACTTCTTGTTTGTGTATTTGTGGGTATCTGTAAGATTTGGTAAATATGGGTGTAGCATCGTTTTTTAGCCTAATGTGATGTTTGATTTGATTATTAAATGTCAGTGGTAATTTATCGGTGTAGAATATATCTCGGTATTCGTAACACAAGTTTCTTATCCCTAAATATTCCTCTTTGTTTAAATGTTGCAATTTTATATTCTTTAAGTTTTGCTTTTGAATACGGTCCAGCGTAGAGGTATCAAATTCACAGTTGACTGGGTCAAGTTCAGATTGATGTATTTCTTCGTTCGTTAACACTTCTAGTACGGGGAATGGACTTGTTATCTTTAAGTATTGTATTTCGTCAGAGTTATTAATAACAGTTGTTGAGGCATGGTTATTTTCGATTTTTACTAGAGATGCAGGTATTTCTAGTTTATTTGAAAATTTTTTGTATTCCAATAATCCTTGTTGTAAAGTTGTATGTACCGGGATGGATATAAATTTTTCAGTTCTTGGTGGAATCGGAATTGAAATTTCTTTAAATATTTTTTTAATTAAATTTTTCTGCTTGGCAGATGTTTCAATGTCTTGTTGTGGTGTCATTAAATTTCCACAAATATAAAGCGGAATTTTTGTATGTGGGGTAATTAAAAGTCCCTTTTTAAAATCTACAGTTGCTTCTAGGTTTAGTAGTAGGTCTGTTCCTATTAATCCTTCATAATTTGGATTACAATCGAATATGTAGTGCTTATGTTTTAAATCTGTTTTTCCGAATATCTCTGATAAAGGTATTTCTGCACTATAGCGATGTATTGTTGTATTGTGGGGTGTTGTGATACAAAACGGGTCTTCTTTTATGTAGTTGCTGAAATAATTTTGGGCTAGATTTTCGTTAATAAATGTTTTTGTTGAGCCGGTGTCGATCATAAATCGGGCGTTTATTTCTGGGATTTTTATATATGGTAATCTATTGTTTGTTGACATATGAACTTCTATTAGTTCTGTTTGTCTGTTGTCTCCGAGGCTCGTGTAGAAAAATTTGCGTTTTCTTGTTCTTCATGTTCTTGATAATGATCCTGGTAATCAAATTCGTCATCGTAGCTCTCTTGTTCGGTATATGTGTCTTCAGGGGATAAATAGTTATTGTCCTCAATTTCATCTGAATTTTGGAGATGTAGTTCTTCGAATTTAAAATTCGGTTGTTGTCTCTGTTGTACTACATTATTATTTGATGTGAATCTTGTCTTGTTAGTGAGCCGTGTTCTTCCAGAGTCGACTTCCATAGGTGTTGGTGTATATGTAGAAGGTTTATTTCTTGGCATAAATACGTTTTGTTGTTGCCGGAACTGGCCTGAGTTTGTCTGATTTGGGAAATTAGGGTTCCTGCTTGGGAATGGTCTCGGTGTCCAATTTGGTTGTTGATACATGGGCCTATTCACTGGAGGACGTTGCGACTGATGTGTAAAATGATTTTGAAAGTGATTGTTTGTTGTTCGCATTTGTGGTTGATTGACTCTTATTAGGGATGTCCTCATGTTATTGACTGAACTTGCTTGCGGGGTGTTGACAATTTTTGCTCGGTGGTAATTAATGTTTTCTTCGTCGATAACCATCTGTACAGCTTCCTCTATTGTAGTGGGATTTTTACATCTTAAAAGGTGACTTAACTGTTCATTAGTACCAGTTAAAAATGCTCGTAATGTACTGTTATTGTACAATTGTGTTTTAACAGTTTTTATTTCTACTGATCTGTTTTCGCACGATAATTTTGATAATAACAGACATCGTAAATCAATACATCTGTCTGCAAATTGTAGTGGTGTCTCTTTGGATCTTTGTTTCAAAGTGTTAAGGTCGGCAAGGAGAGATTCTTTATTTCGTTGGTCACCAAATAAATTAATTAGTAATTGTTTCAGTTCTGGGAAGGTAGTAAATGTTCTGGCTGAAATTAATGTCGCTGCTTTGCCAATTATTTTATTTCTTATATGAAGCATCGTGAATGTAATTCTTGCTGCTTCGTTTCCTGGTGCCATTAGTGGTATTACATTCTCACAGGCATTAATAAATGTAGATAATCTTGAAGGTTCCCCATCGAATGGTGTGATTAAATCCAAATAATCTCTAACATTAATTTGTGGTAAGGCCATGTTTCTTTGATCTTCTCTATGTGAAGTTAAATTAATTTGGCGAACAGTTGGTATGTTAGCTAGTTGATCGGCGAGTTGGTCGATTAAACTCATAAATGGGTTAGTAATATCACTTTTATTTTATCGTTGATTTTATTGTAACTCTATATTCACGGTTACCAAAACCTAGGACACGCCGTATATAAATTACTTGCGTAATTACACAGCACGACTTCAGTTATAGACTGTGAATATTTTGTTAACGGGGCTTGTGGTTTTAAGATTTTATTTAAACTTATACTAAGTTGTTAGTGTTAAGCCAGTTATGTTGGGATTTATTTTCTTGCCCTACTCGATCCAGGCAGTACTCATAAATCTTGGAAAAAAAAATAATTGAAAAGATGAATTTTCACTGCTAATGTAAAAATTCAAAAATGCTTGGGAAAAAGTTTTCAAATTTGTTCTGGAAGGGAAGGTTTGTGGGAAAAGCGGAATGATCAATATTACTTACAATAATAATGTCGCTGCGATTGCTGACTTCATTGGTCCTTTTCTTTCTTGATTTTCCGTTAAATGTCTGCGATAGACTGCTGGCTCGCTATCCTCGATGGATTGATGGTCCCCTGGTTCACAGGTCCTCGATTGGACGTTTTGGTTCGTAGCACCTTAACCGTCGATACGGACAAAATTTTTGATTTTCGAAAAATTTTGGGTACTATCCACAAGACTGCGCCAGATAAACCGCGT
This sequence comes from Pogonocherus hispidulus, assembly GCA_963924545.1. Classification (NCBI taxonomy): domain Eukaryota; kingdom Metazoa; phylum Arthropoda; class Insecta; order Coleoptera; family Cerambycidae; genus Pogonocherus; species Pogonocherus hispidulus. The sequence continues at coordinate 36,782,167 of OZ004695.1, forward strand.
GGCCGGTTTATCGATTTTTTAAAAAATTATTTTCAAACTTATAAACTTTTAATTTTTGAATAAAATATTACAGATTTATATTTGTTAAATTATATGTATGCTCGACGACGTACCAAGACCGAAGTGACGTTCTCGGTGCATTTTCTTAGAGTCCGAATGGGGAGAAATGCAAGGTGTCGTTTCTTTATCTGAATAACTCCTGGAGAAGCCTGCTAACTAGAGTACTCGAAGTGGACGTTTAGTTAAGTTACCTGTTAGATTTAAGTAATTACATTTTGTTAGTTTTGTAACATTCTTGCATCTTCCCTTTGTGAGTCACATAGACCGTGACTCAGGTGGGAGAATGTCAGGTGGTTATATGTGAATTTGAGTAGGCGCGTTCTGTCTAATAGGTTTTTTTTAATGCATGTGTCAGAAGCTATTCTGTCAAGTAAGAAAGTTAAGTGTAGTAGTTTTTGATGGTGTAAAATAAAGTTTGATGTATATAACCAGTACTCGTGTACTTAATTCGAACCGGGAACAAGGAATAACGTGTAGTTAATCTACGATCCCACAACTTAGGTGCCAGAACGTTAATTCACATTTCAGCATCTGTGGTGCCACAACGTCGTGGTGCCATTACGTCTTACCGTTCGACTTACAGACACTGACGCGCCCTCTGCGATTATACGGTTGCACTAAAATCGCATTTTTATGGATAGATGAGCCAAATGGCACCTTCATGATATTTGGTAGGTGTGATACTAGGACCATTTGAAGGAAATATACGGGCTAAAACGTTGTGGCACCCATATTTGGTGCCAGAACGTATATATAGGTGCCAGTTCGTCCATATATAGTCATAATTGGTGCCTAAACGACCTGTTACATATATATATATATATATATATATATATATATATATATATATATATATATATAAATTTGAATTTTATTTATTATTTTATTTTAATTATTTTAATTGTTTAGATATATTGTTGTTTTATAAATTTAATTATTTAACTTGCTTTCTGATTCTTTTGACTTATTTATTTCCCTAGATCAGCTCATATACTATACCTTTTAAATATCTTTTCTTTTATTTTCTATCAGAACATAAGATTCTTAACTCAGGAGTCTGTTCAAATGGAGTTTTCAAAAGACAATCTCAGCTCAAAAATAAATAAATATTGAAATTTATAAATCTTTAATTTAAAACAAAGTATTGATTAAATTCCACACCTTTTAAAATATAAGAAGTTACTCAAATTTTAAACACTTATAACTACTAATTAATTGACCAATTTCAAATTTTTAAATTCGTTCTTTAAACATGTATATAAGACCAAAAATAATTATGTGCCTTTTTATTTATCTTCCCAAATTCGCCCCTTTTATTTATGTTTGTATGCAACACTCTTTACATGCACAATTATTGTTTGTCCTATAAATTCTTAAAATTAAACTTTATAGACCAATTCAGTTTTCTACCTTATCAACTTAACTATAACCTAACTTTATAATCTAAAAATAGTTCACTTTAATGCAAAGTTTATATCTAATTTTGTGATTATTTCTTGTCTAAAGTTCTTATATAGCGGATCTTATCGTTGGTAAGTATTATCAAAATTATATACTTTTCAAATATTCTTTTACTTTGGCCTTTTCGAAGAATTTTGTTATGCTAGCTTTTATTTTTAAATCGCTTTATAAGTTTTTAAAGGTACCTTTTTAATTTCTGGTTTTACCTCACTGTGTTTGTAGTTTTTTTTTGGCTCTGCAACCTGCATTGGATGAAACAGGAACTCCTTGTAGATGGTTTCCAATGCTCTAGGTCCCAATTTAATAAATGGAAACCGTGGAAAATTACTCTGCAACTCCTCTAACCTCTTTCTTGCAAACGTAAGTACTATTATTATTCCTTTTTTTTCAAATTTTCTCTCTCAAAATCACTAATTTTTCTTCTCTAACAATAAACGATGCCAATCTTTTCTAAATTTTTCGTAACCAAGTAAATAATTTTATAGTTTTTCCGCACACTAAGATTTTTAATGATTTAATCCTTGACTAAAAGTTTGATTGACATGATTTTAATTTCTTAATTAGTTTTTCATTTCACTTACACTGCACTGCCCTAAACTACTACATTTGTTCCAATGATTTTATACAATATTTTAATACTTAAATTAAACATTTTCTCTTAAATTTAACTTTTATTTCTTATATTTTGTAGGTGTCCTGGTTTGTAACTTGTAAATCTAGCCTTACTGGCATTTGACATTTGCTGTCATGGTAAATTTTAATTTAATAAATTTTAATTTTGAATATAAATATAATTTCAATGTCTACTCGTAATGTTGTTTTTGTTATATGATATTGGAGTTCGTCTTCTGACAAACATTTTGACATCTGTTAAGTTAAGCAATTCGATTCTATTTATTTGTAATTTTTAATTGACTCGTGCAATGCATGCCTTTCTTATGGATTTATTTTTGAAAATCTTTAAATAATATTTGATTTATTCTGGTTTTCTGCCAATAATTACAATTTAAACTATGTATAATCACAATAACATATGGTATTATCAATTTTATTCAGTTTCTTGTAAATCATATCACATAAATCAGTATTTAAAAATTGTTTAATGTTGATATATATTTCCTATCTGCTTTAACTATCGCTATAATTCTATTTTGTATCAATATATATATATATATATATATATATATATATATATATATATATATATATATATATATATACACAGGTCTCACCGGGGAACCGCCTATATCTATATATGGCAAACTATAATTAGGAAAAAATTGAAAATTGGGCAGTGTACGAAAATCACTGGGGGCAAGCGATCTAAAATATTTTCAAGATGGCCGCACTTCCGGTTATACCGGAAGTAGGTTTCAACTTGCTTATTTCAAATGGAACACCTTGTATATTATTAGATTTTTGAATTCTACTCAAAATTTTAAATATATTTCGTGTATAATGTCCTATACTTAAGTCTAGCCGTTTTTGACATATTTCAAATTTTATGTCAAAAATGACGTTTGCAGACTGCAAACGTCATTTGCGGCATTCAAAATAATTATCAATTTTTCCTACACGGAAGCTTTGGTTATTTAATTTGGGTTGGATTCCTTGTAGAAAGGGACCTATTTTAGAAGTCTTTGTATGATATTTTGATAATTACCTATAATATACCTTTTGATATAACCTCATCGCTAATTTTTTACGGAATGCTTTTGATGATCGATAGATAGCCAACAATGGTCCTTTCCTTTGACCACCCCGGTCTCCAGATCTTTCAGTGCTCGATTTTTTTATTTGGGGCACAGTTAAAGATCGAGTCTGTAACACTCCCTTAATAACAATGGAAGATTGCATGCAGCGAGTGAGGAATAAATTTGCTAACTTAAATCCCTAGTCAATAAGAAGACCGACCCATGAACAAGTGCTGCTCAGATGCGAAAAATGTCTGAAAGTTCAAGGACGTCAGTTTGAACATTTACTGCAAAATTATTTTTCTTAAAATCCAGGGTTATCTACTTTTACTGTTTTTCTTTGTAAATTAAACATGCATTGTTATTATAAACGCATCCAAAATTCTTGAAATTTTCTATAATTTGTTTAATAGCACATCGCGATGGCCTCGGTTTTTGCGGATATCGAATGGCAAATGTATCACATGTTCTTGATATAACTTTATCACATTCTTCATAAATAATAAATAAGTTTAAATAATCTTCGTTTGTATAATTTAAGCGCCCCGGCATGATTATTAATGATTTTGAAAAGGTAAGTGACAGGTGTAAACAAACATTGCATTTGATTGTTTTCAACATGGCCATTTTCGTCATAGCCAAGTAAGAGTGGCTGCACTTAAAATCCGCAGCAAAATCGCCATATAAAAATTTAAATTGCCAATATCTCGAAAACTACAAGTTTTCGGAATATACAACCTTATACAAACTTACCCTAATTTTGAATGCTTAATAAGATGAAATAAAACAGGTGGATTCCATTTGAAAAAATTGACATTTGACAGTTTTCTCAATTCAATTTCCATTCTTCTTGTTTGAACACCCTGTATTAATAATTATCAAAATATCATACAAACACTTCTAAAATAGGTCCCCTTCTACAAGTAATCCAAACCAAATGAAATAACGTAATTTTTGACATAAAATTTGAAATATGTCAATAACGGCTAGACTTAAGTATAGGACATTATACACGAAATGTATTTAAAATTTTGAGTAGAATTCAAAACTCTAATAATATACAGGGTGTTCCATTTGAAATAAGCAAGTTGACACCTACACTTCCGGTATAACCGGAAGTGCGACCATCTTGAAAATATTTTAGATTGCTTGGCCCCAGTGACTTTGGTACACTGCCCAATTTTCAATTTTTTCCTAATTATAGTTTGCCATATATAGATCGAGGCGGTTCCCGGTGGGACACCGTGTACCTATATATCATTATATAATGTAATTAGGAAAAATACGCTACGTTAAGTGAATTTTTACCTCTTTTACCTCGGTAAGTTGAAAAGTTAGTTATTCTTAAATATAAAGAAATTGAAGTGTTTCACATCCCACAAGTGTTTCCTAATCTATCCCTTTTCCTCTTTCTTCTCCTGTGACACAAGGAGATAAACCGTTTTCTCATTTAAAAACTTACAGTCTAGCAAATACATTTTTTTATAATTTAATAACACTGTTATTCAACGTCGAAACTTTTAAGAATGTCATCCTGTAAATATACACAAATTTTCTGACTATAGTTGACTATTTCATGAAATTTAATCTTTTGAAATGTTGAAACAAATGTATTGACATTTTTTATTCACTACTGTCGGGAGCTCGTTTATTTATGAATTTAGGCCTAAAATCATAAAAATTAGTAGCTAAGTTATCGTAATCGGCACGGCACAGGAGTGATAAAGTTTTGATTTGATTAGTTTGAAATATTCAATACATAGTTTATTTAATTTATTTGTTTAATGAAAAACAAAAAAGTCCTTTTTTTGTTTTTATTGTTTTTATTTTTAGAGGACTTTCAGCCAGAATATATGGACCACTACGTTTCGTCCGTGTGTTCGGACTTTTTCAAGGTTACCTAATAGCTAATATAAACTTCCTATTTTAATTTCATTGTATGGGGTGGTTATATTTTGTTCATCATTTTTATTTATATAAGTATGCAATGTACGTGTAGTTTGAAGAGTTAAGCAGAAAATCTGAATCTTAAGTTAAACCGAGAATAGAGATTCTCTGCTTAACCTTTCAAACTACACGTATATTATATACCTACTTACATAAATAAAAATAATGAAAACAAAATAAAACCACTCCGTACATGAAATTAAAATAGGAAATTTATATTAGCTATTAAGTAACCTTGAAAAAGTCCGAAAATCGGATGAAACGTAGGATTTGTCTGTATATTCTGGCTAAAGTCCTCTAAAAATAAAAACAATGAAGGGAGAAAAAAAGGTTCCTTTTTTGTTTTCCTTTAAGAAATAAATTCTACTTTAACAGCCAACAACTTTTCCAATATCATCTATAGTTTATTTAAATTTAAAATTATTCAATACTAATTACTAATGTAATTTAATTTCTAAATTCTCTTCACTCCTTAACGTCTTGTTATAATTTTAAAAAGGGAAGTAAATAAACTATGTAAAATTGTCTAGATTTTCCAACTATGTTTGAGGTGTAAGTGTGCAGATTTATTAAAAATATCATTTTTCTGTGACAGTATAACATATTTTGCTGTTTCAAAAGCAAGGCTCAAGGCCCATGCGATCTTTTTCTATAAAATTTAATTCCGATTGCAGAATTTTAAATCTAATGTCTAATGGTTAAAACCTGAATGAATATTCAGGTTTTAGCATTAGGAAAAGTGGATTAAAGATTGTTTATCCCATAGATAACTGTGATTTTTGTTACTATTTGACAACTCATTATTCTAAATTTCTTATTGCTACAATACATTAACCCTATCCACCCTTAATCATTTGGGAATAAAGGACAGCACATGAAAAATCTAACTTTTAGACTTGCGCAGAGTTACTGATCTGCACCAACTTCACCTGCGCTTCAGAATGCTTACTACCACCTAGTTTAGTTTAGTAGATTTATCGACATGTGGTGTGAGAGAAATGTGCAATTCTATGGAAAAACTACACAAATTTTTGTTTCCGCTACACATACTGATGATAATATCCGTATTTGCATCAGTCTTAGGTATGTAATAATATTATATAATAAAGGAATGAGTATGCTCTAGAACATGTTTAAGTACACTGTCTCTACATGAGTGATATTTTTCATATGTACAAATATATCTACATTAATTTATATCAAATCAGGTGTCTCGAAATTTTTTCTGTTACATTTCTGTTACAGAGATATATATTATATATACATATATATATATATATATAATATATATATGTACAGGGTGTCCACAATAAGATCCTCTATCCGCTTATCTCAGAAAGTATAAAAGGTAGAGACAAATGTTAAATACGAAAGTTTTTTGGTTTTACCTGAATTTTTCATTTTTATATCTTTCTTGAATACAGGTTGTTCAGTTTCTCTGATCCTGGCACCAACTTTCTTTTTTTAAATGGGACACCCTATATTCAATTACGTTTTTGAATTCTCCTTAAAATTCTAAGTCGACATTGTTAAGAGTACCCTATACCTATCATTTACCCTTATGAAGATATTAGCATTTAAAGAAAAAAATCTGTAAGAAACATTTGCTCAAAAAATCTCCGCAAAACAAATAAGACATCCAAAAAAAAAGCTAAATAGGGTTTAATTCGTAGACAATTAGACTCAGAAATTACTTCTATGGATCGGTATTACCTGATTAATATACAGGGTGTTTTTGACAGATGGCTCAAACAAATATATGTTAAAACTTCAGAAAATCGAAAATCTCTTATGGAACACCCTGTGTATTATTATATTTTTGGATTCTCTATTAAATTTTAACCATACTCCCTATATAACTTTCCCTATTCTTATTTTGCTTAGTTTTCAAGATATTGACGAAAATGTGGAAAAAGTGTCAGCTATTAATCATTATCGGCTATTATTAAAAATATATCTACTATTATTTGGTATATTATAGTAAGTGTCGGCATCCAATAAAGGTAAAATGCAAGTTTGTAGTGAATGCCATTTCCTGATATTTTAATGTGTCTCTTATAAATAGCTCACCAAACATTTTCGTCAATATCTTGAAAACTAAGCAAAATAAGAATAGGGAACATTATATAGAGTAAGGTTAAAATTTAATAGAGAATCCAAAAATATAATAATACACAGGGTGTTCCATAAGAGATTTTCAATTTCTGGAGTTTTAACATATACATGTTTGAGCCATCTGTCAAAAACACCCTGTCTATTAATCAGGTAATTTCGATTCATAGAAGTAATTTCTGAGTCTAATTGTCTACGAAATAAATCCTATTTATCTTTTTTTTGGATGTCTTATTTGTTTTGCCGAGATTTTTTGAGCAGATGTTTTTTAAAGATTTTTTTCTTTAAATGCCAATATCTTCGTAACGGTAAATGATAGGTATAGGGTATTCTTAACAATGTCGACCTAGAATTTTAAGGAGATAATAGGCTATCACGAGTCGATTTTGAATGCCTAAGGTGAAAGGCTGCATCACAAATCTCCAGTTGCAATTCTTTTGGTAATATTTTCCGTTAGGGATGAGATAGAAAGCTGCGGTTTTCACTGAATTTTAGGGATTGTTGTCCTTTATTTAAATATGTGACAATAAATATACTGCGTCATTTGAAATTTTCTAGAAAATCCGCCATATTTGTTTTGTTGGCAGACAGCGCCCTCTAGCGACTACAATAAAAGTAACAAAATCAGCTTTCATAACTCTAAATATGCATCAAAAAAAGTCCTTTCTAATGAGACTAAGTTTGGTAGATTCCATTTATCCTGAGCCGAGTTATTAACGTTTAAAGCAAATAAAGTTTGGTGGCCCCCCCCACCACTTTATTTTAAAAGAAAGAAAAAAATTAGTTGCACGAAAAAGTTTCAAATTTCCTCTAGATTATTATTTACTTATTTCCGGTACTACTTTATTAGGAAAATTTTCGAGAAATGTCCATTTTTCTAGTTGGACATGGATGCTATGGGCCCTAGCGGTCATTTCAGGAACTTGAAAATAATTTCCAGCGACATCCCTTGGCCACATTTACTATTGAAATTTTTTTCCGGAAATTCTCCGATAAGCGGTTTCCGAGATACAGCCGGCGTTCTCTCTTATTTGCCCACCCTGTACACTATTTTGTAGACCACAAAATATACTACAAGAAAGACTATGGGAGGGTATTATATGCACAAATACAAACACAACACAAGTTTTAAAAATGTGGGGTTTTATTAATACATTCAAAATTTTATTATTTTTTTTTTAACCAGTTTAGTTTATTTACTTTTTATATATACCTAATCAAACAATCTCCAAGTAAAAAGTATCCTTATCTAACCAAAACCTTACATTTAAAGGATTGGAAGTAAAGACCATATATATCGAATATGCCAAATTGATGGCTTACCCAAATTTTAAAAAATATTTACTTATGCTAGTTTATTATTGTCCATAACATTCGGACTTTTATTTAAAATACCTCATAATCTTAAATTTACCAATATTTAATTTTAAATAATTTAAATTAGACATGTTCACCAATTTATTTATTTATTAATATTTTCCTGGATTGTTACACCGTTCTTGACGGTATTTACAAAACACGCAATTTAAAGTATACAATATACATAAAAATACAACACATAATTAGAAAGTATGATGATCCAATTCCAGTCCTTTAAACTTAAGGTTTTGGTTAGATAAGGATACTTTTTACTTGGAGATTGTTTGATTTTATGCAACCATTAAGTATTGATATATAAAAAGTAAATAAATTAAACTGGTTAAGAAAAAAAAAAGAATAAAATTTTGACTGCATTAATAAAACCCTACATTTTTAAACTTTGTGTTGTATTTATTTTTGTGCATATAATCCGGAGCTAGGAAATTTCCCATGCATTGCTGTATTTGAAGAAGGTCCTGAAAATATAAAAAAATATATTTGCTATTATGTAATCATCATTTGAAACTACCTTAAAATATGTTGCTTCAGTGCACCTTTCGTTGGGGGAAGAACGTCCAAATCAAAAGATTTTTCGAGCGTCCGCTTAGCTATACCAATTGTTATGTGCTGCTATGCTGGTTCTTTGTAATTAATAATTTTCGCTAGTGGACTGTATTAATTATTTATTCATCTGAATTTTACATAAGCAGCAGGACGGACAACATGTCTGCCTCACTGCGCTACTCATACTCTACTGCTTTTTGACTGGACGGACGTTCACATGACGTGTCTAGCCTTAAGTGGGGGATCTCATTCGGTTTTTTGGCGGCTTTGAATACAATTATAAATTTTAAATCTTACAAGAACTGAACATGCCGCCGGCCTTGAAATAACCCCTTATTTCAAAATTTTTAAACAATGAATGAAACATTTGTTTTTTACAAATAATAGAAAATCAATACATTTTCACATATTGTTAATCATTTGGTAACGGACACAATTTGTTAACCGAACACTTTATCACTCCACCACGTGTACGCACTGTAACAACACGCACTAGGTTGTCTGCTCTGGGATGTACTGCTACGACTCTACCAAGTAACCATCTCTGCGGTGGAACGTTGTCCTTTTGCAGTAGAACCATGGTATCCACTTGAAGTTTACTCCATTTTGCTCGCTGCGTCAAGGTGTGTAAATAATCTCTGCTCCAGGACTTCCAGAACCTCTGGATCATTTGTTGTAATTGTTTGTAGTGATTTAATCGATTTGTATTAGTATCTAATACTAATTCTTGTGGGGGTGCTACCAACTCGCAGCCAATTAAGAAATGTCCTGGGGTGAGAGCCTGTAGCTCTGAAGGATCATTGGATAAGGGTGTTAAAGGTCTAGAATTTACTATGGCCTCGACCTGGGTAACCAAAGTGTAAAATTCTTCGAAATTTAATTTTTATTCACCAAGAATTCGTTTAATATGATACTTAAATGATTTGATTGCGGATTCCCACATTCCACCAAAATGAGGTGACCTCGGTGGTATGAAATGCCAAATAATTTTGTTATCTTTGAAATAATTTTGAAATTTACTTGAACTCGAAATTTTTACAATAATATCCTGTAATTTTCGCAAATCGTTACTCGCTTCTACAAAATTAGTCGCGTTGTCTGTGTAAATATGCTTACAGAGTCCTCTCCGGGACACAAAACGCTTGAATGTATTCATAAATGCGTCGGATGTTAAATCAGTCACCAATTCGATGTGTACTGCTTTTGTTATTAAGCAAATGAAAACACACAAATAAATTTTTATGAAAATGCGACTTCGAGATTTTCCATCCTTCATTAAATAGGGTCCGGCATAATCAATACCACAAAATGTAAAAGGTCTTGTTGGGTTTAGTCTGTACTCGGGTAAATCGCCCATCAACTGAGTAGCGTTTAATGGTTTAGCGCGAAAACAAGTGATGCACTCTCTCAAAACGCTACGTATCGTGTTTCGAGCATTGAGCGGCCAAAATTGGTTGCGTACTTGCGATAGTATAAACTGTGCCCCTGCATGTAAATATTTGTTATGTATATGCTTGATTAATAACCGGGTGAAATAATGCTTTGACGGTAAGACAATAGGATATTTCCTATCAAAGGAAATTTGAGCATGCTTTAACCGACCGCCTACTCGTATAATTTTATCGGAATCTAAAAAGTGTTACTAACTTACTTCCATTTTGAACGGGTTTCGATTGTTCTAATAATTGGAGTTCACGTGAAAATGATTCAGATTGTACGATCTTACAAATTACCAAAGTCGCTTGCTCTAGTTCATCACTCGATAAATTTCCTGAAATTTTATTTTTGGCTCGTGTATTATGAATAAATCTTAAGACATAGGCCATTACATTCTGTAATTTTTTGAAAGTAGAACAACGTGTAAAAATCCCACAATCTTGTAATACCGGAAATGATAAAATAATATTTTCTGTACGAGCTTCTGGTATGTCCGAAATATAAGTTACTTGAGTTTTAGGCCAATAAGTTTCATTTTTCGTTATCCACGAGGGACCCTGCCACCATAGTAACGAGTTTTTTAATTCAAAAGGATAGGCACCTCTTGAAACTAAGTCCGCGGGATTTTGTGATGATTCTATGTGACGCCACTGGTTATTTACCGTAAGATTTTGTATTTCAGCCACTCGATTCGATACAAATACCTTCCATCGGTTTGGTTCTGCATTAAGCTACGATAAGACTATTTGCGAATCCGTCCAATATACTATTTTGTTTATATTAAGTCGTAAAATTGATTTAATTTTATGTACTAGTTGGGCAATAAGAAGTGATCCGCATAACTCTAATCTAGGTAGAGATATAACTTTTAATGGTGCTAATCGCGATTTAGCGCAAATTAAATGAGCCCTTGTTTCCCCTTGAATATTTTCAGAGCATAAATACACGCATGCTCCGTAAGCCGATTCTGAAGCATCGCAAAATCCGTGTACACTTATGTTTGTTGCGTCTCGTATAAGAATACAACGTGTAATTTTAATTAAATTTAAATTTTGTATGTTTTTTACGAAATTCGCCCATGCGATTTCTACCGAATCCGGTACTGGTTGATCCCAATCTAACTTGTGTTGCCATAATTGTTGTAGAATTAATTTTGCTGGAACTATACAAGGATTAACAAGACCTAACGGATCGAAAATTTGAGCTACGCTGGATAAAATCGAACGTTTTATTATTTTTTCGCCGTTTGGGTTTATTTTTAAAGTATAATACAGTATGTCCTCACGAGGTCAAAGTAACCCTAATGTTCGCGACTCCTGACTATCTTTAATTTTGAATGTAACTTCGTCATGTACCTGTTCCTTATTTTGTAATACTCGCATATCGTTCGATAACCATTTTCGTAAATTAAAACCTGATTGCGCTAAAATTATTTCTAGTTGTTGTTTTAATTCAATCGCCCTGTCTAACGTTTCAACCCCCGTTATTAGATCGTCCATGAAAAAATCATTTAAAATAATTTGACTTGCTTGAGGATAATCGTTTTTACAATTTAATCCTACCTGATGTAAAGTTCGTGTGGCTAAAAATGATGCACTAGATGTACCGTACGTGACAATATTTAAACGATAATGTGAAATATCTTGACTTGGATCGGCTCGCCAAACAATACGCTGAAAATCTCGCTCTGACTCGTGTATATTAATCATACGGTACATTTTATCGACATCTGCTGTTATTATAATTTTATGAGTACGCATTCGAGTTACGATATCAAAAAGATCGCTTTGAATTTTTGGACCTACTTTTAATACATCATTTAAGCTAAGACCGGATGCTGTTTTTGAAGACGCATCAAAAACTACCCTGACCTTTGTAGTAGAGCTATTAGCTTTTATCACAGCGTGATGTGGTAAATAATTTCGGATATTTGTAGTGTTATCTTGCTTTGGATCTATTTTAGTCATATGCCCCATTCCATATTCCTGCAAAAACTATATAATTGTTACGTAACTCCGCATTTTTTTTCAATTTATTTTCTACCAAATGTAATCTTTTAATGGCAATGTCTAAGGACTCCCCTAGCTCATTTACATTTTCCTTAAATGGTAAATTCACTGTGAATCGACCTGTAGAATCTTGTGTCACATTTTCCCTGAAATGTATTTCACAAGCTAATTCCTCATTTGAAAATTTCGTATGTCGGTTATCTATATTTTAGATCTCCCAAAAACGTTCAATTTGATCGTTCAACCTACTATCAGTTGATAAAAAACATTTCGCATTATTGTTTGACATTGTACTTAAATTCATGTGAATAGGACCTGTTACAATCCATCCTAATTTCGTACTGTTTAATATTAAACCGTTTGTTAATTTAATTTTATGAGAATTTAAAAGATTAAAAAATAATTCCGCTCCCAGTAAAGCATCGATCTTGTCAGCTATATTGAAATTCGAATCCGCCAAAGTTATATTGTTCGGTACCTCACATATTGCCATATCAACTGACGTTTGAGGTATGTTACCTGTTATGTTGTTGATCACCAAAAAATCTACGCTAGTTTGGTAAGAACGATTCCTTGATTGAATTTTAGTTCTTGTTTTGTGAGTAATATTGCAGCTTGCTTGACTTATGTAGGTAATTGTACTATTAACCCGTGTGCCTTTTAATTTTAAACGTTTAAATAAATCTAAAGTTAAGAAATTGGATTGACTCACAGAATCTAATAACGCGCGACAATGAACTGATTGATTATTTTCATCGTGAATCAAAATCTCCGCGGTAGCCAATAATACTTGTACTGTCTCCCGTGTGTCACAGCCCGATGTTAATGACACATGTAGCGACTGCTTTGAATTATCCTCACCTTGATTTTCGCCTGACTTATCCCGATTTACTTTTGTTTCATCAGCTGAATTGCCCTGACTATTTTCTTCGTGTAAAATTGTATTGTGTCGTTTTCCACAAATATGACAACTTTTCCCTTTACATTGTTCTGTAACATGACTTGTTCTCAGGCAATTTGAGCAAATACCTGCCTTTTTTAATTCGCTATATCTCGTTTTGATAGGTAGTGCTAATAATTTATAGCATTTAAATGTGAAATGCGACCCTTGCTTGCAAAATTCACAACTATAATTATTTTTCTGGTGGTCTTTTGTCGCGATATGCACAAATTGCTTTTCCGAATTAGCTTTTGAAATCGCAAGCCTATTAACCTTTGAATCTAATGTCTCGAGCATCTGACACTTGTTTTTACGAAAACTCATTAATTCGTTTAAACTAGGTCCGTTTTCCTTTTTTGTAACACCTTCCCATTCCCGCCGTGTTTGTGAATCTAATTTTATTGTTATTAGATATATTAAGAGAGTGTCCCAATTATCGACCGGTTCACCTAGACTTTTCAGAGCGCGTATATTTTTTGAGGAATTGTCGATAAGTTTGCGTAACAGTACATGTGATTCTTTTATTACGACCGGTAACTCAAACAGACTTTTTACATGATTGTGTATGAGAACCCGTTTATTCTCATATCTTTCTTTTAATAACTGAATTGCGGCATCATAATTTGCCTCGCTTATTTCTAGTGAATACAATACTTGAGATGCTTCTCCTTTTAAGCACGATTGAAGGTAGAAAAATTTCTGAATTTTTGTAAGTTTTGTATTTTCATGTACAAGTGACTTAAATATCTCGTAAAATGATAGCCAACTTTCATAAGATCCGTTAAAATGAGGCAAATTTATTGTAGGTAAATTTGAATTCGTCGAATTGATAACTGTTATTGTATTAATTTCCGTATTTAACCTGCCAGTATCGTTTTTTACTAAATTTTCCGCGCGTGAAATACTTTCAAAATATTTATCTTCAAACGTTTTGCGTTCCGTTAATTGTGCCTCTGTATCAGTATTTTCCTTCTCCTCGATTGATGACTGAATTTTATCATATTCGTCCCAAATCTCTTCGATTTTTCGTAAACGTAATTTTAGTTCCGTTATATTTTTGTTTTCTTGATATGTATCTAAAAAACCGTTAAATCGTGTTAATTGGCCCTTAAGTTGACCTCGTCGAAATATTAAATTTTTTATTTCCTCGTTCGACATTTTTTGCCCGAAATGAAACTGTAAATTGATAATTTTACTTTGTAAACTGAAGGTCGTTTGTCGGCGCAGATAGGACAAGGTTGGAAAATTCGTGAAATGTGTGTATGAGAAAGAAGGACTGACCTGTTTTCTAGCTCTCGCTGGCTAGGTACCTGTTGCTATGCGTTCCGCCTGAACTCGTAACTTTGCTCTCGCTGTATTCACGTCGCCCTGCACGTTGTGAAATTCCGCTGGCTTGGTGACTTCCACGACCACGACTGTAGACTCACTGGCTGCACGTGGGTATCCACCAATCCTCTGGTGACGATGACGTTCTCCGTTGAAACGTAATGCACTACACTTGGGCCACAGTTTAAGCTGTGCTTGGGTTATATCGTATTGTTTTTTTGCGAATGCGTAGATCCGCATTCTTATCACTGAAGACTAACAGTTTCTCTTAACACCTTAAAAATAACGCGAGCGGCCATGTTTTTTTAAATGCTTACTTTAGCTCAATTCCGATTTTTTGGGATTTTTAGATTTGCATTCTATGATAAGAGAGCTATCGTTTTCAACAAGAAAAAATAATGTCCGCAAAAACTTCACACTTAACATATATTTCTTTAAAATTTGCCTGCTCTATAATGAAATTTTAGCAAATCAACCTTATCATCCCCCAAAAAAAACCATAAACATAAAACATGATAAACATTTCAGGGAGAAGATCGTTTTTTTTTAATTCAATAGAATTCACAAAAAATAAGTCAAATCGAGTGTGCCTATACCAATTATTGGTCATTAGAGTGTTTGGTAATAAAATATTGTATGTATAAGGCACCTAAGTGAAGTTTAAGTTGCAAGAGTCGTGACATTAACCTGAGACGGATACAGCTTACGTTTGTTGCAATGTAAGTTCTTCTGTTGAGTATAGGGTGTGGAATCGTTACTTGGTACCAGCATCCTACTAGATTTAATATATTTTATAAAACTGTAAAGAAAATTATAACTATTTTTTTTTGTATTCCTCTAATTTTTTGGTGCAATGTTATATGTTACAAGCTGTGTTATAAGCCAACATCAGCACTAATCTACACAGTTTATCCTTATATTATGTATTTTATTCAAATCTCAGCGCCTCTTAAGTTTCAAACCATTTTTTTAACAAATAAATTTTATTTAAACCCACCAAGTATGGTATCGTTAGAAAGCTAAAAAGGAGCTCCTTAAGATGACGTGACGTGACATGATGTTATACAGGGTGTTAAATATAAAATTTTGAAGTAAAATTAGGATATGTTAAATGTATCACTCAGTATAGCAAATGTAATTTCCACAATAATGCAAGAATTTACGAAATTCGTTTAAATTGCTTTAAATACGAAGTATTTATATAAAATTCCTTTAAATACGAAGTAGCTACCTTTTTTATAGGTAGCTACTAAAATTTCAACAACGTTACTACGTGTAAATTTAGATATTATTAAGTGCTATATTAAATTGTTCAGAAAAGTACGCTTAATTCAAAAATCCAAAAATATATAAAGTGTTCCATTTAAAAAAATGAATTTTCGGTTTGGCATTATAATACTATGTGCCGAAATAATTTTAAAATATGCACGCCACTGGCATCTAACTTCATACCAAAAATTATATATACATTAATAATATTAATGTTTTCCTGAACCATCTAGCTTTTATGTTTAAGTTTTATAATTCTTGGGTATATTGATTCGTCGATGATAAAATTAAGATATGTTGATACTGTTATTCTTTCCGGGGTTCTAGAGATAAGTGATACTTTTACACAACAGTGCCTACAAATCTTTATTTAACATTTCAAGCACAATACAACTCTTCTTGTACAATATATAAAAAATTACACACCAGAAACACTTCAAAAATCGCACTTATGTCACCTCAGTATTGCTTCTTCTCTTGATCACTGCCTGATTAAAAACCGAGTTCTTCGCCGGCACGTCGCGGCATTTATATAGGTAAACTAGGCGTCTAGATCCTCGTAGAAATGTCCATCAAATACTCACTAATAATCCGCATACCAGGGGAGTTCAATAAATAATCGCCAGCCAAGTTATACGAGGGATATCCGATGAGTACCGCTGGTGACATCCAGGAAATGTGGGCAAAATAGCCTATCTCCCTTATTTGAAGGCCTAGACGGTTGAGACTTCGCTCTTGGGGAGGGGGGTTGTCCCTGGCACTCCCAGAGGCGGTGTTGCCAGATTGTGCACAATTTCCCTAAAGCTGGGGAAAACGTAGATTTGGTACTGCCCCCTCCTTAGAGCTTTTCGCCCCGTACAGCTTGTAGAACACAGCCTCTCGATATGAACGACCTTGGGCTTAGCTTTCGGGGACAACTAAATTCTGTACACTAAGTCGTTGGTCTTCTTGACTATTAAGTAAGGTCCTGTCCATGGTCTCTGAAGTTTGGG
The DNA here is from genome assembly GCA_963924545.1 of Pogonocherus hispidulus. NCBI lineage: Eukaryota > Metazoa > Arthropoda > Insecta > Coleoptera > Cerambycidae > Pogonocherus > Pogonocherus hispidulus. The sequence goes on from OZ004695.1 coordinate 36,799,337, forward strand.
ACTAAATCCTTTTCTTCTTTGAGGCTGGTACAACCACACTACATCTCCTTCCTTGCAGGGGTCCTGATTAGGGTTTTTATTCAGTCGCATGTTCATTCTGTCACTATTCAGGAGTAGATGGTCTCTAGAAAATTCATGTACTTTCCTCAGTCTTTCCCCTAAGTTGGCTACATACTCGGGAAGATTCACTTCATCGACATCATTGTCGGCTGATGGTTTGCCAAATATATGGTCTATGAGAAGCTTCATTTCTCTTCCAGTTAGCAACATCGACGGGCTATAGCTAGTAACTTCATGTTGGGAACTTCTGTAGGCTAACAGAAACAGAGGCACTAACTTGTCCCAGTCTCGTTGGTTTACCCTGACAGACATCGAGAGATATTGATTGATAGTTCTGTTGTGTCTCTCAACCATTCCGTCGGACTGGGGATGAAGGGGTGTCGTCCGTATTTTCCTAATTCCTAATAACTCCATCAGAAGTTTCCATACGTCTGATTAAAAATTTCGTCTGATCGGTATGGATTTTCAGGGCACTCAATGTCTGCAGATGACATTCGTCAACAATGCCTCAGCTATCGTCGTCGCTTCCTGATTTGGTATTGTAACAACTTCTGGCCACTTAGAGAAATAGTCCATAGCTACTATCAAATACTTATTTCCAGACTCTGTCAATGGAAATGGTCCCGCAATATCCACTGCTATTCTTTTCCATGGGCTCCCAGAGATGTACTACTTCATGTTTCCACGGTATCTCGTCTTTGGACCCTTCTTCGATGCACACATGTCGCATCTTTTGCACCATTCTTCTATATCCTTGCGACAGTTGATCCAGTAGTAACGATTTACTTCAAAATGTGCTCCACTTCTACTATCATGTAACTCTCGTAGTACATTCTGGATTAATGCTTATGGCACGACCGTTTGGAACACAATGGCTTTTCCATCAGGACTCTCCCATTTCCGAGTAATTAAGTAATTTCGGAAGCACAATGAGTCACACTGCAACCAGTATCCCTTCACACGTTGCCCATACTGGGAAATATCTTGTCATTGTGGTCTAACTCCCTTCTTCAGCCACTCCTCTACGACTTTCAAATCCGGATCAGATGCTTGCCCTTATGTAATTTCTCCTTGGTTACTTCCATATCCAAGTCGCTGTTCCTCTTCCTGATTGTCATGACTTGGACGCATTCTTCACACCTGGATAAGTCCTTCTCTTCTTGACGTTGACAATACTTGCAGGACTTCTGAGCACAAGGTCTTCTCGATAAGCTATCAGCGTTGGGATGGCTACTTCCTTTGCGATGTTTTATTTGGAAGTATTAGCTTTGCAGTTTCTCTAGCCAACGAGCTAACTGCCCTCAGAGTTCTCGAAATTCAGCAGCCACTGCAGTCCGGAGTGATCCGAACTCACCAGGAATTTTCTGCCATATAAGAAACTGTGATAATGTTCCGTGGTTCTTACTATTGCCAAAAGCTCTTTCCTTGTCATGCAGTAGTTCCTTTCCGCCTTTCCTAGTGTTTTACTGAAGTGTCCTATGACAACTTCTTCGCCATTCTGAATTTGGGATAGTACAGCTTCAATTTCATTCTGCGAAGCATCAGTATCCAGTATAAATAATCCTTCATCTAGAGGATATGTCAGGATAGGTGGACATGTTAGACGTCGCTTCAATACATTAAAAGATTGCTGGCACTCCGGCTTCAATAAAAACTATGTTTTATTCTCTGTCAGTGATGCAGTGGCATCCCACCGCATCCTTCACCAAATCGACGATAATAACTGCAGAGTCCAAGAAAGTCATCGTGCTTGTTCTTTGATGTAGGCCATTCCTGCACTGCTTTAACTTTATACGGAACCGTCTCTATCCCTTTGGAAGATACAACATGTTCTAGAAAGTTTACTTTATCTTCCCAAACTTGGCATTCCCAATCTAGAATCTAGAAAACTTCTCTCAGATTCGACAGGTGTTCGTCAAAGCTCTTGCTAATAACCATGACGTCATCCAGATAAACTAAACACGTTTCCCATGAGTTATGTTACCGCCAGCCCGGCGCCTACGAGAGGCGCAATGCAAGCTCAGCATAGACTAGCTTATAAATATGAAATAATCTCTTTGTTTAGGGCATTAATTACTATTTCCTTGTACACAACAGTTAAAACTTGTAACCAGTGAAAGTGTTTGAATAAAATTTGTTAACAGTTTTTGTGCAAAAGTTATTTTTAAAAACTCGCTCTTCTGGAGCTCATCTATATCTGGCGTAGTCGGTAGGATGTGGTGAAGATTTTTGGCATCAAAAAAATCTTTTTGTTTCAACAATTAATCATCGAGAAACCTTAGGTGAACTGAGTAGCCTAAGTAAGAAGAACCAGTGTCCCAACAAACCGCAAACACGAACCATTCAAGGCAAAACCGTGAGTACAAGGGATAGTATTAATCAACCCACTATCCGTGTTCATCGAGAATTCGAGGAGAATCGCCTCCGCGGATAGAAACCTCATTGAGATCGCTGTGCTGTCTATCGCAGACCTGATCGGAATTGGCCCGAAGTACAGAAGATTTTCAAGATTTAAAGAGATTTTTGTTTTCACCTTTTCAAGAAACAAAAACCAAGTTAGAAGTAAGAAAATTCGGCATTCCTTGTCACACCTTTCCTATTATATTTTACTAAGTTATGAAAACTAGTGTACTCACTCTGAAAAATCCCATTTCAGAGCGGTAAGCGTGACCACTAGCTACTTAGTTTCCTTTTTCCTATCATATTCTACTAAGTTATAAAAACTATTGTACTCACTCTGAAAAATCCCATTTCAGAGCGGTAAGCGTGACCACTAGATACTTAGTCTTCCTATCATCGGAAGCACCGTGAGGCTTTGCACTTGTATTTTTAGGTGTCGAAGTGCCTAATTATACATAAGCCCTAGAAGAAAACAAGACAAAGTACTCTACTTTCTAAGACCCAATGCGACCGTAAGTCGTTGGTAGAAAGTATTGACTCAAGCTAGAAACCACCTATAAAGAAAACATCGAGCCTTTAAAGTAACACTCAAAATTAAATAAATTAATAAAGATATTTTCTCATTTTACCTCAGAAAATAATAACTAAATTTTAAAAATTTATTTTAGTTATATTGGATTTTTATATACTACGAGGATATTTCAAAAAGTTCCATATATAATAAATAATCATTATAAAATCTGGAAACGATTTTGGCAATGAGATTCCTGTTTCTTATATTCATGTAAGTAAAATAAGTCTGGAAAATCACTTTTAATAATTAAATCAATATAATAGAATATTAATATTTAAACATTTTTATGACAGATACTGACGAAATTTCGGATTTAACCGAAAGATTAACTAGCAGTCTTAGATTAAACGAAAATCTTATTGTTCGACCCTTACCTAGAACACATAACTTAAATAGAAATATGGCTTTACCTCAGATTTCAGTAAAAGACTATATGGAGCTGATCCCACGATTTGATGGAGATCCAGCCCAATTGTCTACATTTATAAAATCATGTGAGTCAGTTTTGACACTGATGGCACCTGATAATGACCGAACGCGAATAACTTTCACTCTGATGCATATACGTACCAAAATTGTGGGCAGAGCTGCTACAGTTTTAGCTGCTCGAACATATTTAACATTTCCAGAATTAAAAGATATATTAATTTCAATTTTTGGTGATCAAAGAAATGAAGAATCCTTGTTATCAGATTTAAATTTATTACGTCAAAAACATAATGAAACATCACTTCAGTTCGCAGATCGTTGTATAGATCTACGGTGTCTACTTCTCAATAAAGTAGAATGTTCAAACTTAACTAGGGAAATGAAAAACGTAAAAATCGAAATGTATAACAATTCAGCACTTAGGGCATATTTAACTGGACTAAATTCCAATATGAGTCATTTATTACGATGTAAAACCCCTGCAACCTTAGAACAAGCTATACAATTCACCACTGACGAAGAAAACATAGACTATCACAGATCATTACTAAAATCCAATAATTCACAAACTAATCAATCACATAGTTCCCAAAATAACCAATCAAAATTACAAATCAAAAAACCCCTTATTAGAACACAGCCTGTTTATTTACACATAACCATTTTCCACACACATCACATGGTGCAACCCAACGACAATTTTCACAATTTTCACAATCAATTAATAACAGACCAAATTGGCCCAACACATTTCAAACACAGCATCCTAAACCATTCATGCAAAGACCTTCTCATAATGTTTTTGCACCACAAAATGCACCTGTTCCCCAAAACAAACCGGTTCCTATGGAAACCTCTGGTACCACGCGAACATTTAAACCTCCTTCAAGAAATTTTAAACCACTCCAACAACAACAGCGAAAATTTAACTTCGAAGAACTTTACGCTCAAGAAAATCAATCTAGTGTTGTGGCGTTAAAATTGTGAACCTCAAAAAAAATATTTAAATTTGTAAACTACAAAATATGGTTGAACTAATTTGCTAAAATTATCAAATGACTCGGGCTTATCCCAATCGAACTGGCTTGACTTGCCTGCTAGCTGTCAGAGGAGAATGGGGTAGGTCAATAAAAAAAAGACAAGGGCGCCACATGATTAAAGCCAGCCAGTTTACTTAAACAATTCACCCACTAAGCAATCATGAGTTCAGCGAGACCAAAAATACCGGTGTACTCAATGATTGGTACAAGTCCCCAACAAACACTTGAGTCTTTAGTTATAAAAAAAAGTTACTATTCACAATTATCTTGGAGTAGGTAGGAGTAAACATAAGAGTAAAACAATTAATTACAAATTAAAGTGACTTTAATTATTGCACAAGTGCAAATACAATTAATTTGCAATCCCCTGTATACAACAAAAATAAATATCTATCGATATTTGAAAAATCCCAAGAACAGTTACACTTAACAACCCCCCTGTATATAAACAAAAATAAATATCTATCGATATTTGTGAAATCCCGTTAACTGTTATGTTTTTAACAACCCCCCTGTATATATAAAAAAAAATATATATATACTTATTATTCTTCCCTGTATATCCTGAACTTGCAATATCAAAAATACATATACCAAATTAATAACAAAACCTGCGCTTCAGTTTATGTTGGTATCCCTAAAAATAAGCAAAACACTACATGGACAATAACCAAGTACGTTCAAACATAGGTACCTACCATAATATAGCTATATCAGGTTTACAGTGGAACGCAATCGTAGGTATCAAACCTTAAGTAAAGTGTTACATCACACAGGGACCTAACATATCTGTAGCGCAATATATAGAGGACTTAATACACATGGCTAGCAGTGCGTCCTGAAACTACAGCGCTTGTGAAAAAAAATATATAGAGGACTTAATACACATGGCTAGCAGTGCGTCCTGAAACTACAGCACTTGTGGAAAAAAAATAGTAGGCACTAAAATGCTGGACAACAGGTTGCCTAATACACTGTTGTACTTGCAAATACCAAAATAATTCTAGTAAATATCCAAAAATTGGCCAGTTCAGCTGTAAATATACAGGAAACCCTAAAAACCCTTAAACACTAATGTAATATCCAATATTGTATATCCCCAAAAATTCCCAGTAAGTTAATACTTACAATATACAAATTTTATATATATATATATATATCCCCAATGATAACCAGTTAACGATAATGAAAACTAAATGTAAAATTTTATCCTACGCTGTCGAACATTCGTACAGCTCGGAGGCTTGACACTGCAGGTTTATAAAATTTCCCTACAACCTACACTAGTAAAATTACATAAAACTGCAATTGCAAGTTGACGTTCAACATTGAATAATTCAAAAATAAAGCTGAAGGCGGTTACTCAAACTTACAAAATCTATACCCCATTCCCAAAGTTAACTTAACTAAGTACACAGTGATTGACACATGTAAATGGTTATCAAGAAAATTTTTAAATATAAAAAAAAATAATCAAGTAAGTAATCAAGACTTGTATGGCACTTGCGTGACTCCTGAGCTAGCGTCTCAGATATGTAGGCAGCGGAAAACTAGAAGTTCCATAGGCAACGTGAACCATAGGCAACGGTGAACCATAAGTTCTACAGGCATCGACATACACCAGGTAAATGGACCTAGAGACAACCGGTTCCAGGGTAGAACAGAGGGAAGACCAGATCAACACTATGGTAGAACAGGTACTTGTACACCCACGTGTACAAAAGGCGATCTTAACCAGGGAAACCACCAAGATTAACAATGTGACCGACCAGGAATCAGCTACACACAACCATGGGTCACAATCCTCTTCCTACGGTAGCTTACTCAGTATAGTGGATACTATACACCCATAAAAAAAACCCTTAAAAAAGAAAATGTTGTAACTACAATTCCTTAATAAGAAAAATATTTCTCCACAGACACTATACATAGACATCACTGCCAAAGAATACACAATCAAATCAAACGGTACATACCTTGAACAGGGTTTTCAACTACAATGCCTTTCTACAAGGACGCAGCGTGGTGATGGTAAAGACAGTTTTGAATCCCACAAGGTGGAGCGATTTCCTCAAAAATATTACTTCACATCGATGATACTACATCACAACAAGGAAATACAACACTGGCACAAGCTTAGAAATTATCCCACATTTGGATGAATTAAGAATTAAAAATTCAATTTTCTAAGACGACCATAAACTGCCTGCCTGCTGACGACCAGAGAAGAAAAGGAAAGAGACCAGACTTCAAAGTGTAAACTAGGTGGACAAAACTCCAAAAATTACAGCGGTGAAAAATTGAACTAGAAGGTGAATCCACAATGATCGTAGAGGGCGTGTCAAAATAATCACCTATTTTATGAAAAATGCTCGAAGAAAAATATCTACCTATGTAAAAATGGATTTCCTACGTTTCTAAACGTTTTTCCAATAATAAATATTAAATCTGTAATTAGATTAACCACAACGGAACACGGAACTATAATAATGTCCCAGGGATTTTATGAAGAATAAATTCAAGTTGGCAACACTTGACACTTGACGTATGACATCTGAAGGCAATATCAGCTGACAGAATTATTTATTTACATCAATATATATCGATCCCAATTGATTCCAATCTATAAATAAATAAGGTAAGTGTCTTATCAGCTCAATAGATTAATTAGTTATGTTCAGAGTTGGTAGTGGAAGCTTGAAAATTAACAGAATAAAATGTTGAATTTTCTAATTTGTTTTAAATTACTTTCTAGAATATACCAAGGATACCAAACTGTCATCCAGGACAAGGAAGCACGGTGGTTAAAGGTAAGGGCTTTATTATTAGACAACAACAAAACATCCCTTAATCAAACTTGAGGTAGCTATTCTACACAATCCTCATAATTATCTATATTTTTTTCGTAGGCATTCCCCCACTGGGAAAAATCTCAAAACTGTCAGGCATGAATCAATAAACCTACATTAAGGAAACAATACCATACAAGCTCTACCACTACTCAAAATAAGACGTAACGAGAGAATGTTTCGAAGAGGCACGGTAAGCAGAAACCGCTTGAACTACACCAGTAGCTGCCATGTATTAGATACCAAGAATTCGTTGTTGCCACTAATAAATACCTACTTTACAGAGTGTTCTCAATAAAACTGCCCAAGGAAACATTATATAACGATAAACTTGTTGTAGTTATGTATAGTAATTGAGTTATGTTAATGCATTACTGGTTGTATATTGTACAGTACTGAATTGCATGTAATAAAATGATTTTACAAAATGAAATAGATATTTTTACACATAGGTGAGTGGTGATATTTGAAATTATGTACTATTTGGTTGTAAAATGAAATTTGACCGCAACAGTGTTTATGATATCCCTAATTCAGAATACCCTAATTATTCTGAATATCCTGAATATTCCGAGTATACCGAATACTCTGAAATTCCAGATTCTTTAGAAACTGAAACGGACATTTTACAAGATCACGAAAATTTTTATATACCAGCCTCGGAATTGAACCCGAAGAGCAAATAGAAATTAATACTTCCTCAAATAATCGTCTTCCATACATTATCATCCCCGAAATTAATGCTAAATTTATGATTGATACAGGATCTACAAAAACATTAATTAACGTAGAAATCGCTTTAGAACATTTTTCAGATATTATCGAAAAGGACCCTTTCCAAATTAAAACCCCACACAATATTTCAGTACATGGTTATTCAGTAGAAATTAATCTTTCGAGAATTTTTAAACGTCCTGATATTTTACATAAACATTATATATTTAATTTTAATCCAAATTATGACGGACTAATAGGACTTGATTTATTATTAAAATTAGATGCCAATTTAGACTTTAAAAATGGATTATTAAAACTACCCAATACAGACATTCCACTTTACATACAGGGTCAGAAAATCAAACATGAACCTAATATAAACAGAACTCTAAATAAAAACAATTCTTCAAAATTCAAAATCGAACCACAAACCGAAAAACTTATTAGTGTACCAATAAATAATATTGATATTTCTGAAGGCATTATTCAAAATTTTGTTTTCGATAACGAAGTCGAGATGCCAGCTGGAATTTGTAACGTTATTAATAATAAAATTACAGTATTGGCTATTAACCCAACCAATCATGAACAAGAAATTGATATTCCAAATATAAAACTATACCCTATTCCTCCTACATTTGACCCAAATAATCTAGACGAACCGATGGAATGGCAAAATTCAGATACAAATTTCAATGACTTACAAAAACAAAATTTGAAAAATTTACGACTAGAACATTTAAATACCGAAGAATATAAAGCAATTAGGCAATTATGTTATGATTATCGTGACATTATGTACTGTGAAAGTATTCCTTTAACGTTTACTAATCAAATTAAACATCATATTCGGACTACAGATAATATTCCTATATACACTAAATCCTATAGATACCCGCATTGTCAAAAAATGGAAGTCCACAATCAAATTGATTCTATGTTATCTCAAGGAATAATTAGACCATCTACTTCTCCATGGTCATCTAATCTTTGGATAGTTCCTAAGAAGCAAGATGCTTCTGGTAGAAAGAAATGGCGCGTAGTTATTGACTATAGGAAACTAAATGAGAAAACTATTGACGACAAATTTCCCATACCAAACATTTATGACATATTCGACAAACTGGGCAAATGTAATTATTTTACTACCCTTGACCTTGCGTCAGGGTTCCATCAAATTGAAATGTCACCTGATGACATTGAAAAGACCGCATTTTCAACAGACAAAGGTCATTTCGAATATATTCGAATGCCCTTTGGGCTCAAAAATGCTCTGGCGAGTTTCCAGAGAGCAATGAATAATGTTTTACAAGGACTAGACGACATTTGTACAGTATATTTAGATGACATAATTATTTTTTCTACAAGTCTTCCAGAACATATTCAAAATTTAAAAAAGGTATTTGATCGTTTAAGACAGACAAATTTCAAAATACAGCTAGACAAACGTGAATTCTTAAGACATGAAACAAAATTTTTAGGACACGTAATCACTAGCAAGGGTATATTACCTAATCCTGACAAAATTAAAGCAGTCATTGACTTCCCGATACCAAAAACTACAAAGCAAATAAAATCATTTTTAGGTTTAACCGGCTATTATAGGAAATTCATAAAGAACTATGCACAATTAACTAAACCCTTAACGTCTTGTCTCAAAAAAGGAAAGGAAATAAAACATACACCTGAATTTATAAACTCTTTTGAAAACTGTAAAAAGATATTGACCAATAGCCCCATCTTAAGATACCCAAATTTCTCTCAACCATTTAACTTAATGACAGACGCATCGAACGAGGCTTTAGGTGCGGTATTATCCCAAGGACCTCCTGGGTCAGATCACCCCATAGCTTACGCTTCACGTACATTAAATGATTCTGAAAAAAATTATTCCACTGTAGAGAAAGAATTGCTTGGAATAGTCTGGTCGGCAAAATATTTTAGGCCATATCTATACGGGCACAAATTTACTATTTACACCGACCACCGACCTCTCCAGTGGTTGCACTCCTTAAAAGAGCCAAACTCAAAATTAATGCGTTGGAAAATTAAACTAGAAGAATTTGACTACGACGTAAAATACAAAAAAGGTAAACTCAACACAAACGCTGACGCCCTTTCCCGAAATCCTCCTATAGAAATAAATCCGATTGATACCGAGTCTTTAATAGTGAATTTCGATGACGAAACAAATAAATTACTAGACGAAATTCTAACTGAACGTGAACATCTTAATACTCCCACTCCAAATTTAAACGACAATTTAGAAAGACCAAATTCACCTTTGGATTTGGATGATATCCTATTACCACCAAACGACCAAGACAATGACACTGTACATTCCAATCAATCCGACGAACCAACGAATACTATATTAATCTCTGACGAACCTATCAATAAAGAGAGAAAACAATCAATAATAAAATTGAATTCATCTAAACAGAATAAAAGTAACGAGATATATAACAGCCAAATAACCAAGTGTTATATCCCTAATGATTATTCGGACCAACATTTAATAAACATTCTTAAAGATTATACGACAGCAAAATATACCTTTCACATTCATTCACAACATCGCGAAATTTATAATAGATTATGTAACATATATACCAGATTGTTCAATAATAATGGTCCTAAACTAATTTGGCACAACACGATGTTAAAAACACTTAAAACACCTGAAAAAATAAAACATTCCATAAAAACTTATCATGAAGGCAAAACTAATCATCGTGGAATTCATGAACAGTTCTAAAATTACGACAAAAAGTCTATTTTCCCAATATGATCAAATCTGTACAAACCTATATTGCAGAGTGTGAAATCAGCCAGAAAGCAAAATACAATAGGCATCCCTTAAGAATACCATTGAATATAACCCCCAGCGCAACAAAACCTTTTGAACATTTATTTATCGATACAATACAAATAGAAACAAAAAAATTTCTCACAATAATAGATTCGTTCTCAAGATTCGGATATCTTGTAGAAATTCAGGCTAAAGAAAGTGCTATTATAGCATCTGAACTAATTAAATATTTTTCAATATACACTACACCGGGTCAAATTACTTTTGATAACGGTACTGAATTTAAAAATTATGCCATTAAATCACTATTGAGCACCCATCATATAAATGTCCATTTTATAACACCCAATCATCCTGACTCTAATGGACTTGTAGAACGATTGCATTCCACCATTCTAGAACACATTCGACTATTTAGGTTAAAGGAAGAAACAAAAAATTTGAGCGTTCAAGAATTAGTAAATTTAAGTTCAATCGCGTATAACAATACAATTCACTCTAATACAAATCATTCTCCCCAAGAGATAGTTTTTGGAAAAAATATACCTATAGAAAACGTTAATTCTGATAGTAATTTAATATCTAATTACCATAATCAAATGAATCAGAATAATAAACAAAAATATATAAATTATCATAACAAAGTTATGATAATAAAAGTTTAAAATTGGAATCACAGTCTATATTAAGGACACCCCCCGTAATAAAACTAAACCCAAATTCACAGGCCCATTTACTATTTTACAAATAAATGACGATAACACTGCTATAGTTAAATCAATTAATAATCAAGAAAAAAGAGTTCACTTGAGTAATTTAAAACCTCTCTTTCAGAGTATGGACGCCGCTAACCAACCAGCAGAAAACTCAAATAGCCTTACAAACCATAACCAATAATCCTGGGCTTGTTGCCTTTAAAATCGGATACGCGAAGAACATTATTTCAGAATGGGAATTGATACACAGTATTGACCTACTACCAATAATAAATAACCTAAAATCAGTTGAAGTACAAAAACGAAAATTTTTGGACGATTTAAAAGCTGGCAAAGACAATTGCTCCAGAGAAGAACGTGTTGACTCACAACTACTTTATCTTCTTGACAGACAAATAAACATGACAGAACAACTAATAACAGAAATACTCCCTAACAGACGATATAAACGAGGGCTGTTTAATTTTATTGGAACAATACAAAAATCTTTTACAGGCACATTAGACGCTGACGATGGAGAAAGATACGACCAAAACTTTAAAAACCTTTTTAAAAATCAAGAAACACTCCAAGCTGATCTTAAAAATCAAATATCAATCACAAAGGAACAGATTGATTTTACCAATAAAACAGTATTTAAATTAGTATCAAATCAGAATAAAATAGTGAAACAAATTGACGATTTACAGACAATAATCCAACAATCAAGTTTATGCGATTGGAGTATCTGGATACGTGACGTATTATTAATCTTGTCTGAAACCACAAACGAACTAAATACGTTCTTGACAAAAATACAAACGGCACAATCATTTGCTAGACACTCGGAACTACATAGTAGTATAATCACATCTGAAAATATCCTACGGGAATTGATATTAATTGAAAACCATCTATACGGAATAAAACTAGTATTGCCCCCAACTATAGACAATTTATCCATTTTTGAAAAACTAATAAAAGTAAACGTTTTTCAGAAAAATAATATTATATATTTTATATTAAGAGTACCTTTAGTAAGTAAGTTAGACTACGAAGTCTATAGAATATATCCAGTACCTAACAGTTATAATCAAATAATTATACCAAATGCAAAATATCTGTTAACAAATAAGGATACGTATTTAGAAACCAATGAAAAATGTCCCATCATACAAGGTGATATGCATCTGTGTGAAATTGAAACAATTTCCGATAAAAATTCAGAAAACTGTGCTTTACAATTAATACATTATAAAGATAACCCAAATTGTACTCCTTATTTGGTGCCTAGAATTCAGTCACAACCTATAAAGATAGAAAACTTTGATTCTTGGATCGTAATAAGTCCTGACGAAACTGTGTTAAAGATTTACTGTGACAACGATGTTAATTATAAACAGCTACATGGAAATTATCTGCTGACTCTTCCATACAATTGCAAAGCTGAATTGAAATCAAAAATTCTAATTCCTAAACAAAAGAGTACATTCAAAATTTCACAAGTAAATCTACCAAAGCTGCAATTGAATATTAACTTTAGAAATAAAACAAAATTAGAACATGTCGAGATTAGTAATATCGATTTAACTGCATTTGAAGAAATAAAAAGACATGCTGAAAACTATCAAACGAAATTAAGAAACCAGGAACTCATTGATATTGAACAAGAACATATAAATTGGTACTAGATTATAATTTACATTGTAATAATAACTATTGTAATATTTATGATTTTGTATTGTTTGTTTAAGTACCGATCCAAAATAATTGTTAGATTGAAACACCAGCCTCCTACACAGGATGTCCAAAATGGAAACGACATTCAGTTAGGCTCTTTCTAGCCCTAAACTTCATTTTTGGGCATGGAGGAGTTATGTTACCGCCAGCCCGGCGCCTACGGGAGACGCAATGCAAGCTCAGCATAGACTAGTTTATAAAAATGAGAGAATCTCTTTGTTTAAGGCATTAATTACTATTTCCTTGTACACAACAGTTAAAACTTGTAACCAGTGAAAGTGTTTGAATAAAATTTGTTAACAGTTTTTGTGCAAAAGTTATTTTTAAAAACTCGCTCTTCTGGAGCTCATCTATATCTCATGTTAGCCCTCGTAAGACTAATTCCATCAAACGTTCAAAAGTGGCAGGGACATTGCATAGGCCAAATGGCATTACGTTAAACTGGTACAGACCATTTCCCGCTGAAAACGCTGCCTTTTCTTTATCGTTTTCCTGAAGTTCCACCTGCCAATATCTACTCTTCAGATCTAACGTCGAAAACCATTTCGAACCAGCAAGGGTGTTCAATGTATCATCTAAACGTGGCAAGGGATAGGTCTTTCTTCGTGATGTCATTCAGTGTCATATAGTCAACGCAGAACCTTGTCGAACCGTCCTTCTTCGTCACTAACACTACTGGTGACGACCAAGGGCTGCTGGATTCCTCCATCACTCCATCTTCCAACATTTCTTCGACCATGGATGTCACCTCATGTTGCTTTGCAAAAGGTAATCTTCTAGGTGGTTGTCTTATTGGCTTTTCGTTACCAGTATTGATGCGATGTTATATCAGATTCGTTCGACCTGTGCTTTTGTTTCTTGCAAAAACATCGGCTTCTTTAATGAAATTCGTGGCTTTCCTCATTTTCTCTTCAGACAAGTGACTCCAATTTTTCTCGAAACTCTGTAGAGCTCTTTAGTTGTAGTTGCACTTTTGGTCCTTGGTAAGCCTTCTTCCCAGCATCTCGTTACTCGTACAACCGGTTGGCAAGTTCCTAGGGTTTCTCCTTTCTTTAGAGTTACTCTATTGGTGTTCACGTTAGCAACCCTTACCGGAACGGTCCTCGTCTCATCCACTAAACACCTTGCAATAAGGGCTCCATCATGTCTGCCATTGGCAGGTTCTAATACGAAGATGTTTGCTCCATCCTGCTTATTCTCCAAATGAGCTGTATCGATCTTCTCCGAATTTCCAGGAATTCTAAAGTCTTCATCCACAATAAGTTTTATCCTGTTTATTTCCTCTGATGGTGTTGAGAAAATGATTTCTTCGTTGCCTACTCTTAATAATATCTTCTCGAAATCAAGTGATATGAAACTCAATTCTTTCATGACGTCTAATCCCAAAATAAATTCATCAACTATAACCGCAACTATGGCCCTAATTTCTACGTTGGTGTTTCCTATTCCAAGGTTGACTGTCGCCTCTCCATATACTGTGATCTCTTCTCCATTGGCTGTCTCTAATATTGGTTGACGTCTTTGGGTATCACCGGGGTCCTTGCTACCTACCATGTCTGGACGTACGACTGATCTGGTTGCTCCTGTGTAAATGGTGAGGTCATATTTCTGGCCATTAACGATTCCTTGGACAACAAGGCTCTCACTATTGCGGTTAATCATAGAGACTTTCATTCTGAGGGCTTGGACATTATTTGCCAGTGTTCGCCTTCTTACCTGACACGGTGGCGTTTCCCGACTCTGAACGTTGGGAGGTATTGGTTTTCTCCCCTCTGTAACGTTCTTTAGAGCTAGAGCAGCGGTAGTTCCTGCTGATGTGTCCTCTTTTGCCACAGTTATGACAAGTAATTTCTCGACGTATTGTATTCTGGGCATTACTTGGGCGAAGAGAGAAGAGACTCTCTTCTGTAAGAGAGTCAGCCAATTCTTAACATTTTGGGACATTTCATCATTGTCGCTACTCTTCTTCTCCACAATTTTTACCTCCCTAATTTTGCTGCGTCGTTGATTGGAAGCATTTTTCGCCGCCTCGTATTCTAATCCAATTACAGTTTCAGACAATTCCTTAAACCTACCTAATCTTGGAGCTGTAATTCTATATCTCTAACTCCGTCAATAAAACTCTGCACACTAATCTGATTGACGAATTCCTCTGGGGCTTGTGATTAGACCAGTCTTACTATCCGCTCTATGTCTGCACCGAATTCTTGGATGGTTTGATGTCCCTGGGATTCTACAGATTCAGATGGCTCTGGTACACTTGAGTGGGATATTTGTTTCCGTACCTCAATTCAAATGTCCCCACAACTGAAGTAGTCACCTTGCTTGGATTCTGGAATATTCTGAAGAATTTCCAGCGCCTTCCCTCTTAAAGTCAGTACCAATGCAGTCGCCTTCTGTTGTTCATTTCATCCATTAGTTGTTGCTGCTACCTCAAACTGCCTCTTATACATCGTCCATGAAATTTCTCCGTCGAATGTCGGTGGTCTTAAATGACCTTGGACAGCAGATGTCGTTGATACATTAACCTTTTTACTATCCAAGTTGATAATCTCATTCTGTATTTTTTTTAAATACGGTGTTCTAGTTCTTCGTTCGCTTGTCGAACTTCTTCCCGAACAGCGTTAACTTCTTCTCGAACAACGTTAAGTTCCTCTCGAACTCCTTCTCGAACAGCATTAACTTCTTGACGTACTTCCCCGATTTCATCTTTCTTGTTTTTCTGTAACTGTTCCAGAATTATTCTCCATTGTTCTTTGATTTCTTGTCGCCCTCGTAATTCTTCTTCTTCCCTTTCTCTTTCATCTCTTCTTTCATCCTCCTCTCGTTGTGGTTCAGAATTTTCAACAATGCTTTTAATTCCACCATATTGTCGTAATTCGAGTATTAACCATGAAACTCTTAATTTTCGCTCACCTATCCCACTTCTGACACCAATGTGTTACTCCTTCCGGGGTTCTAAAGATAAGTGATACTTTTAACAACAGTACCAATCTTTATTTGACACTTCAGATACAATACAACACTTCTTGTACAATTTCTAAATAATTACACACCGAAAACACTTCGAAAATCGCACTTATTTCACCTAAGTATCTTTTCTTCTTCTCTTGATCGCTGCCTGATTAAAAACTGACTTCTTCGCTGGCACGTCGCAGCATTTATATAGGTAAACTAGGCTTCTAGATCCTCGTAGAAATTTCCATCGAATACTCACTAATAATCCGCATAACAGGGGAGTACAATAACTAATCGCCAGCCAAGTTATACGAGGGATATCCGATGAGTACCGCTGGTGACATCCGGGAAATGTGGACAAAAGGGCATATCTCCCTTATTGGAAGGCCTAGGGGGTTGCGACTTCGCCCTTGGGGGGTTGTCCCTGGGACCCCAAGAGGTGGTGTTGACAGATTGTGCACAATTTCCCTAAAGCTGGGGAAAACGTATATTTGGCAACGCCAGAATCGGGCACTGTGTCGGCGATATTGTAACAAAACACTGAAATTTACTTTGTTTTATTTGGTCAATAAAATTTATAAGATTTGGACGTTTCGCTGAATCATGGTCGTCAGCTTTTTCAACATACATATAACCCATAACATATACATCATAAAGTAATCTAAAAAAAGGTTAATATTTAACATAAATAACTGCAAGGAAACATGTGCAGAGAAGGATATGAAAAAAAAAATAAAAAATATAGTAACAAGATATTAAAAGGAATATGTGCATACCTTGACAATCAGGAAAGTCCTAAGTGGATATTTCATTCTGAATCAAAATTTTTTCTCGAGGAAAAAAAAAAGCTTCAAAAATAGTTATTTAGGCAACAAGTGCGAAAACTGCCTAAGTATTTTTGCAAGCGACTTGAAATGAATTAGAATTTTTCTACTTTCATGCAAAAACCAAAAAGTGGTAGTTTATTTACGTAGCACAAAATATAGGAAAATAAAAATCGCAGATTGACTTCTCTACTAATTTCGTACTTCAGTATGTAATGGGTATGATTGAAAATAATATAAAATATGCAATTATTTAAAACGTAATACAATCTCACAGAAAATGGATTAAATCTGGCGTCGATTTGAACGTTTATGTTTGTCATGATCACAAAACGCTGTGGTAGAATGACAAATGAGTGCAATGAAATTTTTTTTGAGCCCGCGAGACGGACGGGTCTCTGTTGCACCCGGGCTTAATTACAGGGTTAAAGGAGTATATACTGTGATCATTAATCCTTCTTTTAACTATGTATAAATCAGGGCATTATTAGAAGGGTAACTTAGTTGCTTAATTTAAAATTTTATGTAATAACAGGACGTTGTAAAGCCCAAAGATGTAAACGTTAGTTTGTGTAGCCCCAGTATATATTTTTATGTCTTACGGTTCTTATGTAGCCCGGCAGTGTTGCCATATTTTTGTGCCCGTTTAAATACCATTATCGATATTAATCCGGCTCGAGTGCAATGAAAAAAATTTCATTGCACTCATTTGTCATTCTACCACAGCGTTTTGTGATCATGACAAACATAAACGTTCAAATCGACGCCAGATTTAGTCCATTTTCTGTGAGATTGTATTACGTTTTAAATAATTGCATATTTTATATTATTTTCAATCATACCCATTACATACTGAAGTACGAAATTAGTAGAAAAGTCAATTTGCGATTTTTATTTTCCTATATTTTGTGCTACGTAAATAAACCACCACTTTTTGGTTTTTGCATGAAAGTAGAAAAATTCTAATTAGTTTTTGATCCACCCTGTATACTAAATATTTGAATTTGCCGCCACACTCCCGCGCTCTCTCGTGGTCGCCTGCCCAGACTGCCGCGCCTCTAGTGGACGCCTGAGCTACTAGCTTGGGCGAGGCTCGTGACGTCAGGCCGCCATCTTGAATCACACTCTTGGGGTTATCTTCTGCAGCCCCTGGGGCTCCTACACCTGCGGGGATGCTACAAGAACATGGAGGGATGCTACAAGAAGTCTGCTTCTGCACCCTGAAGCCAATGGTCAGCGGCTCCGTGGTCTAGCTCGATGGTAGCTGGCCATCGAGCTCGCTGTGACCTTGAAACTGATCGAGAACCAGCCCTACTTATCTACTTGTATGGATTTAATGGAACTGATGAGAATTTTCAGTATACTCCAGTAACGGTCATTATGCCTATTTACATGGACGTTTAAGAAAAACGTACATCCATCACTGAAAAATGTTAGTTAATAAAATTTGATTCTGCTGCAATCTTTCTGTCATTTGTTCATAGAATTGTAATCTCCGATCTGGGTCATCTTCAGAAAGTTCCTGGAATAGTTTCAGTTTATACGGATATAATTTATTTTTTTTAATATTTTGTGAACCGTGATCTTGACCTTGGCAAATCGTGCTGATCAGCAGGTTCAGCTATTGACTGCTGGTTGTCAACCTGAAGATCGACCAGAATATCAATTTATTTATCTTGTGAAATGGAATGCTTTCCAATTCTTCTAATATTACCTAGGTTTCCAGTTGCTTCAAATTTTCTTATAAGTTCCCTAAAGTACTTTCTGTCAATTGGATTATCTGGATATCTAATATTAAATAAACGGACAGCTTCATGGGCATCATTTTTTTGACTTTGATAAAAAACTTTAACGGCAAAAACACGTTCAACGTATCACGTAGCATTGTATCAAATCGAATAGCTTAAAAAATAAGAAAAACACCTGTAGAAATTTTGAAACACTCTTAAATTGAACGCTAAACTACTTTCTCGAACCTTATTGACATTTCAGTGACAGTAAGAAGCAAAGGTAAGCAGGCTTGATAAAAGCAAAATTTTTAAATATGGTTAATAGAATTGCTTGTAAGTAGAGAACGGATAACTCGATTGCCATTTTTCAAAAAGAGAATGTAGAGAATTGAATTACCTTTTAAATGAAGTGCAACCCGGCACACTGTCCCATTTAAAAAAATTGAGTGACAGCGCCCGTCGCGCCATCTTTGAATTTGAGGAATCGAATTTATCATTAGAATCAACTTCATTTTACGTGATTCACCCTGTATTTTGTTAAAACTTCCTAACTCAATTCGTTCAAAAGTTAGCGGGGTTGGGGTTACTTTATGGACACTGTATAAGAATATATCAGACTCATTTATAAAAAATACACCTCATTTTCTAAAAAAAACTAAAAACCATCCAATTTAATTCTAATGATTTGTGAGTGAGTCTATTTACAAATGTTCCTGTTGATAAAACAACATCTATTGTTAAAGAAAGATTAGAAAATGATAATACCTTAAACAATAGGACCAAACTGAACATAAATACTATTATGGAATTATCACTTATCATTAACATTATCAATTATCAATATAATTTTTTTCAAGAAGATTTTGGAATGGCTATGGGATAGCCACTATCTCCAATAATGAGCAATATTTTTATGAAATATTTTGAAGAAACTTATGTTAAAAATTATATTATTAACATAATTTTTAATGTTTAATAAACAAAAAATATGGTGGAGATAAGTAGATGACGTATGACCCCATAACTATGATAATTTAAATGATTTTCTAAATGTTATTAACAGCAAAGAAACAACTATAAAATTGAAATATAAATTGAAAATTATAATAAACTACCATTTTTAGACGTTTTACCAACTAAATCACAGTCAAATTTTGAAATTAATTTATATAGAAAAAAGACCAATACAAATAGATATCTAAATTTTAATTCTAATCATCACATAAGTATCAAAAGAGGTATAACAGTTAATTGTTTATATGACAGAGCAAAATTAATATCATCAACCTCAGATATTTTCAATAAAGAAAAATACGTTATTAAGAATATCTTAGAGGAAAACAATTATCTTAATGATTTTGTTGAG
This sequence comes from Pogonocherus hispidulus, assembly GCA_963924545.1. Taxonomy (NCBI): domain Eukaryota; kingdom Metazoa; phylum Arthropoda; class Insecta; order Coleoptera; family Cerambycidae; genus Pogonocherus; species Pogonocherus hispidulus. The sequence goes on from OZ004695.1 coordinate 36,819,531, forward strand.
GAAAAATTTATAAAAATTGAAAATAGGCAAAATAATAATATTCCCAAAATAAATAGAGAAAATCCAATAACAATCATTACGATTCCTTGTATTGCAGAGATATCTGAAAGACTTAAAAGGCTTGGTAATGATTTTACCATAAGAACGACATTTAAAACGGAAAACACTTTAAGATCAATACTTACAAAAACAAAACCAATTGATAATGATCAAAATTCAAAAAATTGTATTTGCAGATTCCTTGTGTATGTGGTAAATATTATCTGGCTCCCAGACCGATTGGGGAATTTACTGTGAAACTAAAAAATCTTATAAGAAAGCTTTAAAAGATGCTAAACGTACTTATTATAGTAATACTATTTGTAACGCGGAAAATATAAATACAGCAGTTTGGAGAGTTGTAAATTCAGAAAGACCTGAAAGTAGGAAATGTATCAGATATTAGTGCTCAGAAGTTTAACAATTTCTTTGCCTCCATTTCTGATATTATTGCTAAGTCGATTCGATTAGCAATCCTAATAATTTAAATCCAGAGAAGATTCTTTACGAACAGCCTAAACCATCATAATTTTTTTTGCATCATCATCTGTTATCAAATCGGATGTCCGACAGGCTATCTTGAAACTAAGAAAGTCCAGATCGTTGGACTACTATGGCCCTGGTAGTACTATGGTAAAAACATTTATTGAGTTCCTTGTTGGACCTTTGACTACGTTATTTAATAAATGTCTTAAAGAGGCGGTGTGGCCTGACTCCCTTAAGTTAACAATGATCCTTCCTGTCCACAAAAAGGGAGATGTGGATAAGCTTGACAATTATAAACCAATATCCATAGTTCCGGTCTTCTCTAAAATATTTGAAATATTAATTGAAGAGAAATTACTCTCTTTCGTGAGAAATTACGTGGAAAATGAATCTATACTGTCACCCTCCCAATTTGGATTCAGGAAGGGTTTCTCTACCGTTAAAGCTTGTTGGTTATATTGGATGACGTGTAGGAGGGACTTGATAGGGGAAATTCTACACATGCCATAATGTGTGATCTCACCAAAGCGTTTGACTGCATAAATCTGGATATACTCCTACAAAAATTAGAATATTATGATATACGCGGTAATGAGCTAAAATTATTCCACTCATACCTGAATGGCAGGCAAAAATGTGTATGTCTCGAGAACTGTAAATCAACACTACTGCTAGTTAAGGCAGGTGTATCTCAAAGTTCTGTACTGGGTCCGATATTTTTCTTATTTATATTAATGACTTACCTGTGAATAACGCATCGTGTACTATTTTTGCGGATGATACAACCTTGTTAACCCGTGGCAATGATCTTGATAGCAGACAGTTTGAATCTTGCTAATGACTGGTTTACAGCTAATAACTTAAAAGTAAATTTCACTAAAACAAACTCTATAGCATTTACATCTAGTAAAAACTCAGATAAGCCTGAATCAGTAAAATTTATTAGGTATTATCCTGGATCCTAGTTTAACCTGGAAACCTGATATAAATAGGCTGTGCTCAAAGCTTGCCACGCAGGTGTACATTATGCGGCAGATAAGACCCTTTGTTAGTAAAAGTGTTATGAAAACTGTTTACTTCTCATTAGTTCATAGTCAGTTAAGCTATTGTATGCCACTATGGGGTAACTCTGATAGTTCACATAGAGTATTTGTAATGCAACAGCTGTTCGTCTTTTTGCGGGGGTTCCCACTTTGGCTCAATGCAAAGAAATATTTATTAAATATAAGATTCTTCCACTGGCATGTCTCTACTTATTTATTTGAAGGAAAAGCCGAAAACAACTACTCCACGGAATATGCCCCGACTGGCGTTGCATTTCATCGCTGTTATAGCTGCTGTACTAGCACCTGCGGAAAAGAAGGTCGTTATCTGTCAGTCAATTTGACAATAATTGTCAGACTGATAGTAGCACAGGCCCAAAGAGGGTACTACGGTGTGTTTCTCACCAATACTAACATGTCTCCACTTACTATTTAATTTGTATGCTTCTCGTTTTTTGCTTTGTGTTATTTTACAGATGGTGTAATCCCAAAAGAAGCTATGAATCGTGCTTACAATAAATTTAATTAATAAATTTAATATTTTTTTTAGACATAAACAGATTAAAAATATGCATTCGAAAATCTTCCGAAGATTTGCCAAGGCATTTTTAGAAACTCCTTGTTTTTATTCTGTTGATGAATTTTTATCTTATATTACCACTACTCACCCTATTTCATATTTTATGATTTTATGACAGTAAATACTTATGTATATAAATGTCACTAAAGTTTCTATTTATCTATTAATTTGCTTACCTTTTTGCAGGTTTACCCATTTTCAAAAGCCCTATTGAAAATGTTACAGTAGCAGTAGGGAGAGAAGCTGTCTTATGTTGTGCAGTAGAAAATTTGAATCCATATAAGGTACTATATTTAAATACTCTAAGGTAATATTGAATATGAATATTGGTATTATGCATAAGGAAATTGAATTAATGAATGTAATTAAAAATAAACATTGTAACATAAAGCTGTGTAGATAAAAGTAACATAACTTAGTTCCGAGAAGAAAAAGGGTCTTAGCAAAGACCCAAAGAGGGCACTACGGTGTGTTTCTCACCGCTACTAACATTAGTTCCGAGAAGTTAGCAATCCCATACAGAGCGATTTTTTAAAGATTATGTGAAAAGTTAACTTAATTAACTCTAATTTATTCTGTTAAATAAACAGGTTACAAAGAAAACAGTTTGGCGATACTATTTAAAATTCAGGGAAACTTTGCTTTTCAATTTATGATGCTCTATATTCTATATTGTTAACATTTCTTCCCCAAGCTTTCTCCCTTGGGGTTAGAAATTATAATTTTTAATCAAATATACATACAATCTAATATAAAAGCATTTTGTACGTAGATTATATCAACTTCTATATAGATTTTCGGATTCAAATATCTATCTAATGTAGATTTCGAATAAAAGATTCGAAATTGGTGAAATTTGGACAGAAATATTCAGGTGCAGAACAGGTCGCCATGGAGGAAAGTAAAATAGTTTATTTGTCTTGGGATCTTTGAAAAAAAATTTATTTGAGGGAACTGACTTTCTTCTAACCTACCCAGCTACAAATATAGATTTCAGCAGAAATAATAATGTTTCTTCCACACAAGTATTTCGCTTTTCACAGAGAATAAGAGATAAAGTTATTATTATTTGAAGGAGATTCCGAAAACACCTACTCCAGGGCCAATGTGACCCGGCTGGCATTGCATTACTTCGGCATCTTCATAGGAGTCGCCACATCATTCAACGAAATCAACTAACCAGACACTGACCAGCTTCGCGCTTATTATGCGCTCATCAGAGTGCCATAGGAAGTGGACTCGATGAATAATACTGCGACTAATGCGCATCGTGAATGTTAGTTGTGCTGAGAAACATACCGTAGTGCCCTCTTTGGGTCTTTGCCATTACCTGTCTGACAATTATTGTCAAATTGACAGACAGATAACGACCTGCTTTTCCGCAGTTGCCATTACAGCAGTGACCACTATTGTCTTTAAGGAAGACAATCCTACTTATTTATTTGAAGGAGATGTCGAAGACTACTACTCCACGGCAATGTGCCTCGACTGACATTACTTCAGCATGTCCATAAGAGTCGCCTCATCAAGTCAGTGACACCAGTCAGTGTCTCGTTAGTTAGTCTCGATGAATAATGACGTGGTGACTCCTATGGAGATTCCGAAGTAATACAATGACAGTCAGGGCACATTGTAGGTGGAGTAGTGTTTTCGGCATCTCCTTCAAATAAATAAGTAGGATCGTCGTCCTTAATGACAATATAGGTCACTGCTGTAATGGCCGCTACGGGAAAGCAGGTCGTTATCTGTCTGTCAATTCGACAATAATTGTCACACAGGTAGTAGCAAAGGCCCAAAGAGTCTACGGTGTGTTTCTCACCACTACAAGGATATTATTATTCGTATTTTTTGCACATCATGTCCTCAATTCTTCAATGGTTTATTTTTCTCGTAGTCGGAATAATACTAACAAGAAAGTATTTTTAGTTGGGTATACTTTTTGGTATATTAAGTTGAGTGACGTGATCTATGAATGAGTGATATTCGTCACCGACATAATGTTTGGAATCATATGAACTGGTTTGTGTTTCTATATTCTTTCAACTTTTATTGCTAGTTGTTATTTTTCTTTCTTTTTTGTATATTTTTAACTATGTTTTGGTTAGACGGTATTGCCATATCGATGAGGTAGGTGACTCTATTTTATCTTGAAGTGCTATTTATATCTAGTCTGTTATATGCTACTATTTTATCGGTTTGAATTATTAGATCCCAATATAATTTATATATTTTTTTTGTATTATGTTGGTGGTCAATATTGGTAGTACACTTGAGGTTTCGATTGCAGATTATATCGCAGGGCTGCCGCCGCTCGCCAACATTCATTGACCGTGGTCATGACCTGGGATGGTTTGGGACCGAGCGGGATTATTCCTCTTTACCCTCCCCATCGCTGTAGGCCGGGACATGTAACGGTCTCGTTTTTAGTAACTAATAAAGTACCTTTCTTAGTTGTTTTAAACTAATATTTCTTATCTCATTCTGTGTTTTTACCTTCTTATTAAACACCAATCCTGTATTTAAAGTATTATTTGTATTCGGTGTATATTAAGTGATTATAATCCCAACTTCACTCTGTGTTTGTGCGCTAGGTCTATCTCAATACATAGTCCTAGGGTTGAATAATCTAAAGTTCAAAACAATATAGTGACGCCATCTCGTGTTACGAACGTGAGCGGATGGACAACGAAGGGGAACGAGGAGGAGGAAAAAAGAAAATGGCGACGATTGGCATTGGCATCTTCCAAAGTTTGAAGAAAAAGCTGGGAAAAGGAAATATAAAAGATGAATTAATCTAAGCAACCGAATCCTACTATTCCCTAGTGTGATTACGAGAAAATAATCATTTCAGTATGTTGATTTGTGAATTGGCAACAGAACGTATGAACAACGTTAACCCCGAAACCAACTGTTCTTATGTGAGTACTTTATTACTTATTTTGGAAGTGCATCTTAAACCACGTTACGTATACCGTGCCTAATTAGATTAACTTACCCTATGCATAGGTCGTGTGTGCGAATGAATTTAAGGGCCCTTACTGTTACCTCGCGGGCTGTAAATATCTAAAAACTGCATTTTTGGTGGATCTTTAGTACAGCCAAATTACATTTTGTTGTCGAGCTTTATTGCTGTAAAATATTCACTCATTTATGTACATTTGGGTGTGTATGTACTAATAATTAATATTTAATTTTTTATGTATGTACCGTTCGTAATTGTATAGTTGAGAGAATTACATTAAAAATTAACTTTGTTCTTGTCAAGTGTTTTTTGCAATTGTCTTCACTTAGATAGGAACTATACCTTTACTCTGTACCATCAAAAAAGATCAATTGATGGTGCCCAAGTTTGGGAGCTAATAAATAACCCTACCATACTTCACTCTGCTCACCCCTGATAGAGAGTTTCATCGCCATAGTAAGTATCCTTTTGCTAATAAGATTAATTAAGAGAAGTCTAGTTATACAATTGGCGACCAACTAAAAATTGGTCAATCGTCAATCCTTAGTAGATTTTGTACCTTTATCTAAAAATCATAAATAACGAAATTTGTCGTTATACAATTATTGGTGCAGCCAACGTGTGTGGGCGATTTTAATATTTTACGATTTTTAAAATTTTGAAAAGGGTTTTTTATTACTGCTAAATTTCCGTACCTTCTATCTGTTTTGATATTTACCTGTACCTATATAAATGTCTCTTTTTTGTTTTTTAGTTTAGTAACATTGCATTGAAAGATTAGATACCTTTTTATCTTGTGGGAGATTTTGTTAAAAATATATTTCTTGTATTTATGTTATCTAAGTACCTACTGGTCATTTGATATGACAATATATAAAAATTACCTTTATTTATAGTAAGTTTTTTGATTAACTAAGAAAGGTTAATAAGTTAGTTCAAATTTTAAATAGTTACGTTGAAATAGTGGTTTGCGATTTTAACAAGTCACGTCCCTATAATAGGTACCTAACCGGTTTTTATTTTGTTCCGTCTGGAATTTATCTAGTTTTTACCATCTCTTTTTACTGTTGCATTCGCAGATGTTTTACATACTTAAGTTGTAAAATAAAATTATTACGTGGATAAATATCTGTATTTCGTTTGTCTATAAATAATTATATTACAGTTTTATTTACAGGGTGTATAATCCTTTAATTTATTTGCATTTATATTACGTAAATATTTGGTTTTTTAAATTCAAAAGGAGGTGATACTTTTAAATATTTAAAATCTCTCTATTTTGATTTAAATAATGAATCCGGAAATTAAAACGGAACCTAACAATCTTAAGGTATCTGAGATTATCTTGGAGTTGGAATATAAATATATGGAGACGAAAACAGGTCCGGATTTGCGTCTTGCTCAAGTAAGGTTTGGTTTAGCTTGTGTAAAAGAGGAACATGTTTTCCCTAAAGTTGAATTAGATTTTAATGGGCAATGGCATGTTAAGAATTTGCAACTAAACTCCGGTACTTGGAAAAGTCCAGCCAGGATTAAAATCCTGTTACCTAAGATCAAGTCCATTCGTTCCCTACAATAGGATTAGTTAATCCTAATCCCTTGTGTAAATATTACCTTTTAGTTATAAGTTACTTTCTTTATCTCTTTACCTACCTATCTTATCTTTATCTTTTTAACTAATAAATTTAAGTGGTCTCCCGACTTTACATTTACGGTATGAATTATGTTTATCTGGGTTTTTCAATAGGGACGCTCGATCTTTGTAATGTAATAAAACAAATTGTGTAAGTTAAACTGACATGTTTTTATTTTTATTTTAAAACATATGTGAGCACATTATGTTTTAAAAATTATATCAGCTAAATGTCCGCCGCGGCTTCGCCTGGTGACTCGAGTGCTTTGAAGCTACACCAGCCATTTCGGCCCACCACCAAAATTTCTATACCATAATTTATTACACTTTTATTACAAATTTATTCCACCAAAATTAATTTTATTACCCTTGCCGTAAATTAGTTATAAGCGAACAACCTAGGTTTAATTTAAACCTACACCAGCCACTGGTAACTTTTGAACTAAATAAGATATGGAGATGGTTCTTTCGCTAGAATTTATTACAAATTTATTACATTCGACCCCGCCTAGTTTAAACTCCCTACAGTGAAATCCAAGGGGTGAAAACAACCCCAAAGAGGTATTTTCAATTTTAATGAACCTAAAACGTGCAAATTCATCCGAGATATATTTTAATTTATCTCTTAGAAATATTAAATAAACATTTCATACCCGGGGGTGAAAACCACCCCATCTACCCCAAGTACGTCCAAACACCGACAATCGAAATTTAAATTAAATTAAATTTTAAAATATTGCAAATACAAGAAGAATGAAACCTGCTTCGTATTTTCTTCCATTTAAATTATAATCGATTAGAGTAAACCGCGATTTTATTACACTTGCCATTTTCGAGAAATCGGGAGTGGTCTGCGTGAATCTTAAGCTAGCTCGCCCACTCGCATCTCCGAAACTACATAACGTATTGCAATGAAACTTGCATCATATTTTATTACATTTTAATTATAATTGAATAGAGCAAACCGCGATTTTATTACACCTGCCATTTTCAAGAAATTGGGAGTAGTCTGGCGTGGTTTGAAGCTAGCCCGCCCTCTCGTATCTCCGAAACTAAAAAACGTACTGCAATGAAACCTACATCATATTTTATTACATTTTAATTATAATTGAATAGAGCAATCCGCGATTTTATTGCACCTGCCATTTTCGAGAAATCGGGAGTTGTCGGCGTGAATCATAAGCTAGCCCGCCCACTCGTATCTCCGAAACTACATACCGGATTGCAATGAAACTTACATAATATTTTATTACATTTTAATCAAAACTGAATAGAGCAAACCGTGATTTTATTACACTTGCTATTTTCGAGAAATCGGGAGTGGTCAAAATTGAATGGTAAGCTAGCCCGCCCTCTCGTATCTCCGAAACTAAAAAACCCACTGCAATGAAACCTACATCATATTTTATTACATTTTAATTATAATTGAATAGAGCAAACCGCGATTTTATTACACCTGCCATTTTCGAGAAATCGGGAGTAGTCCGCCGTGGTTTGAAGCTAGCCCGCCCTCTCGTATCTCCGAAACTAAAAAACGTACTACAATGAAACTTACATCATATTTTAGTATATTTTAATTATAATTGAATAGAGCAAACCGCGATTTTATTACACCTGCCATTTTCGAGAAATCGGGAGTTGTAGGCGTGAATCATAAGCTAGCCCGCCCACTCGTATCTCCGAAACTACATAACGTATTGCAATGAAACTTGCGTCATATTTTATTACATTTTAATCATAACTGAATAGAGCAAACCGTGATTTTATTACACTTGCTATTTTCGAGAAATCAGGAGTGGTCAAAATTGAATGGTAAGCTAGCCCGCCCTCTCGTATCTCCGAAACTAAAAAACCCACTGCAATGAAACCTACATCATATTTTATTACATTTTAATTATAATTGAATAGAGCAAACCGCGATTTTATTACACCAGCTATTTTCGAGAAATCGGGAGTAGTCCGCCGTGGTTTGAAGCTAGCCCGCCCTCTCGTATCTCCGAAACTAAAAAACATACTGCAATGAAACCTACATCATATTTTATTACATTTGAATTACAATTGAATAGAGCAAACCGCGATTTTATTACGCCTGCCATTTTCGAGAAATCGGGAGTGATCGGCGTGAATCATAAGCTAGCCCGCCCTTTCGTATCTCCGAAACTACATACCCGATTACAACGAAACTTGCATCATATTTTATTACATTTTAATCATAATTGAATAGAGCAAACCGCGATTTTATTACATTTTCGAGAAATCGGGAGTTGTAGGCGTGAATCATAATAGCTTATGATTCACGCCTACAACTAGCTTCAAACCACGGCAGACTACTCTCGATTTCTCTAAAATGGCAGGTGTAATAAAATCGCAGTTTGCTCTATTCAATTAAAATTAAAATGTAATAAAATATGATGTAAGTTTCATTGTAGTACGTTTTTTAGTTTCGGAGAAACTAAAGGGCGGGCTAGCTTTGATTGACGCCCGACCACTCCCGATTTCTCGAAAATGGCAAGTGTAATAAAATCGCGGTTTGCTCTATTCAATTATGATTAAAATGTAATAAAATATGATGCAAGTTTCATTGCAATCCGGTATGTAGTTTCGGAGATACGAGTGGGCGGGCTAGCTTATGATTCACGCCGACAACTCCCGATTTCTCGAAAATGGCAGGTGTAATAAAATCGCGGATTGCTCTATTCAATTATAATTAAAATGTAATAAAATATGATGTATGTTTCATTGCAGTACGTTTTTTAGTTTCGGAGATACGAGAGGGCGGGCTAGCTTCAAACCACGCCAGACTATTCCCAATTTCTCGAAAATGGCAGGTGTAATAAAATCGCGGTTTGCTCTATTCAATTATAATTAAAATGTAATAAAATATGATGCAAGTTTCATTGCAATACGTTATGTAGTTTCGGAGATACGAGTGGGCGAGCTAGCTTAAGATTCACGCCGACCACTCCCGATTTCTCGAAAATGGCATGTGTAATAAAATCGCGGTTTACTCTAATAGATTATAATTTAAATAAAAGAAAATACGAAGCAGGTTTCATTCTTCTTGTATTTGCAATATTTTAAAATTTAATTTAATTTAAATTTCGATTATCGGTGTTTGGACGTACTTGGGGTAGATGGGGTGGTTTTCACCCCCGGGTATGGAATGTTTATTTAATATTTCTAAGAGATAAATTAAAATATATCTCGGATGAATTTGCACGTTTTAGGTTCATTAAAATTGAAAATACCTCTTTGGGGTTGTTTTCACCCCTTGGATTTCACTGTAGGGAGTTTAAACTAGGCGGGGTCGAATGTAATAAATTTGTAATAAATTCTAGCGAAAGAACCATCTCCATATCTTATTTAGTTCAAAAGTTACCAGTGGCTGGTGTAGGTTTAAATTAAACCTAGGTTGTTCGCTTATAACTAATTTACGGCAAGGGTAATAAAATTAATTTTGGTGGAATAAATTTGTAATAAAAGTGTAATAAATTATGGTATAGAAATTTTGGTGGTGGGCCGAAATGGCTGGTGTAGCTTCAAAGCACTGGTGACTCGAATCCTGGAGATCCAATTTTCGATGACGTTATCGCATAGAAGTGACTCAATTTCACCAATGACGCGTCTGATGTTGGCCTTTAAGGCGGCAACCGTCTGTGGTTTGTCGGCATAGACACGAGATTTCACATAGCCCCAGAGAAAAAATCCAGTGGCGTTAAATCGCATGATTTCTTTTCGTCCAAAATTAGGATCAACCTCCAACTGCTCTAGCGCCCACTCAGCGAATGCAAGCCGCTGTCTACGATCGTTGGGCTTTAGTTATTGGGTTAATTGCACTTTATAAGGGTGAAACCCTAAGTCCTTATGCAAGATTCGCCAAACTGACGTCGAAGAAAGACCAAGTTCTTGAGCACGTCGTGGAATGGATTGTTGTGGACTCTGACTCACACTTTCCCGGACTGCAGCAATATTTTCAACGGATCTTGCGCTTCGCTGACGTACAGGCGTTGTCTGATCTAACAGTGACCCGGTTGCTTCAAATTTATTTATTAGACGGCGAATTTGCCGAATAGAACATTGATTTTGATAATAAGTTTTAACCATTTCGAGGCGTTGTTGAATCGTATAGCGTTCCATAATGAAATGTAAAGACTAACTGAATACGTTTGTCAAAGATACAACCTGTCTGACTACCGAATTCATCATACGCTGTTGCCAAACATCGAGCGTTCCTATTGAAAAACCCTTTAATATATTTATGTTTTGCCTTAACTTAGCCTTAACCTAACGTTCTTCTTCTTCACTCCGGATATACAGTGAAGGACAATTAATGATTAATTTTCACGTTCCCATTTTCACTTACTTCTATTTTAATTTCAGGTCGTGTTAACAGGTCTAGTCTTATGATAGCATCAATATTACCTCCAGGTATGGAGCAATCTGGGACAATCAAGAAATCAATTTCGAGTGTCATGGTTGAAGTGAACATTAACGTGTTACAGCGGTCAATGGGTTTTGTAATCACGTTTCCCATTCCGGCTATAATTTGAGCATCATGTTGAATTGTTAAATTTAATTTTTTGCCACTTTCTCGTGTAATATTGATACATCTGCACCTGTATCCACTAAATATCCTACAGAGTAAATTGTACCATCATTTTTAAGCGTACCCCAAGGTATTGATCTCGTAATACGAGTGTTCTGTGTTATCAAGACACGTTTTGGTACTCCATGCTTACGGTAACACACATCTTCTATGTGTCCTATTCTTTTACAGTGAGTGCAGCTTTTTGCACTAGGCAACTGTTTTTGTTCAGCTACGCTCTTTATAGAGTTTAATCCAGAAGGTCCTGGCACGGCTTCGTTCGTCTTAAGCCCTTGTTTACAGTACTTTGCTTTATGTCCAAAACTATGACAGTTACGGCACCTTCCTTGAAATCCTTGATGTTCATCCCGGAAATTACGATTTCGTTTTCTTGATAAGTCGCGCACGCCCACTCGTTCACTAAGTTTACGCGCATCCCAACCGGCCAGCAACTTCAACAAATCGGCTTCACGCGTTGGAGATTGCAAACAGATTTTGTTTTGAACCTCCATATCTTGAATATCATATTCAACCAGACTCACAACAATGTTCCAAGGAAAATCCGGGTAGAATCGCTTAATGGATGCCAGTTTGGCGTTTCCGTATTCCACTAAAGAGGAAAAATTTCCACTAACAACACCAATGCAATCGCGCATGCGTGTGGCAGGCGTTCCTTGCACCGGAAATGCCACCTCAAAGTCACGGCGAAACGACGCCCAATCACGCACAATAGGCTTCCAGTGTTTATAAAATCGAGCCGCACGTCCGCGAAGAGCATCGCCAGCTTTTAATACAAGGAGCGTATCTGAAATTCCTAATTATTGTTGGATTCTGGTGACATCATCCATCCATTCAATCATTGTAAATGGAGTATCATCAGGATCAAATCTTGACAGCCGAATCTGCGTCGACGCGCCATTGATGACATCATGCACAGGCGTAGTGTCATACTGCGCACCTGGTGCGGCCGACTTTCCTGATCCCTGTTTGGCCTGGGCGTTGGCCATTGTTGATAATATCTGCAACATTTGTTGTTGAAACTCCATGTTACTTTGCTGCTGCAGCTTCCACAGCTGGGCTGTACTGAGGTCACTATCGGATACCGCCGGTTTACTTGTATGAGTTGAAATGGTCGCCCCGAGTTGCTCACCGTCAGCCATTTTTACCGCACTTCAGAAAAGAACAGAAAAAAAATTTTTCTGGGTTGAGGTCCTTCTCTCCTTGTTTTAGGCCACAAGGAAAGTATCCCACTTCTGATGTTAGCTTTTGGGGCAATTTGACAAAGAAATGAAAGTATACTAAAGCACTTTTCCAGAACCTATACTTTATTTAACTTCGATAAACACAAATCATGGGCGATAGCCGCGATACAACTGAACTGTTCTTACAAAATATGCTACATCAACAGAAACTTGGAAACCTGATAGCTGCTTAGACTCGGAGAATGCTGGCATGCGGCAGTACCGGGGCAACACATGGGCTCGCAGGGAACCACGGGCGCCTCTAGCTAACATATATATATATATATATATATCTGAAAATCTGAATCTGAATCTGAAAATCTGAAAATATCTGAAGAACTTTGAGGATATGTGCATCCTTAAATAAGAAATCGATATCACCTAAAAAATTGTAATAAAAGTAATTAGGATTTCCCGTAAACAATGTTTAAAGTTATACCACTATAAAGGACTAAGTAGATGGGCAACTGTACTTCAACGAGATCGGATATAACACATTCCGACAAAAAACAGTAAACAAGTTTTTTGTACCTGGAACGTCTATCTATCTCTAAGTTTATTTTAAAGTGAAAACGCTGCAAATCTTTTTTGCGTCGGGCGCGCTGGTTTCTTTCGTGCTAGCTAGTTTGCATTGTCAGTCCCAAGGTCAATCCATTACAGTGGACCAGTATGCAGCGGCGCGCAATGAAAAATTTTTAAATAGTTTTCAGACCCCGCCAAAAAAATTTCTTTTTGCACTACCACATTTCTACATGTATGTTGAACATCCCCAAATTTTATTTCGGATAGGTTCTGAATAACCCTGTATATATATACAGCCTTATTCAGAACTCTAGGTTCTGAATAACCCTGTATAAGATGGTTGGGTGTTTTGTCGATTGCAAAACCAGGATCGGAGGAAATTACAAATTCGTATATGGTGTGGGACGGTCTATCGTTGTAGAAGACTCCAGAAGTAATATTACAATCCAAGTGAATAGTTATTACTTTTATAATGACTGGATGATCTGAGCTGTGCACTTTGTTCGTTTCCTAATGGAAATGTTCGTTATATATTCCCCTTCCTCGGCTATAAAAATTAATATTATTAAGTTAATATCAAGTCAATTGAGTTATCAAGAGGAGACGACAAAGGAAAATAAAAATGTAATGTAATAAAAATGTGGAAAAGAACTTACTACTTATACTTTGCGAGACATCGGTCTGACACCTCAGCAGCAATATATTGTTGCCAGTACTAAAATGGGTTGAAAAAAATCCCCAAAAAACAGATAGAGGACTTAATACACAGGATTAGTAGTGCGTCCTAAAACTACAGCACTTGTGAAAGGAAAGGCACTAAAATGCTTGACAACAATTTGTCTAACACACTGTTGTACTTGCAAACAACAAAAATATGGAGCTAACAATGCTGGACCGACAACGCGCTCCCAGTTGTGGTACTTGCAATCAATATATTATTAAGTTTATATAAGGTTTATATAACCTTATTATAACTGTACATGGAATATATAGAGTAAGGATTTACAAGAAAGAGCCATACTCCGAGTTAGACTCGAGGAGTAAATAGAACAATAAACATTCTTGAAGTCAACCTCACTAATTAATATGCTAAAAACCTCTCAGTCAAATTTATAAAACTAGTTATTACACAAGTAGGAGGTATGCCTGAACCCACGAATCTAAAAGAAGCAGACTACTACTAATCTAGTCCAGTGGTAACCTTAAATTTTACTAAATATTGAATATCTCATATTAAAATAACTCATAAAAGATACACTAATAATTGGTAACGACTCGACTAGGCAATAGTGAATTCACACTATGTGAATTTAAGATAATGTTCCCAAAAGTAATGAAACATAAGATATAAAGAGAAACAGGCAAATAACATAAGAGCAACAATCACAGACCTACTCTGTATATGACTGAGGGACTTATTAACATCGTAAACCATCAGATTTGAATGATCGCACCGGCAGACCTACTCTTGGTATAAGAGAATTTTAATCTAATTGTCGAACACAGAAGGTTAAAATAAACCAGAAAAAGGGACATCACACAAGACGAATTGCGACGATGTAATTGTTAAATTTAATGGGTACTCGGTGAGCAAATAATCATCTTTCGACAATGTATTGACTATTCAGTTAAGATAACAAAAAATCTGGTAATAAAATATTTTGTGGGTTAAGATAATAATAGATAGATAATATAATCTATAAGATTATAATAAATAAGATAATAATAAGTTAATATAATAATAAAAATTCCCAGAAAATATGTACTAAATAATATAAATTATATTATATGTAATATACACCCTGTAATATTACTAGTATCCCAAACACAATAATACACTACAAATAATTTCTTATTGTGGTTTCACGGAAAAACAAAATAATTTAACACATACGATAAGATAAGATAAGGTAAATACTAAACGTTTTATTTATTCCACAAAACCAGTTCTATAAAATAAAACTTGAACCGATAAATACCATGAATTATTCAAAATGTAGATATATAAAAACTAACACTAAAAAGTTTTCAATACCCAGATATCGAATAAATAATTCCTATGTTTTCTTATGTGAATAAAGAAATTTCTAGTTTAATGTTTTACAATTTTAAACAGCAAATAAAATATATCTGAAATTGGTTCTTAAAATCTTATCACTAAAAGTTTTCAATCAATATACAAGGAATTAAGATACGCCAATTTTGAAAATATCTAAAATTTTGGTCAGAAGGAAGGAGATTAATTTATTTCATTTTCAATCTCTAATTTGTCAACTAACAAAACCTACTCCAAGCCACTAATTGCTTGCACGGGCCTCACACGCTGAGATTACCAATTTGTGCAATGAACTTTCGATAAGCTAGGGATGTGCAATTCCACTAGCTTAAGTTCACTGACATTACTCCGGTAGCTCAGGGAGATTTAAGAGACTAGGGCGTAGTATTCACAGCAAAGCTTTGAGCGTTGACAATTTATTTGGGCGTCAGGATAATTATTACTATAAAACGAAACAACTTTATAAAATTTAGTAGATCAATTAGTGGTTTCAGTTTTATATAAAATTCTGTAATATTACATGTCATATTTTAAAATATGAAAATATGCCTAAATAAAATAATTATTATAATAAAATTTAAAAGAAATTAAACACCTAGCTTTTTCCTCAACGTTTCAAGTTGATCCCCAACTCTTCGTCAGTAGAACGTAGTACGATAAAAACTATTTGTACGATAAGAAGTATTTTTTGTCTGATCGACATTTTTAATTCAAATTATCATCACATTCACTGATCATATGATATTATTAATTTTTCATTGGTAACGTCCTTCTGGAGTCGAGGAAGCCATTATCCCTAAAAATTCTGATATGGTGGATTTGCTTATCTAGTTATGGTATTCACATTCACTTGTTTTCATTTTTAGGTGGCTTGGTTAAAAGTAGATACTCAAACGATACTTACAATTCATAATCACGTCATCACCAAGAACAGTCGTATAGGAATTCTTCAGACTGAAAATAATATCTGGCAACTGCATATAAAGGATGTACGTGAATCAGATATTGGGTGGTATATGTGTCAAATAAATACTGACCCTATGAAGAGCCAAAGAGGATATTTAACAGTTGTGGGTATGTTTATATTAGAATTTTATATAGCTGTTTATTTTATCTGCCACAAATATAGTCTATAACTATTTTAAAATAAATATTCCAACTTTAGTTTTTAAATTGAATATCTAGTGTATTTGCATGTCGTGATTTAGGATAACGTTATCTATAGTTTACACACCTTAACAATTTTATTCGCCCTCTCAATTTTTATATAAAGTTTATATATTCAAAATTTTGATACTGCAAATTCAGTAAAATGAATAATTTGTGCTTAGCATAATTATGGAAAACTTTAAATTAGAACATAAGTTTAGTAGGATAAATTATTATTTAAATATTTTTGCAAACCTTTTAGTTGTAGATTTGTTTCTGATAAGAAATCATTTCTTCAAATGGAATCGTAGCAACTCAATGTAGCAACAATAATAAAATAAAATGAAAGTTCAGATGTAGGAAAAACTATATCATGTCTTTTCGAGAAAATGTCAAGAGAGTGAGATCAGACAGCGTCGCCGGCTGGCTGGTTATTTTAAAATAGTTTCCCCTGGAGGCCTAATCCAATATCTTTACAAATGAGACCAATTGAAATGAAAATAATAATAAATATACATTTACCAAACAACTAAACACGAAACAAAATTAACGTTACGTATTTACAATAATTGTACAAAATGCGAACTACCCACATCGATACATTTCCAACATCTATTAATGGAACTAAATGAAGCTAAATATCATGTGGTGATTTTCTTTTAATTCATTACACCCGTCTTCTATTAACTGCAGTAGTTGTGGTCTTGTATTAATTGGAGTAGAGTAAACTTAACTTTTCAGATAACCCTAAACATAAAGTCCAAGGGGTTTAGATCTGGCGACCTAGTTGGCCAAGACACTGGACCCTCTGCACCATTATGGTTAATCTTTTGTGTTCTTCCTAGATCCATCGTCCCATATAATTTTCATTAAGCCAGTCTTGTATTATTCTTCCAGAATGCGCAAGTGGACAAATCCCCACCGGATGTGGCGTCACAGCGAACTAGATGGCCAGCTACCATTGAGCTAGACCACAGAGCTACTAGTCATAAGGTTCAGGGGGTGAAGACGAAGACTTAAGATGCAATTGACAATGACCAGAAGCTTTAGTTCCTAGGTTTTGCCGCGCGAATAATCCAGATGGCGCTGTTCTGGGAGGTGGGGTTCAAGTTGCCAATAGTTCTTTATGTGCTACTGCTTTATGTTCTTTATGAGGCTTGTTATTCGTGTGTCCTTCCCTACATCCCCCAATTGCCTAGAAACAATTAGAGGTTTGGGTCGTCCGCTTCGTACCCTGACCGCTCCTCTTGTTCTTTTCTACTCATAATAGTGCGTATCATGGCTTCGGCTGCTTTCCAGCAGGCCGGATCATTAATCATTTTGTCTACCAATTGAGCAGCACTGTCTGTGCCTCGGAGATGTTCTTGAGTTTGCTCTCTATAGTTGTTCCATCTGACACATGCTAGGATCGTGTGTGACGGTGTGTCCACCTCTCCGTAGTAAATGCAGTTGTCTGAGGGCTGCTTGCTAATTCGTTTGGTGTACGTCCTGT
Organism: Pogonocherus hispidulus; assembly: GCA_963924545.1. Taxonomy (NCBI): domain Eukaryota; kingdom Metazoa; phylum Arthropoda; class Insecta; order Coleoptera; family Cerambycidae; genus Pogonocherus; species Pogonocherus hispidulus. The sequence continues at coordinate 36,837,319 of OZ004695.1, forward strand.
ATGACCCATACCCTGTCAGAAACTGCGCAAGAAAGAAGTCAATATTCTTGTGTCTGCAGTCTGTTCACTTTTGTATGTTCAGGATGAGCTCTTTCGGCCACTGCGCAACCGTTGCAGTGGAGTCCCGCAGCTATTGCCAACTCCTTGCGGTGTTTTGTTTTAGTGCCTCCCTCGCTCTAGCAGTCCGCTCTATGGCATTAAGGGTTTTCAGTGCTGCCCTTTCCTCAATGAGGAGTTCTATCGGTGGGACCTCTGCAATCACTTGTAAAGCCCTGGCCGACACTGTCCTGTATGCCCTGACTACCCTCAGCAGTGCTTTCCTTTGGGTGGATTCCAACTTCTGCCGGTACCTCCCTATTTTGACTACTTTTGACCAGATGGATGCCCCATACAGGATGATGGAGTGGACTACCCCCAGCGTGACCCTTCGTTTCCCTGTCGACGGTCCAGCTACGTTTGGTAAAATACGTGTAAGGGCCGCCTTTCTTCTTTCTGCCTTCTCTACCTCCCTTATTACATGATGGCCAAAAGTACGTTGGTCATCAAACCAGCTTCCCAGATACTTGATGGCTTTTGATGTTTTAATCTCTATCCCTCTGAGGGAGAAGCTTATATCCGTTCTTTTCCTGAGTCCTTTTATCACCACTGCATCTGTTTTTTGTGGTGCTATCTGCAGGTAGTTGTTCTCCAGCCATTCATCGATAAGGTTTAGAGTTTTTTTGACCTTTCTGTTTAGTAATAGGATTGACTGCGCACTGACCGTAATACTGTCGTCATTGAAACATTCAAAGGAAAAAATTCTATTGGTAAATGAACTTCATAGCCTGCAAGAAAGAACTATGATGGGCACAGGCGTACCATTATAAAAGGTTTAGATGAATGGTGGCAATCAGATCTGGCTGATATGCGCCAGTATGCACACTATAATCAAAATTTCTCCATGATTTTGGTGGTCATAGATCGTTTCTCGAAATATATTTGGACCCGACCGCTGAAAACCAAGACCGGTAAAGAAATAACTGCAGCTTTTGAATATATTCTGTTACACGATAAAAATAGTGCCAAAAAATTTGCAAACCGACCAGAAATGGAATACTACAATAAAATATTTCAAAATTTAATGAAAAAATTCAATATAAATCATTACAGCACGTACGGCATCAAGAAATCCGCTATTGCCGAGCGTGTAATACATACTATAAAATCTAAACTGCACAAATACTTTAGCTTAAATGGCACGTTACAAATGGACCTTTTACCCTAAATTACGAAAAATTACAATGAAACAAAACATAGTACTACTGCATATAAAACCTGCCCAAGTAAATAAATCTAGTGAAAAAGCTATACTAAAATCCGCCTATAATGACATCAAAATTCGGGGCCCGTGAAAATTAAAGTAGGTGATGTTGTACGTGTGAAGTTGTCCACGAAATTCCAGCCACGAATTCTGACGTGAGATGTTTTCGTTCGAACTAGATCATGCATTTTATGCCGAGGGTGGCCACTTCATTGGATCGAGTTTCTTAGTGGTCCGTCCGCTTACCGTGTTGCCACACCTATCGCTATAACCCAGTTTCTACCAATTTTAGAGTTAATGATCAGTTTGGCTTATGAGTAACTCTTTAAATAAAAATAATTTGTGTAGTGAGTACATATTTATGAAATATTTTACACACAGCTAATTATATCTTCAATCATTGGCTTGAAAATATATTGTTATTGAACTTTAACATGGTACCTATGCCGATAAAATGAATACTAGTGGACTGTATTTTTAATGGTTTATTTGCCTTCAGATTTGTTTAACAGCGGAGCGACACTACCACTTCAACATGTCATAGCGCACTGATTCTTTTGCGCTCTCATAGTCACTTAATAAGAACATAGGTGGCGCGCAACGCCAAACTGACAATATTTAAATTTAGATGTAACAGGTAACAGAAATATAAACTTAACATACCCACAGCCTTGAAAGGGTGAGCTTTCAACGGACATAAAGAAATAAATGCATATCATATACATAGGTATAGTCGAAACATAGTATGTACAAACTAAGTGGTAAGGTATAATTTAAACCTGAATTAACCTGATCTCGCTTTGCTCTTGTGCTAGAACACAGATTTTTGAGAAACACCGTTTCACTGCAGCGCACTGTATTTAATGAGCGCCACACGCGACACATCGTCAGAACCCGGAAATACCTTTAAAATGCGTCCCAACTGCCAACAGAGATGTAAAATAACCAGGTATAATTAAAATAATTCGACCTTAATTCGTAACACTTGTGTATTGAAAAAGTACAATTGATAATATTACAAAATGACATTAGTTCAAAAATTGACAAGTACCTAAATTAATTTTTTATACAGAAGTTACTACGATACTACTAATCAGTAATTACTGATTGGTACTTTGGGTGTCATGGAATTTTCCACATCCTCCCCGGCCGCAGAAATTTCTAAAGGAAATAGAGGGTTGTATTGGTCGTCGCAGGACAGACTTGTTAACAGTCTCAACCTCGCAGGCTCTGACTCGTCCGTCTCTTCCCTGGAATACTTGTTTAATTCGGACTAATTTCCAAAGCAGTCTAGGCATACTCACATCGTGTAGCACAGCTACATCTCCAACCTTAAAGCAAGTGGATTTTGTTGGATTTTTATTATGGAACGATCTTAACTGTTGTAAATAGTCACACGACCACTTCTTCCAGAATGCCTTTATTTTCCTATTGCGTTCCATCCATTTCTTCAAAATGTCATTTCCTGTTCCGATGTTAGTATTAGAATTATCTATAGAGAAACCAGACTCATCATATTCTCAGGATCATCGTCCACATATGTAAGTGGTCTTGAATTTATTGATGCTTCTACCTCCGCAATTGCCGTTTGAAGCTCATCATAGTTAAGGCACTTTTTTCCAATAGACAATTTTAGGGCTTCTTTCATCGTTTTTATCATTCTCTCCCAAAAGCCTCCCCACCATGCTGCTCGTTCAATTATAAATTTCCACTCTATACGATGGGTGGTGATAAAGTCTTGAATGTCCTCACGACGCAAGATCTTGTGTAATTCTTGAATCTTCATAGCGGTTCTATTGAGTTTTGGCATTATCGGAACAGATTATATCAGGAATGCCTCGTTTGGAGATGAATCTTCGAAGGGCATTCATAGAACAGAAAGAACTTTAGACTTAATAGTTGAGTCGTCGTTAGGTCACTCGCCAATTTCTGCCCTAAGCCATCCAAACTGAGGATTTCTTTAGCACACTTGCTTTCACACCTCGTGTCAGTAAATCTGCCGGATTTTCTCCTCCAGGACAATGTCGCCATAAACCTTTCGTTAATCTTTGTATTTCCATTACCCTATTACAGATGTACGGTTTACTTGGAAGCTTTGCCTCTAATCCAACCCAGTTATTTTTTAATCGGTCCACAGCGTGCAAGATTTTATTTCAATATTAATATTGGATAAGAGAAAATGTGAAGCCGTGCTGCACAAACAGCTGCCGGAAGTTCAAGTTTTGGTGGAGTAAGATCCTTGTCACCTCTTTCGTTAATTGGAGCTAACCTACTCATTGCCATAAAAAGATTGCACTCGACTTCACCCATGTTGTTCAGAGTTCTTAAATAAGCAACCGCTCCATATACTAGTGGACTCGCATCGGCAAATATATGAAGCGAAACTTCAAATTGTCGACTCATAACGATACATCTAGGGACGGAATAACCATCCAAGGTAGGTAGTTCATGAACCCACTTTAACCATTCTTCAATGAAGTTATCTGGTAGCGATGAATCCCAGTCTAATTTTGCCTTCCAAATTTTTTGGAGCAACAGCTTTGCTCTTATAATGAACGGACTCAGTAATCCTAGAGGATCGAATATTTCTGAGATAACTCTCAATATTTCTCGCTTCGTTATGTCATGTTTTGCAGGATTCAGAACATAATTTAAGTCAACTGTTATTTCATCTTCATTTTTATACCAAAGAAGGCCAAGAATTTTTTGGTTTCCTTTGCATTGACCATCTCGCTCACTATGCATTATTTTCCTTAAGTCTCAGTCATTGGTTGACCACTTTCGCAGATTCATATTGGCACTAGCTAATATTGAATATAACTCTAACACAATTTCAGAAATACTTGGACATGAATTAGGCCAGCGTTCCTCACTCTCTCCTAACCAGTCTGGACCATGCCACAAGATATTTGAGTCACATAATTTGATCGGATCTACACCTCCAGATAATAAGCCTGCTGGATTATCATTGGTGCGAACATGCCTCGAACTACTGCCTTCTGTTAGATTCTGATTTGAGTTACACAGTTATCCACAAAAGTCTGTAGAAGATTGGGCGGCAAATTTATCAAGCATATTTATCAATACAACTCAACGTTACAGTCGAGTCAGACCACAAGAAAATATTAGGATACAAATTCATGGAAGACTTTACTTTGTCTATTAATTGACTTAGTACCAACGCGGCACATAGTCGTGGAATCGTAATCATTTTGATTGGTGCGAGTTTAGATTTTGAATATAATAATGCGGTATGAATAATACCATCTGAATTAATGGTTCTTACATAAACACATGCTCCGCAAGCTGCTTGTGAAACATTTCAGTTGGATAATTATTTCAAAAAGATCTAGTGTATGTGTATCTAGTGTATACATTCGCCAGTTTATTTATTCTATTGACACGTCGCGTATTATCTTTCGGAAAATGTTGAACATATGATTTGACATCGACTTGTTTTCTACGTGAATCTACATTAATAGTTTTTACTTTTATAATGTTGATTGGAAGATTTGAGCTTTGTACTCTATTAATGCTCGGGTTTCCTTAATGCTACGCGATAGATTTATTCTTTGAATATTCGATATCATCTGTACGATATCATCTGTCTAATGGATTAATGCTAATCCGACCTTTGACCAAGCGTTCTTTAAGTCTGATACCTGTCAATGTAATATTAATATTTAGATGTTGGACACAGAGTTAATGAAATTTTAGTCCTCGTCGCGCAAGTCATATAAAACGTCGTATTCGTCATGTCATCACATATGGCACGTTGACGGTATCATTAAGACATATATGACACTGAATAATAACGTAGAAATAATACTAGTCAAATTGTAAGTAATGGTGAGAAACATTCCGTAGTGCCCTCTTTGAGTAAGAAAGATGTAGCGACTGCTATGGAGAGGCCGGAGTAATACAATACCAGTCGTGTCACATGTCACATGCCCGTGGAGTAGTTGTTTTCACCATATCGTTCAAATTAATCAAATTGTAGTTGTTGTAGAGGCATAAAATGCCTGGTCCGCAGAATTCATAACCAGCAGGAATGGTAAATTCGTAAATTCTAGGGATTGGAAAGGTAGTTTTATCAACTACAGCATTTAGTACACCCTCACCGTAGCAGAAAGGCATGAAGAATGATTGTAGTGTTATTGAATCTTATATATTTATACACTAGTACATTATGTGATGGCTATGAAAAGATAAAAATCTATCAACAAGAACCGACAGACTAATTGAAAATTTAGATTTAATTGAATATTAATTATCGCTCTTGTGTCATCATAATTGTATAAAATTTGAAAATGTATGGCTACTCAAAATCATTATATCAACCCACATGCGAGTTACTGAACAAAGTTCTAAGCAAAGTGAAATGTGTCGGATATTTCCCATATAAAGTAATGATGAAATCATTGGTACAATGGAAGCCATTCCAAATTCCATACTCATATTTGATGATGACGCATGCAATAAACAGTATAAGATACGTGAATATTATTCCATGTATAGGCAAAAACGTAGTTGATGCCCATACAAGACTTTCTTAATCTCAAGCACATCTATGATGAACATGTATCACCAGACATGTTTCTTGCCAGTATGTCTTCTTCAAAAGAAACATGTTCAGATGAGTTTCTTTTGTGTATTTCCTACTACACATGTGTGCCGAATGCTGGGCTGACAATAATTATTATGGTAGCGTGGCTATTGTATAAGATAGCGATTTACATAATGGCCAATATAGAAAAAAAATTGACAAGTATAATGATGTAGCTTTTCCAAAATATAGCATCACTCACCATGATTTAATGGCAGAATGCTACCAAGCGTAAGAAACAAATAAACGAATCAAGAAAATGTATGTTAGGTAATTCATGTTTTGAAGTTAGGTAATTCAGAAGAGGATTATATAAACTATATAAAAGGACTATATAAAAAACGTTTTTATCTTTCTTTATATAGGAATTAAATCAAAAACTAACTAAGGCTTTTATATATATATCAATGAGGAAAATTAAAAACTTTATTGAACTGATTATTTTCATTAATAATTTTTCTCTTAGTTAACTTGTTAAATATAAAAATATATAAACAGTTATATGTTTGCTATAATAAGCAAATAAATAATATTAAAAATATACTGTACACAAAAAATATGTAGTCCCATTCCATTGAAACAAAGAGCCGCTACTACACGTAATTTGAAAAAAAAATAAAATAACAAACGTGTAAAGACAGAGATTAAGAAAGAAGAGAAAATGAAAAATAAGACGAAGAAGACGCCTAATCCGACTTTAAACCCAACAAGGTTCCTTTCCACTCAACATGTGACGTCGACAAACATAGGGGACGATGACTTTGAAGAAGCTGTGAATGATGAGGTGGAGGACGCTCGACCACAGCGCATAGAGGATGATATCATTTTAGTGATGTGATTGTGGATTTAGTGGAATATTTAGATCAGTAGCCTCAGATGTCACAATCTCGTTAACGACATCGACATGGTTTCCGGGACGCAAAAGAATCGATTTCAAGTGGAAACATAATAATAGACGGTCAACATACTTAATGGTACTCCGAGGCTATATCGGTTAATTTTCTATCACGATCTATCTTTCAACGAGGAATATAGGCAATCATTTAAGAAGGCCCTCTAGGTGTTCAAATAAGAGGTATAGGCCCTTTTGTCCACATTTCCTAGACGTCACCATCGGTACTTATGGAATACCCCTCGTGTAATTTGGCTGTCGATTATTTATTGAACTGCCCTGGTACGTGGATTATTCTTGAGTATTCCATGGAAATTTCTACAAGGATCTAGAAGCCTAGTTCACCTATATAAAGGCCGCGGCGTGCCAGCGAACACCCAGTTTTAATAGGACAGAGGTGAAGAGCGAAGAATAAAAGCTGTTGCATAAAAGCTGTTGTATAAAAGTCTCACTTATCTTTAGAACCCCGGAAGGAGTAACAACTATCAACCGAAAAATGCTGTTTCTAGCATTTTTCTTACGTTCCACAACAATGAAATAATTGACATTATTAATTAACTGGAAGAAGCCAATATAATTTATTAAGTTTTTCCGCCCATGCATCAACATAATATATTGTTCTACAAATGTCTGAAACCTCACTTAACATAAGTCTCGATAAATTCAGACATAATGCATATAATGCTGCTCATCAACGCAGCAATCAACAATTTCGTAAACAGAGGCTTACCAGTAAACAGGGTTACTGTTTACATCTGACGGAACATTAATGCTGGTAACTTGATATATGTAATGTAAATCATCCAACACAATATAAAGATGTCAGTAATACGTAGACAAAAAACAGTTATGATATGCGGGAAAGAGTCACATAATTATCAGATAAAATTGAAGATAAAGAAGCAAGTAATAAAAAGTATGTATAATAATCTTAAAGTAAATATTGACAAATGTAAATGGATGTTATATACGAATTAGCACGGGACTTCAATAACAAGACGTGCCTTATCTTAGTTATATGATACCTTATTCTATACATTCTATCATCTTATTATTTAGTTAGCCACCTGACGGTTGGTCAGCATGTCTTAATATTCATTCTAGGAAATCCTTGAAATTGTTAATAGTCAGCTTACCAGTAGGTTATAAATATTGCTTTTTACCATTGTTAGTCAGTTCTCATTTAGACTCCGTTGTAGTAATCATCTCAACGTATATTTTATTGTAATAAAGTTATAAAGGATAGTATGTACAGGGTGATCCAAACTCGATGTCTCGGCTCTATTGTAGGAAAACGGGAGAAGATAACAAAAATCTGAAAAAAGGGTCTTAAATGGGAGTAACCAAAGTCCATTTTAGGCACAAACGGCACGTTATTCAATTTTTGTTTTCCAGAAACATACCTATATTTTTACATATGTCAAAAGAGATCATCTTTCTGAATAAATGTTGTAGGAAAAATTTTTCTTTATCTTCTTTCGTTAAAAAGTTATAAGGAAAAATGTTTAAAAAAAATGTGATTTCGAGAAATCGCAATAGTCATGATTTAAACAAGTAGTCTATGGAAAACAAATATATAAAATAAAATAAAATAACAAGTTTCATAATAAATTTTCGATGTGGCCACCTCCTACTTCTAAGCACTTTTCCAATCTCTACCGTACTTCTCTTCCAGAGGATTTACGTAACATATCTCTGGATAATTCCTCGCAAGCACTTCTAATATTTTCTTTTAGATGTTCTAAATTATTAGATGGTGTTCTATAAACTTTATTTTTTAACGTTCCCCACAAGAAAAAATCGAGTGGTGATAAGTCAGGCGATTTCGGTGGCCATTGTATTGGTCCATTAATACCTATCCAGCGTTCTCCATAAGTTTGGTCTAAATATTGTTGAACTATTCTCGCTTTATGCGGTGGAACTCCGTAATGCTGGAACAACATATTTACTCGCAATTGTAGTGGCACATTTTCGAGAAGTATCGGCAGTTGTTCTTGAAGAAACAGCAAATATTGCTGAGTGCGTAAAATATCTTCGTAAAAATATGGACCAATCAAATAACTACCAATCATACCACACCAAACATTAATTCCAAAATGACCCTGGTTTTGAATAGGATTTACATGGTGAGGATTTTCAGTAGCCCAATAATGTTCATTCTTTTTATTTGGCTTACCGTTACACTGACGAAACAACTTTCGTCGGTCCACAAAACATGCTGGAAAAACAGATGATCGTTCATTTCTAAATATACCATTACTTGTGTAATATAATTATTTCTTCGTTCTAGATGTAGTGCTGATAAATATTCCAAATTATGTAGTTTAAAATCATGGTAACCATTTCTTTTAAAATCCTCTGAACAGAAGTGTATTTTAAATTTAATTCACGACAGGCTTGTCGTATTGAATTTCTTGGGTGTTCTTCGAAATACTGCAAAACAGTGGCCACTGTATTATCAGAATTGACCCTTTTTGCAATTTTTTTGCCCTTACGAGAAGAAAAAGCTTCTTTATTTTCACGTAAAGTGAGCTCCAACCTGGCAAAAATTTTTAAATTTGGAACAATACGTTCAGGGTATCTGTCGGCGTATAACTGCACTGCTCTTCTAGAATTATTTTGAGATTCGCCATAAATTAAAAGCATATCAACTTTTTCGTCGTGCGTAAACATTTTTTTAAAGGATTGGTATAACAATAATACTTTTCAACTAATAATTCAATTAATTGATGACATTATGACACTTTGTTATTTGTTTTCCATAGACTACTTGTTTAAATCATGACTATTGCGATTTCTTGAAATCACATTTTTTTTAAACATTTTTCCTTACAAACGAAAGAAGATAAAGAAAAATTTTTCCTACATTTATTCAGAAAGATGAGCTCTTTTGATATATATATATATATATATATATATATATATATATATATATATATATAACAGTTAATTGGAATTTAGGTACTCGCCGGTTTTAAAATGTAATTAATGAACGAATTTGATAAAGCGATGTAAATGAACCAAAGTCAATGAAATGTTTGTTTAGTTATTTGGTGACTGGAAATCCCATCTCTTCTTGGGACCTCAACCGTCCCCATTAATTACTTCAATACTTGCCTACTTGGAAGCTGGAGATTCAGTTAATAATTACAGTAAGATCAAATGTGAAGGGTCCTTAATATGTTTTGGTGGTTTATATCGGCAAGTAAAACTCACATCAAAGTTAATAACTTTTATGTAAGTTTTCCTCGCGAATATACTCTTAAACGTCATATGTAAAATGCTTATTTATTCTAGTGATGGGCATTCCAGTTCACTTTGGTGAATAGTTCGGACCGAAACAGTTCACCTAAGTGAATAGTTCTTTTTTACAGTTCAAAACGAACTACAGTTCGTCTCGTATTTGATTTCCTTGCGGACCGAATATATTTGCAGTAGTAGGTAGTAGGTACCTATACTCTTCATGACAAATGACAACCAAATAATGGTATATAAAACATTAGAAATTGTCACAAGTAATACTTTTAAACTATAATCTATAAATTTTGTATCTATATAAAAGTATGTACAGTAGTACAGTACCTACTATAATTTTACTATGTTGAACTTTCTTTTTTTTGTTCGTATTATTTTTTTACATAGAAATATATTTTACGTTTATTATCAACTTTTGAAGTAAATTATTTTATTAATTCATAAAATATACATAAATGGTTCAGAATTTCAGATAACAAAAACGCTAAATGTATCGATTCAGAACAATAATTCATTTAAATTACTAAATTGAAAAGTTTTCTTTTTCGGTTTTAAGTTTCATGTTTCATGTCCGACATGTTGAATCATGAAGTACTAAAGAACTAAACTGACTCGAACGAGGGAACGAAAACGTGAATGAATGGTACAATTTCACACACAGTTCAAAATGAACTATTCAGTGGCAACTATATGAAACAGTTCGTTCAGTTCACCTCAAGTGAATAGTTCATGCGAACTATTCGGTCATGAACTGCACATCACTAATTTATTCAAAGGAATTATCGATAAAAAAAGAAGGAACGGACTACACTCAAACTAACAGCCAGCAAAATATTCCAACAATTTAAATATAGATAATGTTATACAAAGTCTTGGTGTAATATACCCGAAAAGGAGGAGAGGACATGTGGTGTATAAAAAGTTTAATTCATAAACAAAATATTAAAAAATCTAAAATTAATATCGATAAGATTTCTTGGATCATGTGAATCATGTTTCAGTAATATTACCATAGCAATTGACATTGAATCATATTTTACGATATCGAATTATATACTCCATTTAGAAAATTTTTCTATTCCTCAAACAGGATATTATTGGTCTGTAAAGATTAGCACTAAATGGGAAACACCTCAATATTAATAATGGCCTTCCAAACATATAAAAAATAATAAAACTTCTAGTATAAGCAATTTAGATTATGGAACATTGATAAATATAAAAGCATTCTTGGATTCTGAAAGATATCCTTAGAGTGCATATATTAAATTCAACATTTAAAAGTGCAATTTTACCTCTACAATGAAAAAAGTAAATTGTTACTCCTGTGTATAAGTTCGGTGATCACAAGGATCCTAATAATTGTATGCCTGTATCCAGTTATCAACAGCTTTGCTAAAATATTTGAGAAATGTTTTAAGAACACACTTGTCAGCTTTCTAGATAGATTCGATGTGATTACTAGCCAAAACTATTTTTTTAAAGCTTGGCTTTATCCCTTTATGTTAATCCTGAATATATTACAGGATGTCGGTGTACATGGTATTGCTTTGAAGGTTGTGGAAAATTATCTTCGAGGTCTAGAGCAGTTAGTAAAAGTTGGTGATTAATTAATGTATTAGTTAATTTAAAAGAAAACAGATTATATAAGGTGTACTTCCACTTTGTGGCCACTTCCCAGTGGAAAATTTTCATGTAATAATATAAACGATAAAAAATAAAAATCATAGTTTTACATTTTGTAAGTCAATAAAAAATAAATCGAGATTTTGTCGCAAATGACGTATGGACGTCAAATGGTTTTCAATGTCTGAATGTTTTTAATAAATTTAAGAATATTTTCAATATTATTATTATATTTACTTGTGAGTATTATATTACTCTACCCTTAATTTATACAAATCAAGGCATGTTCTAAAAATACTTTTCTAACCTACGTTCAACGATTAACTTACATTTATTTTATTGGTATTATTAATTTCTCAGTCTGTATTCGCTTTTTTCTAGTTCCTCCAGATATTCTTGATTACCCGACAAGTACCGATGTGGTTGTAGAAGAAGGTGCGAACGTTACCCTGCAGTGTATTGCGAAGGGTTCACCTGAGCCAAAAGTAACTTGGAAAAGGGAAGATGGCGGAAAACTAGACTTACGTGGTAATTCACATGGTAAGGTACCCTAATTAGTTTTAGACTACAACACAAAATTATCAATAATCTATCTATCGGTGTATAAAACCGATAATTTCTAATTTTCTCATATGCATTTGATTGTTTTTTACTAAAATTGTGCAAAAATTTCTCATAGGAACCTTTATTAATTCAAGTTTGATTCAATGATGATAGTAATAATCATTGTGATAAAAATAATAGTAATAGTAATTGTACTGCTATAATAGTAATAAATCCGTTATTAGTACTGTGACGGATACTTCCCGATTTGCACAGGTAGGAAGTGTCACGTTAGTGCCCGAGGTTCGGTTTCTCTTTTATTTTGCCTCGGGCGCCAGTTCCTGGTTACAGTGTAGGAACACCACTACTCAGGTAGCTTCAGTGAAGATACGGTACGCCAGGTCGGTCGATAGGGAAAATTAGACTTCACACAACAGATAATAATAAGACACCAATAAACCTTTTATACATATATTGACCATAAAACTATACCATAAAATCTACTCTTAATTCCTTACTTCCTTAGTCCTGGGCACGTTTGCTGCTTCCGGGTGGTCGGTGAAGACTCTGACAGATTTACCCACTTCTTCTCTGGTAGTAGCAGCGGTGGTAGACAGGACTTCCTCGTAGGCTGGACGGCTGCCAACTGAATAACGGAGTCGTTCTCAGCTGGGTAAGGTACCAGAGAGAACTCGGACAAGCGCAGAAGTGAAATTATCTAACATTTACCAAATTATTCCACTTAGAAAACTTTAGCTACCTTATTCTAATCGACTTAGAATAATTTTGGATATCTAGACAGCAGGTGATGAATTTTTACCAAGTGTCCAGACCTGCGCGGTACTTACTTCTAGCTGGTGCTGGTAGCGGTGGTAGACAGGACTGCTTCGTGTGCTGGACGGCGGTAGACTCAATGTCTGAGTTGCTGCTAGCTGGATATGGTTCTATGAAAACCTCGGACATGCGCAGAAGTGAAATTTTGGACTTTGGCTATTTTATGCTTGTACACTACTAAATCTGAAATAATCACAAGTCCCCACGGTCTTGTGGACTCTGAAGAATATTCGGGTTCGTCGACAAAATTTGTTAAAGTATAAAATGATTTTTATACTTAGAAAAATTTCACTTTGTCGAATTTACTGACTTGTAATTGTTTACTCACTTTCTGGTAGCAGCGGTGCAGGCGGACAGGTCTTACTTCGATGCAGCGTGGTCACAGACTGAATGTCTGAATCGCTGTTAGCTGGATATGGCCTTACAAATACCTCGGACATGCGCATAAGTGAAATCTCGGACTTTATATATTTTATACTGGTACACTACTAAATTGGAAATAATCACAAGTCCCCAAGTTCTTGTGGACTCTGAAGAATATTCGGTTTAATTGACAAATCGTCTAAGTCCCAATTTATTTTGATACTCTACAAAATTTCACTATTTCCAATTTACGGACTCTGAAAATATTTGATCAGGTAGACAGACGGCGAAAAATACATAAGTCCCAATCTGTTTTGATACTTAGGAAAATTTCACTTGTTGATTTTACTGACTTGTAAAATATTTCTTACTTACTGGTGGTACAAATCGGTATACAGGAACTCGTGGTGATGTCTTAGTGCGGCTGGATTCTCGGACGGCGGCTCAGCAATTAAACTCTTAGCGCGTGAAATTTCCTACGTTCGCGTGGACAACAAAAGATGCGCGCGCCTTTGGCTTCTACTTCAGGTGTCGAAATAATACATTTTATGTCGGGTGTAGTTCTTTTATTTACGGCGTTGTGTGGGTGACTTATATACAGGTAAAATATTATTATAACGGGGAAATATAATGTACTTCATTACAGTACTGAGGGATGTCGAATTTAGTGGAACTACTCATTTCCCAACTTCATCCGCAGATTCGAGTCAATTTGTATGATATAGCCCTCTTCGACCACTAGCTCAAGACCATTGTTTTCACTATTGAGCTTGCTCCACCCGCAAGCGAGCCTAAAGCGTTCAATCCAGCCAATAGTGGTATTATTTGCAAAAATCCACCGGAATGATCAAATGGTAAAGTTCTGGGTACACAGATTTTCTTTTTACCGCCCGCCTTTTTAACTGCCAGTCGAGCTGCCTTCCAAGCAATTAATGCAGATTTTTGTAACGTAGTTTGGGGCGGATATCTCTTGAGAACGTTAGTGACATTCTTAACCACGTGTCTTCTAAAGGAACTCGTTTAAGGTTTTGTTTTGAAGATTACGTTTCGCTTTCATCGTGGTAGTTACCAGCCAAGCGGCCGCTTTTTCACCTACTTTAGAGTCCTTAGATTTAACACGTTCCCAAGCTCGCTGTTCAAGTTCGTAGTCATCTTTATGTCTATCTTCCAAGAATTTGTTTTACAAATAGGAAATATCGTGTCTGCGCCAAGCCTGGTCCTAAGGATTAATGCCCTTCTGGCCCTGGGCTAAGCGGTCGTTAGGTTTGGTACCTGTTAAAGGAATATTAATATTTAGATGTCAGATATATGTAAAGATGTAAAGTTAATGAAATTTTAGTCGCAAAAACGTCATGTTTACGTCACGTTTTTGGCACGTAAAAAGGTCATTAAAAAACGACAAAGAAACAAAAAAAGTGAGGTAAACGTGACGGGGGCGACACCTAAAAAGGCCATAAAAAGAGACACGTAAACGTGATGTAAAACGTAACGTTTTTGACACGTAAAAAGGACACTAAAAATATCTTGTAGTTCCCATACAACAACATGTAAAAACGTAGTATAAAACGTTACAAAGACGTTACGTTTACGTCAAGTAAAAAGGTCGACAAAACCGACACAAAAACATTACGTAAACGTGACGTTTCACGTCACGTTTTTGACACGAAAAAGATCAGAAAAAACAGACGCAAAAACGTAACGTAAAATGTAACGTTTTTGACATTTAAAACGTAACGTTTACGTGACGTAAAACGAGAACATAGCAATATTAATCGAATTGTAATTATAATGACACATACCAGGTCCGCAAAATTGATAGCCACCAGGAATGTGCAATTCAAAGGGTAGGTTATCAATTAGAGAAGTTAGTAGACGCTCACCGTAGCAGAGCGGCATGGCGAATTATTGGAGTATTAGTAGCCTCATATATTTATACACCAGCATATCATCTGATGATGTCAAAAGATGATACACCAGGCAAATTTTAAAGAAATATACGTCAAGTGTGAAGTTTTTGCAGACATTATTTTTTTTTTTGTTGAAAACGATAGCTCTCTGATCAGAATGCAAATCTAAAAATCCCAAGAAATCTGAAGTGAGCTAAAGTCAGCATTTAAAAAAAAACATGGCCGCTCGCGTTATTTTTAAGGTGTTTAAGAAGCATACATTCATGTATGACAAATTGTTAGTCTTCAGTGATAAGAATGCGGATCTAGATGAACTACTAAACGTTGGTTATAAATTTGTCTGCTTTATGTACGGATTAGACGGATCCCGAGACATTACAGAAGAACGATATAGGCTTTACAACATTGGTATAGCTAAGCGCTCGAAAAATCTTTTGATTTGGACGTTCTTCCCCCAACGAAAGTTGCACTAAAGCGATATATTTTAAGGTACTTTCAAATGGTGATTACGTTAATAGCAAATAATTTTTTTTTTATATTTTCAGGACCTATCTTCAAATACAGCAATGGATAGGAAATTTCCTAGCCCCGGATAAAGGTATTATAGGCACAAAATAAATACAACACAAGGTTTAAAAATGTAGGGTTTTATTAATGCAGTCAAAATTTTATGCTTTTTTTTTTCTTAATCAGTTTAATTTATTTACTTTTTATATATCAATACTTAATGCTTGCATAAATTCTAACCAAAATCTTAAGTTTAGAGGACTGGAATTGGATCATCATACTTTCTAATTATGTGTTGTATTTTTATGTATATTGTATACTTTAAATTGCGTGTTTTGTAAATACAGTCAAGAACGGTGTAACAATCCAGGAAAATATAAGTAAATAAATAAATTGGTGAACTTGTCTAATTTAAATTATTTAAAATTAAATATTGGTAAATTTAAGATTATGAGATAATTTAAATATAAAAGTCCGAATGCTATGGACAATAATAATCTGTAAATATTTTTTAACATTTGGGTAAGCCATCATTTTGACATATTTGATATATATGGTCCTTACTTTCTTTCCTTTCTTTAAACGTAAGGTTTTGGTTAGATATGGATACTTTTTACTTGGAGATTGTTTGATTTTATGCAAGCATTAGGTATTGATATATAAAAAGTAAATAAATTAAACTGATTAAGAAAAAAAAGGATACAATTTTGACTGTATTAATAAAACCCCACAATTTTAAAACTTGTTTTGTGTTTATATTTGTGCATATAATGCCCTCCCATAGTCTTTCTTGTAGTATGTTTTGTGCTCTACAAAATAGTGTATGTACAATTTTACTCTATATTGTACAGGGTCATTGGTTATATTTTAGCCACCCGCCGAGAGGTTTTCCCTTTAATCTGAGGAAAAAAAGTTAAATACAGAAGTTGTAGAAAATCAAGTGTAGTTTATTCTAGAATGTAAAATCTTTATACAGAGTGTTTCGAAAACGCGTGACATGCCAAACTTGCATTTTCTTAAATGGAATACCCTGTATATTATTAAGTTTTCCAATTCCACGCAAAATTCTATGACTTTTTCATATACCATACCCTATATTTAAAGTTAACCGTTTTTTCATAAATAATGGTTAAAGATATAAAATATAGGTACCTAAAGATAAAGGAAATGATAATAAAATAATTTAGAATCGGAAAACCAAAATGTTTGACAATGCATATGACAGGTATCGGTTTTTTGTTTTCATGGCTAACTAGGAATAGCAAGCACGCGTCCCTCAGATCAATTAAATTATTACAAAATTATGGTAGGTATATCCTTAACCATTATGTATGGAAAAGCGGTTAACTTTATATATAGGGTATGGTATATGAAAAACTCGTAGAATTTTGCGTGGAATGGAAAAACTTAATAATATATTGGGTATTCCATTTAAAAAAATGGAAGATTGGCATGTCACGAGTTTTCGAAACACCCTGTATAAAGATGCACAAAACGCACAAAAGGCGTATCCCCGTAACGAAAAGCACTGTCTGAGTGACGTAACGCGTCATGTTAAGGATCGCCCACTTCGCACAACATCCTATCTTCTGTGTGTATATCGTGATTGTAAATGTAGAAAAGGCTGCAAAAAAAATATATATGTACGAGGATATTTTAAATGACTGAGTTTTTGTAGTTAACTAGATTGTAAAGTTAGTTAGTGATATTAAAAAGTTAAATGTAGGAAGTCAAAAAAATTTAAGAAAAATCGTTTCCTTTTTCGTTTTTTGTTAGGAAATTTATATTCTTGGTTAGGTATATCTAAATTAAAATATCATTTTTTTCTAATTTTTAAGCTTAAAATCCTGTAAAAATAAAAAAATGTTAAAATTGCTACAAGGGATAAGAAGATATTTCATTTTCAAAAATTTGAAGGGGAGGCCATGTTTTTTCAAAATGACGTTTTTAGCTCACGACGGATTTTTTGGGATTTTTATATATTAAACCTATCGATTCCCATTGGAAAATAAATGTCCCCTTAAACTTCATTGAAAAAATAAGATTTGCCTGGTCTATGAATATCTTTTAATAGGATTAGATGTTGCCCATTGAAAATTTAGATTTAATTGAATATAGTAAAAACATCGGTACGGCGGTGAAACACAGTAAACTATTACGAAACTCTTTTAGAGCCATAGTATGTGGACCGAGTGGTTGTGGCAAGACTCGTGTGTGTCTTGTTATCGCTCTTATACCATCAAAATGGAATAAAATTTGAAAATGTATACGTATATTCAAAATCGCTTATATCAGCCCAAATAAAAGTTACTCAACGAAATTTAAAACAAAGTAAAATGTGTTTGCTGTTTCCCATATAAGGACAACGATGAAATCATTAGTACAATGGACGCCAAACCAATCTCCATATTCATATTTGATGAAGTTGCATGCGATAAACAGCAAAAGATACGAGAATATTATTCCATGTGTAAACACAAAAACATCGACGCTGCTTATCTCTGTCAAACTTATTCGAAAATACCGAATCAGTCGTTTAGGAACAATTGTAATTTTGTTCACTTCAGACAAGACGACCTTAATAAAGACATCTGCGATAAACATGTATCACCGGAAGTTTACTTCGGCTATTTCAAACAATGTCCAGCGAATGCTGGGCCGATAATTATAGTATTGTGGTTGTTGTAAAGGATTTCAGTAGAATAGCTATGCCGATCGTGCTCCAAAATTCAAGATGGCGGCTGGAGCAGGATCGGCATAGCTTTTCACCGACTACGTCACAGTCCAAGATGGCGGCTGGCAGGTGCCTCGCTTCACTTCGCATCTGGAGACTGTTCGGCGGATGTTGATGAGCTATACTTATTTATTAACATAATTTGAATTTATCTTTGGTTAATGATCTAAATAAAATACTGCAATATATAAAATCATTTATTTTGTTTATTACAATTCATATTCAATAAAACATGTTACAATACATTATTCTTATTAATCCAAGAATTATGTTTATCATCATAATCAAACCATTTGACAAATACTTTATTTCCTTTTTCTCGTAACACCTTTTCAACTAAGTAGGCGTCAGGATGTATTACTTTTTGTAACTCTAGTTCATAGAAGCCTCCTTTTATTTCTTCACCACTCTCATCCTTCAATTATGTTGTGGGATTGCTTAATTTTATTTTCCTAATAATAAAAATTTCACTAGACCAATTCGGTGTATACCCTTTCTTAAAAGCTTCTCTACATTTGCTAATCCTCACATACTCGCCTACTTTAAATTTTGTTATTCTGTCAGCTAGTTTTAAATGAGAGTAGGTTAGGTTAGGTTAGGTTCAAAAGTGAGTGGGCCGAAAACCAGACCCTCCATCGCGACCATGTGGTCTATTGTGGCTCTGATCTGATCCTTTCCCCAGCGGGGCAGGTGCACAATATGTGTTCTGCCGTTTCATCATCTTCTAAGCATAGGCGGCACTCAGCATCTTCTGCTAGGCCGAATTTGCACAGATGATATTTTAAACGGCAGTGGCCTGTATAATAGGCCAATTAGAGTTCGTAGGTGAAACCTGCTTAACTCTAGAAGTTTTTTAGTTCTTGTTTTTGAAAGGTTTATTATAAACGTCTTCGAATGAACTAATCGTGGTAGTTCCTGCCAGTACTGGAGGATTTGCTCCTCAGCCCAGGTCAAGAGCGTTGCTTTGGCAGTACTCGAGGATATGCCAAGCACCGGTTCTGGTCTGCAAATTCAGAAGCAGCACCCTCCCTAGCTAGAGAGTCGGCTGCCTCATTCCCCTCATGGCCAGAATGGCCTAGGACCCAAACCAGAGTTACTCTATTTTTTCTGCTCAAATGAGCGAGCGCCTGCTGACAACTCCATACCGTTTTTGAGTTGCAACGGTAGGAACCAAGAGCTTTAAGAGCTGCTTGGCTGTCTGAGAAGATTTTTATCGATTTGCGTGTAAGTTGCCTTTGTTCCAGCCTCTGTACACACAATTCGATGGCATAAATTTCTGCCTGAAATATAGTTGCATAACTGCCAAGGGATGAGCATATTTTCACCGTTGGGTTGCAACTATATACTCCGGCTCCAACTCCCATGGGTGTTTTGGATCCATCTGTAAACCAACAACTATCTGCCCTCAATAGGTTGGCCTTATTCCGATCCCATTCATCTCTTCCTGGGAAGAGAATATGAAAGGGCAGTTCGAGGTTGGTTGGAGGCATGACATCTGAAATCATCTCCAGGATACTTTGACTTTTCATGTCATCCAGCAGCCTATTGCGCTCCATGGTGTCAGATTGCGGCATGTTAAAAGCTGCCTGCTTTAGTCTGTATGTTGCCCATCTGGCCTCTTTCTCCAAATATATATGAAGAGGTGGTAGGTCCAGTAGGATTTCCAGAGCTGCTGACGGTGTGGAGCTAATTGCACCAGTTATGACCAGGCAGGCTTGTCTCTGTAAACCAGAGAGTTTGATTTTGGTCCTTTGTTGTAGTTCTTTGGACCACCAAACTATAGAGCCGTATGCGATCATGGGTCGTATGACCGTCACATACAGCCAATATATTTGTTTGGGTCCAGTGCCCCAAGATTTCCCACAAATTCTTCGACAAGTCCATAAGGACAGTCGTGCCTTGTGAATCACTTTTTCCAGATGGGAGTTCCAATTAAGGGACTTATCCAGTACTACACCCAGATAATTTGCTTCCTCCGCAAATGGAATTATTTCACCAAGTAAGGAGGGAGGTCTTAAGTTGTCCAGCTTCCTTTTCTTGGTAAACGGTACAATTACCGTTTTGTGAGGGTTTACAGACATCTGCTCCCTCTTACACCAACTCAGTACTGTCTCTAGTACCTCTTGGAGGGTGAGGAAAATTCCCTCTTCAGAGTTTCCTCTGATTAAAATGACTAGATCGTCCGCATATGCTTGAACCTCAACCTCCTACACAGAAAGTATGGCCAGCAGGTCATCCACAAGCAAGCATCCACAAGCAAACAGGTCATCCACATCCACACCAAAGTAAGGGGGAAAGAACTACCCCTTGTGGACACCCTCTTGCGGCTCTAAGTCTGACCGTTTCTTCCTGAAGGGACGTCGTTATAGTTCTGCTTTCTAACATAGCCCGAATCCAGCCACTTATGGTTGGGTCGACTCCCCTAGCAGTGACAGCTGTATATAGGGACTCAGGCAGTGCATTGTTAAACGCTCCCTCAATGTCAAGAAAGGCCGCCACTGCAGTTTGCCTATTCTGCAGGGATTGGGTGATTTTCCCGACTAAGTTGTTGAGGGCTAGTTCTGTTGACTTGCCGGCTTGATAGGCATACTGGAGGGTATTAAGAGGATGAATGCTTATCACACTCGTCCTAATGTGTCCGTCCAGTACCTTTTCCAGACTTTTCAACAGAAATGATGTCAGGCTAATGGGTCTGAGCGATTTGGGGCATAGGTCTATTCGACCTATTTTAGGTATGTATACCACCCTCACTGCTGACCAACTGGATGGTATATAGCTCCATGCCAGACTAGCTCTGAATAGTCTAATAAGAAACGGTATGATGATTTCCAGTCCGTTTTGGAGCAGAGCTGGAAACACACCATACTCTGGTAGTGGTAGTTGCTGGTTATCCAAAATCGAACTACCTGGGAAGTGGTTTTGTAACAAAAGCTCCAAGGTTTCCCTTCCAGAGTTCGTGAAGGTTCCATCAGGTCGTTTTATCGACCCAAATTCCCTTGCCGGATCTCTAGAAAGGATCTTGTGGATTCTCGTACTGCTAGGTAAATCAGATATACTCTCGCAGAACTTCCCCCAAGATTCCCTTTTTGCCCTTCTTATTTCTTTATTATAGTCCGTTAATGCGGATCTATATGGAGCCCATGCGCCCGAAACTTTAGCTCGATTAAAGAGGCGTCGAACTTCTTTCCTCATTTTTTCCAGTTTTTTGTTCCACCAAGATGTGCCTCTATTATCTTTTTGGGTCTTAAGTGGACAGTTTTCGTGATAAGCTGCTATAAGAGCGTTCCGAATTTGTTCCGTCGCAATCTCTATCTCGTCACGATTATTTATAGTGGTCAGGGTACCTTGAAGTCGTGACTGGACCGATCGTTTGTACTCGCCCCAGACTGTGCTTCTCGGGTCCCTATATTTCACCATGGGCCTAGGCCCCGTTTCTATATTAAATAGAATGTGTTTGTGGTCTGAACATGATGGTTCAGAAGATACCTTCCAGTCAGTTATCTTATTGCTCAAAAGATTTGAGCTGATGGTGAGATCTAGTACCTCTCTCCTATTTCTAGTGATAAAAGTTGGTTCTGAACCAATGCTGTTTAGCATTAGCCCTTCACCTAATATATAATCAAATAGTGACTCACCTCTTTGGTTAATGGCAGCACGGCTGTGCTGCCCCAAGCCGTGTGGTGGGAATTCGCATCACATCCGATGACCAGGTGGACATTGTTTCTCCTACTGAAGGCGACTAAATCCCGCACTGCAGATGGAGGAGGTTGACCAGCATCCCTATCGCCCGGAAATTAAGCCGAGCAGAGGATTATATTCCCTCTCCTCCATTCGGATCGATAGTTGGATGGCTACGACATCCGGGGTGCAGTAACCTGTAAGTACAAAATAGTTAATATTGTTTCTGATCCCATCATTTGCTCGTCCTGGAAGTTTCCTGGAAGTGTATGTAGTAGTAGTAGAAATCATGGGGAGGTGATGGGTTATTGGATGGAAAGAAGGTTATAAAGAAGGGAAACTAGGATAGGAAAAGGGGTTTAGGTGCTTGGTTTGGATTTGGGGGAGGGCGGTTCACCCTTCTTTCTGGATGGCAGTTTTGATCCGCTCTTCCGAAGAGGAGGTTTGTTTGGGGACGGATTTTCCATTCCCAAGTTGTTTGAGTCGGGGAAATTTTCCACCAGTGGATTTGCCCCTCGAGGTTGGTGGGTCATCCTCCGACCTTTTAGTTGTTGGGGCGGGTTATTTCTCTTTACCCCTTTGATTTTGTTGATTTTTGGGCGGAATTGCACCTGCCCAAAACCAAAGTAGGGCTGATTGTTCAGGCCTTCCAGAGCTGCCTTAGACCCCTCGTCAGTCGAGAATGTCCAGACCTGCCCTGGGCCAGACTCTTCCCTGAGTAGTACTTTCCACTCCCGGGTATTCAAGCCATGGTTCATTTTTCTCAGCCCCCTGAGAAATGAGAGTATGTTGACTTTAATTTAATATAGATTTCTCATTCCTTGATGTGATTTTGTTTGGTTTTAACTTTGATGTAGAATGAACTGTATTGTTGTATTTATCAACCATTTTATCTAACAGATGAATCCAATTTTACCTCCCACCTAAACTAAAAGCGCGCCAAAGCATATTTTTTATACTTCTAATAACTCGTTCCATCATAGAAGCCTTTTTTTGTACTGTAAAGGCTGTAGTGGTTAATATTATACTTTTTATTGAGTTTCCTGAAATTCTCATTATAGAATTATTTTCCCATATCGGTTTGTAGATTTTTTGGAATCTCTTAAAGTCTCTGTCCATATAAACTTAGAGAAGCAATTAATAACGATTAGCACATATTTATATCCTTTATTTTCTGTTGAATATGGTATCAAATCAGTTAAATTAGCTTGTTAAGTCGTTTAGGCCTTTTATTACGGTTCTACGTCTTTTGAAGTTGATTCTGGCAGGCTTGTGTAGTTCATTGACAATATCTTCTTTTATACTTCTTGTTGCATATTTATTCAATTTGTCAGGAGATTTCATATTGGATTCCAACTAATATTATAGTATGCATTTCTCTTTCTTATATATTTAATCCCACAGGAACTCGTATAAAGAATTCTACAAATAAATTACTGTTCGTAGTTTGCGAATCTTTTTCTCGAAACGAGATATTGTTACCGCGACGTAACTGTACGTTGACTAGTTCTGTCAAGTTAAATTCCTTCTCATTTATAATAGTTATGATATCATTAGGGTAACCCAGTACATATTCAATCATAGCTGAGTCGTAGAAGAAAACGTGGCATGTTTTTATATATATTTTAAACGAATGTTTGTAGACATTACATCAAAATCTTCATGATCCTTAAAGGAATGTTGTGGTTGACTTGTGTACCAAATTTATCGATTGTCATTATTACTCAATAATTTTAGATTCACGCAACTCTATGATAACAGACACGATCTCGTTAGTG
The DNA here is from genome assembly GCA_963924545.1 of Pogonocherus hispidulus. Taxonomy (NCBI): domain Eukaryota; kingdom Metazoa; phylum Arthropoda; class Insecta; order Coleoptera; family Cerambycidae; genus Pogonocherus; species Pogonocherus hispidulus. Next base: position 36,861,342 of record OZ004695.1, read on the forward strand.
TGACCTGTATGACCAGCGAGCGGTTTGAGATGAAACTAAAAGCCGTAATCTATTAACAAGTTCATTAGGATCGTCCCAGTATACGTAATCTATTGGACTATTCGAGGCTTCCATTAACATACCAAGACCCAATCTCTTTCGAGTTAGAGGTTGTATGCTACGAGGTCTTCGTGGTGTTAGTGGTTGTATGGTCAAAGCGGAGATGATTTTCTTATATTTGTAAGATCCATTACCTTGAATTTGTTCATTTTCAGAGTAGTTTCTTTTATTGGCATTCGTTCGTTTAACAATGTCTAAGTAGTTTTTCTACACCTTCTGTGAAACCAATTGGATGTTTCTTAAAAACCAACTCGTATAGTCCAGGAGTCCCCTTATAAGTTAATCCACCTATAATTAAATCATTACCATCGAATTGTAGAGATGCGTTACCAATTTTTAGCTCATTAAGGTCTGGATTATGAGTTTGACTTTAGCTAAGGTGTTAGATATGTCTAACACTTTACCTAAAGTGAAACTCATTATGTACATCACGAATCATTTTATGAGCATATTCTCCGGGTAAGGGATCAAGTTGATCCAAATAGTACAATGTGTCGGGTGCATTACTTAAGGTTTAAAAGTAATCTTTTGATTTTTGTATATTTTCATCTAGTTCTTCATTACTTTCCACATTATCTCCGTCAGCAATATCATTACCATTTGAATTTCCTTCTGCAACAATTGACGTATCTAGGAAACTTGGTGCGTTAAAAATCCTTGAGCTATTATATTTTGCTTTGCTTTTTTTCGGTGAGCTAAAGGAGAAATTAGATTTTACTTCCTTTTTTACAGGCTCCTCACTTTTTATGTTTGACTCTCCTTCAAGTTTCTCGGCAATTGTTTGTAAACGCTTCGTGATTAGGAAGAAACGATTGTTCTTGAATTATACTTCTTTCTTTCAAAGCATTTAGCTTTTGCTTTACTACGTTCCTCCTTTGTATTAACAATTTTTTTTACTTCAACTTCCTTTCTATTCCTATTGAAATCACAAATTCTTCTTAACCTCAGTAGCAGTAAAAAACAGGTCTCAGGCGTTATAAAACAGGTCTGATGCAGTAAAAAACAGGTCTGTCAGTATAAAACCGGTCCCATGTAGTAAAAACAGATTAGTGCTAAGTACCGGTCTAGCTCTATGAACAGCAATAATGATGAATAAAGTGAACAGAACGTATCTCTCTTTACATATTTATCTAATGATCAAATCCATTTCTATATCTACCATTACTAATATCACTATCCTTATAAACCATAAAACCATATTTGTCTTTCCAGCATAGTGAACACATTTCTTTAAATTTATTAAAACTCATGTCGGTATTAATGTGATCTTCATATATATGCTTCAAATTTAAGGGTCCATTCACTGTAGACTTGACAGACTTGAATTCGGGGTCGGGTTGATAGGTTGGGTAGCCGATGGGTGAAGCCTTATACAAGGTGTTTCAGAAATGAGTATTCAAAATTTCAGAGGATGTAGAAGACGTTGAAAGATGACGAAAACCTTAGTACACTTTATGTCAGTGGCGGCTCCTAAGGGAGATACTGCCCCTTAAAGGGGTTATCTCAAAAACGGTTTTTGTTGCGTAACTTCATAACCGAATAACTAAGATGAATGAAATTTTGAGTGAGTATGTACATTTTTATTCCTAACGATTAACATACATTACATTTTAAAATTTAAAACAGGGGCGTCCGAAAATGGTGGGGGCGCGGGGTAAATTTATTCAAATCTTTTTTATGAGCAATTTTTTGTCTGTTTCTGATGGGAAAATATAAAAATTTAAAGTATTTTACATAAAAAAGGTACACTAGTTCAATTTCGCTAGAACGCGCCGTTCTCCAGTAAAATCGATTTTAAAAATCCGTAACATGCTGAAAAATTCAAATTGCTTTAGGTGAAATAATAAAATAATCAAAGTGTGCCATGAGAAAAAAACACTAACTTGGCAGTGACAGTTATCATTAACAACGCCGTTTATTATTGTGTTTTAACTTGTGCTGCAGCGTAGAGTATAAACGTTCAAAATTATTGAAGAGAATGCCACAGTATACATTTTCTGAATATGTAGATATGTTGTTGACATTAGGCGAATGTCATGGGAGCGCAAGAAGGTATGCTGAGAAGTTCCCAAATTAGATATGACTTCTGGTCTACCAAACTGCACGAATAGAAATGTTTTAAATGAAGAGAATATTTTGAACTTGGTTGAAGTTCTTGACTGACTGAAACAAATTATTTTATTACAAGTGTTTTTTATGATGTGTGTCTTATAAGCAGCTAATCATCCATTGCACTGGAAAAATGGATTTTTATCTGGAAAACCTCTAGAAATTATAAAATGTAATGATATTGCCCATTAATCCAGTGGCGTAGAAGTTAATTTTAAATAGGGAAATAGTACCCCTGATTCTCCGGCACTGGTATTTGAATTTGGGTTTTGTAGATCCATAACTGCGAGGAATATTTAGTGAAAATTCTGTACCGAATTTGGTTTAATTTGGTAAAGCCGTTTTTCATATATTTTAAGAATTCGTTTTTTTTTTATTATTTTCAAGGCCCATTGTCTCAGAAATGGTGCCTTTTTCCGCCCATGTTCATTATGCAAAGTGATATTAATCTTTGTTGTTTTATACTTTCCTGAAGTTTGTCTATTAAAATCTTGACCACCCTGTATACAAACATAGTATCAATTGAAAACAAATTTAATGACAACATAACAAATATAAGAATACTGACTCTTACGCAGTAGTAACAACAACATAATAATAAGAACACAAAGGAACAAAATTCAAATAGGAATAGGTGATATTACGCTATTTGCAGTGGTATTAAAGCTATTTAAATTTCAAAATGTCCATCATTTGCAGCAATACAAGGGCATAATCTGCGTACCAAAGAAAATAGGTTCCGCCCCAGGGTGAGTTCAGTAAACGCATCTTCTACACGCTGACGTAACTACTCCTCATTGTCAATGACTTGTGAATATACCTTCTCTTTCATTTGACCCCACACGTTGAAATCCAGAGGATTCAAATCTGGTGTACGTGGAGACCAATTTATAGTAGCATCAATTCCACGACCAATCCAATGATTGGGGAAGTGTTGGTTTAACCATTCACGACATCGAAGGTCGAAATGAGGAGCCGCGCCGTCATGCATATACCATACGGATCTTCTTCTTGCCAAAAGAATATCCTCTAAAAATTCATGCAGTCTGGTAGACAAAAACTCATAGTACATGGCCCCTGTTAAGTTTCCAGGAAGGATATAATAACCAAGTATGTTATTCCCTAATGTGGCAGCCCATACATTTATTTTAAAAGAATTTTGATAATGAGTTATCTTTCGAGCGTTTTTTTTTCTCATGACACACTTTGATTATTTTATTATTTCACCTAAAGCAATTTGAATTTTTCAGCATGTTACGGATTTTTTAAATCGATTTTACTGGAGAACGGCGCGTTCTAGCAAAATTGAACTAGAGTACCTTTTTTATGTAAAATACTTTAAATTTTTATATTTTCCAATCAGAAACAGAAAAAAATTGCTCATAAAAAAGATTTGAATAAATTTACCCCGCGCCCCCACCATTTTCGGACGCCCCTGTTTTAAATTTTAAAATGTAATGTATGCTAATCGTTAGGAATAAAAATGTACATACTCACTCAAAATTTCATTCATCTTAGTTATTCGGTTATGAAGTTACGCAACAAAAACCGTTTCTGAGATAACCCCTTTAAGGGGCAGTATCTCCCTTAGGAGCCGCCACTGACATAAAGTGTACTAACGTTTTCGTCATCTTTCAACGTCTTCTACAGCCTCTGAAATTGTGAATACTCATTTCTGAAACACCTTGTATATTTCCACTACCACTGTTGCCCATCCATCTTCCCATAAATATTTGGTTTAGATGTTCTCGCACAACCTGAGTGTTGTGGACGGGAGCACCATCTTGTTGGAACCATCGTATCTTTCTCAGTTGTGACCAGAGGTAACTCGTCAAGTGCCTCTTCTTCAATGTCATTTTGGAGGGGGTGTAAATATCTCTGTCCGTTCAAATTATTGTTAAAAATAATTGAACCACTAAAGTTATTATTATTAATTTGACCACACCACACCTTAAAATCGAATTTAAGGTTGACGAACTGGAAGAAAACGGGGATTCCCCTAACGCAAACGAAAATTTCACAATTAACAGAAACTTCCCGCGGTCAATTCTTTGGATAGATGAGTTCATATTTATCAATTTTCAATAGGCGCAAAGAGGTACTATGGCGTCAGGAGAATCTTCAAGAGAATTCGTCAAGAAGTCCGCCGCCAAATTAAATTCGGTTTTAATGTACGGTGCGGTCTAATTGACAATCAATTTATTGGTCCAATTATTTTTAATCATAATTTGAACGGATATGGATATTTACACCTTCAAAATGGCTTTGAAGATGGACATGACCAGTTTCCTCTAGCACAACTGAGAAAGATACGATGATTCCAAAGATACGATGAAACCAAAGATTTCCTGGGGATGGATAGGCAGCAATGGTCCAGTGTTGTGGCCTGCACGATCACTCGACCTCACACCCTTGGATTTTTTCCTGTGTTGATATCTAAAATAAAAAATCTACAACACAGCTTACGAGACAATAGAGAAATTGGAAGAGACAGTTCGTTGGGAAATTACATCATTGCCATTGAGATAAATAATAATTAGGAAGGCTATATATGTTGATGGTGCCTCCAGCCGCTGCAACAGCTGTTTACAAAATAATGGTAGAGATGGTAGGCAATTTGAATATTTCAATTAATTTGAAGCTATTTGTCACTTTGTTACACTCTCTCCAATAATTATTATTTTATTCATTTATGTTATTTTATTTATTGATGCTCAGTGTTATGATTAATAAAAATTAAACAACTAATTATAGACTTTAATTACATTCAAAACCCTAAGTGTAACACATCGCCGGATTCCTTGATTTTTTCTCTATCTAACCATATCAAATTCTAATATGGCGTCCATAAGAAAAACGAAAGATGATATTCATATATTTGAATCTAGTAGGCAAAAAAAAATTCTGGTTGCATTAAAACAAAGATAATTATGCATGTATGTACGAAATAAATTTTTATTTCAAAATTTTTATAACTAACGGAGCTAGAGCTAATTTAAGTTTTTTGGAAATTTACTGTTTTGATAAATATTTTGAGAACCGATGGTTTTTTCAATACTTTTCCGGGACCACCATTTAGTGCTAGTAATTGCTCAACTTTTCTCTAATTTACCCAACTTCTTATCTCTTCAAATAACAAAGATACCAATACATAGCAAGACTCAATACTAAGACCATATATATATATGTTAGATTAATATGTGACATTAATATATATATATATATATATATATATATATATATATATATATATATATATATATATATATATAACAATCATAATCTGACTTCAACGACTAGAAAATCTGTATATAATGTTTTAGCATATTATGTTATATGATATAATTTAGACAAAAGTCTGTTCTGTGGTTCGTACTTATTATTAATTTTTTTTAATATAATTACCATAAGAGTCTTAAGACGTTATTAAATCATAAAATGTGACACATTGTTGAATATGTAACAAAAGCATTCTTAAAAACCTGTTATCCAAGAAAAACGGACCATATTTAAAAAAATTAAGTTGATCGGTCATTGTTCGTTTCCTTGTGACCATGATTTAATTTTTTTGCTTGCAATAATAACAAGTCTTGTCTTCTTTTTGCACTGTATAGATAATTACATTAGTAGTTATTGCGACACCCCAGGCAGACAGGCCGCCAGCCGTTAGACTGAGGCTACCCCACCACCCGGCACCCCGGTGACCGGAGACCCACCACCAGGGTCTCGACTCGTCGCGGCGACAACCACCTCGGCATCCGTGGGCAGACGTCGTCGATGAACCACCCGGCTATTTTTGCTGGTCCCCAACCTTCCAAAAAATTGCTAAACCTTCCAAAAAATTGCTACCTAAAAGAACCCGTTTATTGGTGCGAGTGTTTCACCTGGGAGCATTGACCCCAACCTAACCATCCAAAAATTCTGCTCTATAGCTGCCTAAAAGGACAGCTTAAAGGGCCCGTTTATTGATGCGAGCGTTTCGAGCCTTTACAACATATGTTATCATCATCAATATTTAGGAATTTAGTAAAACAGATAATTTCAACGTAGATAGTATTAAAGTTTCAATAATATTACGTACATTAATCTTCATAGCCTTCTTATCTAGTATCATTTTGAAGAACACCAAAAATATTTATAGGCTTCACTCTAACCACTTTTTTGTCAGAATAACGAACGTCTGTCTCACAGGCCACGTTACACTGACCATCAACCCCAATATTAGGAATAATTATTAGATAATCGTAATTTTTACCCTATAAATGCATAATTTGTTTGCGTATCTCCAGAAATTGCGCTTTTTGCAATTTTAGGTGGGTAATTTGTATGTCAGTAATAGGAATACCTAACCCAATTTGTGAAAATAGTTGAGATTTTGTAGTATATATGGGTCTCAAGTACAAAATAATTTATATCTCCATGAGCTATTAGTAGATTGAGTGAACTTATCATTATGTAGATAGCCGAAAATCTCGTTATATATCTAATTCTATATAGGGACCTAAAGGACAGAAGCTGCTTAAAGGTAGTAGGACCCCATGCAAACCCATTTGATAGGACATTTGGGCATAAACATTAAGCATAAAGATGTAAGAATTTCATATAACAGTTAAGTGGGGTGAGAAATAACTTAGTGGTGAGTCATAAAATATAGTATTAAAAATGAATATGTAAAAGATGTTAAGTGGTAAGAAATCGGGAGGAAGAGCATGGGCAGATACTCTTCGTGTAAGTTTAATAATTATCTAAAATAATAATGTTCTTTTAACATTAAAGTTCTTATCTAATAAGTAGACAACAGAGTAGACTAATAATTATCTAAAAGAATTAATATCACTGCGTGTGAATTATAACCTATCATTCCGAAGAATAACTTAATAACTCTAACCTCACTTTTTTTTGTTGGAATCAAGCATGTCTGTTCACTATCACAGGTCACGTTACACTGACCATACATTAGTCCCGTACAATATAAATAGCTGAAAACCCTGTCTGTGTACCAATTGTAGCAAAATTTTATCCTCGTTATCCTTACTCGTTATCCTCGTTATCCTTATGCGTTATCTTCATTATCCTTAATGTTACCCTTGTTACCCTTAATGTTACCCTTGTTACCCTTAATGTCACTCTTGTTACCCTTAAGGTTATCCTTATTACCCTTAATGTTACCCTTATTTACGTGACGGTTACCCTTAATGTTACCCTTACTATTGGCCTTATTAGCCTTAATATTAACCTTAATATTAGCCTTATTAGCCTTAATGTTACCCTTATTAGCCTTAATGTTAGCCTTATTACCCTTAATGTTAGCCTTATTTTGCATAGGTTAGCCTTATTACCTTTAATGTTAGCCTTATTTTACGTGACGGTTAACCTTATTTCAAACTGACCCTACATCTATCCCGTTAGTTGAAAACCCCTATCTGTGTACCAAGACTTAAAAATTTGTATCTCTATAAATAGACGAACTATTCAGATTGATAAGTTCAAATCAGTACAGCCCGCTGTATGCATAATTAATAATGGGAGCCTGGTAAACTATTCTAACAGAGGATAACAATACAACTGCTACTTGATAAAAGAAATATGAATAAATGTAATAATTTCAAGGTTAAAAACGTTTGAAATATATTTAATACTTATAAATTATTACACCATATTGAGCAATATTGTATGAACCTGACGTCACAATGATGTAAGGCATAAAGTATAGCAAGAAGCCGTTAATAAGTTTCACCCCACCCCAATTTTCAAAAGACAGGATAAAATCAGTATTCTCAACTTTGTATAGATTAATCTGTATTACAATGATTTCAGCCTAATTTCCAATTATAATTAAAAGCAATGAGCAATCATCTATTTGTCCCTATGTATACAAAATCCCTCTACTACAAATACTGTAGCAATTAGACAGAGAGAGAAAGAGAGAGAGAGAGAGAAAGAAACAGAGAGAGAGAGAGACACACACACAGAAAGAGAAAAAGAGATAGGTAAAACAGTAGTGTTCTTACTCGCCCACTTTGATAAGAAATCTTTACCATACTTATTAGCTGTTACTTAAAAACTATAAAGGACAAATTGACTTTTATTATAAGTTTTAAATTATTAATATTATTTACGTGTATAAAATAGAGGTATCAACTCTTATAGAACAAATATATTATTAAAAAGAGCGTGAATTAGGAGCTTTTCTTCTTCAATTTATTCCTCTAATAGTTGGGATAGGCAACCATTTGGACGCCCGTACGTATATACCTGACTCCTGTGGGACAACTGCCCCCTTTGTAGAGAGGTCTTAACGATGTCGGAGACGGTACAAACCCATGAAACCATGGGTCGTGTTGTACAAGCCGTATCTTTATGTACCTTTTTACATAGACCTCAGCGAGGTGACACACAACCAACTATTGAAAAACATGAAGTTAAAAAAACTAGTAATGACGCAGTGAATTTTATCTAACCATATCTTCTAAAACCTAAATGAAGTACTAAACCATAATTTTGATGAATTTGTATTTAAACGAGATATAAACTGTATCTACTAGACCGAGCCTTACCACGGTATATGGCATCGCATTGGAACCTTGCCATCTGAGTGCCGTAAGGTACAGTTCATAACAAGCATAAACAAAATTACACCTAAATTAAAGTTAGTATCACTGGTATAAGACCTATAATATAAAGATCTAGACTATAAAATGTAAATTTTGCCTTGAAAAAATATTGCTTTTCTAGATCAGACTGGTATATTAAATCAGCATATACTCTAACCTAATTGTCAAGACAAAAAACACGATAATATGCAATATTAAAATTGAAATAAAAAGCACTTACCCAAAATATCTGAAAGGACGCCAACGGACACAATAGTAGCAACAAAATGATCAGTATAGTTATTCAATGTAATAGACAGTAAAATATTATATTCGACAAACGATATGAATATTTAAATATCAATGTACGTCTTCTCTCCGCAAATACATACACACAAATGAAAGAATTCACAACTGGACATGAGGTAGCACTGCATTTATTCGAATACAATAGACAATAGACAATAGGCTGCATTGTACGAATAAAACAAAGCAAACTATAAGATAAAATAAAGATGCGTCAGCGAGATACTAATATAACTCACATAAATTTATACGAGTGGAGGCGTAAATTACAAAATGTTGGTAAATATCAGGAGATACGAAAAGCACCTACTTACAACGTTTTCGATAAAAAAAATCACAAATATAACTCACTAATTATGTAAGATACAGAAAAATGTGAAAAGAGACTCTCATGGAGTTCCAAATCTCTGAAAGTAGGGTGTAAATTCAAATGCTTTACATCCAAGTCAATGTGCACACAGTTCTATAATAGTAGGAAATAAGGAAAACGTGATATCAGTGAACTCTATTGCCTTACAAAAACTTAAAATCGTTATATCTCGTAAACGCGTGAGAATATCGAAAAAACAATTGGAAAAAATCCCCCCTTGACCCCTGGTTCTGATTGGTAGTCCTCTACCAATAGAAAAAAGTCCCTAACTCGTACGTCAAAAAACAAAAAAATTAGTTTTGGTGACGTCACGAGTCGCGCTCAACTACTTAAAATCGTTATAGCTCGTAAACGCGTGCGAATATCGAAAAAACAAATGGGAAAATCCCCCTTTACCCCCAAGTTCTGATTGGTAGTCCTCTACCAATAAAAAAAAGTCCCAAACTCGTACGACAAAAAACAAAAAACAAAAAAAATGTTGCTCTGGTGATGTCACGAGTCGCGCCCAAGAACTTAAAATCCTTATAACTCGTAAACGCGTGTGAATATCGAAAAAACAAATGGAAAAATGCCCCCTACATCCCTAGTTCTGATTGGTAGTTCTCTACCAATAGAAAAAAGTCCCAAACTCGTATGACAAAAAACAAAAAAGTATATATTTCATATATATCAAATGACTCGTAGCGACATCCGTGATATTAATTTCAAACTATAACTTCACACTATTTTCAAACGCAGCAAAAGCAAGAGCTGACATGGATGCAAGAGGTCTCTACTATATGGCGGAAAATTCAAATATCTGAGAAATTAGCGGGTAAATTTAAACGCAACAAAAGCAAGAGCTGCTGCCATGGACGCAAGGGGTGATTGCTGTAGTCTGGCGGCAAATTCAAATATCTGAAATTGGCTGGTAAATTGAAACACAGTAAAAGACACCCAAGTCAAGAGTATATAAAATCATACGTGAGTGTATTAGGCATCAAATAGGACTGTTTAACGTAATATACCAAAAGGGCCTAACATTAAAATTTGTGTCTTTTTAATGAAACAAAAACTAAAATTCTTGAAAAAATTTACTCTTTAAAACAACAAGAGACGAATTTTCTGTAACTTTAATATTTCAGTTTCATGACGTCAGATTCAAGTAATATCTTACGTGGGTGTACTAGACATCAAATAGGACTGTTTAGCGTAATATGCCAAAAGGGCCTAACCTTAAACTTTGTGTGTTTTTAATGAAACAAAAACTATAATTCTTCAAAAAATTTACTCTTTAAAACAACTAGAGGAGAATTTTCTGTAAATTCAAATATTGAGCTTCAAATGTTTTTTTTTTCACTCTTAGAATGAAGTTTTGGTTAAATTTGGAAAGTAGTCATTTTATGATGGACTTCCCACTAAGACTTAGGTGTTGGATATGAATGATATTTTATATCTTTCCATTGCATGTATTTATTGTATTTAGATATTGTAATTACTTTTTATATATTATGGTGTTATCAATAAATGTGTATGATACGTAACTTTAGGATATTTTATTTTGAACCTAACCTAGAAATAAAAAGAATAACTAAATTATATTAATACTCTATTTAAGTATGAACATCATACTCAGTAGATTACAATATTTACACAGAACATTGTGATCAGTAAATTTAAAAATAGAGGGAAGTTCAAAAGGAGGAACGTAGTCAGTGAAAATGTATTGTAGTAAAGGTAGCTATAGAGAGAGAGACAGACAGACCCAGATAGTCTCTTGGGTCTGACATCACAGACAGGAACATTGACATTCTTTCGGCTGTTACTTAATAAAAAACATATATATTATTATATATTTACGTACATAAAATTAATTAATTAATAGAGGTATCAAATATTTCACTTACAGAAAAATATGGTAGTTATAGAAAAAAATAGATAATTAACACGAGCGTGGAAAGTAAACAGTGTCTCACAAATTAATGGGATAGGGTGAGGCAAATAAGAGTGGCCTAAAAATCATGAGCAGTAGGTAATCCTTCTGTTTACAGAAAATTATGTAAGATGTAATATGAGGAAAAATCATATGTTTATGACTATCACTATTACTACTGGATAATAAAATACTAAGAGCTAAGTAGTTTGGAATAATAATAATAATAATAATAATAATAATAATAATAATAATAATAATAATAATAATAATAATGAAACTATAGAGGAAATTTAAAATTATATTTATTAATCTTCTTTTACAGGATATATTCTACAGGTCGAAACACTTTAACAGTTTTATTTGAAATCATTTTTTTAAAATAAGAGCTTGGGATATGCTTTGATTTATTCATAGACACAAAAAATTCTTCACTTTCACATGGGATACATTTGGTGTTAGGTAGTTCTGTTTCTTCACCGCATTTGATACATTTATATTTCACTGGAACAGGCATACTCTACAGAACCTTCAGTACTACAAAATCTTGACTACAAAAGTTGATCTTTGACCTGCTACAGTTCCATAACCTTTGTTGGAATTGCAACTAAGCTTTCAACTCAATAATAAATATTTCTGTACTAAAAACTAAAAAGAAAAAAATATAAATTGAAAAATAAAGACAAATTGAAGAACTTACTTTAATTCGGTGATAGCATAAATCTCAGAAACTATGATAAAATAAAAACTATACTTAGGTATACCTTTGTGCTGGTAAAGTTGAAGTACTAAACTAACTATTCTTCAATAAGTACATTTGATGTATTTATACAGATACAAAATCAGTTTCAGCATTTTTAATACTGGGTGGTATTTCAAATAAGAAAAGCATATGTTGAAACTAGGAGTTGAATCAGGGACTTTTAGATTTTCAGTCTACTACTAAATAATTGACGAAGTGACAGCATAATTTACTTTTGCACAGTTCTTTGGTATTCCTCGTATCTACTCTCTTTTGTTTTCTAAACTTTATGATTATTTAGCTGTAGAATTATTGTTCTTAAAATACCTTTTAGGAGTTTAGGAGTAAAAAAATTATGTGATAAAACGTACACTTGATATGCAATTTCGTAACAGGCATACATAAGTCAGACCACTACTGTAATGGAAATGAGATAAGGAGGTAGTTTTGGTATTTTAGTTCACTTATTTGAAATTTTAAATTAAAGGTCAATTACTTTGTAATATTTCCCATATTGTACTAATTACACCAAAACCTCATAACTGACAGATTGCTTGTTTGAAAATATATATTTTGCGGAAAATTCTAACTTGGCCTAACGTCCTCCTGATTATAATTAGGTGCATAATCTCAGAAGTTAGGCTAAAGTGACAAAACATAATGAAATATTTAAAAAGAATTGATAAAATCTAAGCGTAAATGAAAAAAACAATAATGTATAGGTACATGAATGTAAGTATCCTGGTATATTATTAAAATATGTCCAATATCATGATACTGATAACAAAATGACACGTGCCTAATTATTTATACATCTTGATAAAATGAGCTGTTAAAATTCACACATTGATCAAACTAAACTTTAGTTCGTTTATAATAATATTACATAACTATTATTTTTATTCTAAGTTTAGTTATATTTTCAAACAAGCAATCTGTCAGTTATGAGGTTTTGATGTAAGTAGTGGTCTGACTTACGTATGCCTGTTACGAAATTGCATATCAAGTGTACGTTTTATCACATAACTTCTTTACTCCTAAACTCCTAAAAGGTATTTTAAGAACATTAATTCTACAACTAAATAATCATAAAGTTTAGAAAACAAAATAGAGTAGATATGAGGAATTCCAAAGAACTGTGGAAAAGTAAATTATGCTGTCACTTCGTCAATTATTTAGTAGTAGACTGAAAATCTAAAAGTCCCTGATTCAACTCCTAGTTTCAACATATGCTTTACTTATTTGAAATACCACCCAGTATTAAAAATGCTGAAACTGATTTTGTATCTGTATAAATACATCAAATGTACTTATTGAAGAATAGTTAGTTTAGTACTTCAACTTTACCAGCACCAAGGTATACCTAACGTATAGTTTTTATTTTATCATAGTTTCTGAGATGTATGCTATCACCGAATTAAAGTAAGTTCTTCAATTTGTCTTTATTTTTCAATTTATATTTTTTTCTTTTTAGTTTTTAGTAAGAAATCTGTATTATTGAGTTGAAGGCTTAGTTGCAATTCCAACAAAGGTTATGGAACTGTAGCAGGTCAAAGATCAACTTTTGTAGTCAAGATTTTGTAGTACTGAAGGTTCTGTAGAGTATGCCTGTTCCAGTGAAATATAAATGTATCAAATGCGGTGGAGAAACCGAACTACCTAACACCAAATGTATCCCATGTGAAAGTGAAGAATTTTTTGTGTCTATGGATAAATCAAAGCATATCCCAAGCTCTTATTTTAAAAAAATGATTTCAAATAAAACTGTTAAAGTGTTTCGACCTGTAGAATATATTCTGTAAAAGAAGATTAATAAATATAATTTTAAATTTCCTCTATAGTTTCATTATTATTATTATTATTATTATTATTATTATTATTATTATTATTATACCTGTAGCCACTGCTACCGGAACAACATCTTCAAGTACCCTAATTAGTAACAGAGCTGTATCTAGTGCTATACATAATGCACAAGCTAAAAACATTTGCAATAAAATTATAAATTTGGGAAATGACAAGTCTAGTGGATCAACAGTTGGGGCAGGTACTAAAGTAAGAAGCATCTTGGTTGGGAGCCAAGTGAATTCAATAAACTGCCCTTTTAAAGCTGCTGAAAGACCATTAAATCGTGGATATGATTATCACGTTACTAATTTGGATGTGATGACAGATGTGGACGTACTTGGCAATTATTTGAAAGGTTTTGCTCCTAATTTAGACATAGTCAAACTAAACAGTAAAAATCCTAATAAGTACTCTTCTTTTAAAATATCAGTTCCGGTGTCTGAATCATCTAGTATATTGGATAGTAACATATGGCCCTGTGGTGTTGTGTTGAACCGGTTTTTTCCTGCCAAAGGATCGCGTGGTGCCTCAACCGAACAACAACCAGGAACATCAAAAAGAAATCCATCTAGGGAACCTCAGTCAACGACTCTCGCAAAATGAACAATCAAAACATATTTTATCTGTCCTAAGCATTAATGTCCAATCTATATCCAACAAAATTGACGAATTGAATATATTTCTCTCTATTTACCCGCACGATATTTTATGTGTATCCGAGCATTGGTTAACTGATGATAAATTATCTATAATTGGCTTAAATAATTATACATTAGTTTCTTCTTTTTGTCGTGATAAAAATTTACATGGTGGTGTTGCGATTTTTGCAACTGCCAAGTATAAGCTTAATTATATTGATACATCTTCTTTCTGTTTACCAGTTCATGCCGAGTTTTGTGCGGCTGAAATTATTAATGAGAATATTGCAATATTAGTAGTATATAGATCATCCACTTATGGTGATTACGTTTTATTTAAAGATCAATTGGAAAAAATTATTAACTATCTATTTAATAAATATAAATTTTTAATCATTACTGGCAATTTTAATGTGGACCTTAATGCTTGTACTTCTAATGCTAAGGACTTGCATAATATTTTGTTATCCTTTGGTATTCATCATTTGATCAATGTTCGAACTCGTATAACTGCTAATAGTAGTTCATGTATCGACAATGTTTTAACAAACTTTGATATGAGTAATGTTTCTGCCAGTACTTGTGATCCTCATTTGAGTGACCACCTGGGTATAACCATGGATATTACATTGTCATCAAATGATGGTTACAGTGACTTCTCTGTGAGAAGATTAATTTCCAAAAATAGTATGTGTAAATTTTCTACTTTTTTGCGTTCTTTTGACTGGACTGATGACTTATATAGTATGAACTGCACGGATTTGTCACTTTATGTTCTTAATGTTTTGCAAAATAATGTAGAATTGTGTTTTCCAATGAAATCTGTCCCCAATACCTATACTAAAGTGAGCTAAAGTGAGGTGGTTCAATAATAGACTCAGAACACTGCGTAAGGCTATGAAAAATAGTAAGTGTGTGTTTAACTTAAACAAATCTGATATAAATTGGCAAATTTACTGTGACCATAGAAGAATTTATAAAAAAGCTATAACAGATGAAAAACGTAAAGCTTATTTGACCGAAATCAGTATTTCAAATAACAAACACAAAACCATTTGGAATATTGTAAATGGCGAGAGGAAAACTAGGAAGCCAAACTTTGATATTCCTATTTGTTCAGAGGATTTTAATCTTTATTTTACATCAATTTGTAGTAAGATATTTACTACAATCAATGATTCCTCTTTTAACCCATTAATGTTTTTGAATAATGCACCTAAGCCTTCTTCTTCATTTCTCATGCTACCAATAACAAACATGGATGTCAGTGATGCTATTTGTCGTTTAAAAAACTCGTCTAGCTTAGACTATTACGGTCTAAATAGCTCTATGATAAAATCATCAGCTGAATCATTAATTGAGCCACTCACTTTATTGTTTAATAAATGTATTGATGTAGGCATTTGGCCCGAGTCTCTCAAAATTTCGAAGGTATCACCCCTGCACAAGAAAGGTAACAGGAACACATTGGACAATTACAGACCCATTGCCATACTTCCCCTGATTGGTAAAATTTTAGAGACAATTATCAAACCTAGATTGATCAAATATTTTGAAAAGTCGAAAATTTTCTCCAAGTCGCAGTTTAGTTTCAGGGAAAATAAATCAACTCTATCGGCTTTGTTGGAGGTTGTTGAATCGGTGGTGGAGGGTTTTGATGAGAGCACATGTTCGACTGCCACGATGTGTGACCTTACCAAAGCTTTCGACTGTGTTGATACTGATATCCTTTTAAAAAAATTGGAGTACTACGGTATCCGTGATAATATGTTAAATTTGATTTCCTCCTATCTATCTCCCAGATATCAGTATGTCGATGTTAATGGATGCAAATCAGGTTTATTGCCAACTAGCAATGGTGTCCCCCAAGGCTCTGTCCCTGTTCTCTTTCTTGTGTTTATTAACGACCTACCTTACTCTATTGGTGAGGATTTTTGTGTGTTATTTGCAGACGACACAACATTGCTTGCCAAGGGAGCAGAAGCTTTGGGCAATGAGAGACTGATTTTTGCGAAAGACTGGTTCACCTGTAACAAACTTAAATTGAATGATTCCAAGACACAAACTTTAAAATTTAGTTCTGATCGATGGGATTCGACATCGCATTGTAAATTGTTGGGTATTTACCTCGACACCAGGTTGAATTGGTCTCCGCAGGTTGATTTCGTCTGCTCAAAGTTATCATCCCAATTGTTTTGTTTAAGACAGTTGAGGAAAACACTTACCTGTGATATGCTACGCAAGGTGTATTATGCTTTAATTCAATCCCACCTCACATACGGAGTTATACTATGGGGTAATTCTACATCCGCCAATAAAGTTTTTATTCTCCAGAAACAAGCTATCCGCATTATCGAAGGAGCAAAGTATGGTACACCTTGTAAAGCTTTATTTTTAAAGTTCAAGATACTGACATTGCCATCCCTTTTCATATTTGAGACATTGCTTAGAATTCACCAACGCCGACACATAATCCCCAAACATTCGGATATTCACAAGCATAACACGCGGCATGCAAATTATTTGGTTTCCGATTACTCTCGAATTAAAATTACTCAGAGTAACAAACTTAATATTGATATTTACAATAGATTTATTCATCTCTCTGGTAATGTCGGTATCCTGGACATGAACTATTCTTGTTTCTATCGCTTAGCCAAAAATTTTTTGACTAAGAACTGTTTTTATAGTATATCCGATTTTATGGACTGTTCTACTGTTTATGAAACTTAGTGCACACATCTTTATTGTTTTGTTTTACTATGACTTCAAATGTACAAATTGTATATAATGTGGTCAATAAACTACTCTCTCTCTCTCTCTATTATTATTATTATTATTATTATTATTATTATTATTACTATTATTATTATTATTATTCCAACCTACTTAGCTCTTAGTATTTTATTATCCAGTAGTAATAGTGATAGTCATAAACATATGACTTTTCCTCATATTACATCTTACATAATTTTCTGTAAACAGAAGGATTACCTACTGCTCATGATTTTTAGGCCACTTTGTTATTTGCCTCACCCTATCCCATTAATTTGTGAGAAACTGTTTACTTTCCACGCTCGTGTTAATTATCTATTTTTTGCTATAACTACCATATTTTTCTGTAAGTGAAA
Organism: Pogonocherus hispidulus; assembly: GCA_963924545.1. Lineage (NCBI taxonomy): Eukaryota > Metazoa > Arthropoda > Insecta > Coleoptera > Cerambycidae > Pogonocherus > Pogonocherus hispidulus. Next base: position 36,879,090 of record OZ004695.1, read on the forward strand.
TATTTGATACCTCTACTAATTAATTAATTTTATGTACGTAAATATATAATAATATTTATGTTTTTTATTAAGTAACAGCCGAAAGAATGTCAATGTTCCTGTCTGTGATGTCAGACCCAAGAGACTATCTGGATCTGTCTGTCTCTCTCTCTATAGCTACCTTTACTACAATACATTTTCACTGACCACGTTCCTCCTTTTGAACTTCCCTCTATTTTTAAATTTACTGATCACAATGTTCTGTGTAAATATTGTAATCTACTGAGTATGATGTTCATACTTAAATAGAGTATTAATATAATCTAGTTATTTTTTTTTATTTCTAGGTTAGGTTCAAAATAAAATATCCTAAAGTTACGTATCATACACATTTATTGATAACACCATAATATATAAAAAGTAATTACAATATCTAAATACAATAAATTCATGCAATGGAAAGATATAAAATATTATTCATATCCAACATCTAAGTCTTAGTGGGAAGTCCATCATAAAATGACTACTTTCCAAATTTAACCAAAATTTAATTCTAAGAGTGAAAAAAAAGACATTTGAAGCTCAATATTTGAATTTACAGAAAATTCTCCTCTAGTTGTTTTAAAGAGTAAATTTTTTGAAGAATTATAGTTTTTGTTTCATTAAAAACACACAAAGTTTAAGGTTAGGCCCTTTTGGCATATTACGCTAAACAGTCCTATTTGATGTCTAGTACACCCACGTAAGATTTTACTTGAATCTGACGTCATGAAGCTGAAATATTAAAGTTATAGGAAATTCATCTCTTGTTGTTTTAAAGAGTAAATTTTTTCAAGAATTTTAGTTTTTGTTTCATTAAAAACGCACAAAGTTTAAGGTTAGGCCCTTTTGGCATATTACGTTAAACAGTCCTATTTGATGTCTAATACACTCACGTATGATTTTATATACTCTTGACTTGGGTGTCTTTTACTGTGTTTGAATTTACCAGCCAATTTCAGATATTTGAATTTGCCGCCAGACTACAGCAATGACCCCTTGCGTCCATGGCAGCAGCTCTTGCTTTTGTTGCGTTTAAATTTATCCGCTAATTACTCAGATATTTGAATTTTCCGCCATATAGTAGAGACCTCTTGCATCCATGTCAGCTCTTGCTTTTGCTGCGTTTGAAAATAGTGTGAACTTATAGTTTGAAATTAATATCACGGATGTCGCTACGAGTCATTTGATATATATGAAATATATACTTTTTTGTTTTTTGTCATACGAATTTGGGACTTTTTTCTATTGGTAGAGAAATACCAATCAGGACTAGGGGTGTAGGGGGCATTTTTCCATTTGTTTTTTCGATATTCACACGCGTTTACGAGTTATAAGGATTTTAAGTTCTTGGGCGCGACTCGTGACATCACCAGAGCAACATTTTTTTTGTTTTTTGTTTTTTGTCGTACGAGTTTGGGACTTTTTTCTATTGGTAGAGGACTACCAATCAGAACTTGGGGGTGTCGGGGATTTTCCCATTTGTTTTTTCGATATTCGCACGCGTTTACGAGATATAACGATTTTTGAGTTGTTGAGCGCGACTCGTGACGTCACCAAACCTAATTTTTTTGTTTTTTGACGTACGAGTTTGGGACTTTTTTCTATTGGTAGAGGACTACCAATCAGAACCAGGGGTGAAGGGGGGATTTTTTCCAATTGTTTTTTCGATATTCTCACGCGTTTAAGAGATTTAACGATTTTAAGTTTCTGTAAGACAATAGAGTTCACTGATATCACGTTTTCCTTATTTCCTAATATTATAGAACTGTGTGCACATTGACTTGGATGTAAAGCATTTGAATTTACACCCTACTTTCAGAGATTTGGAACTCCATGAGAGTCTCTTTTCACATTTTTCTGTACCTTACATAATTTGTGAGTTATATTTGTGATTTTTTTTATCGAAAACGTTGTAAGTAGGTACTTTTCGTATCCCCTGATATTTACCAACATTTTGTAATTTACGCCTGCACTCGTATAAATTTATGTGAGTTATATTAGTATCTCCCTAACGCATCTTTATTTTATCTTATCGTTTGCTTTGTTTTATTCGTACAATGCAGCCAATTGTCTATTGTCTATTGTATTCGAATAAATGCAGTGCTACCTCATGTCCAGTTGTGAATTCTTTCATTTGTGTGTATGTATTTGCGGAGAGAAGACGTACTTTGATATTTAAACATTCATATCGTTTGTCGAATATAATATTTTAGTGTCTATTACATTGAAGTAAATGAAAAGAAGGTACTGATTTTTTGTTAAATTTTATATTACAATAAATAGCTTTATTTTATAGTTTTTTTTAGTAACGAATAACTAGCAGAAAATGCTTGGTTACCTATGTAAGAATAACTATACTGCTCATTTTGGTGCTATTGTGTCCGTTGGCGTCCTTTGAGATATTTTGGGTAAGTGCTTTTTATTTCAATTTTAATATTGCATATTATCGTGTTTTTTCTCTTGACAATTAGGTTAGAGTATATGCTGATTTAATATATTAGTCTGATCTAGAAAAGCAATAATTTTTCAAGTCAAAATTTACATTTTATCGTCTAGATCTTTATATTATAGGTCTTATACCAGTGATACTAACTTTAATTTAGGTGTAATTTTGTTTATGCTTGTTATGAACTGTACCTTAAGGCACTCAGATGGCAAGGTTCCAATGCGATGCCATATACCGTGGTAAGACTCGGTCTAGTAGATACAGTTTATATCTCGTTTAAATACAAATTCATCAAAATTATGGTTTAGTACTTCATTTAGATTTTAGTAGATATGGTTAGATAAAATTCACTGCGTCATTACTAGTTCTTTTAACTTCATGTATTTCAATAGTTGGTTGTGTGTCACCTCGCTGAGGTCTATGTAAAAAGGTAACTATACGGCTTGTACAACACGACCCATGGTTTCATGGGTTTGTACCGTCTCCGACATCGTTAAGACATAAGACATGACATCTCTACAAAGGGGGCAGTTGTCCCACAGGAGTCAGGTATATACGTACGGGTGTCCAAATGGTTGCCTATCCCAACTATTAGAAGAATAAATTGAAGAAGAAAAGCTCCTAATTCACGCTGAGTTTTTTAATAATATATTTGTTCTATAAGAGTTGATACCTCTATTTTATACACGTAAATAATATTAATAATTTAAAACTTATAATAAAAGTCAATTTGTCCTTTATAGTTTTTAAGTAACAGCTAATAAGTATGGTAAAGATTTCTTATCAAAGTGGGCGAGTAAGAACACTACTGTTTTACCTATCTCTTTTTCTCTTTCTCTGTGTGTGTGTGTGTGTGTGTCTCTGTCTCTCTCTGTTTCTTTCTCTCCCTTTCTCTCTCTCTCTCTGTCTAATTGCTACAGTATTTGTAGTAGAGGGATTTTGTATACATAGGGACAAATAGATGATTGTTCATTGCTTTAATTATTATTGAAAATTAGGCTGAAATCATTGTAATACAGATTAATCTATACAATGTTGAGAATACTGATTTTATCCTGTCTTTTGAAAATTGGGGTGGGGTGAAACTTATTAACGGCTTTTTGCTATACTTTATGCCTTACATCATTGTGACGTCAGGTTCATACAATATTGCTCAATATGGTGTAATAATTTATAAGTATTAAATATATTTCAAACGTTTTTAGCCCTGAAATTATTACATTTATTCGTATTTCTTTTATCAAGTAACAGTTGTATTGTTATCCTCTGTTAGAATAGTTTACCAGGCTCCCATTATTAATTATGCATACAGCGGGCTGTACTGATTTGAACTTATCAATCTGAATAGTTCGTCTATTTATAGAGATACAAATTTTTAAGTCTTGGTACACAGATAGGGGTTTTCAACTAACGGGATAGATGTAGGTTCGCTGAATAGTTCGTCTATTTATAGAGATACAAATTTTTAAGTCTTGGTACACAGATAGGGGTTTTCAACTAACGGGATAGATGTAGGGTAAGTTTGAAATAAAGTTAACCGTCACGTAAAATAAGGCTAACATTAAAGGTAATAAGGCTAACCGATACGAAAATAAGGCTAACATTAAGCGTAATAAGGCTAACATTAAGGGTAATAGTGCTAATATTAAGGTTAAGCGCCACGAAAAGAAGGCTAACATTAAGGCTAATAAGGGTAACATTAAGGCTAATAAGGCTAATATTAAGGCTAATAAGGCTAATGTTAAGGCTAATAAGGCTAATATTAAGGGTAACATTAAGGGTAACCGTCACGTAAAATAAGGGTAACCGTCACGTAAGTAAGGGTAACCGTCACGTAAATAAGGGTAACCGTCACGTAAATAAGGGTAACCGTCACGTAAATAAGGGTAACATTAAGGGTAACAAGGGTAACACATTAAGAATAATGAGGATAACGCGTATTAAGGATAACGAGGATAACGAGTAAGGATAACGAGGATAAAGTTTTGCTACAATTTTTAAATCTTGGTACACAGACAGGGTTTTCAGCTATTTATATTGTACGGGACTAATGTATGGTCAGTGTAACGTGACCTGTGATAGTGAACAGACATGCTTGATTCCAACAAAAAACAGTGAGGTTAGAGTTATTAAGTTATTCTTCGGAATGATAGGTTATAATTCACACGCAGTAATATTAATTCTTTTAGACAATTATTAGTCTACTCTGTTGTCTACTTATTAGATAAGAACTTAAATGTTAAAAGAACATTATTATTTTAGATAATTATTAAACTTACACGAAGAGTATCTGCCCATGCTCTTCCTCCCGATCTCTTACCACTTACATCTTTTACATATTCTTTTTTTTAATACTATATCTTGTGACTCACCACAAAGTTATTTCTCACCCCACTTACCTCTTATATGAAATTCTTAAATCTTTATGCTTAATGTTTATACCCAAATGTCCTATCAAACGGGTTTGCATGGGGTCCTACTACCTTTAAGCAGCTTCTGTCTTTTAGGTCCCTATATAGAATTAGATATATAACGAGATTTTCGGCTATCTACATACTGATAAGTTCACTCAATCTACTAATAGCTCATGGAGATATAAATTATTTTGTACTTGAGACCCATATATCACGTTAATCGCCATGTGACCCGACATCTGAGTCTCAACAAAATTATACCACCAGGCCCTGTGACCCATATATGGGCTTCACGACTTGCTTTCGTTCTCGGCTCTGTGAATCGCCGTTTAGTTCTTGCTTTACATTACTTCATATGGGAAATTGAAATATGGGGCCTGGACGTCCCAAACAACCTTTGGCCCTGGGATTTTTTTGTTTTTGATTTGACAAATATGCATAATAAAATATTCGAAAAAAAATAGTACATTATATTATTAGGAGCAAAGTAAAATTTTATGTGCTGAAGCTGGTGAGTTGATTGGCGAACGAAGTGAGTCAGCCAAACCAGCTGAAACACATAAAACTTTATTTTGCTTCGAATAATATATACTATTTTATTTTCAAACTATAACATTAAAAATTACAGTGAGATTTTTCGATTTATTTGCATGATTTATTTGCAAGTAAATATGACTGTTCGAGCGTATAAACAAGTTAAAACAGGAATTGGAAGCCTGGATAATGCGTGAATCGTGTTTTGAGTCACAGGGCCTCACACATACATAGGCTCCGAGAACCAAACGTTGGTTCACATTTTAAAATTGTTTTTTTTTCATGAAAAAAATTTCTCACAAACAATATTTTTAAGTTATTACATTATTTTAAAGTTATCAATAAAAATATCTCTAAAGAGAGCTTGGGCCTGCGTGGAAAAATTTTACTATTTGACATGGGCGATTAACGTGATATACTACAAAATCCCAACTATTTCCACAAATTGGGTTAGGTATTCCTATTACTGACATACAAATTACTCCCCTAAAATTGCAAAAAGCACAATTTCTGGAGATACGCAAACAAATTATGCATTTATAGGGTAAAAATTACGATTATCTAATAACTATTCCTAATATTGGGGTTGATGGTCAGTGTAACGTGGCCTGTGATACAGACGTTCGTTATTCTGACAAAAAAAGTGGGGTTAGAGTGAAGCCTATAAATATTTTTGGTGTTCTTCAAAATGATACTAGATAAGAAGGCTATGAAGATTAATGTACGTAATATTATTGAAACTTTAATACTATCTACGTTGAAATTATCTGTTTTAATAAATTCTTAAATATTGATGATGGTAACATATGTTGTAAAGGCTCGAAACGCTCGCATCAATAAACGGGTCCTTTAAGCTGTCCTTTTAGGCAGCTATAGAGCAGAATTTTTCGATGGTTAGCTTGGGGTCAAGCAAACGGGTTCTTTTAGATAGCAATTTTTTGGAAGGTTGGGGACCAGCAAAAATAGCCGGGTGGTTCATCGACGACGTCTGCCGACGGATACCGAGGTGGTTGTCGCCGCGACGAGTCGAGACCCTGGTGATGGGTCTGCGATCACCGAGGTGCCAGGTGGTGGGGGTAGCCTCAGTCTGACGGCTGGCGGCCTGTCTGCCTGGGGTGTCGCAATAACTACTTACATTTTGCACTGGTATAGATTATATTTCATATTTGTTACAGTGTTCAGCGTAATTGGGTCAATTCTCACCATAATACAAGTCAAGAGGCATCATATGGGAGCATATTTATGTATTGCATCTAATGGAGTTCCACCTACTGTTAGTAAAAGAATAAAATTAATTGTACAATGTAAGTAAAAACAATATTCTTATATTATAATAAAATTAAGCATACCTATCACAAGCATAAACTAATGAAGTATCTATCCTATTTATTTTTACTAGATTTTGAAAAAAAGAATTAAATAAAAACATGAAACCAATAATTTATAACCATATTGAAAATAGGGTATATATATCTTTTATTTAGTTATTTATAAAATAGTAAAAATATTTACCTAAATATAATACCTTACTGATAGAGTGAGGTAAAGTGATGGTATGGTCATTTCTTGCGCGTTATAATAATAATATCTTTTTTTACAACATTACATTCTTGTATATAGTTACATAACGATTCAATACATGCAAATCACATGGCCGATTTCAGATTTAAGGCACAATGCTCTCCTCTGATTTACCACTCAACCATGGAAAAAGTAATTTAATACTATACTATAGAGAGTAAGACGCTTTTGTTGTAACAATTATAATAGTAGTAAAATTCAACTCAACATCTATTTTTTATAAATACAACTTTGCGCTTGGAAATATTTAATATTTGTAATGTACTTTATTGTGTCAAATCATTAAAGTTATTCTGTGTAAATCTGTGTTATACTGTGAGAGAAAAAACAACAACCCAAAACTGGCGACGATGATGGAATAGGAATACCGATTAACACTAAAAGTTCATCTGGCTTTTCTGACCTCTCGAGGAATTTCAATTTCAAAGTATTCTACCCAGTGGACCAAAACAACTCTCAGTGAAACGAAGACAATAGTACAGAAGACTCAAATTGAGTACTGAGTACATTTATTCACATCCATATTCTTTCTTTGTTTCGGAGTAGAATGGGAATCTAGCTATTACAGCTTTAGGTTTAGAAACATTTTTATTTCTTTTTTCACAAAGAAATTTAATTTTAAGAACAATTTTCCCAAAGTAGCAAACAATTATTTTAAAGCAATAATTAGATTTTATTTTTATTTACGTATAAACTCCATTACATTTTTTATTTAAATATATAATTTAGTTCAGAAGAAAAACTTAAAATAATTGTATGACTGAAGAGTTAATAGCTACTATTAAAAATTTTTCAGTTTATAATTCTGTTACTGAAATGCCGAACAAAACTCCAGCTAGAAGTATTGCCATTTACAAATAACCAATTATTACGTCCATATGTAGACACCATCCAACCATGATGGTTATTCACTTATTACAAATTTTAAAGATCACTCTACCTTAATTAAATAAACTTTTAGTGCAAGCAATACTAGGTAAACTGTCTGGTAGAGTTCAAATGCTTTTGGGTTTGCCTTTAGAACTAGATACTAGGATAAAATTTAAAATGTATTAACTGATAGTTTTGGTGACCAAAAAGATGTTAAATGTTTAGAACAAGACTAAAAGCTAATCGTGATGAACCTCTCCATATCTTTGGTTTTAGAGGTCAATATTTACGCAGCTTACTTATGACTAAATTAGTCCAGTCAGATAGACTCAATAATGATGAGTTATTACTTGCTAATCATTATGAGCAGTTACCTTTAGGTACGCTTACACGTGGCTTACCTAATTTTTTACAATTGATGATTCGTGTTCCAACACTTGAACTCGTGTTCCAAATGTTCTTCTTCTGTAACAGAAGAAGAACATTTTTCTTATAATATGAGACAATTTGGTATGGCCAAATTTTAACAATACCGCTCCAAATAATTTTAAATAGAAACCTGTGCAAAGACCGATCCCTACTTGTGGCGACTCCTATGGAGGTGCCGAAGTAATGCTGCAATGCCAGTCGGTGCACATTGTCCGTGGAGTCGTTGTTTTCGACATCTCCTTCAAATTATAATGTATATATATATATATATATATATATATATATATATATATATTCGAGAACAAGTGTGCTTCTCGAGTAGTGCAGCCTAGCCGGGCTTTATAGTTTGCGATTCTGCCGCTGTATGGAGACACTTATATCCTACCAGCATAATGCTGACGGGGTTCTCTAAGTGTCTTTGCTGCTTGTTTGTTTCCAGTTTGTTTGTTTGTGGACGGGAGCGGCAATTGCCGCCCCCGGTGGTTAACATGCCGGCGAAGAAAGAACATCAAGATATAAGAGTGTCAGAAGATGCTACCCGGCCGGCAGAGAAGAGCCAGGCTAGGAGGAGATCCCACAAATCGCCCACACCTATCACTCTTGTGATCGGGGTTGGTGAGGGATGGGGTCCACCTCTACGAGGCCGTCCAGGCCTACAGAGATGAGGAGGGCAAAGACTGATATGTTACAATATGGCTTTGATAATTACAATGGTAATAAAATATGGTTTTAACCTATCAAAGTTGACTTTAGTTTTTTGTTTAGTCTTTAGGTTAAGAAGAGTGGCTGAATTTTTATGGAGTTCCACAATCTCAAATGGACCATTGAATTTGTTGCGTAATTTATCGGTGATTTGTGATTCCTTTAAATATACCTTTTGACCGATCTGATACTCGGAAGTCTCCTTTGAAACGTGGGCATCGAATCGAGTTTTTGCTTTATGTTTTTGTATTTCCGTTCTTGCGCGCGCTACTTTATAATAATAAGAGAGGTGGTTATTTAGGTCTCTAACGTATTTCGTGACTAATTCTTTTTGATTATACAATGTCTCTGGAGATCTACTGGACGTATGTCCGAAGACCAACTCATATAGGGTAAATCCATGAGTTTTATTTGCAGAGTTATTATAGCATATTACTGCGTAAGGTAATATATTAAATGGGTGTTGATCGGGATGATCTGTCATGTGTATTCGGATCATTTCTAATAAGGTGGAGTGAAACCTTTCTAAGGAACCGTTCGATTGGGGATGTCCCACGCTCGAGTATGTTAATTTAATATCATATAGATTGCATAAATCTGTTAAGAGAGCATTATCGAACTCTCGGCCATAATCGCAATGTATTCGGAGAGGCGTTCCGAAGTGTTGGAAATAAACGAGCAAGGTGTTTGCGACCGATTTCGCCGATTTGTCATTAATTGGGTATGCTTGACTAAATTTTGTGAGTTCGTCTCGTATCGTAAGGGCATGATTTTTTGTGGGGACTTCTAGTATGTCAATATTTATGCGTTCGAAAGGGGACCTCGGGGTTTCTGTGATTACTAGGGGCGTGTCTAGATTTTTACGACAGGCTTTTGTTTTCTGACATGTTTCGCATTTTTTTATTTAGTTGTCAACGTCCTTCGTCAATCCCTTCCAATTATATTTTTCCCTAATGCGGCGGATAGTCTCATTTATTCCTCGATGGATATGAGCTTTGCCGGTGTGATACTGATCAATAATAATTGGAATTTGATCATCACTAGGTGTTTTTGTAATATCTTGGTATAGTTTGAGTTTCACGTCTTTTTCTGATAGGAGAAATGACAAAATTTCGAGGATAGGTGGGTAAATGTTATTTTCAATACAATATGTTTCAGAGCCTTTAAACTCTTCGCGGCCATTATATAGCGAAGCAAACAGATATTCAATTACTTAATCGGGGTCATATGGTAGGGCAACAATAAAATAGTGTCTCTTTCGCACCAACTTACTGGATAATTTATTTAATTGTAAATTCCGATAGTCTGCGTTGTCTTCGAACAAGTCTTCAATGATTTTGTAATGAAAATCCTTGAGAATGTTTGGTTGTAGAAAGGTTACAATATTTTTGTTGGTCTTGTCTAAAAGCTGTCCGTTTCAGAATTCAATTTTGGAATAATCGATTAGTGGCGTTGTTTTGTATAAGTTCGTGAATGTTTCAAATTCTTTTAATACGTCTTCTTCTTCGTTTGTTTCTATTGTGTCACTTTGATTGTCAAAGTCAGGTTCATTTGAGGTAGAGGGATTTTGGATGGGGTACGTTGATAATTTTGATTTTGCCTGAAAGTTGGAATAGACTTGGAGGTGAATTGTTTTTATGCGGGAAAGAGCATCTGCATTTTTGTTAATACGGCCGGGTTTATACTCAATCTCGTACTCGTACTCTTCAAGTTTTAGTCGCCAGCGTGCTAGGCGGCTTCCCGGATCTTTTATTGAGAACAGCCACGTGAGGGGTCTGTGGTCGGTTAATAACTTGAACTTTCGTCCGAATATGTAGGGGCGGAAGTGTTTTACGGTCCAGACAATGGCTAAAAGTCACGTTCTATAGTTGAATATTTGGTTTCGGCTTTGCAGAGTGTCCTTGATGCATAGGCTATTGGTAGATCTTTACCAACGGGGCATTGTGAAAGAACGGCGCCTATAGCGAAAGCGCTTGCATCAGTGGTCAGTAGAAAGATATCGTCGAAATTCGGGTAGATAAGGACTGGGGTCGAAATAAGTGCTTGTTTTAATTCTTCGAGAGATTTTTTGCATTCGGAATCGAAAACAAAGGGGACGTCTTTTTGTAATAATTTGGTAAGGGGTTTAGATAATTTGGCAAAGTTACTGATGAATCTTCGATAATAGCCCGCGAGACCGAGAAACGATTTTATCTCTTTTTGATTAGTAGGTTGGGAAAAATTTCGGATCCATGATATTTTATCGGGATTCGGTTTAACTCCTTCTTTAGTGATAATAGTTGCGTATCCAACCGTATCTTTATAATTTACAGTACAATTCTAATAATAAGAAATGAAAAAAATCCATGCTAATAAACCATTAAATAAAAGGCAATACTGTGTGATAAACTGAATTTATTGATGTTGTATAAAAGAAATTCTACAGTATTGTGATAAAGTAAGCCACAAAATTCATAACTTTTATATAGAGTGATTTTTCAAAAAACGCCGTGACAGGTCGATTTTGTTTTTAAAAAGACCGTGCTGACATGAAAAGTTTTATCTGCATTTGTTTTAGAGTTTTGACGTCATCATATATTTTTCTAAATGGAACACCCCGTATATTTTTACATACTTGGATAGGGCGTTCTCTAACGAATACGTTGATATAGGGTTTGATGGAGTTACCTTTAATAGTGGGGGAAATATACCTTAAATAGTGTTCCATAAGACCAATGTGTTAGAGAAAGACTTTGTAAGGGCTGTAGCCTAGCAAGGAATCCATATTCTCTTTCTAACTCATTACGCTTATTGAACACTCATTAAGGTATATCTCCTTCTCTATTAGAGCTAGATCCATCAAACCCTATATCAATGTATTCGTTAGAGAACACCCTATCCAAATATGTTAAAATGTACATGGTGCTCCGTTTAAAAAAATATATGATGACGTCAAAACGCTAAAACAAAAGCAGATAAAACAAATTTTTTTCATGTCAGCACGGTCTTATTAAGAAGAAAATCGACCTGACACGGCGTTTTTTGAAAAATCACTCCGTATAAAAGTTATGAATTTTGTACGTTACTTTGTCACAACACTGTAGAATTTATGTTTGTAGTGGCGAGATACAGTGAAATACACTGCAGTGCCCTCTTTGGGTCTTTGCTACTACCTGTCTGACAATTATTGTCTAATTGACAGACAGATACGATCTGCAGAAAAGCAGATGCCATTACAGCGACCTCTATTGTCTTTGGGGAAGACAATCCTACTTAATTATTGGAAGGAGATGCTCAAAACAACTACTCCACGGGCAATATGCCCCGACTGGCGTTGCATTACATCAACATCTCCATGGATGTCGCCCATCCTTCATCAAGACCAAATACCAGACAATGACCGGTTTCGATCTTGTTATCATCTCATCAGATTGCCATAGGTATCGGAATCGATGAATGATATGGCGACATTGATTGCCTAAGGGGCATAACTGAATGTTTGTAGTGGCGAGATACAGTGAAATACACTGCAGTGCCCTCTTTGGGTCTTTGCTACTACCTGTCTGACAATTATTGTCTAATTGACAGACAGATAACGATCTGCAGAAAAGCAGATGCCATTACAGCGACCTCTATTGTCTTTAAGGAAGACAATCCTACTTAATTATTGGAAGGAGATGCTGAAAACAACTACTCCACGGGCAATATGCCCCGACTGGCGTTGCATTACATCAACATCTCCATGGATGTCGCCACATCCTTCATCAAGACCAAATACCAGACAATGACCGGTTTCGATCTTGTTATGATCTCATCAGATTGCCATAGGTATCGGAATCGATGAATGATCTGGCGACATTGAGGGCACTGCAGTGTATTTCACTGTATCGCGCCACAACAAATATTCACTTATGCCCCTTAGGCAATCAATGTCGCCAGATCATTCATCGATTCCGATACCTATGGCAATCTGATGAGATCATAACAAGATCGAAACCGGTCATTGTCTGGTATTTGGTCTTGATGAAGGATGTGGCGACATCTATGGAGATGTTGATGTAATGCAACGCCAGTCGGGGCATATTGGCCGTGGAGTAGTTGTTTTCAGCATCTCCTTCCAATAATTAAGTATGATTGTCTTCCTCAAAGACAATAGAGGTCGCTGTAATGGCATCTGCTTTTCTGCAGATCGTTATCTGTCTGTCAATTAGACAATAATTGTCAGACAGGTAGTAGCAAAGACCCAAAGAGGGCACTGCAGTGTATTTCACTGTATCTCTCCACTAAAAACATTCACTTATGCCCCTTAGACAATCAATGTCGCCAGATCATTCATCGATTCCGATACCTCTGGCAATCTGATGAGATCATAATAAGATCGAAACCGGTCATTGTCTGGTATTTGGTCTTGATGAAGGATGTGGCGACATCCATGGAGATGTTGATGTAATGCAACGCCAGTCGGGGCATATTTCCCGTGGAGTAGTTGCTTTCAGCATCTCCTTCCAATAACTGTAGAATTTATGTTATACAACATCAATAAATTGAGTTTATCACACAGAATTGCCTTTTATTTAATGGTTTATTAGCATGGTTTTTTTAAATTTTTTATTATTATAATTGTACTGTAAATTATAAAGAAAAATATAGGGTTTTAAATAACTTTAATTAAATATTTCATTTGTTGAGCTGTACCTACGTATACACTATACATGTAATTGTACGTAAAATATAGTAATTTAATGTAATTGTAATTTATTCCATCATAGATGCCGTGTTGTATACCGCGGCTACACTTAGCCAAGAATTAATGAGATGGATGCTTTGGTGCCACATTAGTTGTCTTCATCCTGGACCTGTACGGCACTGATGAGACCTAATAGGTCATCATCGTCGAAACAGGCTGCCTGTCGTTGGTTTTAGGATGATGGCGACTTGTGCGGTAAGAGAGCATTCACTATTGTCTATACATATATTACATATATATACATGGAGGGTGAAATGAACCTCAAGAATATCTATCCTTACTTATATATTTATATATATATATATATATATATATATATATATATATATATATATATAGGCTCAAAAAATTAAGAACACTCTGTGTTGATGCCAAGCTTTCGGAAATATTTATTTCCTTTTTCAAGACAAACTTGAGAAAAAATTTTAAAAAATAATTCAAAAAGAATTTTTTTCAATTTTTCGAATGTTTTGGCACAGTCTTTGATGTACTATGGTAACGTTATGTAGTTATTGTTTAAAAGTAAAGTAATTGTGACCTTTGTCTTGTACAGTTCTAGTAATATTTTAATGTTTTATGATTTTATAACTTAATTCAACAGTGATCTTTTCTATAAGTTCAAATTTTTCAAAGTTTCGCTACTAATCTCAAGTATATGTCTTGAAAAAGGATAAAACATTTCCGAAAGCTTGGCAACAACACAGAGTGTTCTTAATTTTTTGAGTCCTTTTGACTGCATTCCCAAAAAACAGGTCTTTTTCTTAACTTGTCAGTCAAGACTACCTTTTGCTGTATATATGTATATATATTCAATTATATATATATTCAATAATACATAGTCTTATTAGGATAAAAAGTGATCCAATTATCCGATATAAATAATTTTTTATTATTTTAATATTCTTTACAAACATCTAAAATGAATTTTAAATTGTCATTTTATTAAATGTCAGTGCAACCGTGACATTTGCTTGGATTTTAATGAAACGTCAAGTTAATGAATAAACAATCTGTCAGTCTGTGGTTTATGTTATACTGCTACAGACATTTTGTTTATTAAAACAAATAAAATGGAAGATTCCCAAAATACACCGTTGGATTTGACCGAAATAACCAACGAAGTTACAATGAATTTATTACTAGAGAGGTCTCGGTATTCTATGAGTAAAGCCACACTGGATAATTAGCATAAAGTTACAAATTAAAATGATTGTATAATATCATGTACTTTTATATTTATAGATATCGAATTTCTGTTCGTGAGCACATCATATTTTTTTATTAAGAAATACAAATATGTGAGTCGAAAACATTACCTGTTATTTTAACATAACTCACAATAAAACCTGACCCAGAGATTATATAATTTTAAAAATTTGGTATATAATCGAATGAATGAAAAGTGAATCAATATATTTCATTAAAAAACTAAATCTCAATGTTCGACTTTCTTATAGTTTATCCATCTCATCTCTCAGGTACATTTAGTAATCTGTATAATAATTTAAATTGTTTTCTTTAGTTGCACCTACTATTTGGATAAAATATCAACTAATCGGTGCCTATGATGGACAGACGGTAAACTTGGAATGTCACTCTCAAGCATATCCTAAATCTATTAACTACTGGACTAAGGATTCTAGAGAAATTATATCTCATGGTAAAGTATTATATATTTTTTATATTGAATGCTAATTTTCTGTTTTTTTTTAAACTTTATTTACTATAAACTACTTTACTTCATTAAAAACAACATTACTTACAATTGTTACAAACGAATAACAAGGTGATTATTTAATAGAGTGACTTCTAAATTCTGAGTGACGCTCGTCTTGAGATTAGAGGAGCATTTATAAGAAAAGTAATGTCTGTGTACGTAACAGAACTTATCGTGTCTCTAGAGTTTCATAGTTTTAGAGTCTTCCAGTGACTCAATGACTAGGTAATTTAGGAAAATTAATGTCCACCTATGCTGCATGTCTACCGTCCTAAATACTGTCAATGGAGAAATTTATTTGCATTTTTTGGAAAATCAACTTTTAAATTATCTTGAAGATATTTGTCGCATATTTATGCTATAAATGTAATATAACATATGTGTTCATCTTAATAACTAGTTATTTTTGTAAAGAAAAATTTAGGTTGGCAACATAGAGCAGTTGGCAACACTGCTATAGGTCAACAGTTACTCATATGTTTTTAACCAACATAATCAATTTGTATACTTCACTTCGTTATACCAGTAAGAAATATGGTGCAAAAAATTTAACAAGCAGTATTATTTCACACGCAAGAAAAGAACAAACAGAGCCAAATATAGTCCATAAACAAACCCAAACATATTGGTCCTTCGAGCCGGATGTTTTCACAAAGTGCTTGTGCGGGAAAACAGTATTTTGCTACATTTATCATCATAAATCATTAGTTAAAAGTGTTTTGATGAAAAACTACGCAACAAATGAACATAGGACAATACCAGTGCTGTAAGTCGTGGCAAATATTAGCAATTCGAGTAAATCTGCTATAACCTTCAAATTAGTTTGGCAGCAACGCGTGCAGTTGAGGAAAGCGGCTCCGCTTACAGCGTGCAAGCAGACAGCATGGTCGCACTCAAAACAAACAAAGTGAGTCCTTCTCACCATTCTCATCATTCCTTATTCATCATAGTTCATACCGATTCGTTTTATACAAGCAGCTGTTTCAGTTTTCAAACTGTAACGCGCTTCAGCGCGTGGTTATTCTATTCAATAGCGTATTTGTTTTATAATCTTTATTATTTAACAGCTAGTTTATAAATCAATATAACATAACTCATATGATGGCAGACGCAGACGTAGAAGCACTAATAAAAAAACGAGGCTCAGTGAAAGCAAAGCTTACCATTTTCAATAAATTCATTACCCAATTAGAGACTTCATTTCCTAACAAAATTATCAGCGAACAAGGTGTACCTGCAGCGTTAGAATATCGTTTAGAACGTGTTAGCAATATAATTAATGAGTTTGAGGAAATACAATTAAGCATTGAACAAATTTCAGAAGATACTGAAGCACAATTTTTTGAAAGGGAAAAGTTTGAGACGGCCTTGTTCGGGAGCGTTAGCAAGGCTAAGGCTTTTATTATGGAAAGTGAGATAACATTGAAACCCGCCGAGCGCGATCAGTGCATTCTGTGCGCAGTGGCATCGTTTCCAGTCACACTTCTAGGGAATCGGAGCGTAGTGGTAGTATGCAAAATATAAAATTACCCGTAATACGCTAGTATCGTAGCTACCATTACCTACGTTTAATGGTAGCTACGATAATTGGCTTGAATTCAGGGACACGTTCAACTCGCTTATAGATCAATATGATGCAATTACAAAAATACAAAAATTTCATTATTTGTGCGCTTCGCTTACTGGCAGCGCCTCTCCAATTATAGCTAGTTTGGAATTTTCTAGTGCCAGTTATTCCGTTGCTTGGTAATTAGTTTGCAAGCGCTTCAACAATACGCGTATATTAAAACAAAATCACGTTAACGCTCTTTTCAACCTTGACAAAATCAATGAAGAATCATCACTTGCGCTTAGGAAAATTATTGATAATGTTACTAAACACTTACGAGCCTTGCAAATGCTGCAGAAGCCTACAGATAAATGGGATACGCTTACTATTCACTTAGTAACAACTAAATTAGACACCACTACGCGGGAGTGGGAGCAAAAGAAAGCATCTTACGAATGCCCGTCTCTATTAAATTTAACCGATTTCTTAAAGGAACGTGCCGACCTTTTGGAATCGTTAGAAAGCAAATCAAACAAAAAATATTTTAAGGCCAAACAAGATGTTAAACCCGAATTGAGAACTAGAACTTTCTTGGCAGCAAAAATGTCTTGCGCATTTTTTTTTTTAAGAGCATTATATTCAAGATTGTCGCGATTTTGAGAAATTATCCGTTCATGATAGAATTGAGCAAGTAAATAAATCTAATGAAAAAGCTATATTAAAATCCATCTATAGTCACATCAAGATTAGCGACGCGCGAAAATTTAAAGTAGGCGATGTTGTTCGCATAAGAAAAAATAAACATGTATTTGATAAAGGCTACACTCCCAACTAGACCCCTGAAGTCTTTAAAATTACATCGGTTAAAATAACAAATATACACATATCTTTTGGACGATATGCAGGGGCGACCCATCAAAGGCGTCTTTTACACCGAATAACTACAAAAAACTGCCAATCCCGACATCCATCTTGTGGAAAAGGTACTAAGAAAAAAGGGAAAGGTGTTTGTTCAGTGGTTGGGGTTAGATAAAAGCCATAACAGTTGGATTGATAATTTCATCATAGTCTGATAGAGGGTGGTAGAGTGATCCCTGGAATTCCGGGCATCACCTTATCTCGAGAAAATATATATAATAAAAACAACTTTAGCAATTTATCAGTCGTCTACTGGTGCTGCGAGAGCGTCTGTAATGTAATTTATTAGTGATGACAGTATTAGTGATACGAGTGCTGAAGAAATTCACAAATCTACTTTAATGGTTGAGGATTCCATGGAATCTATTGCTGATTACAGTAAGGAGCTCGATGAAATATTAACTAGACACGAGCATGCAGCGAATAAGGAAAATGTGTATTTGTTACACACAATTTTCCCTTTGATGACTAACTCCATTCAAATCCAGTGTGGCTTGGGTCCAGCACGAAGCTTTTGTCCTGCTAGATATAGATGAGCTCCAGAAGAGCGAGTTTTTAAAAATAACTTTTGCACAAAAACTGTTAACAAATTTTATTCAAACACTTTCACTGGTTACAAGTTTTAACTGTTGTGTACAAGGAAATAGTAATTAATGCCCTAAACAAAGAGAATATCTCATATTTATAAACTAGTCTATGCTGAGCTTGCATTGCGTCTCCCGTAGGCGCCGGGCTGGCGGTAACATAACTCCTCCATGCCCAAAAATGAAGTTTAGGGCTAGAAAGGGTCTAACTGAATGTCGTTTCCATTTTGGACATCCTGTGTAGGAGGCTGGTGTTTCAATCTAACAATTATTTTGGATCGGTGCTTAAACAAACAATACAAAATCATAAATATTACAATAGTTATTATTACAATGTAAATTATAATCTGGAACCAATTTATATGTTCTTGTTCAATATCAATGAGTTCCTGGTTTCTTAATTTCGTTTGATAGTTTTCAGCATGTCTTTTTATTTCTTCAAATGCAGTTAAATCGATATTACTAATCTCGACATGTTCTAATTTTGTTTTATTTCTAAAGTTAATATTCAATTGCAGCTTTGGTAGATTTACTTGTGAAATTTTGAATGTACGCTTTTGTTTAGGAATTAGAATTTTTGATTTCAATTCAGCTTTGCAATTATATGGAAGAGTCAGCAGATAATTTCCATATAGCTGTTTATAATTAACATCGTTGTCACAGTAAATTTTTAACAAGTTTCGTCAGGACTTATTAAGATCCAAGAATCAAAGTTTTCTATCTTTATAGATTGTGACTGAATTCTAGGCACCAAATAAGGAGTACAATTTTGGTTATCTTTATAATGTATTAATTGTAAAGCACAGTTTTCTGAATTTTTATCGGAAATTGTTTCAATTTCACACAGATGCATATCACCTTGTATGATGGGACATTTTTCATTGGTTTCTAAATACGTATCCTTATTTGTTAACAGATATTTTGCATTTGGTATAATTATTTGATTATAACTGTTAGGTACTGGATATATTCTATAGACTTCGTAGTCTAACTTACTTACTAAAGGTACTCTTAATATAAAATATAATATTATTTTTCTGAAAAACGTTTACTTTAATTAGTTTTTCAAAAATGGATAAATTGTCTATAGTTGGGGGCAATACTAGTTGTTGAATCTTTTCATAAAGACTTACCCCTTTTGTAGATATTCACTTGAAGTGACTGTATATAATAGAGGGTAGGAGAGGAATTAAATTTAGGAGAATTTGGGATTTTATACTGTCTTTAACTTTGAGAAACTCAACCTAACACAACTAAATTCGTACTGACCTTTTTTGTCACTTCGGCCTATACGCACGTGGTTCTAATATCTTTATGATAAAACCGTATAGGCAGAACTATATACACCTATTTTAAATTAACAGACTTTCTGGCGCTAACATACCCCCCACCATGAAAACCCGTTTTCAACCCAAATTGAAAGAAAAAAAAATATAATTACGCGCATATACCTGTGTATATCTAAGGTAAACAAATTAAACGTGACTACTATACTAACTACTGACTATAATAATACCTAATAAAATATAGGTACTAAAAATAAAAAAATTGATTACCTATCTCAAGTAGAGGTAGTAGAACAATAATAATAAATTATTGAGTGGGTAGCGGACACACTTTTACAACAGGTCTTATGAAAGTACCCTTGCTAGTTTTAACAGTGACCACCCTAATAGTTTTATCTTTACCAGGATGCACCTCAGTAATTACTCCCAATGGCCAATGAAGTGGAGGGGAGTTATCATTTTTTAGTAAGACAACTGTACCCACTTTTATATTTGGGGACACTTTGTTCCATTTTTCTCTACTTTGTAAAGTGGTAAGATATTCCAAGTGCCACCGCTTCCAGAAATCTTGTACTATTCTATCGATTAACTGGAAACGATCCAATCTATTAATTTCAATCTCAGTAACATTATCTGCAGGTAAATATCTTAGAGGAGATAATGTCAAAAAGTGAGCTGGAGTTAATATAGTAGGAGCCGACGGATCTGACGTTAGTCGACATAGAGGTCGTGAATTTAATAACGCTTCAACCTTTGTCAAAAAAGTGGCAAACTCCTCGTACGTCAACAGTTGATCCCCTATCACACGATTGATATGACTTTTCGCAGCCTTAACGTTA
Organism: Pogonocherus hispidulus; assembly: GCA_963924545.1. Classification (NCBI taxonomy): domain Eukaryota; kingdom Metazoa; phylum Arthropoda; class Insecta; order Coleoptera; family Cerambycidae; genus Pogonocherus; species Pogonocherus hispidulus. The sequence goes on from OZ004695.1 coordinate 36,899,706, forward strand.
CTCTCCCATATTCCGCCCATGTGGGGAGCTGAAGGAGGATTAAGTTTCCATTCGATGCCTTTCAACGCCAATTCAGTTTGTAAAGCATCATTAAATGGTTTAGAACTCAAAAACTTATAAAGATCCGACAATATCTTTCTCGCACCTATAAAGTTGATCTCTCTATCCGAATACAAAGTACTGCAAGGCCCACGCCGAGATAAAAATCTTTTAAAAGCTTGTAAAAAATGAGGTGTAGATAAAGAACTTACTAGTTCTAGATGAACTGCTTTGACACTCATACAAACAAATAAGCATACATACGCTTTATGAATTTGCGCCGATTTTGTCCGTCCTAAAGTGATATTTACTGGCCCGAAATAATCCAGACCAGTATTTAAAAAAGCCTTTGCTTGCTGCACCCGATATACCGGCAAGTCCGCCATTAAAGGATTTATGATTTGTGGTCGCGAACGGAAACAATGGTTAAACGCATGCACCCGACTTCTGATCAAGTTACGACCAGCTATAATCCAATATTTTTGCCTAATTAAAGCTTCAAGTAAATGAGGCTCGGTATGTAAGTTATATTGATGATAATAATCAATCAACTTAATCACGAATGGATCTTTAGCAGGTAAGAGGAAGGGATGCTGCTGATCAAAACCTATGCGAGTATGTGCTAATCGACCCCCCACCCTGATAAGTCCATCTTTAAGAAACGGGCGTAACTTTCGAAATTTTGTAGAACATTGATTTTTCTTGGTTAAAAGCTGAATCTCAGATTTAAAGTGTTTCCATTGAACTAATCTTACTAGCGTTAATTCTGACTTTAATAAATCGGAGGCCGTGACAAATTCACGGACAGGTAACGTTTTTAAAAACCGAAGTACCCACACTGTTATACGCAACAGTGAAGACCATGAAGAACATCTAATAGTCAAATCATAGAGAGGATGATTTTCGGGTTCAGTGGTGTTTACCATTACACACTCATCTATCCCTAACTCAATTTTACTATTGACCATTGTGACTGGCCACTGGTCTTCATCCAGTTTTGTCCACGATGGACCCGATATCCACAAATGATTATTAACTAACTGAGAAGGTAATAGCCCTCGTGACAAACAGTCAGCCGGATTATTGATGCCTTCTACGTGTCTACAACAAGCCCGAGGCAAATTATCCCGAATTTGTGTTACCTGATTCGCTACAAAGACATCTTGCAAAAAAGAAGCATTTAACCACTGCAGAACGGTAGTTGAGTCTGAAAACGCATATATTTTAGAAATGAGAATTCTATTTTCATAAGCTTCAGCTACGTATTTCACTAACTTCGATAGCAACAACGCAGCACACAGTTCCAAACGAGGAATAGATACGTATTTAAACGGAGAAACTTTCGATTTGGCACATATCAAGTTAATCGCTATGTCACCTGTCTCTGCCGTAGTTCGCAAATAAACTACTGAACCGTAGCCATCTTGGCTAGCGTCTGCGAAAGCTACTATCATAGCAGGTACCCCTTCTTTTGCACCCAAATAACGAGAAATATGAAATTTCCTAAATTCTGACCACTCCTCACATACTTTAGTCCATAACCGAGTGATATGAGGTGGTGGCTCGTCGTCCCATCCTAATTTAATTCGCCACAACTCCTTTACTAGCAATTTTAAGTACAAAATGAAAGGAGCAATTAAACCAATAGGATCATAGCATTTAGCAACCGCCGACAATATTAATCGTTTACTACATGTTGTATTTGGAGCTACTAAATTGAAATGCATTAAATCATCTCTCGGACTCCATTGCATCCCCAAAATCTTTGTATCCGCTTTGAACACAACATTTTTTGTTAATCTTTTTTCAAGAGGTATCCGTTGTAAAAGATTTAAGTCATTAGTTGACCATTTTATCAACTCGAATTTACCCGCTGCAAATAACTGTGTGGATTCCCAATACAATTGATGAGCCTGTTCAACTGTGGACACACTTTAAATAAGGTCATCGACATATAAGTCCCTACTGACTACTGCCGCTGCTGAAGGATAATTATGACCTTCCTCCATGACTAATTGCTCAACTGTTCGCAGAGCTAAATATGGCGAGGACTTAACTCCAAAAGCTACAGTGGTCAATTCAAAAATATCTATGTTATCTTTAGGTTCAAATCTCCACAACACTCGTTGAAATCTGCAATGATCATTTATCATATCTATTTGACGATACATTTGCCGAATGTCCGCTGTCAGTGCCACTTGAAATAACCTGAAGTTAATTAATAAAGTAAATATATCTTTTTGTAATTTAGGACCGCCGTACAATAAATCATTTAATGAGACATCATTGTCAGATGGTGCACTGGCATCTAAAACAACGCGAACAGGAGTGGTAGCGCTTTCAGGTTTAAGTACCGCATGATGAGGTATATAATATGCCAAACTGTCCGAAACTTCGTGCCCTACCCTTCGCATATGATCTTGGTCAATAAAATCTTGCATAACTTTATTATACTCTAATCGTAACTCCGGAAATTTGCCTAGTTTTCGTTCTAATGATAATAATCTTGATTGAGCAGCTGCCTTTGATCCACCTAAATTTTTTGGGGATCTTTTGAAAGGTAAAGCTACTGTAAACCTACCCTTATCATCCCGGCTGTAAGTTTTTAAAAATATTTTTTCACATTCTAAATCCGCCGCATCCCGCCCTGCTGGTTTTGGGACCTCTTCCAGCTCCCAAAATTTACTAATCAACTGCTCCAAATGAGTTTCATCGCTTAATGTAAAAAATGTTTCACTAACCATAGGAGAATCAAATCCTGATGCCTTTCCCATAATTACATAACCCAAAGTAGTTTCAATCGCGTTTGGCATTCCCAAAGAACCCAATAAGCGTCCCGGACCCATTAGAACCGAAAACAATTCTGCTCCCAAAATACCATCAATTTCCTGGGGTTTATAAAAATCATCATCTGCTAATGGAATTCCGACCAAGTGAGAAAACGCTTTTATATCTACCTGAAATTTAGGTAATTTTTCAGAGATTTTATCTACTAGTTGTACTTTGATAAAATAATTATTATCCGAATTGTGACGTGACGTAATTACTAAATCCGCAATACCTCTAACAGGTTGAGAATTTTTACCTAAACCCTGAACGGAAGAATAAAATTTTGAAATTTTTAATCCTAATCTTTTGCAACATTTAATTGTAAGCAAATTAGCTTGACTGCCACTGTCTAAGAGAAATCTCGGCGTTTGATTTTTTACTGGACTATTTGCAATATTATCCACCGCCGTAGACAACAAAACTGTACTACCCTGTATATTATTAATAGCCGTGGAACATAAACTGGTACTAATTCCTTCAGGAACTTCGCTACTAGTGCTTGCACGCGAAATAGTTCCTTGTATATTATTAACTTCTTTATTAGAAGCATACTGTCCTTCCACAGCGTTATCCACGACTGCTTTATTACGATGAAGTAATATGTGGTGCCGCTTACCACATTCCGTACAAGTCCGCTCCGAGGGACAACTACGAACCCTGTGATTTGAAGATAAACAATTATAACACCAGTTATTATCTGGAACCGTTTCATACCTATTAAATGGCGCCAACCGTTTAAATTTATCACAACGTCCTACATAATGTGGCCCCTTTTGACAAAATATGCAATTATCTCTTTTGTCGTTATATGATTTATCACCACCATGACTGACGACAAAAGATTTCAGCCCCCGTGGCTTATCCGCGAAACCACTCGAATAACCACCTTTATTGACTGCAGCTTGCCGATTCCTACCTAAAATTTTTGACTGCTCCTTAACAAATTTAATAAGGTCATCATAGGAGGGTATTAGTTTGTCCCGAACAGACATATCAAATAACTTGGCTGTTTCCGAATCCAATTTAGACAAAGCCTGGTGAAGTAGAACAAAATCCGCTAAGTCATCCATTTCCAGTTTTTTAAGAGCCCGTACCGCCGAATCAAATTTTTCTAAAAATATAGTTAAGTTTTTAGATGACTCGCCTTGCAGAACCTTAAAGTTCATTATTTGATCTAGGTAGCTATTGCCTAACGCTCGTTTATCCTGATATTTATCAATAAGCGACTGCCAAATAATTTCGTAGTTTTCTCCGGTTGGTGATAATCTCGAACAAACACCCAGTGCTGGACCTTTTAGACGCCCCACCAAATAATGCACCTTATCTACAGGCGTTAATTTTGCGTTATCATGAATTAAACTTTTAAACATGGAATAAAATATTTCCCATTCTCGAATATCCCCTGAAAATTCTGGTAATTCTACTTTAGGAAGTCTGGGTCGGCTACGTTCCAAATCGTCCCTCAATGGCGCAGTGAAACTATCCTCACCCGACGCCGCTACAGTCGACTTTTTCAGATTTTCCGCGGCCATGTGTATATAACAGCAAATTTCGTCTATAGTTCTAATAATGGCAAAATCTGGGACGTAATCTTCATCTATTTCTGAGCTCCGATGCACAATTTCATCTATAACCGTAAGTAAATCATTTCGCGTTATGTCTATTGACCGATACAAAGTCGTGAACTTTTGTAATGAATGTGGTTCCTCAAATTTCTTACTCAAGTCGAATAAAGTTTGCAATATACTATATAAAGACTCTTTTTTCGACGTTAAAACCCTTATTTTGCGTTCAGCTACCGTCGGAGCCATATTAAAATATTACACTGCAGTTACACTCAAAATACCCAGATTAAAACACTATAAATTCAATATCTAACTCTTATTGGCACCTGAATATCATTTAAATCCACTGTTATTGAAACAAACCTCAAATTCAAATGGTTAGAACACTTCCCGAGATGCCCCTGTATGATACACTATTAGGTAAAATTATTAATTTGTTGTTAAGTGTTATCCGCTAATTTAATTTGGTATGAATACCGTGCCACTCAAGTTATTATGTCTAAGAAAACTAATAACGTAGTTTATTAATACAAATTTCAAACAAAATCCCAATTAAATAAATTTACATAATATGTAATAATTGTTTCCTAAATTAAATTCGTAAACAAATCTCCGATTAATATACCGAATATTAAATCAGCTGATGTCCCGTTGACATCTCACAAAAAACCGAACTCCAAACAAACCGTGACAGCAAAAACTTTAAGGAATATATTTGACTCATTCACATTTTAATTTCACTTAAAATAAAGCAAACCGAAACTAATCTTATCCGTGCTCGAAATTGGACCAAAGGTTCAATCTTTCGAATGCCCAAAGGGCATTCGAATATATTCGAAATGACCTTTGTCTGTTGAAAATGCGGTCTTTTCAATGTCATCAGGTGACATTTCAATTTGATGGAACCCTGACGCAAGGTCAAGGGTAGTAAAATAATTACATTTGCCCAGTTTGTCGAATATGTCAGAAATCTTTGGTATGGGAAATTTGTCGTCAATAGTTTTCTCATTTAGTTTCCTATAGTCAATAACTACGCGCCATTTCTTTCTACCAGAAGCATCTTGCTTTTTAGGAACTATCCAAAGATTAGATGACCATGGAGAAGTAGATGGTCTAATTATTCCTTGAGATAACATAGAATCAATTTGATTGTGGACTTCCATTTTTTGACAATGCGGGTATCTATAGGATTTAGTGTATATAGGAATATTATCTGTAGTCCGAATATGATGTTTAATTTGATTAGTAAACGTTAAAGGAATACTTTCACAGTACATAATGTCACGATAATCATAACATAATTGCCTAATTGCTTTATATTCTTCGGTATTTAAATGTTCTAGTCGTAAATTTTTAAAATTTTGTTTTTGTAAATCATTGAAATTTGTATCTGAATTTTGCCATTCCATCGGTTCGTCTAGATTATTTAGGTCAAATGTAGGAGGAATAGGGTATAGTTTTATATTTGGAATATCAATTTCTTGTTCATGATTGGTTGGGTTAATAGCCAATACTGTAATTTTATTATCAATAACGTTACAAATTCCAGCTGGTATCTCGACTTCGTTATCGAAAACAAAATTTTGAATAATGCCTTCAGAAATATCAATATTATTTATTGGTACACTAATAAGTTTTTCGGTTTGTGGTTCGATTTTGAATTTTGAAAAATTGTTTTTATTTAGAGTTCTGTTTATATTAGGTTCATGTTTGATTTTCTGACCCTGTATGTAAAGTGGAATGTCTGTATTGGGTAGTTTTAATAATCCATTTTTGAAGTCTAAATTGGCATCTAATTTTAATAATAAATCAAGTCCTATTAGTCCGTCATAATTTGGATTAAAATTAAATATATAATGTTTATGTAAAATATCAGGACGTTTAAAAATTCTCGAAAGATTAATTTCTACTGAATAACTATGTACTGAAATATTGTGTGGGGTTTTAATTTGGAAAGGGTCCTTTTCGATAATATCTGAAAAATGTTCTAAAGCGATTTCTTCGTTAGTTAATGTTTTTGTAGATCCTGTATCAATCATAAATTTAGCATTAATTTCGGGGATGATAATGTATGGAAGACGATTATTTGAGGAAGTATTAATTTCTATTTGTTCTTCGGGTTCAATTCCGAGGCTGGTATATAAAAATTTTCGTGATCTTGTAAAATGTCTGTTTCAGTTTCTAAAGAATCTGGAATTTCAGAGTATTCGGTATACTCGGAATATTCAGGATATTCAGAATAATTAGGGTATTCTGGATTAGGGATATCATAAACACTAGATTGATTTTCTTGAGCGTAAAGTTCTTCGAAGTTAAATTTTCGCTGTTGTTGTTGGAGTGGTTTAAAATTTCTTGAAGGAGGTTTAAATGTTCGCGTGGTACCAGAGGTTTCCATAGGAACCGGTTTGTTTTGGGGAACAGGTGCATTTTGTGGTGCAAAAACATTATGAGAAGGTCTTTGCATGAATGGTTTAGGATGCTGTGTTTGAAATGTGTTGGGCCAATTTGGTCTGTTATTAATTGATTGTGAAAATTGTGAAAATTGTCGTTGGGTTGCACCATGTGATGTGTGTGGAAAATGGTTATGTGTAAATAAACAGGCTGTGTTCTAATAAGGGGTTTTTTGATTTGTAATTTTGATTGGTTATTTTGGGAACTATGTGATTGATTAGTTTGTGAATTATTGGATTTTAGTAATGATCTGTGATAGTCTATGTTTTCTTCGTCAGTGGTGAATTGTATAGCTTGTTCTAAGGTTGCAGGGGTTTTACATCGTAATAAATGACTCATATTGGAATTTAGTCCAGTTAAATATGCCCTAAGTGCTGAATTGTTATACATTTCGATTTTTACGTTTTTCATTTCCCTAGTTAAGTTTGAACATTCTACTTTATTGAGAAGTAGACACCGTAGATCTATACAACGATCTGCGAACTGAAGTGATGTTTCATTATGTTTTTGACGTAATAAATTTAAATCTGATAACAAGGATTCTTCATTTCTTTGATCACCAAAAATTGAAATTAATATATCTTTTAATTCTGGAAATGTTAAATATGTTCGAGCAGCTAAAGCTGTAGCAGCTCTGCCCACAATTTTGGTACGTATATGCATCAGAGTGAAAGTTATTCGCGTTCGGTCATTATCAGGTGCCATCAGTGTCAAAACTGACTCATATGATTTTATAAATGTAGACAATTGGGCTGGATCTCCATCAAATCGTGGGATCAGCTCCATATAGTCTTTTACTGAAATCTGAGGTAAAGCCATATTTCTATTTAAGTTATGTGTTCTAGGTAAGGGTCGAACAATAAGATTTTCGTTTAATCTAAGACTGCTATTTAATCTTTCAGTTAAATCCGAAATTTCGTCAGTATCTGTCATAAAAATGTTTAAATATTAATATTCTATTATATTGATTTAATTATTAAAAGTGATTGTACAGACTTATTTTACTTACATGAATATAAGAAACAGGAATCTCATTGCCAAAATCGTTTCCAGATTTTATAATGATTATTTATTATATATGGAACTTTTTGAAATATCCTCGTAGTATATAAAAATCCAATATAACTAAAATAAATTTTTAAAATTTAGTTATTATTTTCTGAGGTAAAATGGGAAAATATCTTTATTAATTTATTTAATTTTGAGTGTTACTTTAAAGGCTCGATGTTTTCTTTATAGGTGGTTTCTAGCTTGATTCAATACTTTCTACCAACGACTTACGGTCGCATTGGGTCTTAGAAAGTAGAGTACTTTGTCTTGTTTTCTTCTAGGGCTTATGTATAATTAGGCACTTCGACACCTAAAAATACAAGTGCAAAGCCTCACGGTGCTTCCGATGATAGGAATATTAAGTATCTAGTGGTCACGCTTACCGCTCTGAAACACTAGTTTTTATAACTTAGTAGAATATGATAGGAAAAAGGAAACTAAGTAGCTAGTGGTCACGCTTACCGCTCTGAAATGGGATTTTTCAGAGTGAGTACACTAGTTTTTATAACTTAGTACAATATAATAGGAAAGGTGTGACAAGGAATGCCGAATTTTCTTACTTCTAACTTGGTTTTTGTTTCTTGAAAAGGTGAAAACAAAAATCTCTTCAAATCTTGAAAATCTTCTGTACTTCGGGCCAATTCCGATCAGGTCTGCGATAGACAGCACAGCGATCTCAATGAGGTTTCTATCCGCGGAGGCGATTCTCCTCGAATTCTCGATGAACACGGATAGTGGGTTGATTAATACTATCCCTTGTACTCACGGTTTTGCCTTGAATGGTTCGTGTTTGCGGTTTGTTGGGACACTGGTTCTTCTTACTTAGGCTACTCAGTTCACCTAAGATTTCTCGATGATTAATTGTTGAAACAAAAAGATTTTTTTGATGCCAAAAATCTATTTTTTGGTTGCCAAAAATCTTCACCACATCCTACCGACTGCGCCAGATATAGATGAGCTCCAGAAGAGCGAGTTTTTAAAAATAACTTTTGCACAAAAACTGTTAACAAATTTTATTCAAACACTTTCACTGGTTACAAGTTTTAACTGTTGTGTACAAGGAAATAGTAATTAATGCCCTAAACAAAGAGATTATCTCATATTTATAAACTAGCCTATGCTGAGCTTACATTGCGTCTCCCGTAGGCGCCGGGCTGGCGGTAACATAACTTGCTGTTATTATACAACACAATTATAAGCCAATGAAAATATCCTTCAGCACATATGAATGGTGTACATTCACGGACATTTTGCGACAATTACAAGCTAATTTCTTCTCCCAAACTTAAATCGAAGGCCATCCCGATGTACCCGAAGCAGTCCTCTATGACGGTGTCCAAGTAGTGAATATAAAAAAGTTTGACATCAGCTTGGAACTGTTTGATTAAGATATAAAGAAAATTTTAATAATAGACTCATGTGTATATTATCGTCTCGTATTGCTATGTTAGATTAGTTAAATTTTTGTTCATATTATCATAATATTTTGCAACTAATTAATTTGTGGCTTAAATCCAATGTAATCCTATGCTTAACGTTAAATGTAGAGGAAATATTTTTTGAGTTTTGTGATATATCTAATGATAGCTTGTTAAGTAATGCTCTACGTGAATATCGCTATTATTATAAAGATAATGTACTATGTGATTTAAATAATAAATAAAACTCTTTTAAGTAGACTGCTTCTTTTATTTTAATCAGTCTTTTACAATGTCTCAATCTGTTAGTTGTTTCTGTTGCAAAAGTAAAATTATGACGTCACTTTATCATGAGAAAATAAAGTCTTTTAGTGATTTTACTAAAGATGAACTGCACCATGTTCCACTGGAATATATTGTTAAATATATACAGCCAACTGAATTATTGGATATTTGGTCAAAATTACAATCAAGTTATCAAAGTGACTTTAATTTAAAAATTAAGCTACCCTCTTTTGTGCACTACAATAGGCCAGACTGGAAAATCCAATGGGATGGTACAGTTTCATCACAACAAGATTGCAGTTTTTAGGTACGTGCGTTAAATTTAACAAAGGTATACAGCAGCAAAGTGATAGGAAAAATCACTCCGCAACGGGTAAAATAAATTAAAAAGATTTGTATGCCGTGTATCAGTAGTTCAGTGAAGATGACAATGTTAACTTCTTACTATATAATTGTATAAACCATCTTACAAAATATCCTTTACAATTACCAACCGTATAATTCGTAAGAGGTCTTTGTCTGTTTCGATAAGGGTGGTGATAAAAATGATATCCAGCCTTCTAATTGGATAAGAATGACGCCGTATGCAGCCAATAATATACCAACTCTCATAGCTCCAGTGTCAAATTATACCCGCCAATATAAATTCAGAATCCAATTTCAAGATGCTACAATGAGTGACACTGATTGGTACAAGATGAAGTGCGCATGTGTCGATATTCCCTCTACTACATCAGTTCAAAAAGCCGCTATTGTTCCTAAAGAGTGTATTTTACAATCAGTATCTAGTTTGTTATACTATATAACTGTTTGTTCGTCTCTACTGCTAATAAAAGGCATCGTTTGACTTGTTCATAGAAAAATTTAATACAATAATGTGAACCTTTTATTCCGCCGAACATTGGACCAAAGCCAAAAACTTACCAACTACTATTCAAAGGATACGTGATGAGATTAGGGATCTAATTTCAAGCGAACTTCATGACAACAGTGTGTATGACATGCAGTCCATCCAAGATGATGTGAGCAGATATGAGGAATATAAAAGAACTGTGCAAAAGTACGAGCATTGTCTGGATTTCTGCCACAAATTTCTAGATGGAAATCTCAGCATTCAAACATTTTGTCGAGAAATGGTTGTCGCAGACATGAAAAACTTTTTATTTGATATTAAAATATTTCTGCCTGTAGAATATATCAATAAATTCAATCTTGTAAAAGCAAATTAATAAATACAATATTCAATTTCCACCCTAGATTTATTGTCTACTACTTAGCTCTTAGCATTTTATTATCCAGTGGTAGTAGTGATAGTCATACGCGCATGATTTTTCCTCTTATTACATCATACATAATTTTCTGTAAACAAAAGGCTTACCTACTGCGCATGATTTTTCAACCACTTTCTTATTTGCCTCACCCTATATGATTAATTTTTAAGACACTGTATACTACATATTTAGATTTCTGTTAAAGCAAAATGTCACGACCTTGGCGATTTATCGACCTGTCTATTATCTACGTATGCATAAAGCCTCGATATTTTATCAAGTAACTAGCAAGTTTATTGAATAGCCATAAACGATGGTTGCAATAAGTCAATGAAATTGAAAAACATATGTCAACGCTTTATGATGAAATTATGTGTTACTTACTAATATGATATAATAGTATCGGTATAGTGATGGTGCAATAGTTGTCAAAACATGTGTGCTCCACCCCAGTTATATAACCTTATACGGCTGTAAGTTCTTTTTTTAATATCTTATCATTATTATTCTACGTAGTAAATCTAGCGGGGTTCTGTGACACTTCGATGGCATGTCCATCCGAAGGTGTCCAAAGATCGAGGGGGTACTCTCAAGGTCGCCGAAGAGTTCTTGGAATTGATCTGAAGAAGTGGTCGACAATGACCAGAAGGTATAGTTCGGATTTCTGCCGCGCGTCAGATATAGACGTCGCTGTACGAGATATCTAGATGAAGAGATAAGCGGCAGAGAGTGTCACCTGGTCTTTTTGGTGACATTTTTACCTTTGCTTACCTGTTAGCCTGGGCTAAAGGTGTCCTTTTGTACCTGTTGGTGACACATGATGGAAAAAAGTTTGAAATCATTTTTTGATAGTGGTATTTTCAAGTAATGTATTTGTCCACGGTGCATCTTAGTGTGCATATTTTTAATCAATATGATAACCTTTTGCCCTTGTTATTCTCGGTTTTAATGACGTAATTGATTTTTATAAAATAAGATGTAACTTCTCTAATTAAGCGTTGTAAACATTAACAGATAATTATTGATCTATGACCTTGTTATTTTATTATTGTCGGTTTTAATGGCGTAATTGATTTTTATAAAATAAGATTTATGTTCTTTTAGTGTCTCGTTGTAAAAACAGATTCAGATTATTTAAATTATAAAATGTTCAAGATTTAAGATCTGCTATTAAGTATGTTATGGAAAGATTCCATAATTTAACTTTGGATGCTATCGATTGTACATGGTTTTCATGAAAATGGAGAATATTTAATATCATTAGTAGATCGTTTCACAAGAGGATATATATTATGTAGAAATTCTTTAGAAAATAACATAAATATTCAGCAATTATATAATGGACTAAAGGAGTTGGATCTTAAGTCACATTTTTTTTACACTTTATCACCTTTTATTTCTAATGAAAACTTTATGTTCAGTGAGGAGGAGGAGGAAGAGGAACTGGATGCAGATGATGGAGGATACCTGTTAGTTTAGATGAAATAAAATGTGATATACTTATTTTATTGTTAAAATAAAAAGATGTAGAAAATTATTTTTAAGTTTTATTAACGTGTAGTATACATTAGTGTTCAAGCAGATATCTAATAATGTAAATAACAGTTCTGCTTTTAAAGAGGATACCTGTTAGTTTAGATGAAATAAAATGTGATATACTTATTTTATTGTTAAAATAAAAAGATGTAGAAAATTATTTTTAAGTTTTATTAACGTGTAGTATACATTAGTGTTCAAGCAGATATCTAATAATGTAAATAACAGTTCTGCTTTTAAAGAGGATACCTGTTAGTTTAGATGAAATAAAATGTGATATACTTATTTTATTGTTAAAATAAAAAGATGTAGACAATTATTTTTAAGTTTTATTAACGTGTAGTATACATTAGTGTTCAAGCAGATATCTAATAATGTAAATAACAGTTCTGCTTTTAAAGAGGATACCTGTTAGTTTAGATGAAATAAAATGTTATATACTTATTTTATTGTTAAAATAAAAAGATGTAGAAAATTATTTTTAAGTTTTATTAACGTGTAGTAAGTTAAGTTTACAACTTGAACAATTATGTTTTTAAAAACTATTTTAATAATATGAGTTACAAATATATGAGAAGCATAGTTTCGGACTAACAACTATATTCTGCCTTAAACTACTACATTTTAGGAATATATAACTTTTTGGATCTCTACGTCATAGGGACTGCTATTGATAAAGGGTTAATGCTTCCCCGGATGCAACATCGTGGTGGGCCACTGTTGTGTGCTTTCTTTGATAAGCCATTGCGTGTGGTCCATAACTCCTCCATCCCTAGATCTTGGCGTCCTCGTCAAGGGTGTCTTGAAGATTTTTGAGTTCCTGGGTTGGAACTTGGAAAATTGTTTTAGTTGTACAGAACAAAGTTTTTACTCTCTTTCTGTATATACATAGAACTATTACAAATGATAGCGTAATAATTGTTATGATGATAGTAATGGATAGGTGTCCAGGGTGTAGATGAATTTCCTGTAGATCCATTTCTTTAGCTAAGGGTTGAAGTTCAGCTTTGAGATTTTTAAGCTGATCAAGGTGTGTAGATTCCAGGTTAATGTGGTATTGTGGCGATCCTTGAACTACAGCGTGGCTGTCGGGTACCGCAAAACTTATCATCTTGTTAAAGTTATATTCCGCATTGTCTATGATAAGGGGGCACGGTGAACTTAACAAATTATTCCCTTGAAGATAATGTCTTGAAATAATGTTTTGGCACTTTTCAATTATTTCTTTTTTGTTTCTTACACTCACTAGAAGTCCGGTAGAGAGTTCTTTGTAAATTTCGAAATTACTAGTTTTAGCAATGATACACTGAGTAAAGTTTTTGAGGTCGCACTGATTTGTTAGAAGTTTTTCACATATAAATAGGTTGCCTGCTTTTCGACATATATCGGTCCATCGGTTTTCAAAAGGAGATTGAATGTAAAAGGATGCTGGAGGTATTAGAATAGTTTGAATTGGACTTGGTACGGGATAGATTTTTGATATATTATACAGGGTAGGATTTAGAATGGGAATTTTCAAAACCATTAAGAGAACGTCGTTAACAGAGATAATTCCAAGTTTTGAATTTTCTAAGATTTCGAAAGGATGACTTTCGTCGTATGACAATAACATTGATTTTGAATAGTGTTTTAGCAATTCATCCTCAATTAGCTGAAGATCGTTGTAAGTGATTATTTCTAGATTGGGAATCCTTTGATTTGTTAATGTGATAGTTCTAATTAGCAAGTTCAAATGATTCTCAAAGTTTAATAGTAGCTCTTTTTGCGAATTTATAATTATTGTAGAATCCATACTATATTTATAATCTCTAATTACGTTTTCTAATTGTTTTTGATTAGTGTACAAAGTTTCAAACTCTCTTCGTATTGACGTTGTCAATTTTGAAAGTACTGTAACAGTTTTGGTTAATCCCTGGTTTATTTTATGTTGATTTTGTGAAAGCTTTTCCAAATTTTGATTTATGTTTTCGAGATCTTCTTGATCTAGGTTTCCCGAAATGAATTTTACAATAGATCCAATTCCATTAATTAAACCTCTTTTATTTCTAGAGTGAATTATTTTATCGAGTGAACCTTTAACTCTTTGAAGAGTATCTAATAGTAATTGTTTATTGTGCGTGATTGGTATTATTTGAGGTTGTTTTGTTTTATAAATTAAAGTTAGGGTACTATTTGACAGGTTTTTAAAAGTAAGGCGTAGTTGCGTGAGATTATATGAAAAATATATTTTGTGAAAATAGTTAAGTGTTTTGGCCGTCCCTAGAGTTCCTGGTAGTAACCTTGGGTCTTGAGTGGAATTGTCGTTAGTGCCTGGCACGCCAGAATGTTCCTGCAAAGAAACATTTTTTCTAATAGGTTTTATTCTTTTTAGGGGTTGAGTAACATTTGTTTGTTTAGGGGTTTTGATTTGGACCTGCTTATCGTTTTGAGATACTACAGTACCTAATCGATAAATAGGTGCATTTTTTGGGAGTCTACCTTTTTCGGCTGATTTGTGATATACGGTTTGACCTTGTTGTAGAGGTGTAATGTCATGAGCATTGTGGTTTCTTTTTTCGAGTGCTTGTTGTGCTTTTTGTTGATTTTTTATTTTTATTTGCTCTAAGAAAGGTAAAATTTCTTGTCTCCTGTGTTCAGTGTAACTTTGGTAATTTTGTGGTGTTAGGTTAAAATCAATTTCTTGCATGTAAGGGCCGTATAATATTGAGAAGGGTGAGTACCCGGTACTCGAATGTATTGATTGATTATATATCCAAACCGCGGTAATCATTTGGCTATCAGGAGATTCTCGTGGATTTTTAAAGTTAATTATCCTTTTAAGGTTAAATTAGTTAGTTTTTCGATTATTGTGGAGTGGAAGCGTTCAATATGCGAGTTAGAATTCGGGTTATGTGGAGTAGTAAAATGAAGTTCTATATTGAAGAGTTGGCAGAATTCTTTGAATTGATTATTGTTAAAGTTTCCACCGCCGTCACAAACAATTCTTTTGGGCATGTGATGGTGACTGAAGAAATGCCTTAGTTTATAAAGGGTACATGCAGTATTTGCTGTTTTGAGGGCATATGCTTGAGCATATTTCGAAAAAGAATCAATAATCGTTAGAAATTTCATATTTAAATATTGAAATACGTCTAAGTGGATGTTTTCAAACGGTTTATTATAAATCATTGGTCCTTGTAAAGGTGGGTTTAGTGGCTGACGTTCGTATTTTGACATCAGACATACGTTACAACGATTAATAATGGCCGTAATTTTATCTCTCATTTTTGGAAAATAAACGTTTTTTGAAAGGTGTTGGTATGTTTCGTTAATACCGTTATGAGTTTGATCATGATAATTATTAATATGTTGATTTTGTTGCTCTACGGCTGGTATATCAGTAAGTAGTGTAGGTGATAGAATAATTTTTGTTTTATTGTTAAATTTATCTTTTAATAATCTAATAACTTGCTGTCTGAATTCTGGATTAGGGATATGTAGACAAGTTATGTCATTCGGTGAAATAGATTGAATTAGTATCTGGATAAATAATTCATTAGTGTCTGGAGTAGAGATTATTATACGTTTTTTGTTTTCAAAAGGGTTTTGTATTTGCTTTCTGACTTGGCCTTCACAATTTTGAATGATTATTTGGTTTTTGAATGTATTAATTGGTTTTTCAGTTATTAGGATAACTAGGCCTGTATAATCGTTATGTACAGAGCTCGTTTCTACCGGTAGTTCATTTAATCCTAAGAGATTGTCTATTTCGTTAGGTTCAAATTCAGGCAGGTCGTTAGGCGTTGATAGTAGTTGTTCAATGTCGGCGTCTGAAATTGTAGGGGGGTTCTCAGAAATTTGGGGTGCTAGAGATTCGGTCTCGTTTATATTGATCTCTATTCTAGAAAGAGCGTCGGCGACATGATTTTCTTTGCCTTTACGGTAAACTATTTCAAAGTCGAACTCTTCTAATTTGAGTTTCCAACGAACAAGTCGCGAATTTGGTTCTCTCAATTTCGAGAGCCATACGAGGGGATTATGATCTGTCTCGATTGTAAACCTTCGACCAAATACGTATGGTCTGAAGTGTTTAGTCGATTCGATTATAGACAATAACTCTTTCTCAATTGTGCTATAATTACGCTCTGCAGAATTCAGAGTGCGTGAGTAATATGCAACTGGTTTATTTTTTTGACTTAGTACTGAACCAACGGCGACATTGCTTGCGTCGGTAGTCAGGGTAAACTTTTGAGAAAAATCTGGGTAAACTAGTACAGGAGCGTTGCTGTTGGCAATTTTTGCATTTTCAAAAGCGTTCTTATAATCATGGTCTGAAATATCTATTTTTTCATTTTTCCTCAGGCATTTAGTTAAAGGTTGGACTAGTTTTGCAAAGCCTGGTATAAATTTTCTATAGTATCCTACTAAACCAAGGAAAGATTTTATTTCTTTAGTGGTTTTTGGTATAGGGAATTTTGCAATTGCGTCGATTTTTATCGGGTTTGGGATAATACCTTCTGGTGTGATAATATGACCTAGAAATGCAACTTCTTTGCGGAGGAATTCGCTTTTGTCTAGTTGGACTTTCAAATTTACGTCGCGTAATTTTTGAAAAATTTGTTTTAAATGAATTAAGTGATCTTGGAGTGATTTGGAAAAAACTACTATATCATCCATGTACACGAAACATGTTTTATATTGATATTCTTTCAGGATTTGATCCATCATGCGTTGAAATGTGGCAGGGGCATTGCGGAGGCCGAAGGGCATACGTAAGTATTCGTAATGTCCATTGTTGACACTGAACGCGGTTTTTTCTATAGATTGAGGATCCATTTCGATTTGGTGGAATCCCTGTGCAAGATCAAGAGTTGTAAAGTAGGTACATTTACCTAAGTTATCAAGTATTTCTTCTATTTGAGGGAGAGGGTATTTATCCTCAATAGTTTTTTCATTGAGTTTCCGATAGTCAATGACCATTCGATATTTTTTCTTACCGGATGCGTCAGCTTTTTTTGGTACGATCCAAACAGGTGAGCTGTATGGAGATATACTAGGTCTAATAATTTTATCTTGTAACAATTTTGAGATTTGACGTTGTATTTCTTCGTGCATTGACTAAGGATGTCTAAATGATTTTGTAAAAGTTGGATGTTCGTCAACAGTTCTAATATTATGTTTTACATGTGAAGTGAAAGATAAATCACAGCTTTCATGATAGAACACGTCTTTAAATTTATGACATAGTTGAATTACTTTCTCTGTTTCCTCGGGGTTTAGGTGTTCAGTACGTAATAATTTGAAAAATTCTAATTTTTTATGCTCGTATTCAGTTGTTTTTGATTCTATGTTAAAATATTCGCAAGGAATGACTTGTATACGATGGGGAAATGTAATTTGTATGTTTTCAGATTTTTCAAATGGAATTTCGGCTATGCCGTTTTTTGTAACACTTAAACAGTCTGGGATAGTTAAACTTTCGTCGATTTCAATAGTAGGAATATAGACAGTACCGTTTTCGATTGTAGTTGGAATTAATATTTTGTCTTTTTCAGCGGATGATAAATTTACTTGTTCATCTAAATTTAATTCAAAGTAAAAGGGAATCGAAACAATTTTATTTAGCGATAATATCTGATTTTCATAATTTATGTTAGCTTTCAGTTTTCTCAAATCATTAGAACCAATCAATAAATCGAAATTCTTGTGCCATGGGACTACTCTTATTTTAATGTCGTTTTTAATGCCTAATTCTTCAAATAATTTAATTTTTAAGTTTTTGTCTGATTTAACGGTACGATGTAAGCCCGTTAATTCGAAAGGTTCAAGAAAAATATGTTTTTTAAAGCGATATAAAAGGTTGGGGTTAATAACGGAGTCTGTAGCACCCGTGTCTATTAAGATTTTTAAATTGATTTCTGGTAGGAAGAAAAATGGAAGTTTTGGTTTAGAATTAATATTATTTAAATCTAATTCTATGTGTTTTCTGCCTGGTTTGAGGCTGTTATCGTAAAATTTTCGGATTCACCTGCGTCTGCTAAATCGCAATGTTCGTAATTATTATCGGTATAACACTCTGTATAAGATTCCTGCTCAAAATCGTAATACTCATGCTCATCACTATGACTATCTATATTTTCGACTGACTGTGTATTTTCTATATTATGTATTCTAGGTTTGGACGCAATAGTGGAAATTGACATAGGCGTCGGCGTATAATTTTGGGTTGTTTTTTGTTGAAAATTGTTAAAAGGTGGCTTTACATAGTTTTGATTAGGTTTTTGAGGGAATGTATTTTGTAAAGGTCGCGGGGGAAATGGTCTGAAATTGTTGCTAAATGTTCTTTGATAATTATTCTTATTTTGGTTTGAATTTTGAAAAGTCGGTCGGCTAGGACCTTGTTGAGGTGTGTTTGAGCTAGATGTTGGTTTTGTAAATGTTTTTTGTGGAATTTGATTATGAGTTGGGTAAGCGAAAATTTGTTTATGGGCGTTTTGCCTATTATCATGCTCGTGACAGCGAGTTAGGGCTGTTTCGATCGTGTCAGGTGGAATGTATGTAAATAAAGTGAAATAAGGCTCTCTAACGCCTAATGTGAATTGATCTAAACTTATTTTTGTAATATGTAACTTTTTCCACTCGGTTTCAGCAGCATTTGAAGAGTACAATTGTGCATAGTTATTTAAAGCATTTTTGCATTTAACTACTCTGTGATAGAATTGTGTAATATCTTCATTTGCGTTCTGTTTGCATGATTTTAATTGTGAATATAGCAAATTTTTGTTTTGGTGGTTTCCGTAGTATTTTAATAAAGCACTTTTTATTTGAACCCAGTCATCAGTAGGTTCTTGTGATACATCGTCTACAACTTGTCCGCGTAACTTATTTAAGAGATTTAATTTGATGTATGATTTTTGGAACTCTGATAATTGAAATTTTGAAAATATCTCGATTACATTTTCGACATTTTGTATAAAATGTGGTAAATTATCGTTAGGACCAAAAGTTGGAACAGTTTTCATCATTTCAGATACCTCTTGCATTGACAAAGCCATTTTTGAGAGTGTGTTATCTACTATTGGTACACTATTTAATTCTAAACGTATTGTTTCAAGAGCGGATTCAGATAAGTTTATGTCATAAGTTAGTAAGTTTTCGTCGGATTGTGTTACCTTTTGGGGAGAGTAACTATTTTTATTTACAGTTTTTATTTTACTTTTTGACGAACTTGGAATTATTTCTATATTTAAGATATCTCTTGGCATAGAAAATTATGTTGCAGAGTCGGAATCTGACCGTACTCTCTCTAATAATCAAAGTGGTTATTAGTACGAAAAATGTCTGAATTATTTTTAAATAATTAAAACGAAAAATTATGTTGTAGAGTCGGAATCTGACCGTACTCTGTCTAATAAACAAAAGTGTTTATTAGTGCAAAATTATTTAAGTTTCTAGTAATATTATTTAAATTCTAGTTTTGAAAATTCGTAACATACGAAATATGGAATAAGGCTTATGAGGGGTTTTTGAAAATGGAAAGGTACTTACAGGAAGATCAGACCGATGAACATTTCAAGGCCTTTGCAGTCTTCTGGACAGTGGTCACTTTCCGCGCTCGATGCTTGAGCCGTGCTGAATTGGGGTCCTCGATGGAGATTTCCAAGCAGCAAGTCCGATGTAATAGTATTTGTTTCTTGGGGTTGAACCAGTCGTTTTCGCTTGAAGTGATTCGCACTGAATTTCTTTGAAGAAAACGTTACAGATTCTGAGAATGTGTAGCAAGGTATTAAAATACACCGTTGATAAACTGTTTATAAACGTCTACACATCCTGTTCGCAGCGCCAGTTAAGTTTACAACTTGAACAATTATGTTTTTAAAAACTATTTTATTAATATGAGTTACAAATATATGAGAAGCATAGTCTCGGACTAACAACTATATTCTGCCTTAAACTACTACATTTTAGGAATATATAACTTTTTGGATCTCTACGTCATAGGGACTGCTATTGATAAAGGGTTAATGCTTCCCCGGATGCAACATCGTGGTAGGCCACTGTTGTGTGCTTTCTTTGATAAGCCATTGCGTGTGGTCCATAACTTAGTATACATTAGTGTTCAAGCAGATATCTAATAATGTAAATAACAGTTCTGCTTTTAAAGAGGTGTTTTGTTATTCCAAAATTTTAAATAGTATAATAGATTTCTATTTATTTTTGTCCTCATTCTTCTTCTTCTTCAAGCAGATATTTATCTAGTATATTATTTAATAATGAAAATAGCAGTTCTGCTTTTCAAGATTCAATGATGGTTATCCATATACCAATTATATAATAAGTGAACATTTTGTTGAGCACAATTTAAGCTATTATTTTCATGTGAATTACAATGGTACTTAGAATTATTACAAGTTTTTAGTGTTTTCAAAGACAGACAGTTCCATTCATCTAAATTAAATATGTAATTATTAATTATTTTACCTAAAACTTGTTTTTTATTTAATCCTTTAACTAGTACTGTCTCACTTTGAACAATATTTTGTAAAAAACTTTGCACTTTATTAAAATTTAAATATAAAAAACAATCACTGTCTTGAAATGATAAACCATGTATGTTGAATGTGGTCCAATCAATGTGTTGACAAATCTCCTTGGATGTCATCCATTCAGGTATATATGGCAAATTAACAAAATTGTGATGCACTGATCCAGTTTGGACATTCAAGATGGCTATTTCCCGTATGTAGAAATTACTGTTTTTATATTGAAATCCTTGGATGTCAATGATAAACATTTCTGCAAAATAGTTGAAATTAACTAACTGCAACTACACAATTTTTACAAAGTCAGTTTTAGGTCTGTATTTTACTAGATTTGAAAAAACACTTTTGGTTCCTTTATATTCAAGTTACTAATGATGTCAGTTTTCAATCTTTTTTCAAAGCATGATTCTAAATCTTGCCAAATTAAATCTCTTTTCCCTAACGTTGAAGACAGCAATGATTTTTTCCCTTTTTTTAAGTTTTCCTTATAGTGTTTCAAAAGACCCCAATTTTATTCTAATTTTGAGAAATTTTTAACACAATCTGATTTATTTTTTATACATTTTTTACACAAATAAGCAATTCTGTTTAAAATTTTAATCAATCTACAATACTCCTCTTTTGTTTTAACTAAACTAGATGCCCTTCCAACTTTTTTTAATATAACATCAAGCATACAGTCAATAGTTTTCTTTGAGTGCATATTTCTGTTAAATAAAATATTTGAATTCAATAAAATAAAAGTAATAATAATAATAATTGTAACTTACAGTATTATAGGTGTAGGGCACACGCACAGCTAACGGTTATTCTTGCTGCAATGGTAGTGATGCACTTTTAAAATAACATCAAATGTCATGCACACATACGTGCTATCATTGAGGCAAAGGTTATCATGCATATTGACGCAAATGCATATTGATTAATTAATTATTATAAAAATATGCAAATGTTGTTATACTGTTTATTGCACTGTGATAATTCAATAACATGCATACACAATAAATGTCTATCACGTTCTTAAAACATGAGGATATTTATTTTATTACAAAAAAAAAAACATTTACGTCAATATGCATTTGCGTCAATATGCCGATTTAGCAAAAATGAATTAACAACTCATGAGAAGATAAATTTTCTGTAACTTTAATATTTCACCTTTATGACATCATTTCTAAATAGAATTTATTTAAAATTAGTATTCTAGACGTTCGAGATAAATCGTTGGATATTCTCACATCACCTATCGTAAACAACTATTTTATGATGAATTCTAGCATCTCCAATCAGAGAATATACCTATAAACTTTAAATTCCTATATTGATACTCAAATACTTATAATGAAAACTTAGTTAAAGCAATACTTATATATAAGAAACCACTAGATGAGTCTCGACAAGCAAAAAGTCCCAAGGTTAAATGAATTGAATGCTTCGTTTGAAGATAAGAAGATGAGAAATCTAATGTATCAATTATTAAATGTTAACAAATATGTTAAACGCTCAAAAGTCACGTACGCGCTTCTCTGATGTTACCCGCTGCAATTTCTAAGAAATAAGAAATAGTGATTTCTAGATCAACTAACTGTACTTTGTTCATATTTATATGCTTGAAGACTATGTATTTTTTTCAATCCTTAGCTTTTTAGTAAATAGGTATATCATTCAACCCAAATCTTGTATGTTTTAAAGATAATTTTCAGAGTTCTCTTTTAACAAGACATCAATTTTTCTAAAGCTGTACTAATAAAAATATTTCACTTACGACATACTTTAATTGTGCTTCCTATATTATTCCTTTTCGATTTTCTATAAGTGCTTAATACCATGTACTATAGAATCGATAGCATCCAAAGTTAAATAATCACTCATTTTATAATTTAAATAATCTGAATTTGTTAATGTTTACAACGCTTGAGACACTAAATTATAGAAGTTACATAAATCTTATTTTATAAAAATCAATTACGTCAATTATTAAATAAAACCGAGAATAATAAAATAACAAGGTCAGAGATCAATAATTATCTGTTAATGTTTACAACGCGATACTAATTAGAGAAGTTACATACATCTTATTTTATAAAAATCAATTACGCCATTTATTAAATCAAACCGAGAATAACAAAAAAATAACAAGGACAAGTTTTGAAGTTTCATTTGTGGTAAAGGAAACATATCCCTTCATTAATGTAGTTATACCTGGATTTCGAACACGATCTATGACAACCCCTCCTAATTCATATCGAATTTCATCAAACAGGAGGGGGAATAAATTTCTATAGGATAATCTACATTAAACAATAGATACATTCCTACTTCTATTTTCCTGAAGATTATTACATTACTCTTTAAGGTATCTTAAGTATGTACTTATAATTATGTTTTATATTTAACTTCATTTATATTTTCTAGTTATAACCTATATTTTTATAATTATACTAATGCTTTTGTATTCAAAGCAATCTAAAATATAGTGCATTTCTTTAGCTCCTACTTTAAGTAACCTCCGAAGGTTTCCTAAACTAGTTAAGGACACGTTACTTCTAGATATACTTATAGGAATAATAGTGTAATACAAAGAGTTTATAATTTGATTATTTAAAATGAATTATCCTGTCTTTTATATTCAGTTTAAAACAATTATTATAATAACCTGCATTATTAGATTCGCCGGAGCTCAAGTTTTTGTTTTCTGACAAACGCTTCTCTTTTAATAATAAGTTAGGCATTTTATCTAAACTTATTGACGTGGGATTAGTTCCTCCTGGAAGTCAGCAACCAACAACACATATGATAATTTTAAATGTAAAACAAAAATATTTTAACATACATTTATTTCAGGGTGAACCATTCTTGATGATGTTACTATAACTCTATCTAATTATTAATATTTTATGTTTTTAATATTATATCCATAAATGTATTTAAAATAATATATTTACATTTAGTATTTT
Source organism: Pogonocherus hispidulus (assembly GCA_963924545.1). Lineage (NCBI taxonomy): Eukaryota > Metazoa > Arthropoda > Insecta > Coleoptera > Cerambycidae > Pogonocherus > Pogonocherus hispidulus. The sequence continues at coordinate 36,923,629 of OZ004695.1, forward strand.
GAAAAGCCTCTATTAAAATCCTCTCCCTTAACGTCTAATATATTTAAAAAATCTTTGATTAGGTATTTTCCTTAATTATTAGCCTTTTGTTATCATTATTTGCTTACTTTCATCCTTGTACTATTAAAATTTAAAATGATATGTCATTAAGATTTAGAGAAATTAATATGGAAGTATCTCTACCTTACGATAAACACAATTAAAAATATAATTTTAAATGTAAAACAAAAATATTTTAACATACATTTATTTCAGGGTGAACCATTCTTGATGATGTTACTATAACTCTATCTAATTATTAATATTTTATGTTTTTAATATTATATCTATAAATGTATTTAAAATAATATATTTACATTTAGTATTTTGAAAAGCCTCTATTAAAATCCTCTCCCTTAACGTCTAATATATTTAAAAAATCTTTGATTAGGTATTTTCCTTAATTATTAGCCTTTTGTTATCATTATTTGCTTACTTTCATCCTTGTACTATTAAAATTTAAAATGATGTCATTAAGATTTAGAGAAATTAATATGGAAGTATCTCTACCTTACGATAAACTATGTCATATTACTAAAAAGTACTATTTTTCTTAATTGGTTGAATATAAATATGAATATCTATTCTTCTAATATACTGTACAAGATGATAAACTGATATATAGAAGTGTTTTAGTTGAATATTATATATTATTAATGAACTTACCTTCTTTTGCTATATTCAGGATACATCACTTCATTTAATATTTAGTTTTGTTTACACTTCATACAATAGTCTATTTGCTATTGGTAATAATTTCTTAAAAAATTTACTTTCCAAATTATAGATATATTTTTATTAGTTTAATTTATTTTAATAACCTTATTAGATATTTAATAAATAACCAAACAAGTAGACACGGGTTCATATTATTTTATTTTTAATCTATTTGATTCAAACAAATTATATTATGTAAACATGTTGAAATATTCCATAGATCCAACCATTAAAATGTAGCAGAATAATATGAAAAGAAAAAAAAATATAGCTTCTATATTTTATAGTTTATGAATTACTTACCCAGCCATAAAGTCACCCATGAGTCTTCTATTGATATAAATATATATATATTTTTCGCCCTCCCGGCAGCTCCACTTCCCCTATTAGGGAAGCTGCCTGAGGTGGCGAATGATTAGCTATTATAATATCCATGTCCTACAATTAAAAAAAAAATCTAATTTAAATGTAAAACCAAAATATTTTAACTTACACTTATTTCAGGGCGAGCCATCCTAGCCGCAGCAACTATAACTTTAATCACCTCTACAAATAAAGAAAAATTATTAAATAAACACTCACTATGAATATATGTATTACCTTCTGGTATGCCGTTCATTTTGAAAATGATGGGAAGATTTCTAACTGCGTTAAATGTTTATATGACAAAATGCATGCTTCACAAATTTTTGAACTTTCAACGATAAAAATGAGCTTGGTAAAAATCTTTATCTCTTATATCTGTTTATGTTAATAAAATTATGCTGACCGTATTGAAAATAAATCCTACTATATTATATGGAGTCCCTATAGATTTATTAGAAATTGTTAAATAAGAAATGATTTTTATTATGATATAATGTTAAAAACAACTCACGAGTCTAGAAAACTTATTGAACTAAAATATCTTCTAATTTTCTTATAGCTAGTAAAATAATTGTAGTTCTTTATAGTAATAACAATATTTTATGTAATACTTTATTGTTATAGTTCTTTAACTAAATATTAGTAGCTTTTTCACATGTTAATATTTGGTGTGCTATCCAGCTGCTTTCTATTTGAAAGTTCTTTACCTTCTTTGGTTAATGCTAATATTGTGAATATCTTAGCATTTTTATAGCTCTGCAAAGTGTAATGTTGATGTATTATATTTTAACACACCCTTTTTAATACATCTACAGAGAAACTGATATATAAAATATGTTTTTAGACATATAACTAAAATTGTTTAAATATGTAATATATAAATCTATCTATTCTGTCTCTATAGTCCTATATATCTATATGTTTATAGTATCTATTGTATCATATCCTATAATGTCAAATTATCTTTTATTCGTTCAAATGAAAAATAGAATGTATGTATTATTCGGTAATAATGATTGTGTATCGTTTACATCAAAGTAATACATCTCATAACTCCTGTACTGTTAATATAATGATTGTTAATCATATTTAGTGTCACCTACCAATATTATACACCTTATATACCCAGTATGTTTTCTTAATATCGCTTAATTTTCTAATAGTATCGTAAGTCCTGATACTATTTCTGATAAAATGATAAATTCGGTAGAAAATAAATCAGTTTATGATAAAATCTAGAACAGGTCTGTTAAACCACCTGCTAAAATCTTTTCAAAACCTGTTAAAACCTGTTCAAGAAACTAAAGTGTTATGGATAAAAAATTAAAAAAAGAACTTATACCTAAACGTAATATATCAAACAAAAGCTAGAATTATTAAAATTAAATGAATTTGCTTATATATTTTTATTTTGTTTCATAATTATGAATTGAAAATTATTTTATCTTCAAAGTTTTTTGATTTTGAAAATTATTTATTTTTACGTATGTGCTTATATATTTTTTTATTTTGTATTCATAGATATGGACTAAAAGAAATAACAGTCCGAAAGGAGAACATACTAATAAAACTCTCTTACTCGCCAAGAACAAGCACACTCCAGGAAAAGTTGAAGAAATATCCTGTTACATATATCAGGACGAAAATTGAAAACGAAAGAGAGTTTTTGCTTTTAGAAAAAGCAATACGATTATATGAGGTTGATGCGGACGAGGATGTAGCACAAATTGAATCGTCATCTTCATCACCATCATCGACATGGTCAGCACCACCAATGATTGAAGCAGCCCCCTCACAAGAATCTGATGGAGTCTTGTATAAACTAAACAACAATGCTAGCTGGGGAAAAACCATTACCATTGGTGATAATGGTGATGCTGATGAACAGCCTCTGAAGAAGAAGAGAAGGAAGCAAATATTAAACACTAGAACAGGTCTCATGCTTGGCGATGATGATGATCTAAATTTAGATTCTCAAGAAGGTCTAGTTGAAATAAATTAATTTTTAAAATTTTTGTAGAAGAAGTATCAGTGTCACCTGCTCAAAATCAACCACCACGTTTAATGTCAATAAGAGAAGCGGTTGAAAGAAGACGTTTACAACAACAACAACAACAACAACAACAACAACAACAACAACAACAGGGCACTATACCATGTTTTAATTGTAAGAAAATGTTTTCCTTTTGTAGTTTCTCATTATCTGTTCATAGTGTTGAAAAATATTCAAATACTAATTTATATTGTTATGAATAAAAATCTCATAGTGTTGAAAAATATTCAGATACTAATTTATATTGTTATGAATAAAAATAAACTCTGAAACTATGTTATTAAAAGTTGTTTCTGTAGGGGATGTGAATTAATACTCGCACATACAAACAACAATGTGTATATTTCCAAATAAATGCAGGCTGCCACATAAGTTTTTACAATAATAATTCACAGACATGCGGTATTCTTCTCCCCCTTATCTTAACTAACTTTTCCCGCCATATTCCCTTTTTGACATTCGGCATGAAGGCGGCGCCAAATTTTAAATTTTACTACTACAGTTCGGTCAACCTGACATAACAGATCGTCCTCGATCTAAGTAACATCATAACATCCATAACATTAAAATGCATACATAAGGCTTAAACTTCATAAAACATAAGGTTTACATAAGGTGACATACATAAGGTTTACATAAGGTTTGAAACATAAGGTGAGTATCATAACATAGTGCTTAAGGTAAGTATCTTACACTTTCTTAACTAATAACAGACTAAATACTAACACACATAGGAACTTAATAACCTAATTTTACTTAAATTCTAACAGTAGTAAAGAACTTAATTTGAATTAAGCCACAGTTTCATATTTTCAGAACTGAAAACTCCTTCAAATGGCCTTTGAGTAACTTGAAAATTTTCAATGTCAGTGACAAGGTATCTATCATTGCCTAATATTTTTTTAATTTCATACGGACCTTTGTACTTCGGGATTAACTTTTTATTGACATTAGGTGTCACATCAAAATTTTTAATCAATACATAATCTTTGATTTTATACTGATAAGGCGTTTTATGACTTTTATCAAATTGCTTTTTGTTATAATCTTGTACTTTTAGGTTTTGGTTTTGCGCCTCTTGTCTCATGCAATCTAAATTTCGTTCAGTATCATTTTGTAATTCAACGAAGCTTCTTAAATAGTCATTTCGATCACGTTGGTTTATACCAAATAATAACATTGAAGGGCTTTGGTTAGTGGACCTACAGATAGAATTATTGACAGCAAACTCTACGAGAGGTAAGTTTTTTGGCCATTTATTTTTAAGTTCAGTTAGCTTAGATAAAATAGGTGTTAAATCTCTATTGACCCTTTCGATCTGTCCATTTGCTTTGGGACATGCAGTCGCTATTTTTATATGTTCAATATTATTGTTATCCAAAAATCTTTCAAACTCTTTGCTCGTAAAAGCTGTACCTCTATCCGAGACAATACGAAGTGGCTTACTATAATAATTGAAATATTCCTCTAATTTATGAATGACCTCAACTGTTTTAGTAGACTTTACATCATACAGTTTAATAAATTTAGTAAACCCATCTATAACTTCAAATATGTACTTCTTTCCAGTAGGTGACTTTTCTAATGGACCATAGTGATCAATATGTAATGTCGAAAATGGTTTATTCCCTTTCGGAATGTTATGCAACGTTCCTTCTTTTTTACCATAATTTGGTGAGTAAGTTAAGCATTTAATACAATTACTTATATAATTTTTTACTTTTTGTTTCAGCTCAGGAAACCAGTACGATCTCAAAATATATTCTACAGTTTTATCTACTCCTAAGTGCCCTAAATGATCATGACAATTTTGTATTATTTGATTTTCCATAACTTCAGGAACATAGAACTGAATTTTATTTTTTAATTTTTTATACACAAGTCCGTTTTGTAATTCGTAATTTTTGTCTTCTTTAAGTTGTAACTGTTCTTTAAGTTTTTTAATATTTTTATCTAAATTTTGTGCTATTGACAAGTTTTGTTCTAGTGTATTTTCCTCTAATAATAAAATAGAATTTACTCTACTCAGTGCATCAACGTGTTTCATTCTATTACACTCGCGATGTTCAAGTTCATAATTATAATTTTGCAATATAAGAGCCCACCTATTAATCCGAGGATTAATTTCCTTTTTATTTAATGCCAGTTTAATAGAATTACAATCAGTGATTATTTTGAACTTAATTCCTTGCAAATATATGTGAAATCTATTCAAAGAATTAATTATAGCTAGCATTTCAAGTTCATAACTATGCAACCTTGACTCAAAATCTGTAGTTCTTTTACTGTAATATGAAATTGGCTTGAGAAATCCATCTTTTTGTTTTTGTAATAAAATTGCACCGTAACCCTTACAGCAGGCATCGCAATGTAGTTCTGTCTCTAAGAAAGGTGAGTATATTGCTAGAATAGGTGCAGTAACTAATCTTTCTTTAATAGTATTGAACGCACAGAGTTCAGTTTCTCCGAAATGAAATGCTTGGTTTTTCCTGATTAAGTCATATAAGGGTTTAGCGATTACTGCAAACGAAGGTATAAACTTTCGGAAGTATGAAGCTAAGCCTAAAAATCTGTGGACTTTTTTAGTCGAATCGGGAATTGGATATTCATGTACAGCCTTAACATTTTCAGGATTTGGTTTAATCCCCTCTGAATTTACTGAATACCCTAAATAGATTACTTCAGTTTTCATGAAGAAACATTTATCTAACCGCAATTCTAATAAATTTTTTACCATTAAATCCAAAACATCAGAAAGAATTGACAAATGTTCAGGCATTGTTTCAGTAGCAATCATAATATCGTCAAGATATATCAAAATCTTTTGATTCTTAATTAACTTTTGAAAAATCTTATTTACATATCGACAGAAAACAGATGGACCATTTGAAATACCAAAAGGTACTCGTAAATACTCAAATTGTCCTAACTGAGTTATAAATGAAGTGTATTTAACAGAATCTTCGGACATTTTAATATGGTGAAAACCACTTTTCAAATCTAAACATGTGAAATATTTTTTATCCTTAAGTAAATCTAATTGGTCCTCTATTAAAGGCAGGGGAAAATGATCTCTTACAGTAATTTTGTTTAACTCTCGATAGTCGATACAAAGTCTATAATCAGTCTGGTTCTTTTTTTTCAATAAAACAATAGGGCTACAATAAGGTGAATAACTTTCTCTAATTATACCTCTTTGTAATAAGTCATCTAAAATTTGTTGTAATTTACCTTTTTCTTCATAAGATAATTTTCTCGGTCTAAATGCAAAAGGCTGATCATTTTTAACAATTATTTTACATTCAAAATCAACTTCTGGTTTATCTGGTTTAGGCTTATACAAATAATCATAGACAATATTTTTTACATCATTTTGAACACTAAAAGGCAATTCTTTATTAATATTCAGAAGAGGCAATTTATCAGAGTCAATATCTATTAACATTAGTTGATTTATTTCAGTTTCTACTTTCGAGTTTAACTTCTCTAATCTTTTAATTTCTATTTCCTTGCCAATGCTAATTTGAAAATCTTCTAGAGTTGTGAAATCTCTACCTAACAGAGCTGAGAAGTTCATTGTACTCTCGGGCACTACATAAAAAGAAATGGGAATAATAATATCTTGAATTTTAACAGTTTGATTAAAGAGACCTAATATTTCTAATTCGCTACCATTTATGCCACAAAAACGATGGTTATCTAAGTCAGTTTTAAAAGAACCTGGTGGCAACAATGAACATTTTATCAAACTAATAGGGCTACCAGTATCTAAACATGCATTTAATGATATTTCAGTCTTACGATCATCATTTAATTCTAAGCTTAAAGGAACCATGTAAGGGGCTATCGGGCTTGCTTCGTCTACCAATAGGGTGCTCCCTTCCTTCTTCTCCGTGACTGTAGTTGAAGATGGTCGTAGCTCTGGACAGTTTCTTCTTTGATGGTCCTGTGCTCCACACTTAAAACAGGATCCTTTGGCACGTCTTGGCTTTGGGCAGTCAGTAAAACAGTGTCCATTTTCATAACAGTTGTAACATTTAAATTCTTGCTTGACACCTCTTGTAAACGCAGCTGCTGTTTTCACTTCTGCTTTGATTTCATTTGGCTTCTCCTCCTTCTTTATTGGGTACGACTTGATATCAATCCTTTCATTAATTCTGCCTCGACGAGCTCCGCTCACTCTTTCATGGAAAACTACATCCTGGTACAGTTCATCTTCATTGGCATGAAGCCTTGACATAAGATAATTGCATAAGTCTCGTGACCATAGGCCTATGAGAACTTGTTCTTTTATCTCAGAAAACGATAGATCCAGTTCTTTGCACAAATTTACTTTTTCATGAAAATACATATGTATATTCTCCTTGGCTAGCTGTGTTCGTGACTGCATTTTCTTCCACAAATCAGTCTTACTTCGTTCAAAGAGGAACGTTTTTTTGAACGCTGCTTTGAATTCATCCCAGTTCTTTATCTCCTTGCTACGTCCTTGGTACCAATACTTTGCAGCACCTACTAAGTGGGATCTTGCAGTTTCATAAATAAAAGGTTTTGGCCACGAATGTAAAGTAGCAGTAGTTTCAATTTGTCTCAGCCATTCAGAAGCTTGTTGCGGCCCCTTTTCTGCGTTAAAAACATCAATGGTTTTGCTGAGATCAGGCATAACATTAAAATTTTGTATAGCACCACCGGCGTTCTGGCTTTGTGCTAAAAGATTCAACATTTGGGCATTTTGTTCTAGTAAGGCGTTTACAGTTGTCATTAGACTTTCTGGAGTCGTGCCACTTGTGCTGGTTGTACCATTATTAACACTTGGCGAAGGGTTAATACGACTTTGCACAAAGTTTTCAAAAACATCTTCAGGGACATCCTTGGCACTCATCTTGAGGCAATTACTTTGTTTTTTTTTTTTTTTTTTTTTAACAAAAAGTGATTTGTGTATCTGGTTATACACGTGGTTTCTAGGTTAACTTAAATTATCTTGATAAATCCACGAATCCGTTGTACCCCACACCTGAGATTGTAGGGGATGTGAATTAATACTCGCACATACAAACAACAATGTGTATATTTCCAAATAAATGCAGGCTGCCACATAAGTTTTTACAATAATAATTCACAGACATGCGGTATTCTTCTCCCCCTTATCTTAACTAACTTTTCCCGCCATATTCCCTTTTTGACATTCGGCATGAAGGCGGCGCCAAATTTTAAATTTTACTACTACATTTCTTATTATTGACTACCGATTGACTGATCACTATCTGTTACAAATAAAACTATAAAAAATACGTACTTGGTTTAATTTTATTAAAATATTTATTTTGTTATATAAATTATCTTAACATTTTTATAGTGAACAATAATTAATATTTCATTTCTTAAATAAACACTAGGTATATGTTTTGCTTTATCCTTGTCTTTGAAATACTCTGCAGCTAAACATGCTAAAACAACTTGTTTTTTAATATCAGTTGCAAATTTAGTTTTAGATTACATAATAGATAATTTATTCAATAATATTTGCTTCACGTAGTTCTTCTATTATAGAATTAATTTCATTTATATGTCCAGTATGTCCAGCCTCTTGAGAGGCAAGCAATAAACGTAATCTCTCCACTAATTCGTTGGGATTATCCCAGTGTACATAGTCTATTTTATTTTCTGTTGATTCCATTAACATTCCATGACCGGTGGTGGTGGTGGTCACCATAGGAGCTATAATTTTTTTATATTTCGCTAACTTGCTACCAGCGATTTGTTTTGAAGACTGGTAGTGACGTCTGTGAGCATTTGTTTCGAGAATAATTTCTTTATACATTTTTGCATCATTATCGGAGAAATCTTTTGGAAGTTTTTTAAAGAGTAATTCATATAAACCTTCAGTACCTTTATATTGTGACGGATACTTCCCGATTTGCACTGGTAGGAAGTGTCACGTTAGTGCCCGAGGTTCGGTTTCTCTTTTACTTTGCCTCGGGCGCCAGTTCCTGGTTACAGTGTAGGAACACCACTACTCAGGTAGCTACAGTGAAGATACGGTACGCCAGGTCGATCGATAGGGAAAATTAGACTTCACACAACAGATAGTAATAATACACCAGGAAACCTTTTATACATATATTATCTCTAGACCTACTATATACAAATCTTACTTCCTTACTAGTCCTGCTCCTCCTAGTAGTCCTAGTACTCCTGGGCACGTCTGCTGCTTCCGGGTGGTCGATGAAGACTGAATCCTTTGTCACCAGCTAGTAGCAGGTACTGGAACGGCTGGTGGGAGAACTTTTGATACCTGCGCAGTAGCTCCCTATTTCGACTTGTATTATTCTCGGCGTCGTTCACACAAGTCGATGATATTATACCAAGTCCCAATGCCTTTGGGGCTTGTACTAGTTTACTTACTTCTCTGGATACTGGTAGGCAGCGGTGCAGATGTACAGGTCTTGCTCGTATGCGGTGCGGTCCCAGACTAAATGTCTGAGTTGTTGCCAGTAGTATAAGAGGTTCTATCAAGACCTCGGACATGCGCAGAAGTGAAATACCTGACTTGGTATATTTTGGGTTCGTATACCAATGATCGGCGAGATTTACAAGTCCACACGGGCTTGTGGACTTTGCCAAAATTCTAACTTACTATTATCTAGGTCCTGGTGGCAGCGGTGTAGGCGGACAGGTCTTGCTTCGATGCAGAGCGGTCACAGACTGAATGTCTGAGTCATTCGCGACTGTATATGGTTCTATGAAAACCTCGGACATGCGCAGAAGTGAAATTTTGGACTTTGGATATTTTATACATGTACACTACTAAATTGGAAATAATGACAAGTCCCCACGGTCTTGTGGACTCTGAAGAATATTCGGTTTAGTCGACACAATCGTTTAAGTATAAAATTATTCACTCACTTTCTGGTAGCAGCGGTGTAGATGGACAGGTCTTACTTCGATGTCAGGCGGGCACAGACTGAATGTCTGAATCGCTGTTAGCTGGATATGGCTCTACAAATACCTCGAACATGCGCATAAGTGAAATCTCGGACTTTATATATTTTATACTGGTTTCCGACTAAATTGGAAATAATCACAAGTCCCCACGGTCTTGTGGACTCTGAAGAATATTCGATTTAGTTGACAAAATCGTTTAAGTATAAAATGATTTTTATACTTAGAAAAATTTCACTTTGTCGGATTTACTGACTTGTAATTGTTTACTCACTTTCTCTCTAGTTTCTGGTAGCAGCGGACAGGTCTTGCTTCGTTGTCAGGCGGCCACAGACTGAATGTCTGAGTCGCAGCCAGCTGGATATGGTTCTACGAAACCCTCGGACATGCGCAGAAGTTAAATTATGGACTTTGAACATATACCAATATATTCCACTTAGAAAACTTTAGCTACCTTATTCTAATCGACTTAGAATAATTTTGTATATCTAGACAGCAGGTGATGAATTTTTACCAAGTGTCCAGACCTGCGCGGTACTTACTTCTAGCTGGTGCTGGTAGCGGTGGTAGACTGAATAACGGAGTCGCTGCTAGCTGGATCTGGTTCTACAAATACCTCGGACATGCGCAGAAGTGAAATCTCGGACTTTGTATATTTTATACTTATACACTACTAAATTGGAAATAATCACAAGTCCCCACGTTCTTGTGGACTTATAAGAATTTCACTATTTCCAATTTACGGACTCTGAAAATATTTGATCAGGTAGACAGATGGCGAAAAATACACAAGTCCCAATTTGTTTTGATACTTAGGAGAATTTCACGATGCCGATTTTTATACTTGTAAAATATTTCTTACTTACTTATGGTACCAATCTATATACAGGAACTCGTGGTGATGTATTAGTGCGGCTGGATTCTCGGACGGCGGCTCAGCAACTCAACTCTTAGCGCGTGAAATTTCCTATGTTCGCGTGGACAACAAAAGATGCGCGCGCCTTTGGCTTCTACTTCAGGTGTCGAAATAATACATTTCATGTCGGGTATAGTTGTTTTATTTACGGCGTTGTGTGGGTGACTTATTTACAGGTAAAATATTATTTTTAATGGCGAAATAAAATGTACTTCATTACAATATTTTCTATTTTTCACTATAATATCTGAGCCATCTATTTTTAATTCTGAATCACCTATATAAAATTTTTCTAACGTTGGATTATGTATAATACCATATTTATGATCGAATTCACCATTGTCATTAGTAGCAATCATCTCACGTACGTATTTTCTAGGTAATTCGTCATATTGATTTAAATAATCTGTAAATGATTCTTGAAACATTTGTCCTTGTCTATTTATTAAAGGTTCATCATATAATACATCAACATTACACTTTGCAGAGCTATAAAAATGCTAAGATATTCACAGTATTAGCATTAACCAAAGAAGGTAAAGAACTTTCAAATTGAAAGCAGCTGGATAGCACACCAAATATTAACATGTCAAAAAGCTACTAATATTTAGTTAAAGAACTATAACAATAAAGTATTACATAAAATATTGTTATTACTATAAAGAACTACAATTACTTTACTAGCTATAAGAAAATTAGAAGATATTTTAGTTCAATAAGTTTTCTAGACTCGTGAGTTGTTTTTAACATTATATCATAATAAAAATCATTTCTTATTTAACAATTTCTAATAAATCTATAGGGACTCCATATAGTATAGTAGGATTTATTTTCAATACGGTCAGCATAATTTTATTAACATAAACAGATATAAGAGATAAAGATTTTTACCAAGCTCATTTTTATCGTTGAAAGTTCAAAAATTTGTGAAGCATGCATTTTGTCATATAAACATTTAACGCAGTTAGAAATCTTCCCATAATTTTCAAAATGAACGGCATACCAGAAGGTAATACATATATTAATTCAATATGAACCCGTGTCTACTTGTTTGTTTATTTATTAAATATCTAATAAGGTTATTAAAATAAATTAAACTAATAAAAATATATCTATAATTTGGAAAGTAAATTTTTTAAGAAATTATTACCAATAGCAAATAGACTATTGTATGAAGTGTAAACAAAACTAAATATTAAATGAAGTGATGTATCCTGAATATAGCAAAAGAAGGTAAGTTCATTAATAATATATAATATTCAACTAAAACACTTCTATATATCAGTTTATCATCTTGTACAGTATATTAGAAGAATAGATATTCATATTTATATTCAACCAATTAAGAAAAATAGTACTTTTTAGTAATATGACATAGTTTATCGTAAGGTAGAGATACTTCCATATTAATTTCTCTAAATCTTAATGACATATCATTTTAAATTTTAATAGTACAAGGATGAAAGTAAGCAAATAATGATAACAAAAGGCTAATAATTAAGGAAAATACCTAATCAAAGATTTTTTAAATATATTAGACGTTAAGGGAGAGGATTTTAATAGAGGTTTTTCAAAATACTAAATGTAAATATATTATTTTAAATACATTTATAGATATAATATTAAAAACATAAAATATTAATAATTAGATAGAGTAACAGTAACATCATCAAGAACGGTTCACCCTGAAATAAATGTATGTTAAAATATTTTTGTTTTACATTTAAAATTATATTTTTAATTGTGTTTATCGTAAGGTAGAGATACTTCCATATTAATTTCTCTAAATCTTAATGACATATCATTTTAAATTTTAATAGTACAAGGATGAAAGTAAGCAAATAATGATAACAAAAGGCTAATAATTAAGGAAAATACCTAATCAAAGATTTTTTAAATATATTAGACGTTAAGGGAGAGGATTTTAATAGAGGCTTTTCAAAATACTAAATGTAAATATATTATTTTAAATACATTTATAGATATAATATTAAAAACATAAAATATTAATAATTAGATAGAGTTATAGTAACATCATCAAGAATGGTTCACCCTGAAATAAATGTATGTTAAAATATTTTTGTTTTACATTTAAAATTATCATATGTGTTGTTGGTTGCTGACTTCCAGGAGGAACTAATCCCACGTCAATAAGTTTAGATAAAATGCCTAACTTATTATTAAAAGAGAAGCGTTTGCCAGAAAACAAAAACTTGAGCTCCGGCGAATCTAATAATGCAGGTTGTTATAATAATTGTTTTAAACTGAATATAAAAGACAGGATAATTCATTTTAAATAATCAAATTATAAACTCTTTGTATTACACTATTATTCCTATAAGTATATCTAGAAGTAACGTGTCCTTAACTAGTTAGGAAACCTTCGGAGGTTACTTAAAGTAGGAGCTAAAGAAATGCATTATATTTTAGATTGCTTTGAATACAAAAGCATTAGTATAATTATAAAAATATAGGTTATAACTAGAAAATATAAATGAAGTTAAATATAAAACATAGTTATAAGTACATACTTAAGATACCTTAAAGAGTAATGTAATAATCTTCAGGAAAATAGAAGTAGGAATGTATCTATTGTTTAATGTAGATTATCCTATAGAAATTTATTCCCCCTCCTGTTTGATGAAATTCGATATGAATTAGGAGGGGTTGTCATAGATCGTGTTCGAAATCCAGGTATAACTACATTAATGAAGGGATATGTTTCCTTTACCACAAATGAAACTTCAAAACTTGTCCTTGTTATTTTTTGTTATTCTCGGTTTGATTTAATAAATGGCGTAATTGATTTTGATAAAATAAGATGTATGTAACTTCTCTAATTAGTATCGCGTTGTAAACATTAACAGATAATTATTGATCTCTGACCTTGTTATTTTATTATTCTCGGTTTTATTTAATAATTGACGTAATTGATTTTTATAAAATAAGATTTATGTAACTTCTATAATTTAGTGTCTCAAGCGTTGTAAACATTAACAAATTCAGATTATTTAAATTATAAAATGAGTGATTATTTAACTTTGAATGCTATCGATTCTATAGTACATGGTATTAAGCACTTATAGCAAATCGAAATGGAATAATATAGGAAGCACAATTAAAGTATGTCGTAAGTGAAATATTTTTATTAGTACAGCTTTAGAAAAATTGATGTCTTGTTAAAAGAGAACTCTGAAAATTATCTTTAAAACATACAAGATTTGGGTTGAATGATATACCTATTTACTAAAATGCTAAGGATTGAAAAAAATACATAGACTTCAAGCATATAAATATGAACAGGGTACAGTTAGTTGATCTAGAAATCACTATTTCTTATTTCTTAGAAATTGCAGCTGGTAACATCAGAGAAGCGCGTACGTGACTTTTGAGCGTTTAACATATTTGTTAACATTTAATAATTGATACATTAGATTTCTCATCTTCTTATCTTCAAACGAAGCATTCAATTCATTTAACCTTGGGACTTTTTGCTTGTCGAGACTCATCTAGTGGTTCCTTATATATAAGTATTGCTTTAACTAAGTTTTCATTATAAGTATTTGAGTATCAATATAGGAATTTAAAGTTTATAGGTATATTCTCTGATTGGAGATGCTAGAATTCATCATAAAATAGTTGTTTACGATTTCTACTTCAGGTTACCCGAAATAGGTGATGTGAGAATATCCAACGATTTATCTCGAACGTCTAGAATACTAATTTTAAATAAATTCTATTTAGAAATGATGTCATAAAGGTGAAATATTAAAGTTACAGAAAATTTATCTTCTCATGAGCTGTTAATCATTTTTGCTAAATCGGCATATTGACGCAAATGCATATTGACGTAAATGTTTTTTTTTTTTGTAATAAAATAAATATCCTCATGTTTTAAGAACGTGATAGACATTTATTGTGTATGCATGTTATTGAATTATCACAGTGCAATAAACAGTATAACAACATTTGCATATTTTTATAATAATTAATTAATCAATATGCATTTGCGTCAATATGAATGATAACCTTTGCCTCAATGATAGCACGTATGTGTGCATGACATTTGATGTTATTTTAAAAGTGCATCACTACCATTGCAGCAAGAATAACCGTTAGCTGTGCGTGTGCCCTACACCTATAATACTGTAAGTTACAATTATTATTATTATTACTTTTATTTTATTGAATTCAAATATTTTATTTAACAGAAATATGCACTCAAAGAAAACTATTGACTGTATGCTTGATGTTGTATTAAAAAAAGTTGGAAGGGCATCTAGTTTAGTTAAAACAAAAGAGGAGTATTGTAGATTGATTAAAATTTTAAACAGAATTTCTTATTTGTGTAAAAAATGTATAAAAAATAAATCAGATTGTGTTAAAAATTTCTCAAAATTAGAATAAAATTGGGGTCTTTTGAAACACTATAAGGAAAACTTAAAAAAAGGGAAAAAATCATTGCTGTCTTCAACGTTAGGGAAAAGAGATTTAATTTGGCAAGATTTAGAATCATGCTTTGAAAAAAGATTGAAAACTGACATCATTAGTAACTTGAATATAAAGGAACCAAAAGTGTTTTTTCAAATCTAGTAAAATACAGACCTAAAACTGACTTTGTAAAAATTGTGTAGTTGCAGTTAGTTAATTTCAACTATTTTGCAGAAATGTTTATCATTGACATCCAAGGTTTTCAATATAAAAACAGTAATTTCTACATACGGGAAATAGCCATCCTGAATATCCAAACTGGATCAGTGCATCACCATTTTGTTAATTTGCCATATATACCTGAATGGATGACATCCAAGGAGATTTGTCAACACATTGATTGGACCACATTCAACATACATGGTTTATCATTTCAAGACAGTGATTGTTTTTTATATTTAAATTTTAATAAAGTGCAAAATTTTTTACAAAATATTGTTCAAAGTGAGACAGTACTAGTTAAAGGATTAAATAAAAAACAAGTTTTAGGTAAAATAATTAATAATTACATATTTAATTTAGATGAATGGAACTGTCTGTCTTTGAAAACACTAAAAACTTGTAATAATTCTAAGTACCATTGTAATTCACATGAAAATAATAGCTTAAATTGTGCTCAACAAAATGTTCACTTATTATATAATTGGTATATGGATAACCATCATTGAATCTTGAAAAGCAGAACTGCTATTTTCATTATTAAATAATATACTAGATAAATATCTACTTGAAGAAGAAGAAGAATGAGGACAAAAATAAATAGAAATCTATTATACTATTTAAAATTTTGGAATAACAAAACACCTCTTTAAAAGCAGAACTGTTATTTACATTATTAGATATCTGCTTGAACACTAATGTATACTACACGTTAATAAAACTTAAAAATAATTTTCTACATCTTTTTATTTTAACAATAAAATAAGTATATCACATTTTATTTCATCTAAACTAACAGGTATCCTCTTTAAAAGCAGACCTGTTATTTACATTATTAGATATCTGCTTGAACACTAATGTATACTACACGTTAATAAAACTTAAAAATAATTTTCTACATCTTTTTATTTTAACAATAAAATAAGTATATCACATTTTATTTCATCTAAACTAACAGGTATCCTCCATCATCTGCATCCAGTTCCTCTTCCTCCTCCTCCTCACTGAACATAAAGTTTTCATTAGAAATAAAAGGTGATAAAGTGTAAAAAAAATGTGACTTAAGATCCAACTCCTTTAGTCCATTATATAATTGCTGAATATTTATGTTATTTTCTAAAGAATTTCTACATAATATATATCCTCTTGTGAAACGATCTACTAATGATATTAAATATTCTCCATTTTCATGAATACCATGTACAATCGATAGCATCCAAAGTTAAATTATAGAATAACATACTCAATAGCAGATCTTAAATCTTGAACATTTTATAATTTAAATAATCTGAATCTGTTTTTACAACGAGACACTAAAAGAACATAAATCTTATTTTATAAAAATCAATTACGCCATTAAAACCGACAATAATAATAACAAGGTCAGAGATCAATAATTATCTGTTAATGTTTACAACGTTTAATTAGAGAAGTTACATCTTATTTTATAAAAATCAATTACGTCATTAAAACCGAGAATAACAAGGGCAAAAGGTTATCATATTGATTAAAAATATGCACACTAAGATGCACCGTGGACAAATACATTACTTGAAAATACCACTATCAAAAAATGATTTCAAACTTTTTTCCATCATGTGTCACCAACAGGTACAAAAGGACACCTTTAGCCCAGGCTAACAGGTAAGCAAAGGTAAAAATGTCACCAAAAAGACCAGGTGACACTCTCTGCCGCTTATCTCTTCATCTAGATATCTCGTACAGCGACGTCTATATCTGGCGCGCGGCAGAAATCCGAACTATACCTTCTGGTCATTGTCGACCACTTCTTCAGATCAATTCCAAGAACTCTTCGGCGACCTTGAGAGAACCCCCTCGATCTTTGGACACCTTCGGATGGACATGCCATCGAAGTGTCACAGAACCCCGCTAGCTATACTACTGATTTTCCCGTTATTTTTTAAATTTACTGATCACCACGTTTTTTTTTTTCGGTGTAAATATTGGAATCTACTGCACATGATTTTTCTTTGCCCGTTGGGTTGTTTTCTTGTTTGGTTCATCGTATATCCTATCATATAATTTTAATTTCCCGCTATTTTTTATTTTATTGATGTTTTTTTTTCTGTTTAAATATTAAAATTTACTGTGCATGATTTTTCTCTATCCGTTAGGTTATTTTATTGTTTGGCTCATCCTATAGCATATCTTTTGTTACACCCTGTACACTAATATTTGAATTGTCCTCTATTTTGATACTAAGCTCTGATTGGTTAGGTACATACTCTGAATGCTGTAATCTGGTTGGCTGGGGAACGTGGCCTGTTCCCAAAAGTAAAGTGGAGGGGTTAAAATTACTCTCTTTTTTGCAAAATTTAGGCCGTTTAAAAATACACGCAATTTTGACGCCGTGCACCTACAGCTTATCTACTTATATATACATAATATATATATATACATCCTTCTAACAAACCTGAAGCCTTAATATATTCCATACCCTCCTGAAGCACCGGTTTATAGATTAGATACAGGAAAAGTGATGCCATATTCGGGTGTATATTTGTTATGGTACAGCCGATTCTGTAAGATATATAGTGATATTTTAAAAAATAAAATGTAGTGTATATTTACACATAAGCCGCACTATCCTGAAGGATACATATTTTGGTACCATCCTGAAGCAAAATATACAATAATAGGTAGCTGTACAGTTGTTCCTGAAGCACGACAATGTTGCCGTACTTAAGCGTCCATTCAGGTAAACTTAACAGACATGAATTCATTGTTGGGTTCAGAGGTTGGGTAGCGGATGGGTGAAGACTTTCCTACTACCGAATTATTTAGATTTCGGAAGTGCACGTAAAGCCGAAGTAAAAAGGCACATGGAAATAAAGTTAGCCCTTATTGCAACGGTACCGGATTTGTTTTATAATTGCAACAAAATTTCTTTTTAATGTTATAAACTATATCACAGGAAAGATGAAAAGATAAACTAGATCCCTATAGTAGCAAATTTTTGTTTAATACATGTATTTTAGAGAAAACAGTTTTTGAAAATACGCTATTCTAGTACAAGATTGTTGTACTCTTAATGCTGTTATTCCGTATTTGCAGTTTCAAGCACAGTACCTACCAGATGATTTCATATTTTGTTACCAACGGAAACAGAATGATTTAACTCAGGTAGAAAACTGTCATTAAAATAATAACTTTACTATTGCACCTAATTTTAATTATTTTCGAACTCATATTTTATATTTGATGTTATCATCAATGTAACAATCATACCTAATATACATACCTAATTTTTTAGATATAGGTATTACTATTTATTTATAATAAAAATTAACATATTTAAATGGGTGATAATCCACGGGTTGCTACGGGCTTCATCCTGTTGAAATAAAACGCGCTTGTTGAATTTTCTTTCAGTACAAAGTGACTATTTATTTATTTTAATTTATTTCACATACGTTTGAGGCTAAAGTTTAAACAAAATATTACTGAGAAGCATAAATATAGAAAGAAATCGATATATTTTAGAACTATAAATTATAAAAGAGTGACTGACTTAATATATTACATATAATATTTTGGGCTTAATTCAGCACTCCCTCACAAATACCTACCATATAAAAAAAACAATATACACAGATAAAACAATAAATTATACGCAATTGATGAAGTAATTATGAAGTGTACGTAATTTATAAAAAAAATCATATAAATATGTGGTAAAAAATTCTTTGCTTCGAATGTAGTACAGGGTGATCGATTTAACTGAAGAAATAAGTTTTTCTGGGAAACGACCAAGAAAAATGAAATATTCTAAAAAGGATTACTACTTTTTAACTTGCTTTTACTAAAAGGTAAGGTAGAAATACAGAAATTATGGATGACACTTGCTGTCCGCGACGCTTCAATCAAATTTTTTTGGCAACATATATATTTTTAAATAGTGTTTCTATTTAGGTTGCAGTTTTTTAGATATTTATTATTTAAAAAGTTATAGGTAATTTCCATAACGTTATTTTGTTGATATGACACCATAATAAAAACCTATTAAATAAACCTATAATTTAAATTCTTTTTAGATTTCATTGCAGGACTACTGTCATCTTCCAGGGCAACTATAAAGTGAAAATAATAGTCAAATTTTTACCTGTTGTGATAGTTTTTTACCTCATATTTCTAGTTTCTGGAGGCTCCATCACCCTGTACTAGGTATCAAAAGACATTACAAAAGACACTGAAACAAATTAATTTTAAGTAACAGAACCATATAAAAGTGATTGATTACATTTTGAATATTTGAGGTCGATAAAAAATAATACTTGACATGTGATGATGTCATAAAAAACCGTACGCATGTAGGTATTTGTTGCAACAAGTTGCAACATAATTAGTACAATAATTAAATAAATCACAAACTGATAAAGGATATTTGGACTATTCAAGAGTTGTTGGTCACCTGGTAGTGTTAAGTACCAGTAGGTTGTACATTATATTTAATATACCTGTTAGGTAAGTAAAATAAAAAAATAGAGATAATTTTATTAAAAATAAATCATACGTATATGCCAAAGGAAACCTTTGTTTGTTGTTCTTCTAAATATATACTACTTTAGTTTTTTTTTGTGGTGTATTTCCGCTTTTGAATTTGAATTGAAGTAACAAAATTTTTTCCAACCGCTAAAAATAAACCTGGGAGAAAATAATTTAAAATATCAAAGAAACACATCATCTTACTTTTAAATTCCCCTTGTAAATATTATAAACCACTGCCTTAATTAAATTCCATGGTCTCTCTTTGAATAAGTGAGGATATGCAGCTATCAAGCCATCGACCTCTGGCTTCTTAGGGGATCTTTATATTTTATTTTAGTATGACTATCATCGCATTTCCCTATACCTAAACTTCATATTTTCTGACATAAAAAAATTTACCATTAACCCATTAACCATTTAACCCATTATTTTCGACAAATTAAAAGATGCATAATTGTCTCAGTGGAAGTCATGTACTTTTAGAATAAGTATAGAAATATAAAAAAATATGCAGGGTCATCATAATTCTATGCCAACTTTCGTCAATTAGAATAGTAAATAAGTAGTTTTTTTTTTTCAAATGAAACACCCTCTATTTTATAAGGCTAAACGAAGCACTGATAAGTACTCTATAAATTTGCTGAAGTATTATTCCCTATGATTAAATCAATTAGAATAAACATAAGCATTTCCTTAAAAATGAATATTTATTGAAAATTGGGAAAACTACAGATGTGTGCCTGCCTGCTCATTTCTAAATTGTGGTTGGATATTTACTATTATTACTTATTTACTATTGTTGACTATTTTTAATTTTATTGTTCTTATATACAGGGTATTAAATTTAAAAGGTCATTAGATAATGGGCTTAAATCGAAATTGAGTAAGTGATTTTTATATTTTCTCATATAGATGTATTGATTCTAATGTATTTTGGTTCTGATAATTCCTGGCTTTTATGAGGGAGGTATTGTTTAAATTAAATTTGTGCCCCGTTTCATAACTATGTAAGGCTAGAGCCGACTTGTCTACATTAAAGTTTTTTGTGTGATATGTATGCTCTTTAAATCTAGTTATTTTTTTTGTTTGGCCGATATACAGTTTGTTATAATTAGTACAGTTTATTTTGTACATCCCGGATTTAATTAACCCGAAAATAATTACAGACCGATCCTTTCAAATATTAACTGTAATACTTACAAATTAGCAAATTGGTTGAACGAAAAGTATCAAAAATTCACATTCAAAAATGACATGATAACCAAGAATCCCTCCACTTAATTGAATATTTAAAAAATTTAAAAATTAACACGACAGACAAATTAGTATCATTTGTCGGAACAGCCCTACTTTTTCCCAGCATTCCAATCATAGAAACTTTGAAGATATTAGAACAATTTTTAGTACACAATAAAGTACCGCCAATAGAAGTGGAACAATACATTTTATTGACGAAATTGTGTATGGACCTACACGAATTTACCTTCAACAACAATAGTTATAAACAAACACATGGCACAGTCATGGGCAATCCTCTATCGACCCTTATTGCAGATTTATTTCTCAACCATTGTGAAAATAACGTCAAAAACACCGCCTTCCAATTTCTCACAGTTTGGAAAAGGTACATACATGAGGTATTCGCAGTTGTAAATAAAAGTTTCGGTATACACAATAAACTCTCAGTACGATTCCATAAAATTCACCTTTGAATTAGAAAACAATTATTCTTTACCTTTCTTAGATATTAAAATAATCAAATTTGACGAATCTTTGACTTTTGGCACATACAGAAAACCAACACACATAAATAATTACATACACAACCCCTCAGTAACACACTTTAAATATAAAATGGTTGCATTTAATAATCTTTAGATTATTAAATGTACCACTCAATAATACCAACTATAACAAAGAACGTAATCTCATCTAAAACATCGCTAATGATAACCGTTATGAAAAGAAACAATTAGGTAGAATATTTTATAAACAAAAGAGGAAATTATTAATTAAAAGTAATACCACCTTAAGTCCAATAGAGGAAAGACAATATATGTAAGTATAGAAAATTCACATACCATCCTCAAATCAGTCAAAAATTTGAAAATTTACTAAATAAATTCAATATCATCTTTGCATTTAATAACTTACAATTAAAGACTATTAGGGTAAACTTTCCAAAAAGAAGATCTGCTTCAGAAATCTGGGATATATAAAATAAACAGTAGTAATTGCAACAAACTGTATATCGGCCAAACAAAAAGAAATGTAATAGGTAATTAAATTTAAAGAGCATTCATATCACACAAAAAAATTTAAAGTAGATAAGTCGGCTCTAGCCTTACATAGTTGCGAAACGGGGCACAAATTTAATATAAACAATTCCTCCCTTATAAAAGCCAGTAATTCTCAGAATCTAAATACATTAGAATATATATATATATATATATATATGCATAACATATGAGAAAATATAAAAATCACTTACTGGATTTTGATTTACGCCTATGATTTTTCGGTATAAAAAGTACAAAATTTACAATTTTCAATAGATGTGCATTTTTAAGAAAAACTCGTTGATTTAGTCATAGGAAATGCTTCAGTAAATTGATAGAGTACTTATCGGTGCTTCTTCTAACCCTATAAAATACAGGGTGTTCCATTTTAAAAAACATTAAATTAAAAAGTTAGCTTTTTTGGTTTTCAAATTGATGAAAGTTTTCACAGGATTATGAGAACCCTATATAAGATTTAAAATAACTCCATACATTTTCTAAACGTACAAGGCTTTGACTCGATAGTCTGCAAAAATTATGACTCTATCTTTTAATTTGTCGAAAATACGGCGCTAAATGGTTAATGGTAAAATTATTTTTCAAGTCAAATTTTTTAAATTTAGATATACCTAGAGAAATGTGATGAAAATCATGCTAAAATATTGCATGCATCTAACCTACTAACTTTGAGACTTAAGAGTAGATGTTATCACTTAAAATACATGTGTTAATATCGTTATCTTATAATATTCTGGTGCATTGACATTCCAATTAACTTCAAAAAAATTTAATTGTGAAAAATAATGTTCTATTTTCAGTTTTGAGAATGGCACGAATTCATTACCTCGAAATAGCAATAATTTTGAAAAATTGCAAGACAATAGTATAATATTAGTGTAGGTACTATTACTTTTAATCACTGCGTTTATTATAAGTACTATGAATGTAGAACTGATGATATTGTTAAATAAAATATCATAAATAATACGATGCTCTCTTAAAAACTTTCACACAATAATAATAAACGGTCAAAATCAGTGAGTATCCGAAAAGGCTCCTCATATCATTCATTTTTTGAAGATAACACTTTGATAATTATTTAAAAAAAAATTAAATTAACTTGAAATATTCACTGTCATAGATTTTGTATTTAAAAAAATATTTGAAAACAGGTTCACACCCCGTCTCTTTACATCTACGCCTATGTAAATATTTTTTACAAACGTTTTGACATGCTTATACATGATATGGATTTGACATGGATATAGCTTTTAATAAAACGAAACAATGCCCCAAACTATAAAGAAATTAATAAACAAATTTTCCAGTTACACCTCGAAAACCATATAAAAAATTTAATGTAAACAAAATGTATTTCAATAGCTATAGGTCTTACGAAAAAGCAGCATACTCTGAAAAGTTAATATTTTTTACTCATTTATGGATTCTCCGTATTTTCCGTATTAAATAGTGATATACCCTGTTTATAGCGATGTAGACAAGGTACCAGTTAATAGGTAGGTACCTAACAAAAATTTTAATAACATTTACTTTTTGAGAAAAATGTTAAATTTACTAAAATTATCAGGGTCCACTTGTTACCATATGTAATAATTATTGAAGCGTAATACTATTTAGTTTTTGGGGAAAAAATTTAAATTCAATTAAGTAATTATTTATTTACTAAAGGCGCATGGAGTATTTTTTTCACTTACGGACCTCTTGAAATAGTGTTTTGAAAAGCAATGCTTAATTATTTATTATATTGTATTATATATACTATATTAAGTACCTATATTTTATTATATTATTATATTTCATATTCCTTCAACCTGAAACCATTCCTTTTTCTTATGCATTTCAACTACTGATCACTGATCCTTTACTTAAAAATAAACACATCAGGTAAACGGACCCCATCGAACATAGTTGCCAGATCTACAAGCTTCAAGTTAGTACGTAGTATCATCAAACGTTTACGCGCCTACACAGTGTAGAATAATAAACAGCGCCACCCTGGTTTAAGGACAATTCTTGCATTAAAACGACGGACCTGAAGCACTTTTCATCACGTCGTGTCTGGAATATGATACGTTGCTTTGCAATAAAAACCAGCATCAAACAACAATGGACCCTGGCCCTTACCCATAAAGAAATAAGATCAACTATCTCTCTCTCGTACATTAAAATATCAAGGCATGACTATCCTGAAGCAAAAATTCGCTTCAGCTTCGTTACGCTGCTTCAGGATGATGCGTACAGATATGTACTTGTGCTTCAGGTGTGTATGATTTCCCTATATATATATATATATATATATATATATATATATATATATATATATATATATATATATATATATATATACAGTGTTATTCAGAACTTATCCAAAATAAAATTTGGGGATGTTCAACATACATGTAGAAATGTGGTAGTGCAAAAAGAAATTTTTTTGGCAGGGTCTGAAAACTATTTAAAAATTTTTCATTGCACACCGCTGGATACTGGTCCACTGTAATGGAGTGACCTTGGGACTGACAATGCAAACTAGCTAGCACGAAAGAAACCGGCGCGCCCGGCGCAAAAAAGATTTGCAACGTTTTTACTTTAAAATAAACTTAAAGATGGATAGGCGTTCCAGGTACAAAAAACTTGTTTACTGTTTTTTGTCGGAATGTGGTATATCCGATCTCGTTGAAGTACAGTTGCCCAGCTACGTAGTCCTTTATAATGGTATAACTTTAAACATTGTTTACGGGAAATCCTAATTACTTTTATTACAATTTTTTTGGTGATATCGATTTCTTATTTAAGGATGCACATATCCTCAAAGTTTTTCAGATGAGTTCTGAATAACCCTGTATATATATAAATTTTAAAGTGAAATAGAATTTTTATATATTGTTGTTGGTTCTGTTTTGATAGGATAATTTATGTGCCCTTATTGTGGTTTGTAATTTTATAATAGATATATTTCTTTTATATGTTCTTTATCTCTTACTTACCCTTGCTTGCTCTTTTTTTTTTTGTAATAGGATGAGAGTCTTACCCCTGGAGTCGAATCTGCAGGAAATTTCTTTCTATTTGATTCAATAGCAATGATAAACAGAGATGTACAATTTTGACAATAAACAAATTTATTAATACCCAATTTGAGTAAGCTCTGCTGACAACAAATAAAGACAAATATTACAACTGATGGTGTTTAGTGCTATCAATAGTTACAATTTTCTATAATTAAATATGCTCTCCTTGTTGCAATTGATTTGTAAACAAAAACTTGTTTATTATTGTTAATCTAAATTACAGGCAACTTCAGGTATTTATCGCTTGCAATATGGGTTGCATACTTTTTAATTACAACTATGATTATAAGAAATTTAATTTCTAACGTCTGGTGATGTCACTGTGCAAAATGGCTACGTAACTTACAAGAAAAGTGTCTCTTCTTAATGTTTTAGGGATTAATTTGTTGTTCCAATGGATAAATCGATTATTATTGTATGCCCAAGTAAGTAGTTATTGATTGTTAATTTGTAAATGAAATTTTTATATTGCAGTATGTTATCCTTGTGATTGGTAGCAGATATTTTAAGGATTAAAATTTATCTTTTCTGATATTTATTTTGCGATTTTAGGAAAATCTTTGGGGTTTTCACCTCTGTTCGGTTAAAAAAATTTCTTTCCAGGCTCGCTGGAAACCTGCTTTTTCTGCTGCTGGTGATAACTGGCTGGATTTCAACTGCACATACTTTATTTTACGTTTGATAATCAGGTAGGTAGGTTAATTTTACTAAGTTGACAGTATTTAAATATTATAATTCTTGAATTTTTCTATTAAATTATGAATTTTATATCTCTTTACTCAAATCGACGCTTCTCACTTTCTTGAAATTTCTAGAATCTCCTTGTTGCTACAACAAACTCTTGTTTCCTACATTTAGTCTATTATTTTTCAAACAGTTGATTTTAAAAGTTTATCTCGATAAAGTTTAAATGCACTTATGTCCACTATTTGAAATGATTTTCTATTTTTCCCTTTTCACTCATTTTAACTTATATAACCTTAAGAAGTAATTTATAAATTGTCTTTGTTTATGTTACAATTTCGTACAATGATTTATTAAAGGTTTATAGTACATAATTCCCGTAATTTGTCTTTATTTGTATGTATTATTTCTATCATGTGTGGATTTCTTTGGTATGACATTTCATGTCAAATTTATTTATTAATTTAAAAATTTTAATTTTTAGAGGGAAATATTTTAATGGAATTTAATTCTAGGGTGGATTTTATGGTACTGGATTTTTCTCTGAAGAATTCTCTTCGAGTTGATATGCCATGATCTGGTTTCTTGTAAATTTAAATTTGTTCGGAGTCAAATTAAGTAACAATGTATACCTATTTCATGATATTCATGTAAGGTAACTCATTTTATTTATATTCAATATATAAAAATTCTGCTTCATTTTAATTTGGCTCCCAACGTGAAAGGCCTGGAAAAGCAGGAAATAAAAATAAAAATTTTAAATTTGAACAATGTTACTTAAGTCAAAATAAAACAAAATGGATCTACGAAGTGGAAAACAGACAGGAGAGGAAGTAAAGTCAGACGAAGAAACTGCAACAAGCCAAGAAAGTAGATAAATACCAGCATGGCAGACTATGTTAGAAGAAATGATGAAGAAAATACACGACGACAGGATACAGCAAAAAGAAGACAAAAGAAGGTTAGAAGAAACAATTAAGCAAGGAGGACAAGAAGATTTAGAAAAATTAGAGCAACGACGAAGATAAGATATCCAAAAGATCGGAGAGGATTAAAACAAATGGATCAAGGAAGAAAAGAAGATTTAAAACAAACTAGGAGATGAATTAAGACTAATGGAAAAAGAACGAAAAGAAGACATGGACAATATGATGACAATATGAAGAAATAAAAAAAGAGACCCAAAACTAGAGAGAAGAATTGAGACGGGACATTGACAAAACAGAACAAGATTTGGCTACAGTAGTAATAAAAACCATAGCAGTAGGAGCGAAAATAGACACACAGGAACAAGAAATAAGAAAAATTGAAAGAAAAGTAATGAAAACAGTCAAGAAATAGAACAAGTGAAAAATCAAGTACAGACAAGCATCATAGGAAACAAAGATGTATGGGAAATAGAAAGAACAAGCACTATGGAAAAGATAGAGGAGTTACAGAAGGAGATAAGAGTAGTAAACGAAGCAAAAGGTAAAGAGATTGAAACAGTTACAAGAATCGTATGTTATGGCGAAAATAAGGTACACAAACTCACTGGAAATATCAACAAGTTACATCCAACAGTATTATTTGTAAAATCAATTACGAGAAAAATAACAGAAATTGAAGAAAGAAGTATGGATAAGGAAGGACAGTTGGAAAGAATAAAGGAATTAATAAGAGAAAGTGTAGAAGGAGAAGCTTTAATTTGGTTCAACGGAATTGAAAATGACATAAGTAGTTTGGATCAATTTAAAAATAGATTAATTTCACATTTTTTGGGAGATAATGATCAATCTACAGTTAGAGAAAAATTGTATTTTGGAAAATTTAATTATGCCCTGAAACTTTACTCATCAGTACAAGATAAATGAGCAGGAACTTGTTTTATATATAGCTAGTGTAACGACGCACTCTTTACCCTATTATCCCCGTTTGTTCCTACGAACAAACCAAGATAGCAGCGCCCTCCCGGGAGATGATAGAAAACCAGGGAGTGTGGCGTGATCATCAGTATTGTCAGACTAACCGTTTTAACATTTTTGAAACTGTGTATTTTGTAATCACAAATTAACTTGTTAATGCCTACCCATAATCTATCTAACCGTGTAACTACTTATTCTTTTAAATAAAGATAAATAAACACGTTAAATAATTGGCGTCCCAACTGTGGCCATTAACAGTGTATTCGCGATTTACGAAAACGTTTAAGTGTCGTACAACGGGTTTGGTCAACTTGGTTTCGATTTAAAAAGCATCCTAACTGCTGTGCGGGTAAATAAAAGTTTTTACAAAAGCGTCCTTTGTGTGGAACATTGTAAAAGTGTATTTTCAACCCAGTGCAAGTTTAATAGTGGGGAACATTATAAAATCAGCTGTGTAAAACAATTTTCATTTTGTTTCGTGCTATTGTGTAATTGTGCAGTGTGAAACAACATTTTTAAAAAGAGTGGAATCAGTTGTTATAAGAGCATCCTACAAGGAACATTATAACACAATATCACAAAAGTGTATAGTTCGAGTATCTACCTACATAGTTTGGTCAAGTTTAGTTTCCAGATTTTTCGGAATTCCAGTGCCGTATCACTTGGGTTTCGTCATAGGTAAAAGAATACAAGTAAATATCTGCAGAAACTGTAAGTACGTTATTTTAATACTTATAACTTGTCAAAACGGATCATAAACATTCATATAATTTGAGAAGTGTATCAAACAGGCCCAAAATGTCGGAGAATACTATTACACTAACTCAGGAGCAGTTTCAAGAGCTTTTGAGTAAAATAAATAATGTCAATGTCAGTGCTCAGGACGGTAATTTTACTCGATGTTCTTCGCGTTTTAATGGTACAAAAGATAGTGACGTGAACGCTTTTATAGACGCTATTGAGACTTATAAAGACTGTAGCAAAGTGTCCGATGTAAATGCACTACGTGGTTTGTCAATGTTACTAGACGATTTCGCTGCTACTTGGTGGCAAGGTGTGAAAGACTCTGTTAATACTTGGAAAGACGCTATTGGATTGTTGCAAACAACTTTCGGACCGAAAAAACCTAATTTTAAAGTGTTTCGCGAACTGTTTTCGAAAGAACAAGACTCAAAGACTAATTGTGACATTTTTATATGTAATGCTCGCGCGATTCTTTCTCAGCTACCTGCCGATACACTCACCGAGTCTTTACAAATTGATATGGTGTACGGATTGTTACATGCGCGTATAAGGGAAAAGATTCCTCGTGATGATATAACTACTTTTGTCGATTTATTAAAAAGATGTCGCACAGTAGAAGAGACGTTGCCAGATCGAACGGAGGATAAAAATAGTGATACTTCAAAACGGGTTAAGTGCAGTTACTGTAAATTTTATGGGCATTACAAGGAGAATTGTCGTAAACTTAGTAACAAAAAGGCAGATTCTGACCAATCGGTTACAAATGCGGTAACTGAGCAAAAAGCCACTACTGCTACATCACAAACAGCTACGACATCTACCCTTCGATGCTTTGGTTGTGGCAAACCAGGATATATTCGATCCAATTGTCCCACTTGTAAGGTACCTACCGCTAGCTCATCTATTGATTTCTGTTCTCTGGAAAGTACTAATTCATCTATTTCGCCTAAGGCCAGGCCGGTGTTGCCAATTCAAATCCTAACCTCTAATGGTATTGGAATGATTGATACCGCTGCTAAGCAAAGTGTAGCGAGTACTTCTCTATGTAAACTTTTAGAAGTAGCAGGACATCAATTTACTTATGATAGAGTGCGTATTAGATTAGCTGATGGTACTGTAAAAGATGAAAACGTACGTATTGCTACTGTTGAAGTTAAACTTCAAGGTCGATGCATTCCAACAACTTTTATTTGCTTACCTGCTGCTGATATTACCCTTTTGGGGATAGATTTTATTCATGATGCTAATATCTTGTTAGACATAAGTAAACAGCAATGGTACTTTAATGAGGCACCAGATGAAAAATTCATTTTGCCGTTTGAGAGCATGACTTCTTCGTTATTAGTTCAAATTCATTCAATAAATATTTTAAGACCGGATGAAGGAACAATGCTCACTAGTGAAGAAAGAGTACGTTTAGGTAATCTTCTAGACAAGAACCCTGATATTTTTGCACTAGGGGGAGAGCCCTCACCGTATGCTGAACATAAGATAGAAACGGGAACTCATGAACCGATTTCTGTACCTCCTTACCGTATAACTCCAGCAAATAAGGACAAGTTAAAAGTCGAATTAGACAAACTATTGGAAACCGGTGTCATCGAAGAATGTGAGAGTCCCTGGTCTGCACCTACTGTTCTAGTTCCTAAAAAAGATGGAGGCACGCGGTTATGCATTGATTACCGTGCTTTAAATTCTATAACTACAGTTGATTCGTATCCTCTTCCGAGAATGGACGATTTATTACATGCTACAAAACGAACTTTTTATATAACAACTATGGACTTACGTGCGGGTTACCATCAAGTGAAAGTGCGTGAAATAGACAAAGATAAAACGGCTTTCGTGACACCTTTCGGAACTTTTCGCTATTGTACAATGCCCTTCGGTCTCCGTAACGCGCCGGCGTCTTTTCAAAGACTTATGGACAGATTCCGTAGTGGACTTAAGGATGTTCTAGTTTTAGCATATCTAGACAATCTGATTATCTTGTCTGAAAACTTTGACTCTCATCTCAGTGATTTGCAGTTGGTGTTGGCTAGACTGAGACAATTTAAATTAAGAGCCAATCGCGACAAATGTACTTTCGCGAGTGCGGGAGTGAAATATCTTGGTCACGTAATTACGAGTGAGGGAATTCAGATGGATCCAGATAAGATAGCTGCTATTGTTAATATGCCACCACCCCGTAATGTAAAGAACATTCAATCGTTTCTACAGACATGTTCATGGTATAGACGCTTTATAGAGAGGTTTTCTGATATTTCAAGACCTTTGAGTAATCTCACGAAAAAGAATGCTGAATGGACTTGGGGATCTGAGCAGCAGCAAGCATTCGATCAATTAAAGACTGCCCTTGTTTCTGCACCTATCTTACAGCAGAACGATGGATCCAAGCCCTATGTTTTGAGGACGGATGCTTCATCATATGCCCTGGGAGCAGTGTTAATACAAGGAGAGGGTCCGGATGAACGACCTATCGAATACGCCAGTAGATTATTGACAGGAGCTGAACGGAACTACTCTACAATCGAGCGAGAAGCTTTAGCGGTAGTTTGGAGTTTAAATAAGTTTAAAGGATATTTGGACACTTCCTCTGTGATAGTCGTTACCGATCATCAGCCATTAAAATGGCTGCTGACTCTAAAATCACCAACAGGAAGATTGGCCAGGTGGGCCTTAACTATTCAAGGATATAACTTAAAAATCAGCTACATATCAGGTAAACATAATGTTGTGGCAGACATGTTGTCCAGACCGTCATGTGATCATCAAGACACGGCATCTTGTGATATTTGTCTGGTCACCGTTGATTTACCAGGTAGAACTCCTGATGAAATTCGTGCTGAACAACTTAAAGACCCGGAATTACGTAAAATTATAGACAGCATTGAAAATCACGAAAATGAAAATTTTGCCAGATGGACCTCCCGTGGTTATATAATGTCAAGCGGTGTACTATACAGGTATTCTGATGATGAGGAAGAAGCCCAGTTGGTAGTTCCGACTCATGAACGCACCCGAGTACTACAAGAACATCATGACGCTCCAACAGCAGCTCACTATGGAATAGAACGTACCATACAGCGGATTGCTAAACAATACTACTTTACTGGTATGAGAAAATTTATCAGTGACTATGTCAAAGCTTGTCCAGAATGTCAAAGGTATAAGGCAGTGAATCTGAAACCAGCTGGATTACTTCAGACACCAGTGTATGCACAACGTTTTGAGATCTTGGCAATAGACTTGTTTGGACCTTTACCAGTGACCCATAGTGGACATCAATGGATATTTATAGTTGAAGATACAGCATCTAAGTGGGTCGAATTATTCCCATTAGTTAAAGCGACCGCTTTAGAATGTGCTAAATTACTCATTGATGAAATATATTTAAGATACGGTCTCCCACGTCGAATAATCTCGGACAACGGCGTGCAATTTGTATCTGCTGTCATGCAGCATGTATGTCATTGTTTAGGCATAAAACAAAATTTAACCCCATTGTATCATCCACAATCCAATATGGTGGAACGAAAGAATCGAGATATGAAACCTCGCTTAGCAATATTGGTGGGAAACGATCACACCAGTTGGGTAGAAAAACTCCCATCTATTCGGTTTTCTATGAATTCAGCGAAATGTGAGACCACAGGCTATACACCTGCTTACCTGACCTTCGCAAGAGAACTTCGAACTGCCGACGAAGTTACCAATGATTTGAGAACCATTGTTCAATCGACCACTTTTGTTCCCCAAATCACTCCATATTTAGATAAAGTTGCCTCGATATTGGCGGATGCGAAAGCAACTAATGAAAAAGCACAAGATCGCCATAAAGACTATGCAGACGAGCATAGAAGGCCTGCTCCTGTACTGGGAATCGGAGATAAGGTTTGGGTTGCTAGCTCTACTCGTAGCAACTTAGAGAAGAAGACTACTACTAAATTTGATCCTAAAAGAGATGGGCCGTACATTATTACTCGTAAAGTATCCACTACTTCATTTGAAATAGCCAATATTGCTACTCCTGATGTGCCCTTGGGTGTTTACCATTGTTCATTGTTGACACCCTGTAATCTAAATGAAGATGTCCAACCTGTGAAACCTCTGAAGAAACGTGGACGTCCAAAGAAGAAGACTTCTATCAATGTTTCTGGTTCCTCGCCGGGTCGTCTTCGAAACCAGAGGGGGAGACTGTAACGACGCACTCTTTACCCTATTATCCCCGTTTGTTCCTACGAACAAACCAAGATAGCAGCGCCCTCCCGGGAGATGATAGAAAACCAGGGAGTGTGGCGTGATCATCAGTATTGTCAGACTAACCGTTTTAACATTTTTGAAACTGTGTATTTTGTAATCACAAATTAACTTGTTAATGCCTACCCATAATCTATCTAACCGTGTAACTACTTATTCTTTTAAATAAAGATAAATAAACACGTTAAACTAGACAATTTAAACCCGAAATAGCAGAGACAATAGCAATAATACAATAATTTTATTAATGCAGAGACAATAATTTTAACTCACTCACAAAATTTTACTAGACAAAATGATTTAAATCAAAATCAATATAACAATATATACAGGGTTATTCAGAACCTATCCATAATAAAATTTGGGGATGTTCAACATACATGTAGAAATAAGTTCGTGCAAAAAAATTTTTTTTGGCGGGGTCTGAAAACTATTTAATAATTTTTCATTGCACGCCGCTGGATGCTGGTCCACTGTAATGGAGTGACCTTGGGACTGACAATACAAACTAGCTAGCACGAAAAAAAACCGGCGCACCCGGCGCAAAAAAGATTTGCAGCGTTTTTACTTTAAAATAAACTTAAAGATAGATAGGCGTTCCAGATACAAAAAACTTGTTTACTGTTTTTTGTCGGAATGTGGTATATCCGATGTCATTGAAGTACAGTTGCCCATCTACGTAGTCTTTTATAATGGTATAACTTTAAACATTGTTTACGGGAAATCCTAAGCTTTTTATTATAAATTTTTTTGGTGATATCGATTTCTTATTTAAGGATGCACATATCCTCAAAGTTTTAGAGATGAGTTCTGAATAACCTGTATAATATAATAATATAATAATAATAATAATAATATAATATATAATTTTAGGCAAAACAATAATTTTAATAATCGTAATACTCAAAATAACGTTAACTCAAATTTTAGAAACAACAATTATAATAATAATAATAATAATCGACACAATGATAATAACAGTAGATACAATGATAATAGTAACTTGAACAATACATATAATAATTGTAACAGGAATTTTTATCGTGCTAAAAAAAAAATCAATACAATAATAATAATGATTACAATATAAACTTTAATAATAACAACACAAATTATGACAATGGGTCAAGTAATAATGATAATTTCCGCAATAACACTCGGCAAAATCCAGGTCAATTATCGAGAGACTAATATAATCCTCCGAGACGTCAGGTAAACTTTAACGCCAGCGAAGCTCAAGCAGATCCGAGGAAAGGGATGACGTCAGAGGTAATGATGGTACATTTTAATACACGACGTACTCAATCATTAGACAGATCACCTGAAACAACACAACCACAAAAAAATTATATAAAACATTTTTAAATAATTGAAAGTCAAACCAAACATTTAAAATTTATAATAATAACTATACACACCCCAGAGAATTTATAAAACTAGACGAAAATTTAGTCGTGAATCAAAATCAAAATTTAATTTATGTAAATGCAAAATTTAGAAAACAAAATTTTAAAATTTTAATAGATACAGTATCTGAAGTATCGTTAATTAACCAAAACATACTAGAGAAATTCCCAGAATTAAATCAACATATTATTAAAGTAAATAAAGTAACATTGGTAGGTCCCAACAATAAGAAATTATACGAGGTAAACAAAATGGTGGTGCTTCATACTGTGGTACGGTGTATTTATTTATTGTTCTTGTATCTAAACAGATTCGTATGTCCCCATTTTTATTTTTACAATTACAATTGGATTTACATAAGGTGTGTTGTTTCTTTCAATTGTTCCATCTTTTAACAATTTATCTATTTCCTCTCTTACTTTTTGCTTTGTGCATATATGATATTAGATAATTCTTAACTTTAAAATTATTTATATTTTGGACTTTTAATTTGTGGACTTACTACTGAAGGCTTTTTGCTACCCTCATTTCATTTGATACTAAACCTTCATATCTTTTCAAAATATTCCTAACTTCTTTCTCAAAATTATCATTTACATTTAATTTAATTAATTCAATACTAAATATCTCTATCACTATCCATATCATCATAAATATAATTATTTCCCTCTATATATAACATATCTTTTTCATTCCTATCTTTCTCCCTAATTATCATTCCTTGTTCACATTTTATTTCATCCATCATAATATTCATTTTTTTAGTCTCAAAATCTATTCAAATATCATCTATACATGTTTTTTCTTGTTAGTAATCAATTATAGCTTTTAATTTATTTAAATAATCTGATCCTATCACTTTCTTCATTATTAAATTAGGTACCATTAAAAGTTCGAATAATATATTTTTATTATTTAATTCGAAAGTAATATTGACCATTTTGTTTACCTCGTATAATTTCTTATTGTTGGGACCTACCAATGTTACTTTATTTACTTTAATAATATGTTGATTTAATTCTGGGAATTTATCTAGTATGTTTTGGTTAATTAACGATACTTCAGATCCTGTATCTATTAAAATTTTAAAATTTTGTTCTCTAAATTTTGAATTTACATAAATAAAATTTTGATTTTGATTCATGACTACATTTTCGTCTAGTTTTATAAATCCTCTGGGATGTTATTATTATAAATTTTAAATGTTTGGTTTGACTTTCAATTATTTAAAAATGTTTTGTATCATTTTGTTGTGGTTGTGTTGTTTCAGGTGATCTGTCTAATGATTGAGTACGTCGTGTATTAAAATGTACCATCATTACCTCTGACGTCATCCCTTTCCTCGGATCTGCTTGAGCTTCGTTGGCGTTAAAGTTTACCTGACGTCTCGGAGGATTATATTAGTCTCTCGATAATTGACCTGGATTTTGCCGAGTGTTATTGCGGAAATTATCATTATTACTTGACCCATTGTCATAATTTGTGTTATTATTAAAGTTTATATTGTAATCATTATTATTATTGTATTGATTTCTTTGTGTATTGTTAGCACGATCAAAATTCCTGTTACAATTATTATATGTATTGTTCAAGTTATTATTATCATTGTATCTACTGTTATTATCATTGTGTCGATTATTATTATTATTATTATAATTGTTGTTTCTAAGATTTGATTAACGTTATTTTGAGTATTACGATTATTAAAATTATTGTTTTGCCTAAAATTATATGTTATATTATTATTATTATATTATTATATTATACAGGGTTATTCAGAACTCATCTCTAAAACTTTGAGGATATGTGCATCCTTAAATAAGAAATCGATATCACCAAAAAAATTTATAATAAAAGGCTTAGGATTTCCCGTAAACAATGTTTAAAGTTATACCATTATAAAGGACTACGTAGATGGGCAACTGTACTTCAACGACATCGGATATACCACATTCCGACAAAAAACAGTAAACAAGTTTTTTGTACCTGGAACGCCTATCTATCTTTACGTTTATTTTAAAGTAAAAACGCTGCAAATCTTTTTTGCGCCGGGTGCGCCGGTTTATTTCATGCTAGCTAGTTTGTATTGTCAGTCCCAAGATCACTCCATTACAGTGGACCAGTATTCAGCGGCGTGCAATGAAAAATTTTTAAATAGTTTTCAGACCCCGCCAAAAAAAATTTTTTTACACTACCCCATTTCTACATGTATGTTGAACATCCCCAAATTTTATTATGGATAGGTTCTGAATAACCCTATATATATTGTTATATTGAGTTTGATTTGAATTATTTTGTCCAGTAAAATTTTGTGAGTGAGTTAAAATTATGGTTACTTGAATTTTAAAAATTGTTTCGTACATTATTATTATTATTTTGAGCTAGTCTTGGCATGTTACGTTCTATTCTCATTAATATGCATACATTTGTTCTACATTTCCTATATTGCTATTGTCTCTGCTATTTCGGGTTTAAATTGTCTAGCTATATATAAAACAAGTTCCTGCTCATTTATCTTGTGCTGATGAGTAAAGTTTCAGGGCATAATTAGTCATACTATTAGATAATTTCGGGTTAAATTTTCCAAAACACAATTTTTCTCTAACTGTAGATTGAGCATTACCTCCCCAAAAATGTGAAATTAATCTATTTTCAAA
Source organism: Pogonocherus hispidulus (assembly GCA_963924545.1). NCBI lineage: Eukaryota > Metazoa > Arthropoda > Insecta > Coleoptera > Cerambycidae > Pogonocherus > Pogonocherus hispidulus. The sequence goes on from OZ004695.1 coordinate 36,960,839, forward strand.
TTGTTCCAAACTACTTATGTCACTTTCGTTTGAACCAAATTAAAGCTTCTCCTTCTACACTTTCTCTTATTAATTCCTTTATTCTTTCCAACTGTCCTTCCTTATCCATACTTCTTTCTTGAATTTCTGTTATTTTTTTCGTAATTGATTTTACAAATAATACTGTTGGATGTAACTTGTTGATATTTCCTGCTATTATAAGTTGGACCACCCTGTATATACAGGGTGGTCCAACTTATAATAGCAGGACTTGATCAAATGATAGATAACGTTAAAATAATAGTAGTTTCTCAATACACTTATATCCGGGAAAGCTTCCTTTTCTAGATACAGGGTGTTGAAATTTTGGAAAAAAGTATATTATTTTAAATATTGCCAAAACGGCTAGTTAGAAAAATTGGAAATTTGGCACACAGTATCAGCTAAGGATCCTTCACGATTTAAGGCTTATGGTGATAAATTACGAAAACCAGTGGCGGAGTTATGGGTATGCCATCACCACTTTTCGAAAAAATCGTTTACGCCACTGACTTTATTGTAAATACAATAACGGGATTCAATGTACCATGCTTTTTAGAACAAAAAAGTATTCTTTCATTTTTTTCACACGGTGCACCGTTTTTGAGATATTTGAGGTTTTATCAGGTAATGTTGGGCCATTTACATTTAGAATTTAATTTAAATTTTATGAAGTAGACTGTGACAAGTTTTGACCAATTTAATACTTCCTTATAAGTGTTACTAAGTTACTTTAAAGCAAATCTGTCTGTTATTTTGAAACATTAAAATGCCTTTCGGATTTTCTAATCAAGAATATGTTGACATACACTTTATTTATGGATTTTGTGATGGAAATACGGTAGAACCAGCTCGAGAATACCGCAGACGATCTTCCAACAGACGACAGCCACATCATAATGTTTTTTCAAATGTGCACAATCAATTCGTTAATCAAGGATTAAGGCCCATACTTAAGAATCCTAATCGTCATAATATTAACACCGTAAGAAGAAATAATCGTATACTGCGTGAATTTAACAGAGATCCAACAACAAGTCAAATAAGAGTGAGTCGAACCACTGGAGCTCCTAAAAGCACTATTTTAAGAGTGTTAAAACGGGATCATCGACATCCTTTTCATCTCCAACCTGTCCATGGTTTGCATCCAGGAGACGAAGAATACAGAATGGTATTTTGTAGGTGGCTTCTGGACAACAATGAGGATTTCTTAAGAAACATTCTATGGACCGATGAGTCATATTTTACACGACAAGGTATTGTAAATTTTCACAATCAACATGTATGGGCACATGAAAATCCACATGAAATCAAACCACGAAAGTTTCAACAAGAATTTAGTATTAACATTTGGATAGGGATCTACAATGGAAATCTCTTTGGCCCTTATGTACTTCCACAGCGACTAAATTCTGAAAAATTTCTGGAATTTTTGGAGACTGAGAATCTGAATATGTGGGGTGACATTCCATTCCATTTGCGAAGACAAGCCTGGTTCCAACTCGATGGGTGCCTGGCGCATTCTAAATTCTAAATGTAAATGGCCCAACATTACCTGATGAAACCTCAAACATGTTAACATGTTCATGTTTACAATAACTATTTTAACATGAACGCTTAATTTCGACGTGTATAATGTGACTTTAGTGTGATCTGACATTTGTATTTTATTGTTGTTTACTGATCTAGGTTTGTTTTTCATAGCTTACTATGTTAATCAATTATTTGTTTATTACAGTAATCAAAAGAACAAAGAAAGGTATACTAAATATTATATTTTTGAAATCAGAAAAAAATAAGCTTTTCATTGATACCAAGGCCAACTATGGTTGCTATTTAAAAAAAAATAACTTTGTTTTTTTCTCAAAAACTAAGATGCCCGTGAAATTTTCAATATCACCGCTTAATTCCACGTAAAAAGCACTATCACAGCGTATTTTTATATTATTTGTATTTTTCCAGATATTCGCGATTAAAAATTTTGGCGATTTTCAGTTTTTTCAAAATATCTCGAAAACTTGAAAATTAAAATTAAATCTAAAGGAGGTACTGAATTCCTCTTGTAATCTTGCCCAATTTTGCTTATTTACCCAATTCTCCAGCTCCACTATTAACAAAGTTAGCCATATAAGGAGATAGATAATGGGCACCCTGTATGTTAGCAATGCTAAATGCATAAATTTCGAGTACTATGACTCATCGTCGGTAGCTTAAACACTAACAAGTATATAGTCACCCTATTGATAAAGGTTGAGGCTGTAAAAAAATTTATTTAGGTAAGCTACAGATGCCGACCTACCTGGCTGCTCTTTTCTGAAATTGTGGTTGGATATTTATTACTTATTTACTATTGTTGACTATTTTTAAAATTTATTTTTCTTATGTACTGGGTATTAAATCTAAAAGGCCATTGGATGATAATGGGCTTAAATCGAAATTCAGTAAATAATTTTGATATTTTTTCATATATATTGATTCTAATGTATTTAAGTTGTACGAATTACTGGCTTTTATGAGGGAGGTATTGTTTATATTAAATTTGTGCCCTGTTTCATAACTATGTAATGCTAGAGCTGACTTATCTACATTAAAGTTTTTTGTATAATATGTATGTTCTTTAAATCTAGTCATTACATTTCCCTTTGTTTGGCCGATGCACAGTTTGTTACAGTTACGACAATTTATTTTGTATATCCCGGATTTCTGAAGCGGGCCTTGTTTTTGGAAAGTGGACCCTAATAGTCCTTTAATTGTAAATTTATCTTTGAATGCAGGGATGATATTGACTTTATTTTGTAAATTTTCAAATTTTTGACTGATTTGAAGATGGTATGAATTTTTTATACATATATTGTCTTTCCTCTATTGAACTTACGGTGGTATTGCTTTTAATTAATAATTTCCTCTTTTGTTCGTAAAAGATTCTGTCTATTTGTTTCTTATCATAACCGTTCTCATTGGCAATGTTGTAGATGAGATTACGTTCTTTATTATAGTTGGTATTATTGAGTGGTACATTTAAAAGTCTGAAAATTAGGCTATTAAATGCAGCCATTTTATATTTAAAGTGTGTTACTGAGGACTTGGTGTCTGTAATTATTTGTGTGTGTAGGTTTTCTTTAAATGTCAAAAGTCAGAGATTCATCAAGATTGATTATTTTAATATCTAAGAAAGGTAGTGAATCATTGTTTTCTGATTCAAAGGTGAATTTTATGGAATTGTACTGTGAATACATTGACGAAATTGTGTATATTAAAATTTTTATTTACAACTGCGAATACGTCGTCTACGTACCTTTGCAATACTGTGCGAAATTCTAAGGCGGTGTCTTTGACATTGTTTTCAAAAGAGTTAAGGAATAAATTAAAAAGCTCCCTTTAAGTCAGTATAAAAAGCAATTCAATGAAACTTCAAATAAATGTACCAATTAAATTACCCAGGGTCTTAGAAAGAAATTAAAATTACTTAACCCAAACCTTTGCAAATTATATTGTCTTCCCAAAATTCACAAACCCGGAAATAATTATAGACCGATTATTTCAAATATTAACTAACTGTAATATTTACAAGTTGGCAAAGTGGCTAAACGATAAGTATCGAAAATTCTCATTCAAAAATGACATGACAACCAAGAATTCCTTCCACTTAATTGAATATTTAAAATAATTTCAAATTAACAAATTAATATCTTTTGATGTAACAGCCCTCTTTCCTAGTCAATCCCAGAAACTTTGAAAATATTATAAAGATTTTTAGTGGACAACAAAGTACCGACAATAGAAGTGAAAGAATACATGTGGCTTCTTATTGTAATATTTGAATAAATTGTGTTCATTTAAATGTTTTTTTTATTTTGTTAATACGATTATTTCTATTTCTGTGATCTTTCAATGATTTTTCTTATTGTATTACATTCGACATGTATTGCATGCATATTTTAAATAACAAAATTTTCAGGCAAGTGATAATATGTAAGAAATTTAATAGACGTATTTGAGGACGTATTATTGACATAGGTTGCACATCAGATAGTTTAAATACAAACCGTACGCAAAAATTATATATTCATTCTAGTTTGAAAACAAGAAGAGTTTTATATTTAGCGATAAATTTGTGTGAGAAAAATTACCGTCTTTAAAAAAATTGCACCTAATATTGTTAATTTAAATGCCGTTTTTAAAACTAACCTTTCTTGTTTAGAAAGCAAATGCTAGTTTGTGATACTCCACTGAAAACAGAATGGATATGTGAAATCCAATTACGAAAAAAAAAACACGGGGTGTATTTAAAATATGAAAGTTGTATCCACTTTCGGTCAAACATCCATGTATTTTTCGGCCAAACATGTAACTTTTTGGCTTACGCCAAAAAGTAGCAATTTAATAGCGTATTATCTTCACCGAACAAAGAAAAAAATGCGAATCAGGCGGGTGCCGCGTCACTGTGTCGCCTGGGATTTTGATAATAATGATCATTTATATTTTTGCGTTCTTTCGAATGCTAAGAATTGCAATAGCTGTTTGTGTATTAAGAGCGCAAAGACTTCAAAGTTTCTCTGAATAGTGCTACTCTTGGAAGCACTAATTTGTACTTTGGGCTCGGTTGTAGAAAAATAATATTAAACTTGCATGTGTTAACAGTGTTGTCAAATCTCGGGCTTGACAGAGTCAGTATTACATGGCGGGTCTAACAGCGCTACATTCTGGAATACACAGCATATACAGAAACGCGACGCGCCCCCTCTGCACTAGCGTTCAGTGAACCAAATCTGTATATGTTACGATATTTAACCGCCTTTTCAGTCCAAACAAAAAAATCCCAAACTCTCCCCTCTCTATAAAATACTTAAAACTATATAAAAAAAACAGGAAACGTAACCAGATATATATATATATATATATATATATATATATATATATATATATATATATATATATATATATATATATGCGCGTAAAACAACCAAGTGACACCAAATAATAACTAGACCTTCTCGCACCCAATTTTTTTCTAAATAATTCAACTAAATGACTCCCTATATATACTTTCTCTATATGTGCGTTTTGGCACCACTATACGGGCGCCCTATTTCTTGACCCGTTGCATGGGTAACTTTTTTATTAGTAGAGATACAAAAACGCTTAAATGAGCAAATTAGTGCAGTTTCGTATTAGTAATTCTACGGTAAGGCGAAAAATTATATACGGGGGAAGGTTGAAAAGTTATTGACAAAAAACGAAAAATCCAACTTTTCTATTATCCCTCGTAGCTCGTTCATTTGAAGAGTTAGAGAAAAATGCTTCACATGTTTTTTGCAGTATTTTTCATGTAAAATGACATGCACTTGCTACTTTTTATATATCTCTTAAAATGGTTGAGAATCACAGTAAAATATATTTTTTTTAAATGTAATGGATAGGTGGCTGTGACATTAACCGAAAGTCCCCTTTTTTCTCTTTCAGATGATATAACATAGTCCATATTTTATCCTTACAAAAGTAATAATAATCGTTGTTTTTAAAGAAAGTTTATTGTCACATCAAGAATGCTATGGATTATGGAACAAAAGAATGTTTTGAGAACAGAAATTATTAATTAATTAATTATATGGAAGTAAATGTTCGAAATGACCACCATCCTGTTGGATACATAGTAAGCAACGTTTCTGGATACTTCTTAAAACATTATTTATTGTATGTCCATGTATGCTTCTAATTGCATCTTGAATCCTGACTTTTAGATCCTCTATATCTAGAGGAGCTGTCACATAAACTTTATCTTTCAATAACCCCCAAAGAAAGAAATCTAAGGGGGTCAAATCAGGTGTTCGCGCTGGCCAGTCGATATCCATTCTATTTCCTATAACATTATCAAACTGTTCATGTAAATATTGTTTTACCTCGCGGGAATTATGCGCAGGTGCTCCATCGTGTTGGAAGTATTTAAGATTTCTAAAAATATGAAGTGGTAATTCATTTAAATATTCCTCTGTTAGAGTATTCCTTAGAAAATGAAGGTAATTATTCGCATTCAAATTATCTTCGTAAAAATATGGGCCAATAATTTTGCCACAAAAAATTCCACACCACACATTTATCCCAAATTGACGTTGATTTCTTCTTTCAGAAACAAGATGTGGATTTTCTCGGCACCACATTATGTTATTATGGCGGTTAAAAATACCATTGTTGGTAAATCTACTTTCATCACTGAATAAAATCTTTTTCCAGAAATCTAGATCCTCTTCGCATTTTGAAATGTACCATCGACAAAATGTCATCCTTCTTTGATTATCAGCTGGATATAAAGTATTGCATATGGAATAATGATAAGGCTTTAAATTGTTACCTTTTAAAATAGCTCTTACAGTTTCCTTGGAAGTGTTGCAGTGATGTGCAATTTCTGCAGTTGAAGAATCAGGTTTAAAATTTACATAAGCCAAAACATTTATTTCAGTGTCTTCATTGAAGTTTCTTTCATCCTTAGGCTTTGAAAAAGAACCGTATAATCCTATATTATTTTCCAGCTGTCTAAATATTCTATGATGGGGTTGTCTTCGTTCCATGTAAGTTTCAAAATAAAGATTCGCTGCAGCTTGTGCATCTCGATTTTGGTTATAATAACAAAATAGCATATCATTTTTCTCTTCGTTGGTGTACATATTTGCAACACTATTATTTTGTATGCAGTATTAATAATAAACAATAAACTACTTAACAAAAACTAAAAATGTCACTTATGATCTGTCAATAATTAAATGTCAACTAGACGTTTTTAAAAATATCAGGAATCTTATTTTTTGTTTTATTTCCATAGCATTCTTGATGTGACAATAAACTTTCTTTAAAAACAACGATATTATTACTTTTGTAAGGATAAAATATGGACTATGTTATATCATCTGAAAGAGAAAAAAGGGGACTTTCGGTTAATATCACCGCCACCTATCCATTACATTTAAAAAAAATATATTTTACTGTGATTCTCAACCATTTTAAGAGATATATAAAAAGTAGCAAGTGCATGTCATTTTACATGAAAAATACTGCAAAAAACATGTGAAGCATTTTTCTCTAACTCTTCAAATGAACGAGCTACGAGGGATAATAGAAAAGTTGGATTTTTCGTTTTTTGTCAATAACTTTTCAACCTTCCCCCGTATATAATTTTTCGCCTTACCGTAGAATTACTAATACGAAACTGCACTAATTTGCTCATTTAAGCGTTTTTGTATCTCTACTAATAAAAAAGTTACCCATGCAACGGGTCAAGAAATAGGGCGCCCTGTATATATATTATATATAGGTATAGTGAAAAATATTTGTAGCGAGGTAGAACAATAAAGGATCAGCGTGGTGCAGTGCCAATAACACCGTTCTCTCGCTGAAATCCACGGCAGCATTTTGTTCGAAGTTTTTTTGAAACTGTTAAGTAAATACTTAACCAAAATAATCTGGAGTCGCTCCCACGGCACCACAACTATGCTTAACTGCAGATCTTCTTGTATTTTGATACGAGAAGCACTGAAGATGCCATCTATACATATATGACAAAACGTCTGCAGTTAACCATTGACTAAACTGGGCTAAACAGCCCAGATCGTATGTATGAAGTATGAAAGTAAGATACATCATTCAATTGACATCGGCCGTGAAAACCTACGAACTGTTTAAGCTCAGCTAATATAAGGATAAATTAAAATAAGTCAATGTCATGTCACTTCTTTCAATGATGGTCATATTTTTAAATACTTCTGTTATTTATATTTCCAATATCTTATCATTGATTCATGACTGATTCCATATCAACAAAATAATGGGTTAAAAACCCATTATTTTGCTGATATGGAATGATTATCAGCAAAATAATGGGTTAAAAACCCATTATTTTACTGATTCAGGGGAAACGGGGAGACTAATCTGGGTAACAATTAGTGAAGTAATTCAAAGTATAAAATTAATTTCGCATACTTTTTACACATACATCAAATCACATAATGCAGTGATGTGTTATCACGGTGTGATTACAGTTATTTTGACGTACTTATTTTCCTTTCTTTTAATTCTAGTAAAGGTGAAACAAATGTCCTTCTTTGCTGCCAGGATTTGCGATTTCCACTTTTATTTCTTTTTTGTTTTTTTAAATATTGCAACTTACTTTTTATTTGTGCAAGCGTTCTATCAGAAGATAAATATTTTTTTGAAAATGAAGCTATTTTAGTTGTGGATGGATATAACGAATCGTTGTTTAAATATTTCTTTAAATGAACCCGTATTAATTATATCTCATTTGAGGCCAAGGTTTCCTAGCAACTATTAAACGTGGCTCCTTAACAGGAAGAATATTTTCCAATATCTCTTCCTCGTCGGTAGTCACGAGTTTATCTCGTCGGCGTGGATTTTCTAATTTTCCTCTTCTTCAGAAGGTGCACAATCATCTGCTTAAGAAGTTTTGGATGGTCCTATGCAGTTAAGAAAATAAAAATATTACTAATAACAATTTGAAAGGCCCTTAAATGATAACTCTTATAAACAAGGAAAATGTATTATGATCCAAGAGTTAAAGTAATTAAATAAACTGTATTCTTTTCGCATCAATAATTAAGAAACAATAAACATAAAATAAAACTGACTAATTAAATATTCAAAAATCTACCACTAAATTTTAATAAGTCACATTAATTATGATATAGGGTGGGCCAATGAAAAGTAGTATTAACCTCATTTTTACTGGAAGACTATTTATTAAAAAACACCTTTCACCTTCCTTAGAGTGTTTCGTAGCCCTTTTGGGAAACTTCAACGACCAATATCTCGTTTATTTTAAATGTAACACCCTGTATATTTTTAATGGATCAGATTCAGAGTTGAAAACTATCGATCTATTATCCAAATATTTTAAATTTCAAAATAACTCAAAAACTTTACCTTTGGGTATATAACATACTAATATGGATCGACAGTTTTCAATTCTGTATCTGATCCATTAAAAATATACAGGGTGTTCAATTTCAAATAAACGAGATATTGGGCCTTAAAGTTTTCCAAAAGTTCTACGAGATTATTAACACCTTGTATAATTTATAAAACATTTATAAATATACTATTGGCCATGGCATATATACTATGGCTTATACTAAACGAATACCAATATTTATTGTCGAAATGTGAAAACTAAGGAAGATACTTATTATTTTCACTAACGTCTGCATTTGTCATTTTTTACAGAAAATATTAAATACCTTGGAAACCATAAAGTTTAGCTATAACAAAAAATGTTATGTGGACTGAAAGCACTTGCGATGGGGAATCCAATAAGCTAATAATATATATGGTGTTCCATTTGAAATAATAAAGTTTGTATGAGTTGGAAGTATGTGAACGCTCTGTATATCTGTAACTAATTTCAAAGTATAGCCCTTATTATTTTTGAAAACTTTTGTAGTAGATATTTTTTTCTAAAGTTGATAATAATAGTGGAGGAATAAAGGAATCTCAGACGAATGGGTCACCCTGTATACTATAATTATTACATATAAATTGCATGATAAAGAAACTAAGCTTAATTTTAATTCAAATTTAGCACGTACAAAATATTTTTGTAACCGTTTGAGCAATTTATATTGATTTTTGTCAGTTCGTTGATAAATAGTAATGACACTATTGAGGCTATTGAAAAGACGTTAATTAAGGCATATTTGTCGAAAATTCTTGCAAAAACCAATAGTCTGTCTTCTTTTTTGAGAAAATGTCTTGTTTAATTGGTTATTTACTGGAAAATTGTTTTATATACCTACCACCAATTGTTCTAACAGAGTTAAAAGGTTTCGATATTATATTTCTAAATTCACATAAAATACGAGCACATTCTCGCATTTTATTTCTAGCTAAAGCAGTTCGCTTTTTTATATTCTTGCTCGTTTGCAAAAGCTGCACGCCATATTCCAAAATAATAGAGTCTGATATTACAATTTTTCCAATTTCGTCCAACCTATTAATAAGTAAAATAGGAACTGATTGAGGTGAGTTCGTGAAGATGTATATAATTAAATAAGAAAATACACCTTACTTCACATATATATCTATTAGCAATGCTAAATATATACATTTCGAGTACCATGTACTCATCGTCGGTAGCTTAAACACTAACAAGTTTATAAATAAAGTCACCCAATTTATAGAGGATGAGGCTGCCAAATAAATGTATTTAGGTAAACTGCAGATGTCTACCTGCCTGCTATATTTCCAAATTGTGGTTGGATATTTAGTATTATTACTTATTTACTATTGTTGACTATTTTTAGTACCGACATAAAGTACCGACAATAGACAATACATTTTTTTGACGAAATTGTGTATGGACCAAAACTCATTTACCTTCAACAACAATATTTATAAACAAAAACATGACACAGCCATGGGCAATCCTCTATAGTCCTTTATTGCAGATTATTCCATAACCATTTTGAAAATAACTTCAAAAACACCGCATTAGAATTCCCCACAGTATGGAAAAGGTATGTAGATGACGTATTCGCAATTGTAAATAAAAATTTCGATATAGGTACACAATTTCGTCAATGTACTACTCTCAGTACGATTCCATTAAATTTACCTTTGAATTAGAAAACAATTATTGATTACCTTTCTTAGATATTAAAATAATCAGACTTGACGAATCTTTGACTTCTGACATTTACAGAAAACCGACACACACACACATAATTACATACAAAACTCCTCAGTAACATACTGTAAATATAAAATGGCTGCATTTAATAGTCTAGTTTTTAGATTATTAAATCTACCACTCAATAATACCAACTATAACAAAGAACGTAATAACATTGCTAATGATAACGGTTATGCAAAGAAACAAATAGATAGAATCTTTTATAAACAAAAGTGAAAATTATTAATTAAAAGTTATACCACCTTAAGTCCAATAGAGGAAAGACAATATATATATAGAAAATTCACATAGGTACCATCCTCAAATCAGTCATAAATTTGAAAATTTACTGAGGAAAGTCAATATCATCCGTGCATTTAAATCTGGGATATACAAACTAAACTGTAGTAATTGTAACAAACTATACATCGGCCAAACAAAAAGAAATGTAATAACTAGACCATCCATATCACACAAAAAACTTTAATGTAGATAAGTCGGCTCTAGCCTTACATAGTTACGAAACGGGACACAAATTTAATGTAAACCATACCTCCTTCATAAAAGCCAGTACTTCTCAGAACCTAAATACATTAGAATCAATATATATGAAGAAATATAAAAATCATTTACTGTATTTAGATTTCAGCCCATTATCTAATGACCTTTTAAATTTAATACCCTGTATATAAGAAAAATAAAATTAACAATAGCCAACAATAGTAAATAAGAAATAATATCCAACCACAATTTAGAAATAGAGGAGGCAAGTAGACATCTGCAGTTTACCTAAATAAATTTATTTTACAGCCTTATCCTCTATTAATTGGATGACTTTATTTATAAACTTGCTAGTGTTTAAGCTACCGACGATGAGTACATAGTACCTACTCGAAATGTATACATTTAGCATTGCTAATAGATATATATGTGAAGAAAGGTGTATTGTCTTATTTAATTTATGTAAAATAGGAGCTTAAAGAAGGTTAATCTTCTAGCAATCAAGAAGTGGATATAATAATATGGTTATACGCTATATATCCACTGTTATTTTTATGTATCGTGGATTAAAGAAAAACATTTTTGCGACAAGCGAAATCATCAAAACTTAATAAAATAATTATTACCGCAAAAATATTAATAAACCCTTATGTATTTTAATAGGTACCAAAGAAAAGAAAAATCTAATCATGACAATTAGGAATAAGGGAAATTTTAAAATTAAGAAAATAAGTGGAACAATTATTCCTAAAAAACGCGTGCAACCGGCGTTTTTTGGAAAGCGTTAATGATTGTAATTATATTATTTGTGCAAAATGTAAAGGATTTTATAGAAGCACTTACATAGTTCGACACAGGCGTCACTGTTTCGTAAATAATAGCAGTGATCATACAGCACATCCTAAAGTAGAATCTTTTATTCTAAGTTTAGAAACAGAGTATCAGGAATATCTAAAAACAGATCGTTCGAGAAAAGGCCTGATAAAAAAGTAGAAGTAAACAACTCATTTTTTTTTTTTTTTTTAGTTTTTATCAATTTGCATTTTATTAATATGAGGGAAACAAATTTTTTAATATTTTAATTATGAAGATTAACCTTCTTTAAGCTCCTATTTTACATAAATTAAATAAGACAATACACCTTTCTTCACATATATACACAGGGTTATTCAGAACCCATATAAAAAACTTTGAGGATATGTGCATCCTTAAATAAGAAATCGATATCACCAAAAAAATTGTAATAAAAGTAATTAGGATTTCCCGTAAACAATGTTTAAAGTTATACCATTATAAAGGACTACGTAGCTGGGCAACTGTACTTCAACGAGATCGGATATACCACATTCCGACAAAAAACAGTAAACAAGTTTTTTGTACCTGGAACGTCTATGTATCTTTAAGTTTATTTTAAACTAAAAACGCTGCAAATCTTTTTTGCGCCGGGCGCGCCGGTTTCTTTCGTGGTAACTAGTTTGCATTGTCAGTCCCAAGGTCACTCCATTACAGTGGACCAGTATCCAGCGGCGTGCAGTGAAAAATTTTTAAATAGTTTTCAGACCCCGCCAAAAAAATTTGTACATGTATTGTATGAATTTCTACATCTATATGTATTGTTGAACATCCCCAAATTTTATTATAGATAAGTTCTATTAGCAATGCTAAATGTATACATTTCGAGTAGGTACTATGTACTCATCGTCGGTAGCTTAAACACTAGCAAGTTTATAAATAAAGTCATCCAATTAATAGAGGATAAGGCTGTAAAATAAATTTATTTAGGTAAACTGCAGATGTCTACTTGCCACCTCTTTTTCTAAATTGTGGTTGGATATTATTTCTTATTTACTATTGTTAATTTTATTTTTCTTATATACAGGGTATTAAATTTAAAAGGTCATTAGATAATGGGCTGAAATCTAAATTCAGTAAATGATTTTTATATTTCTTCATATATATTGATTCTAATGTATTTAGGTTCTGAGAAGTACTGGCTTTTATGAAGGAGGTATGGTTTACATTAAATTTGTGTCCCGTTTCGTAACTATGTAAGGCTAGAGCCGACTTATCTACATTAAAGTTTTTTGTGTGATATGGATGGTCTAGTTATTACATTTCTTTTTGTTTGGCCGATGTATAGTTTGTTACAATTACTACAGTTTAGTTTGTATATCCCAGATTTAAATGCACGGATGATATTGACTTTCCTCAGTAAATTTTCAAATTTATGACTGATTTGAGGATGGTACCTATGTGATTTTTATATATATATATTGTCTTTCCTCTATTGGACTTAAGGTGGTATAACTTTTAATTAATAATTTTCACTTTTGTTTATAAAAGATTCTATCTATTTGTTTCTTTGCATAACCGTTATCATTAGCAATGTTATTATGTTCTTTGTTATAGTTGGTATTATTGAATGGTAGATTTAATAATCTAAAAACTAGACTATTAAATGCAGCCATTTTATATTTACAGTATGTTACTGAGGAGTTTTGTATGTAATTATGTGTGTGTGTGTCGGTTTTCTGTAAATGTCAAAAGTCAAAGATTCGTAAAGTCTGATTATTTTAATATCTAAGAAAGGTAATGAATAATTGTTTTTTAATTCAAAGGTAAATTTATATTTATTTTTATGGAATCGTACTGAGAGTAGTACATTGACGAAATTGTGTATATCGAAATTTTTTTTACAATTGCGAATACGTCATCTACATACCTTTTCCATACTGTGGGGAATTCTAATGCGGTGTTTTTGACGTTATTTTCAAAATGGTTATGGAATAATCTGCAATAAAAGACTATAGAGGATTGCCCATGGCTGTGTCATGTGTTTGTTTATAAATATTGTTGTTGAAGGTAAATGCGTTTTGGTCCATACACAATTTCGTCAATAAAATGTATTGTCTATTGTCGGTACTTTATGTCGGTACTAAAAATAGTCAACAATAGTAAATAAGTAATAATACTAAATATCCAACCACAATTTGGAAAAAGAGCAGGCAGGCAGACATCTGCAGTTTACCTAAATACATTTATTTTACAGCCTCATCCTCTATAAATTGGGTGACTTTATTTATAAACTTATTAGTGTTTAAGCTACCGACGATGAGTACATGGTACTCGAAATATATATATTTAGCATTGCTAATAGATATATATGTGAAGTAAGGTGTATTGTCTTATTTAATTATATTTATCTTCACGAACTCACCTCAATCAGTTCCTATTTTACTTATTAATAGGTTGGACGAAATTGGAAAAATTGTAATATCAGACTCTATTATTTTGGAATATGGCGTGCAGCTTTTGCAAACGAGCAAAAGCGAACTGCTTTAGCTAGAAATAAAATGCGAGAATGTGCTCGTATTTTATGTGAATTTAGAAATATAATATCGAAACCTTTTAACTCTGTTAGAACAATTGGTGGTAGGTATATAAAACATTTTTCCAGTAAATAACCAATTAAACAAGACATTTTCTCAAAAAAGAAGACAGACTATTGGTTTTTGCAAGAATTTTCGACAAATATGCCTTAATTAACGCCTTTTCAATAGCCTCAATAGTGTCATTACTATTTATCTACGAACTGACAAAAATCAATATAAATTGCTCAAACGGTTACAAAAATATTTTGTACGTGCTAAATTTGAATTAAAATTAAGCTTAGTTTCTTTATCACGCAATTTATATGTAATAATTATAGTATACAGGGTGACCCATTCGTCTGAGATTCCTTTATTCCTCCACTATTATTATCAACTTTAGAAAAAAATATATACTACAAAAGTTTTCAAAAATAATAAGGGCTATACTTTGAAATTAGTTACAGATATACAGAGCGTTCACATACTTCCAACTCATACAAACTTTCTTATTTTAAATAGAACACCATATATATTTTTAGCTTATTGGATTCCCTATCGCAAGTGCTTTCAGTCCACATAACATTTTTTGTTATAGCTAAACTTTATGGTTTCCAAGGTATTTAATATTTTCTGTAAAAAATGACAAATGCAGACGTTAGTGAAAATAATAAGTATCTTCCTTAGTTTTCACATTTCGACAATAAATATTGGTATTCGTTTAGTATAAGCCATAGTATATATGCCATGGCCAATAGTATATTTATAAATGTTTTATAAATTATACAAGGTGTTAATAATCTCGTAGAACTTTTGGAAAACTTTAAGGCCCAATATCTCGTTTATTTGAAATTGAACACCCTGTATATTTTTAATGAATCAGATACAGAATTGAAAACTGTCGATCCATATTAGTATGTTATATACCCAAAGGTAAAGTTTTTGAGTTATTTTGAAATTTAAAATATTTGGATAATAGATCGATAGTTTTCAACTCTGAATCTGATCTATTAAAAATATACAGGGTGTTACATTTAAAATAAACGAGATATTGGTCCTTGAAGTTTCCCAAAAGGGCTACGAAACACTCTAAGGAAGGTGAAAGGTGTTTTTTAACAAATAGTCTTCCAGTAAAAATGAGGTTAATACTACTTTTCATTGGCCCACCCTATATCATAATTAATGTGACTTATTAAAATTTAGTGGTAGATTTTTGAATATTTAATTAGTCAGTTTTATTTTATGTTTATTGTTTCTTAATTATTGATGCGAAAAGAATACAGTTTATTTAATTACTTTAACTCTTGGATCATAATACATTTTCCTTGTTTATAAGAGTTATCATTTAAGGGCCTTTCAAATTGTTAATAGTAATATTTTTATTCTTGACTGCATAGGAGCATCCAAAACTTCTTAAGCAGATGATTGTGCACCTTCTGAAGAAGAGGAAAATTAGAAAATCCACGCCGACGAGATAAACTCGTGACTACCGACGAGGAAGAGATATTGGAAAATATTCTTCCTGTTAAGAAGCCACGTTTAATAGTTGCTATTAAACCTTGGTCCTCAAATGAGATATGATTAATACGGGTTCATTTAAAGAAATATTTAAACAACGATTCGTTATATCCATCCACAACTAAAATAGCTTCATTTTAAAAAAAATATTTATCTTCTGATAGAACGCTTGCACAAATAAAAAGTAAGTTGCAATATTTAAAAAAACAAAAAAAATAAAAGTGGAAATCGGTTAATCCTAGCAGCAAAGAAGGACATTTGTTTCACCTTTACTTGAATTAAAAGAAAGGAATATAAGTACGTCAAAATAACTGTAATCACACCGTGATAAAACATCACTGCATTATGTGATTTGATGTATGTGTAAAACCATCATTGAAAGAAGTGACATGACATTGACTTATTTTTATTTATCCTTATATTAGCTGAACTTAAGCAGTTCTTAGGTTTTCACGGCCGATGTCAATTGAATGATGTATCTTACTTTCATACTTCATACATACGTTCTGGGCTGTTTAGCCCAGTTTAGTCAATGGTTAACTGCAGACGTTTTGTCATATATGTATAGATGGCATTTTCAGTGCTTCTCGTATCAAAATACAAGAAGATCTGCAGTTAAGCATAGTTGTGGTGCCGTGGGAACGACTCCAGATTATTTTGGTAAAGTATTTACTTAACAGTCTCGAAAAAACTTCGAACACAATGCTGCCGTGGATTTCAGCGAGAGAACGGTGTTATTGACACTGCACCACGCTGATCCTTTATTGTTCTACCTCGCTACAAATATTTTTCACTATACCTATATATAATATATATATATATATATATATATATATATATATATATATATATATATATATATAGTGGTGCCAAAACGCATATATAGAGAAAGTATATATAGAGAGTCACTTAGTTGAATTATTTAGAAAAAAATTGGGTGCGAGAAGGTCTAGTTATTATTTGGTGTCACTTGGTTGTTTTACGCGCATATATGTATATATACAATCATAAGCTAAGCTTTATTTAAAGTATTGCTTCCGTCATGCGCATTGTAAAACAATCAACAGTTTATGGTTTATGGTGATTGATAAGGATAGTGATATTAGTAATGGTAGATATAGAAAGGGATTTGATCATTACATACATTTATAAAGAGAGATAATAATGTTCATCATTATTAGTGTTCCTAGAGTTAGACCCGCACTCAGCACTATGCTGTTTTTTACTACATGGCACCTGTTTTTTACTGCATGGGACCTGTTTTTTTACCGAATCAGACCTGTTTTATACTGCCTGAGACCTGTTTTTTACTGCATCAGACCTGTTTTATACTGCCTGAGACCTGTTTTTACTGCTTTTACTGAAGTTAAAAAGAATTTGTGATTTCGATATGAATAAAAAGGAAGTTGAAGAAAAAAAATTGTTAATACAGAGTAGGAACGTAGTAAAGCAAAAGCTAAATGGTCTGAAAGAAGGAAGTATAATTCAAGAACAATCGTTTCTTCCTATCACGAAGCGTTTACAAACAATTGCTGAGAAACTTGATGGAGAGTCAAACATAAAAAGTGAGGAGCCTGTAAGAAAGGAAGTAAAATCTAATTTCTCCTTTAGCTCACCGAAAAAAAGCAAAGCAAAATATAACACCTCGAGGATTTTTAACGCACCAAGTTTCTTAGATACGTCAATTGTTGCAGAAGGAAATTCAAATGGTAATGATATGGCTGACGGAGATAATGTGGAAAGTAATAAAGTAACTATATGAAAATATACAAGAAGCAAAAGACTACATTCAAACCTTAAGTAATGCACCCGACACATTGTACTATTTGGATCAACTGGATCCCTTACCCAGAGAATATGTTCATAAAATGATTGGTGATGTACATATTGAGTTTGACTTTAGGTATGGTGATAGATCCAGACCTTAATGAGCTAAAAATTGGCAATGCATCTCTACAATTAGATGGTAACGATTTAATTATAGGTGAATTAACTTATAAGGGGACTCCTGGACTATACGAGTTAGTTTTTAAGAAACATCCAATTGGTTTCACAGAAGGTGATAGAAAAAACTACTTAGACATTGATAAACGAACGATTGCTAATAAAAGAAACTACTCTGAAAATGAACAAATTCAAGGTAATGGATCTTACAAATATAAGAAAATCATCTCCGCTTTGACTATACAACCACTAACACCACGAAGACCTAGTAGCATACAACCTCTAACTCGAAAGAGGTTGGGTCTTGGTATGTTAATGGAAGCCTCGAATAGTCCAATAGATTACGTATACTGGGACTCCTAATGAATTTGTTGATAGATTACGGGTTTTAGTTTCATCTCAAACCGCTAGTGATACAGGTCATACTAACGAGATCGTGTCTATTATCGAAGAGTTGCGTGAATCTAAAATTATTTAGTAATAAGGAGAAACTTATAACTAGCTTAAAAATGACAATCGATAAATTTGGTAGACACATAAGTCAACCACAACATTCCTTTGAGGATCATGAAGATTTTGATGTAATGTCTACAAACATTGCAGAAAACATAGTAAAGGAACTTTATTATAATGTTATTTTAACATTTTTCCCGGGGCCTTT
Organism: Pogonocherus hispidulus; assembly: GCA_963924545.1. Lineage (NCBI taxonomy): Eukaryota > Metazoa > Arthropoda > Insecta > Coleoptera > Cerambycidae > Pogonocherus > Pogonocherus hispidulus. The sequence goes on from OZ004695.1 coordinate 36,979,521, forward strand.
CAAGAAAATAGTAAGAAATATCTAATATCTAATATAAAAATATGCCACGTTTTCTTCTACGAGTCAGTTATGATTGAATATGTACTGGATTATCCTAATGATATCATAACTATTATAAATGAGAAGGAGTTTAACTTGACAGAAGTAGTCAACGTACAGTTACGTCGCGGTGACAATCAGCCCAACCGCGTATCATATTCAATAAATTTAACGTACGCCTGTTATATTATGATATAAAACTAACATGTTTCATAACGTGCAAGTGCAAAAGTCTTACCGAGTATCTTCGAATAACGTGGGCCGTTATACTGCATGTTATAACTCTTTCATAACAGATACAAAGTCGTGTATGTTCGTGTAAAGTGAAATAGCTTAATATGTCTTCTTGTGCAAGACAAGGATAATCCGCCGAGATGTTACAGAACCATAGCAAAATAGGGTTTAGAGTTAGAGTGACATATTTGACGTTTAATCAGATTAAGGCCTAATTTGTGTATTTGTGTGAATAGTCCAAATTATGGAAGGAAAAAGGCAAAAGAAAACAACAACGGCCCAATATGAACAACTAGGTACCTACTACAATTTATTCAAGAAAATAAGTTATTGATCACCGGTAAAACAAACCCGTCTGAGAGAGGGACTATAAAAGTTCTGTGGAATAAATTCTTTAGACAATCGAAATAACTTATAAAAAATACGTCTCTGTACTTTTTGATTGTACCTTAATTAAACATAACTTCCATTAAAAAATACGAAAGGTGCTGTATATTGCAATACATTTGTTGCTACTCATGCATTTCTTGCATCAAAACTAAATTTAATATCCCATCAAAAGCCATTTGATTACGGTAACATAAGTGATACGAGGTTGGGCTGAATATCTCGTTTCGAGAAAAGGATGCGCAAACTACGAACAGTAATTTATTTGTAGAATTCTTTATATGAGTTCCTGTGGGAATAAATATATAAGGAGGAATGCATACTATAATATTACTCGGAATCCAATATGAAATCTCCTAACAAATTTAATAAATATGCAACAAGTGTGAAAGACGATATTATCAATGAACTACACAAGCCTGCCAGAATCAATTTCAAAAAACATAGAACCATAGTATTTATCAAATGGTTAGGTTATGATGATAAACATAATTCTTGGATTAATAAGGACAATGTATTAATGTATGTAATGTAACATGTTTTATTGTATATGAATTATTGTAATAAACAAAATAAATGATTTTATATATTGCAGTATTTTATTTAGATCATTAACCCAAGATAAATTCAAAGTTATAGTAATAAATAAGTAAAGCTCATCAACATCCACCGAACAGTCTCCAGACGCGATGTGAAGCGTGCCACCTGCCAGCCTACTTGGACTGTAACGTAGTCGGTGAAAAGCTATGCCGATCCTGCTCCAGCCGCCATCTTGAATTTTGGAGCAGGATCGGCATAGCTATTCTACTCTTGAAGTTAACCAAAAAATCGGGTGCGCCACTTTTTTTGGAACTGAGTGTATATATAATAATTTGAACATTTATAATAACAAAATATGGAAGTTTTTTTTTAAATTTGAACACAAAAACATTGATACAAAATATCAAGAATATTTTTGTACAATGTTAGATTAAGTGAAAAAAAATTTTACCTAACATTATTTACAAATTGTAATAAATTCTTAAGGATGTTCAAGTTTCATTACTTCAAAGACAAAATAGTCACTGTATCATTTACTTGGAGTAGAAGACATGATAGTCAAGGATTTATTTTTATACTGTACAGGGTGGGCAAATAAGAGAGAACGCCGGCTGTATCTCGGAAACCGCTTATCGCAGAGTGTCCGGAAAAAAATTTTAATAGGAAATGTGGCCAAGAGATATCGCTGGAAATTATTTTCAAGTTCCTGAAATGACCGCTAGGGGGCATAACAGTCATGGCCAATTAGAAAAATGAACTTTTCTCGAAAATTTGCCCAATAAAGTAGTACCGGAAATAAGTAAATATTAATCTAGAGGAAATTTGAATTTTTTTTGTGCAACTCATTTTTTTCTATCTTTTAAAATAAAGTGGTGGGGGGGCGCCAAACTTTCTTTCCTTTAAACGTTAATAACTCGGCTCAGGATAAACCGAATCTAACAAACTTAGTCTCATTAGAAAGGGCTTTTGTGGATGCATATTCAGAGTCATGAAAGCTGGTTTTGTTACTTTTATTGTAGCCGCTAGAGGGCGCTGTCTGCCAACATAACAAATATAGCGGATTTTTTTAAAAATATCAAATGGCACGGCATATCTATTTTCACATATTTAAATAAAGGACAGCAATCCCTAAAATTCAGTGAAAACCGCAGCTTTCTATATCATTCCTAACGAAAGATTTTATCAGGAATTTCAAATGGAGAATTGTGACGTAGCCTTTCAGCTTAGCATTCAAAATCGACTTGTGATAGCCTATTATTAATAAAATATAAGAAAAAAAACTTGCTGAACTGAAAAGTTGTTAGTGTTTCTAAAAAATATGATATGAGATAAAATGAAAAATTATAATAATTTGGAACAAATTTAAACTGATGCGGCAAAAACTGACTTTGTAAATGAATTCCTTATAAAACAATCTGGTGATCCTGAAAACGACGGATTTATTTCGAGACGTGATGTTCAATGGCCTCTTAAATGTTCAAAATGTCGCCCATCGTTTTGAATACACAGTTCCCGCCGTTCTTGGGTTGATGAAACTGCAGCTTCCACTTCTGGCACGGGAATACGGCGAATGTTGTCCCTAATACGTTCAATCATCACTTCCCTTGTGGCAGGCCTCGTTGCGTAAACTAGTTCCTTTAATCGTCCCCACAAATAAAAGTCCATACAGGTTAAATCAGGGGATCTATAGAATAGATAGATGTAATAAATTTAATTTTCAAGTTGTTTAATATAATACCTAGCCGGCCAAGGGAATAAACTTCCTCTTCCTATCCACCTACCAGGAAATGTCATATCTAAGAATTGACGAACGTTTGCAGAAAAATGCGCCGGACACCCGTCGTGCTGGAAAAATATATTTCGCCGAGTTTCCAAAGGCACTTCTTCTAAAAGAATTGACAGAGTATTACCTAAAAAATTTAAATATGTTTCGCCATTAAGTGCCTGATCAAATATGTATGGGCCAATAATCCTTCCACCCAAAATTCCACACCAGACATCACACTCCATCTTCCTTGATACTGAACTTCTTGCATCCAGTGAGGATTTGTGTTAGACCAGTAGTGCATATTATGATTATTGACGTGCCCATCACTATTAAATGTAGCCTCGTCAGTCCACAAAATATTGGAAAGGAAACGAGGATTTTCAGCTAGCATATTTAGCATCCAGTGGCAATGGTCCAATCTCCTATCAAAATATTGGTTAGTCAAACTCTGATGGAAAACTATGTGATATGGGTGCAGCCTAAAATAAATAATACGCGTAAAACAGGAAAGTGGTTATTCAAAATCAGATTTACCTATGGTCCTTTAGAATATTTCGCACAGTTGTCCGACTAATGCCCAAGTCCCGGGCAATTTGCCTGGTACTAAGATGTGGATTAAATTCCACGTATCCCAAAACGTTTGTGACATTTTCTTCACTCCGGCCCCTGCCACGTCTCCGGTATACAGGACGATCCACACTTCCGGTATTTTGCAAACGCCGTGCCAAACGTATAAAAACATTTGTATTATAATGACGCCTTTGAGCATATCTTCCTGCGTAAACTCTTGCAGCAATGGTTGCATTCTGCATGCATTCAAAATACACAGCGATCAAATCAAACGCTTCTTCATTTGAAATTGGCATTTTTAAATACTAAGAAACCCAAACCAGTAGAAAAATACTAAGAACACTAAGAAAGAAAATACTAGAAGAATACTAAGAAAACACGACACAGTAGAAACTTGAGGCGATAGAATTTTGACATAAGGAATTGTTTCAAACAATTTCGTCTGTTTTTTATTTTTCAAAGTATACTTGATTTTTAAGCCTGATCTACGTGAGTCACATATAATTTGATTTTGATTACTGATGTAAAAACCAACGTCACAATTGCAATTCTTGGAAATATCTTCCCTTAGGATTGAGATAGAAAGCTGCGGTTTTCACTGAATTTTAGGGATTGCTGTCCTTTATTTAAATATGTGAAAATAGATATGCCGTGCCATTTGATATTTTTAAAAAAATCCGCTATATTTGTTATGTTGGCAGACAGCGCCCTCTAGCGGCTACAATAAAAGTAACAAAACCAGCTTTCATGACTCTGAATATGCATCCAGAAAAGTCCTTTCTAATGAGACTAAGTTTGTTAGATTCGGTTTATCCTGAGCCGAGTTATTAACGTTTAAAGGAAAGAAAGTTTAGCGCCCCCCCACCACTTTATTTTAAAAGATAGAAAAAAATGAGTTGCACAAAAAAAATTCAAATTTCCTCTAGATTAATATTTACTTATTTCCGGTACTACTTTATTAGGCAAATTTTCGAGAAAAGTTCATTTTTCTAATTGGCCATGACTGTTATGCCCCCTAGCGGTCATTTCAGGAACTTGAAAATAATTTCCAGCGATATCTCTTGGCCACATTTACTATTAAAATTTTTTTCCGGAAACTCTGCGATAAGCGGTTTCCGAGATACAGCCGGCGTTCTCTCTTATTTGCCCACCCTGTACATAAGGTAGAATAAAAAAATTTCATTCAATACAAATATTTTTATTTCCTTCAACACAATTATAATACATCTCCCTCGGTAAATAGAACGTTCGTTGTCGTCCCAACTTTTCCCTTACTAACCAGATATACAGGTTGACTTCTTAGCCCATCGTTGAATTTGTCAATACCTTCTTTTTCAAAGTACATATAAAATCTTCGGGTAAGTAGGTGGTAAAATCTTCAGTTTCAGCCAAAATACTATCGCCATATTTGGTTTTACTAAACCTCAACTTCACTATTTTATATCTTCGATTTATTTCCAACTCTTTGAGGTTCTTCAATTCTTTAAAAGCTGTTTCTTTGTTCAACTTTTGTAGATCCATGTTGATTGTAAATGTTTTATTTAACTGATTGTTCAAATAGGTCTGATATATATACCACATATATCATTCCCACCTATACTTCTCCTTCCAGAGCAGCCTCCCTCTCTTATGTTTACTCCTCCTACATGGAGGATAATGGAAGGGTTACTAATTTCCAGCTGTTAGCATATATATAAGTCTGAACAAAACACATAAATGTATCATTGTTTTGACACTAAAACAATATCATAACTTGAAACTTTCATATTTCTGCTAATATGGAGCACAGTGGTAAGTGATAGTTAATTTTTTAATTTGACTTTTAATTTACATATACTTATCTATTGTTACAGAATTTAGAACTTGCCCATTGATACCGTTTCATCGCGTGTTGAGCCATCGCATGGCAAACCATCTAGTAAAATGTAGACGGAGTCTCCGTCTACAAAACGAATAAACACAGAGGCAATATTACACATGTAACGGCTGCAACAGCAGCAACAACAACAATAGAAGCAGTAGCAACAGCAGCAACAACAACAACAATAGCAGCAGTAGCAACAGCAGCAACAACAACAATAATAGCAGCAGCAGCAACAGCAACAACAATAGAAACAATAACAGCAGCAACAACAACAGTAACAATGATGAAGAACGGAGGCTTCATGATCAGGATTGGATAGATGATTGGTTGCAAAACCATCAACAACAACAACAATAAATTAAATAATTTTATTGTTTGTAATATATATATTTCTAATAAAATATTTAAAAAAAATTGTTTATCAGTTTTTTATATAATGAAGAAATTATTAAATTTTGATATACAGGGTGTCCACCTAGTGCGCGTAAGTCCAATATCTGGGTTAATAAAAGAGATAACTTAATTTTTTTTCTACAGGGTTGTCTAATATCCCGAGCTGCACAAAATGAAAATATATTTACATATTCAGGGTGTTCAGTTTTTCCTGGACAGGTACCAACTTCATTTTTTTAAATGGAAACCTATATTTTTTATGGTATTATCGAATTCTACGTAAAAAATTAGTGGGACTTTGTGCATAACACTGCTATTGAAATATTGATAGTTTTCGAGATATTTGACTTTTAATTTTTTTTTCTTATGTTTCGTCACTTCTAATAGTTGACATAATTATGGTTGTACGACAGCTAGAAATTATTTTTTTTCAGAAACTGTAGAGTGAAGATGGCTCTTTCGAAAAACGTATCAAAAGTTGACCTGCGATATACAGGGGGCAACAGAAATCGTGCCAAACCTGATGGTTTAAAATTTAAAAAATCTCGACTTTTTCAAATGGAACACCCTGTGTTTTATGATTTCATTAGATGCCTTTCTGTAGACTCTACAATTTTATAATAGCTTTCCCTATACCTATGTTGCGTAGTTTTTGCAAAAAACCCACTTTTATGAAAAATACCCGATTTGCGCACTCCTTTGACGGAAAAAATATTGTAAGGCTATTTATTTTTATAAAATGTATTAGTTTACACTTCTTAAAATAAAAATAACTGAAAAATTTAGATAATTTCAGTTTAATAAACAAGTCTTTATGGAAAGTTACCATTTATTTGTAAATAAAAGTAAAAAATCATAAAAGCTCTACATGTAATTAAGAATTAGCAAAACTGGCGTATGCCTTAGAAGAAGTTCATGGGAATTATTTGCTAGCAGCACGTATTTATAGAGATTCCCACGTGCTGACTGTTTTGAAAATGTGAAAGAAAGATTTGAAAGAACAGCAAATGGGAATTATGAGAAAACTACCAGGAGACATGGGAGTAACAACGATAATATTTAGTTTAATGTTGTGGTTTCTGCTGTTGATAATTCCCTTGAATTTCCTCTAAAGCATACGCCAGTTTTGCTAATTCTTAATTACATGTAGAGCTTTTATGATTTTTTACTTTTATTTACAAATAAATGGTAACTTTCCATAAAGACTTGTTTATTAAACTGAAATTATCTAAATTTTTCAGTTATTTTTATTTTAAGAAGTGTAAACTAATACATTTTATAAAAATAAACAGCCTTACAATATTTTTTCCGTCAAAGGAGTGCGCAAATCGGGTATTTTTCATAAAAGTGGGTTTTTTGCAAAAACTACGCAACTTAGGTATAGGGAAAGCTATTATAAAATTGTAGAGTCTACAGAAAGGCATCTAATGAAATCATAAAACACAGGGTGTTCCATTTGAAAAAGTCGAGATTTTTTAAATTTTAAACCATCAGGTTTGGCACGATTTCTGTTGCCCCCTGTATATCGCAGGTCAACTTTTGATACGTTTTTCGAAAGAGCCATCTTCACTCTACAGTTTCTGAAAAAAAATAATTTCTAGCTGTCATACAACCATAATTATGTCAACTATTAGAAGTGACGAAACATAAGAAAAAAAAATTAAAAGTCAAATATCTCGAAAACTATCAATATTTCAATAGCAGTGTTATGCACAAAGTCCCACTAATTTTTTACGTAGAATTCGATAATGCCATAAAAAATATAGGTTTCCATTTAAAAAAATGAAGTTGGTACCTGTCCAGGAAAAACTGAACACCCTGAATATGTAAATATATTTTCATTTTGTGCAGCTCGGGATATTAGACAACCCTGTAGAAAAAAAAATTAAGTTATCTCTTTTATTAACCCAGATATTGGACTTACGCGCACTAGGTGGACACCCTGAGAAACCATTTTATGTGATTTAACATAATCATCAAGTCAGATGCACTACTTAGATATTCCTCAATTAAATCAACAAAGTATTAACTGCAACATACTTTGAATCACTTTTTGTCAAAGTAAGAGCTAGGTATATGTTTCGATTTATCTGCATCCTCAAAAAACTCCTGAGCTTCACATGGGAAACATTTTCTGTTTGGTAGGTCGCAATCTCCTCCACATTTGATACACTTATATTTGACTGGAACGGGCATATTGCAATTAACCACTACGCCAATAAATGACACCTCTGTTCAGCACAATCCGTAATAAGATAATACCTAATTCAAGTTGCTTAGCGTCACCTACTTTTATTAATCCATTTCTCTTCACTAGATCGTCAACCCACGATAAATTCGAAATTGTAGTAATAATATTACCTTCCAGCCACCATCTTGGACTGTCACATAGTCGGTGAAAAGCTATGCCGATCCTGCTCCAGCCGCCATCTTGAATTTTGGAGCACGATCGGCATAGCTATTCTACTCTATCTAATTACATTAATTGATATAGAATAAAATTTCATATCTATTCATATAGGATGTTGCTATGTGAATAGATATAAATGATAGATAGTAAAATGAATGTTTTAAGTTACTTATATTTTATTTATAATTGCTACTGTAAACAAACAAATCCTTTTTGGAATCCATAAAGTGCTTAAGTCTACCTACTTGTCGGATAGTAATAACTAATCATGGTCATGTTAGTCATTCCATTAAGATTAATGGAGTTATAGAAGGACCGGAAGGACTGTCGCCTGGAAAATATTTTGCATAAAGGGATCCCATCACTGAATGCCCATAGTCAAATTTTCAGATCAAAATAGTTTTGCATTTCGAAGATATTTCTAATGGACGCCAAAAAAAAACACCGTGTATACATAGGACCACCTACTACGAGTAATTGATTAACTTCTATTACTTTGATTAAAGTAACCCTCCTTCATTGAAACAATTATATAAAGTGGACGTGTTTTTTTATGCATTAAAAATTATGAAATTACCAATTGTAAATAATACGAGTTTAGCAAGGGCGGCCGAAAGAAGTTAGATACAAAAAACAAACAGGTATATTTTCGAACATTAATTACGTAATTGTTTTGTTCTGCTTCTTCAATGGATATTACATTAATTTTACGAGTATATACGCAAAATTTGGATTAAAAAGCTAAACCTTCACTGAATCTTTTGATAATCTAAATTTTTTAAATTTTTGTGGTCCAATATCGAGAGAATACTAAGAAATACAAAATGTCATCTAATTTCATAACAATTTTACAAAGGTCCATAGCAAATCAATTGTCATATATAAATACAGTGTTGCCACAATTTTGGTTCAGGTTTGTACTAAATATATTTCAATTGGTATATCGCTATATACATAATTCAAAACAGCGCCACACACTAATGTGAGCAATCCTCTAACCTAAAAACACATCTTTCTATCAAATCATATTTACTGTACTGTAAGTATTTTTACTCCTAAAAGCATATAGGCCAGTCACTGTAGACACAAAAATCGCGTTAGGTCGCAAAAAATTGCAGAGTTCTAATTTTTTGGAATGTTGTTAGGATAGGTACCAATAGTGTAAAACCAAGTTTGCAGCTTCGAAAGACCTGTGGTAACTGCGTGGTGCCCGAAAAAGCTTTTTTTCTTTCAGGACTTTTTCAGTTTTTGGCTTATAACTTCTAAATGGTGCATCCTACGGAAAAAGTTGTCCTGTACAATTTGAAAGTAGATAAAATTTACTACAATTTTGGTGCAACCGCAGCTCCATAGGTCTAACAGGTCGAGAGATACAGCACATCAAAAATTGGCCATTTTTCCCAAAAAGTACGAAATTGTTGTTTTAGCCGTCTTCCAAGCCGAATATCTGCGAAAATACTCAGCCTACGGGGAAAGTAATAGGAAATGAAGTTGTAGAGCAGTTATTTATCTTTAATTTAAGCATAAGCGGAGCACTGTAAAGACAATAGTTCCCTTGTTCTCAGGAAATAACAAAAAATGAAGGAAAATGGGATTTTTCAAGAAATGGAGTCTGACGAATTGCAGGACTTTTGTAAAGAATAAGAAAGACATAACTCAGTGGAAAATGGTTTTAATGTATAAATGTATCAAAATTATATCAAAATTGTATAAAAAATATTTTGGTAGTTTGGGAGACCTTGGACGTGAAATGTTAAACGTGAAGTGATGTATAATTTTAAAATTATAAAACTACTTCACCGCTATACAAAAGACACCGCAAAAAAAGATTGATGAACTGATTCGTACCGTATGACCCATTGCTTCCAATGAGACGGCACCGCTCTGTTACGTTACGGTGTGTGCTACCGCTCTCTTGGGAAACACTTCCCTTATTATACACGACACCGTTTTTTATGACGTTACCCACCGTATTTTGACGGCCGTTAAAAGACGGCACCGCTTTCTAGGAAACCGAAGCTAAATAACGTATAAATTTATCAAAATTATATCAAAATTGTATAAAAAATATTTTGGTAGTTTAGGGGACCTGGGACAACACAATGTAAATTACTATTTATTGCGTAATCAATTTTATAATAAATTACAACGAAGGATATTGTAATATTAGGCTTACCTTTTCCCACTTAAGCTTCGGTTTCCTAGAAAGCGGTGCCGTCTTTTAACGGCCGTCAAAATACGGTGGGTAACGTCATAAAAAACGGTGTCGTGTATAATAAGGGAAGTGTTTCCCAAGAGAGCAGTAGCACACACCGTAACGTAACAGAGCGGTGCCGTCTCATTGGAAGCAATGGGTCATACGGTACGAATCAGTTCATCAATCTTTTTTTGCGGTGTCTTTTGTATAGCGGTGAAGTAGTTTTATAATTTTAAAATTATTTTCCTTATCATAAAACCGTTTTTTGTGAAGTCACCCAACGTATTTTGACGGCCGTTAAAAGACGGCACCGCTTCCTAGGAAACCCAAGCTTTAGCGAGAGAGTCGTGTCCTTTTGGAAGGCCAAGGTTCGTCAGACGGCTCCTCCTGAGACTCCGGAGATTCTTCTGTTGTCTGCCGGAGATTCTTCTGTTGTGTGATTAGATCTACTACTAGATACTAGTGGTAAAGGGTCGTCAACGTCATTTTCTTCATCCGACTCGGCCATGGCTAAGGGAGGAGTATTCAGGCAGGTCCTCCCCTGACAAATTTTGCAGAGAGAAGACGACTCTCTCCACTCCCTGTGTTATGGGATATTTGTCCGATCTGCTGCCAACGCCAAAGTCCACCTCGCTCGTCTGCCCCCAACCGAAGAGGCTGCTGCCCAACATTCCTACAGAACCTACCACCAGGTGCAGACGTGGTTGAGATTAGAGAAAGAGCCCACCAACTAGGGGTGGACAAGAAGCCAGCAGGGGTTGACACCGATGACCACAACCAAGGAATAAGCGCCGCTAACCCTGCTGAAATTCCTGTCCTGCAGGTACCAGAAAGGGTGCGGAAGAGGGAGCGGCCCTGCCAGAGAGCAGGGTTGAAATGCTCTGCTCTCTGCAAAATTTGTCAGGGGGAAGACCTGCCTAAATAATCCTCCCTTAGCCATGGCCGAGTCGGAAAAAGATGACGTCGACGACCCTTTACCACTAGTATCTAGTAGTAGATCTAATCAGACAACCGAGGAGTCTCCGGAGCCCCAAGAAGAGCCGTCTGACGAACCAGGGCCTTCCAAACTAACACGCCTGTCTCGCTAAGTGCGTAAAGGTAAGCCTAATATTACATATCCTTCGTTGTAATTTATTATAAAATTGTATACGCAATAAATACTAATTTACATTGTGCTCTGTATTTCTGTCGCAGAAGTGAGTTGAGGCCATCACTTCACGTTTAACATTTCACGTCCAAGGTCTCCCAAACTGCCAAAATATTTTTTATACAATTTTGATATAATTTTGATACATTTATACATTAAAACCATTTTCCACTGAGTTATGTCTTTCTTATTCTTTACAAAAGTCCTGCAATTCGTCAGACTCCATTAGAAGTTATAAGCCAAAAACTGAAAAAGTCCTGAAAAAAAAAAAAGCTTTTTCGGGCACCACGCAGTTACCACAGGTCTCTCGAAGCTGCAAACTTGGTTTTACACTATTGGTACCTATCCTAACAACATTCCAAAAAATCACAACTCTGCAATTTTTTGCGACCTACGATCTCTTAAATGACTGGCCTAATATGGCACAAGACAGTAAATAGTATTTTAAGCAAAACAAACCTAAACCACATATACGGCTCAGCTTTGTGAACGTGGTTCAGGATTACACGATTTCTGTAAATATATATATATATATATATATATATATATATATATATACAGGGTGTCCACCTAGTGCGCGTAAGTCCAATATCTGGGTTAATAAAAGAGATAACTTAATTTTTTTTTCTACAGGGTTGTCTAATATCCCGAGCTGCACAAAATGAAAATATATTTACATATTCAGGGTGTTCAGTTTTTCCTGGACAGGTACCAACTTCATTTTTTTAAATGGAAACCTATATTTTTTATGGCATTATCGAATTCTACGTAAAAAATTAGTGGGACTTTGTGCATAACACTGCTATTGAAATATTGATAGTTTTCGAGATATTTGACTTTTAATTTTTTTCTTATGTTTCGTCACTTCTAATAGTTGACATAATTATGGTTGTATGACAGCTAGAAATTATTTTTTTTCAGAAACTGTAGAGTGAAGATAGCTCTTTCGAAAAACGTATCATAAGTTGACCTGCGATATACAGGGGGCAACAGAAATCGTGCCAAACCTGATGGTTTAAAATTTAAAAAATCTCGACTTTTTCAAATGGAACACCCTGTGTTTTATGATTTCATTAGATGCCTTTCTGTAGACTCTACAATTTTATAATAGCTTTCCCTATACCTAAGTTGCGTAGTTTTTGCAAAAAACCCACTTTTATGAAAAATACCCGATTTGCGCACGTTCCTTTCTCGGGAAAAACGCAGTGAGCGTCTGTCACGCAATAAAATTTGTGACAATCAGTTTACATGTCATTTCTTCTTTTACTGAATATTCACGTACGAGTTTAAAGTAAGTACTAAGCGTGCATACAATGAACTATTCAAAAGAAGAATTAGTGAAAATGGTTTATGCCTTAGGAGAAGCTCATGGAAATTGTTTGCTAGCAGCACGTATTTACAAAGCAAATAATCCAGATTTACAGAGATTTCCACGTGCTGACTGTTTTGAAAATGTGAAAGAAAGATTTGAAAGAACAGCAAATGCGAATTATGAGAAAACTACCAGGAGACATGACGGTAACAATGACGATATTCAGTTTAATGTTGTGGCGTCTGCTGTTGAAAATCCAAATATTAGTGTCAGGAAAATCAGTAATAATCTTGGAGTTTCCAAAAGCTTGACAAACAAGATACTGAAGAAGAATAATTTTCATCCGTATCATATTAAAAACCATCAAACACTGTTACCTCATGATCACCTAAACTGCCTGCAATTTTGTCACTGGGCATTGGATAAAATTCAGAAAAGTCCAAACTTTTTTATGAATGTCTTGTTTACTGACGAATCAACATTTTCAAACACATGCTTACCCAATCGTCGCAACTTTCATCACTACGCTGACAATAATCCAAGATTATTGAGGGTACTAGGTAATCAGCATCGTTTCAAAGTGAACGTGTGGACTGGAATTTGTGGAGAACATATTGTTGGACCGTACTTTTTTGAAGGCAATTTAAATGCCAATGTGTATTTGCATTTTTTGCAAAACGAACTTCCCCTTCTACAGCTACAGAATATGCCCGCTGATTATTTGGTTCAACAATGGTTTCAGCATGATGGTGCCCCTCCACATTCCACTTTGGCGGTACTGTGATTATTTTATTGTTGTAGTACTTTTCCTATTATCTATTCATATTTCAGATTAGAGAACACCTAAACCACGTATATCCAAATAAGTGGTTAGGTCGTGGTGGTCCAGTTCCTTGGCCTGCACGTTCGCCTCATTTAAATATTCTGGACGTTTTCTTGTGGGGTTATATCAAGGAGCGAGTATACGAAGTACCACCAACGGATATGCAAGACTTGAAAGAAAAGATCCAAAATGAGTTTCTAACCATAACGCCCGAAATGTTAAGAAATGTTCACATTCATTTTCGTCGTAGATTAATGCTTTGTGTTAAAAACAACGGTGGATATTTTGAGCATTTACTTTAGGTTAGCTTGCTTGTATGAGTATTGCGTATTCTTTTTTCAATACTCTATGTATATTCATCCATTTCACTAATAATTTTTCTAACTACGGTAACACCGTTTGGTTTTCAATATGATACGTATGAAACTTCTTCTTCAATATCTTATTTGTCGAGCTTTTGAAAACTCCAAGATTTCTACTGATTTTCTGATACTAATATTTTTGGATTTTCAACAGCAGAAACCACAACATTAAACTAAATATTATCGTTGTTACTCCCATGTCTCCTGGTAGTTTTCTCATAATTCCCATTTGCTGTTCTTTCAAATCTTTCTTTCACATTTTCAAAACAGTCAGCATCTCTATAAATACGTGCTGCTAGCAAATAATTCCCATGAACTTCTTCTAAAGCATACGCCAGTTTTGCTAATTCTTAATTACATGTAGAGCTTTTATGATTTTTTACTTTTATTTACAAATAAATGGTAACTTTCCATAAAGACTTGTTTATAAAACTGAAATTATCTAAATATTTCAGTTATTTTTATTTTAAGAAGTGTAAACTAATACATTTTATAAAAATAAATAGCCTTACAATATTTTTTCCGTCAAAGGAGTGCGCAAATCGGGTATTTTTCATAAAAGTGGGTTTTTTGCAAAAACTACGCAACTTAGGTATAGGGAAAGCTATTATAAAATTGTAGAGTCTACAGAAAGGCATCTAATGAAATCATAAAACACAGGGTGTTCCATTTGAAAAAGTCGAGATTTTTTAAATTTTAAACCATCAGGTTTGGCACGATTTCTGTTGCCCCCTGTATATCGCAGGTCAACTTTTGATACGTTTTTCGAAAGAGCCATCTTCACTCTACAGTTTCTGAAAAAAAATAATTTCTAGCTGTCGTACAACCATAATTATGTCAACTATTAGAAGTGACGAAACATAAGAAAAAAAAATTAAAAGTCAAATATCTCGAAAACTATCAATATTTCAATAGCAGTGTTATGCACAAAGTCCCACTAATTTTTTACGTAGAATTCGATAATGCCATAAAAAATATAGGTTTCCATTTAAAAAAATTAAGTTGGTACCTGTCCAGGAAAAACTGAACACCCTGAATATGTAAATATATTTTCATTTTGTGCAGCTCGGGATATTAGACAACCCTGTAGAAAAAAAAATTAAGTTATCTCTTTTATTAACCCAGATATTGGACTTACGCGCACTAGGTGGACACCCTGTATTATTGTTTTAGGTAACAAATATTTGCCAGAAATAGTAGAAGATGGTTACAAGGTGTTCATGAAATTGAGAATAAATTCGCTATCAGTGGATGATTATGGAGTCTACAAATGTATTTCAAAAAACGCTGTGGCAGATATGGAAGGATCTATAAATATTTACAGTATGACAAACAGAATAATTCTGCATGCACGCATATAGTATATAAGCGTAAAGTGTATAGTGCTTAGTAGTCTTTTAGTAGTTCCTTAGTGTTCTGTTCAAATACTTCTATGTTTTTTTTTTGTTCCGGCAATGTTGGCTTGCCTCTAGGTGTACGTTATGTACTCGAAGTTTTACCTACTTCCCGATTGTTTAATATTTTCGTGCATGAGTGGCAGCTTTAATTTTGTTTCGTCATATTTGGAATTAATTATTTGATTTTATTATTTAATATTTTCCATTAACAGTTTAAAGATGTTAAAATTTATATTTATGAATGCTTTTTCAATTATAAGCAATTCACAATTAAACAGGACAATATTCTATTTTTTTCTTTGGTAACTTCTTGATAAACTGTTTATCATTGTCTTCGTTCTACCTGGTTTCCCATTTCATTTGACTAATGGCAATTAACATGATCTATTACATTTTATTGTATTTTATATTCCCAGGGCACACTATGAGAAATATTGCTAACGGAATAGACAGTACTGACTGTCAAACACTTCTGATTACCAATATACTAAAGCGAAATGCTTTTTTAATTAAAATATCAATAAAAATTCGTTTTAAGTTAACAGAAAAACTATAATTCTAAAATTATGACTTTTTTAAAACATGTTCATATTTTAAAAAAACTCATAATTTTAGAATTATATTTTTTCATTAAAAAAAACCTATTACTAATTCACGACAGTTTCTCTGTAACTGTTTAACTCAATATCCAGAATGAGGTATAATATGTAGTAACTATTACCAGAGATAAGTACACTATTAGTAAAAGCACAGTGCATGTAATAAATAAAAAATATGTTGCTTGTTGATTACCTATTTTATAAGATAGTAGCTTTAGCTAAAGATAAAGGAAACGAACCAATTAAAACATGTTTTTTTTTTGATAAGTAAATATTGTGACTTTCAAAAATAATAACTAGGTACTGACAATTAACCATATTTATTCGAATAAATAAACACTAATAATTTGTAATTAATGAAAAAGTGAAATAAAAAAAGTTGTCTCTGGCGGGATTTGAACCTGCTAAATTTTGCGGCTCAGTTTACAAGACTGCCGCTCAACCAACTAGTCCACCAAATGACATAAGATGATATCGCTAAAATGCTTATGTAAACTACATCTGTTAACTTAAAACGAATTTTTATTGATATTTTAATTAAAAAAGCATTTCGCTTTAGTATCTTGGTAATCAGAAGTGTTTGACACTCAGTACTATCGATTCCGTTAGCAATATTTCTCATAGTGTGCCCTGGGAATATAAAATTCAATGAAATGTAATAGGCCATGTTAATTGCCATTAGTCAAATGAAATGGGAAACCCGGTATATGTAGCACCTACATAGATTTTGAGATACTAAATATATTATTTATTTTCATATGGGTACCTTATGGTAACCTCGGCAATAGGTTTAAACTAAACTAAATAGGTTTAAACTAAATAGGTTTAAACTCAAAATCTCCGGCAAAACAACAACAATCTTTATTGTCTAGATATAACTCACAGATATAACTGTAATCACAACTGTCAACTATATTCAATCTTCACGTTGACGTTTCAATGTATCGAGCACGAACTTTCAGATTTAAACTCCCCCTCCAGTTGAATCCGCCAGTATTTATATATTTTTTAAGCTTCTGGATGGTTCAAGAGTACTCTTCTCTAGTTTCGGATTACAATGGAATGATTCTGTCACTGAGACGAAAATTGACGAGTTGAGAAACGTCAACCCAAATATTTTACCAATATTAAAGTACAAATAATAAGAACAAAATTAACGAAATAGATAAGCTTATAAACAAGGTAGGTGAGGTTCCGTAATACTGCCCCCCTCTCAGAACTGATCGTTTCGATCAGGCTACTCCATTGTCCGGATGGCGCTCTTGATAAGGCGTCAGTCGATCTATGTGAATAATCTTCATCTTGGATTGGGGATTCTTTCGGATCCTATACACAACATTGTTTAACCTGGTCACAATTAAATAAAGACCTTCCTCCCAAGATCTCTGCAATTTTGGCGATTTACCCTTAGTCCTCTTAGGATTGTACAGCAAACATTTTCATTTTCATGAAATCCACTAGTGTTGGCACGTAAGTCGTAACGGGTCTTCATTCTGTCACTTTCTATTGTCAGCTTTTCTCTTACCTCTTCATGTACCAGGTTTATTCGGTCTTTCAGGTGGCGGAGATACTCATTGACATTTTCGTGGTGTTCTGGCCTATTCACAATGAGGTCGATTGGTAGACGTCATTCCTTGCCAAAAATCACACTGGCTGGTGTTTTACCAGTGGTTTCGTGAATTGCCGCTCTACAGGCTAACAGAAATGGAGGCAGGCAGGTGTCCCAGTTGGTCTGCTTTTCATTCACGGCAGTTCTCAGGAAATTTTCAATGGTTCGATTGCATCCCTCGACCATTCCATCTGATTGTGGATGAAAATGTGTTGTTCGAGTTTTTGAGATACCTAGGAGCTGGCAAACATTCTGATATACCTCAGATTTGAAGTTCCGTCCTTGGTCAGAATGGATTTCCCTCGGAACTCCATAACGGCATATCCAGTTTTCAAATAGGACCTCTCCTGAGGAAACTGCTTCCTGATTAGGTATGGGATATATTTCTGGCCACTTGCTGAAGTAGTCCATAGCTACCAAGATGATAAAACGATTTGCTGAGTCACTTCGGGGATATGGGCCAGTAGATAAGGTAAGAGAGTTCTCCACCAGAAGTGAACTGTCATCGAGCTGGATGGCCAGCTAGCAGCGACCTGCACTACGGAGCTGCTGGTCATTGGCTTCAGGGGTTGAAGAAGAAGACTTAAGATGCATCCCCGCAGGTGTAGGTGCCCCTGGGGCTACAGAAGAGCACCCCAAGAGTGTGTGACGTATGTTCGTCAAGATGGCGGCCTGACGTCACGAGCCGCGCCCAAGGTAGTAGCTCAGGCGGCCACTAGAAGGCGCGGCAGTCTTGCCAGGCGGCCACGAGACAGCGCGGGAATATGGCGGCAAATTCAAATATTTAATATACAGGGTGAATCAAAAGATATATACAGGATGAGCAAAATAAGAATGTATGGAAAAAACAATGACGTAACTCGTATGAATACTGATAGAAAAACAACGTTGTAACTGATCGTGAATGCAGATAGAAAAAACATGCGCAGTAAATTGCTGTCGTCAAGATGGCGGCCTGAAATTAGGTATGGGGAATGTGAAATATCTGAGAATTTAGCGGGTAAATTTATAGGCTTAGGTCTTTTTGACAGGTGACACGTGACATGTAGCAGCGCCTAATTGGTTGCTGCAGTCTGTCTGATGACGGCAAATTCAAATATCTGAAATTGGGTACGGGATTGCCTTACAAAAACTTAAAATCGTTATAACTCGTAAACGCGTGCCAATATCGAAAAAACAAGTGGAAAAATCTCCCCCGCAGACCACTTGGTTCTGATTGGTAGTCCTCTACCAATGGAAAAAAGTCCCAAACTCGTATGACAAAAAACAAAAAAAATTAGATCAGGTGACGTCACGAGTCGCGCTCAAGAACTTAAAATCGCTATAACTCGTAAACGCGTGCGAATATCGAAAAAACAATTGAAAAAATCTCCCCCGCTCCCTTGGTTCTGATTGGTAGTCTTCTATCAATAGAAAAATGTCTCAAGTTCGTACGTCAAAAAACAAAGAAAAAATTAGGTCTGCTGACGTCATGAGACGCGCTCAACAGCTTAAAATCGCTATAACTCATAAACGCGTGCAAATATCGAAACAACAATTGAAAAAACATCCCCCGCCCCCTCGGTTCTGATTGGTACACTTCTATCAATAGAAAAAAGTCCCAAGCTCGTATGACAGAAAACAAAAAAGTATATATTCATATATATCAAATAAACTGCTGTGCAAAATTCAAGGAACACCTGGAATTTTGGTCACACTTTGACACTGTATATTTTTGGTTAGAATTAACCGATCAGAATAAAATTGGAATCGTTTTGACGGAAAATTCATTGGTAATTTATACAGGGGCTATTAATTACGAAATAATTTGTATCCTATGAAGTACAGGGCGTTATTCAACCCCCTTACATTTTTTAAAAAATTTTACCAGCTGCCAATTCTTTCACAGCCGTTGCAGGTTTTCTTTTATTACTTACATTTACCCCCTCATACCCCCAGACGTTTTTTCCAGTTTTGGTCTAACGCCGTTATTTATAGAGATACGAAGTTTTTCGAAAAAAGACAACACAACACGGCTTTAGAATTATCGCATAAATTGAATGAGACATGGCAATTTGCTTTTCGGTGTCGCAATGGTGTGTAAGGATTACATTTGTTTTTAATTGCCAGTTTCATATATACAGGGTACGTCAAAATGCAGCAAAAATTCGAGTTTCTGCACGAACCGAGAATTTAGTTACCTTTTATGGCGGTGACGGTCAGCCTATCGATTTTAACCACTTTGAATTTATCGACAGACTCATACCCCCAGACATGTTTTCCAACTTTGGCCTAACACCGTTCTTTATAGAGATACGAATTTAATCAGAAAAATACACTACGACTTTAGAATCACCGCATAAATTGAATGAGACTTGACAGTTTGCATATTTGGTGTCTGTAATGGTGTATAGTTAAATTTGTTTTTAATTTCCAGTTACAAATATACAGGGCACGTCAAAATGCAGTAAAAATGCGAATTTTTGCACGAACCGAGAATTTGGTCACCTTTTATTGCGGTTAGAGTTAGTCTATTGATTTTAACCACTTTGATCCACAGGCTCATACCCCCAGATGTTTTTGCCAGTTTTGGTCTAACGCCGTTCTTTATAGAAATACGAAGTTTTTCGAAAAAAGACAACACGACTTTAGAATTGCAGCATAAATTGAATAAAACTTGGAAATTTTCATGTTATGTGTCTATAATGATGTGTAAGGATAAACTTTCTTTTCAATTGCGAAACTCTCATTTTTGCAGCATTTTGACGTACCCTGTATGTATGTAACTGGCAATTAAAGTAGGTATAGGGGCATGTAAGGCCGGGTTCCGCCCCCCAGATGGGGGCCCCCTTAGGGCTCCGCTGGGCCCCCAACTCTCAAAATCAAAATGGGGCCCCCAACTGTCAAAATGAAAAATGGGGCCCCCAACTGTCAAAATCGGCCATCTATCCCAACTGTCAAAATGAAAAATGGGGCCCCCAACTGTCAAAATGGCGCTCGCAGCTACCTAGAAATAAAGACCCATAGACCTACAAATCAGAGGGGCCAAAGACCCATAGACCTACAATTCAGAAGAACTACAAGCCTATAGGGCCCTCAACATAACCTCAAAGCCATAGCGCCTTATGGGCACGGTTCTAAAGCAGAAAGCTAAAGGAGTCGCACACGGCGGCGCATTGATACGACACATAAAGAATTTACGTTCTAATAGCGAAAACGGCCAATCGGGACTCAATATTTGAATTTAAAGTATATGGGCGTGTTCCCCAACTCGAAACAAGCCAGAATCCGTCTACTTCCGGTCTCCATTTCCGGTCTCTCGATTCACATGATGTGGGGTATCAAACGACTCGTCGCAACGTGTAGAACACTAATTTAGCCAAATTTACGTTCTAAGAGCGAAAACGGCCATTCGGGACACAATATTTGAATTTAAAGTACATAGGCGTGTTGTCCAGCTCGAAACAAGCTGGAATCCAGCATAAAATGGCCACTTCCGGTCTCCATTTCCGGTCTCTCGAATCACATGATGTGGGGTATCAAACGACTCGTCTCAACGTGTAGAACACTAATTTAGCCAAATTTACGTTCTAAGAGCGAAAACGGCCATTCGGGACATAATATTTGAATTTAAAGTACATAGGTGTGTTGCCCAGCTCTAAACAAGCTGGAATCCAGCATAAAATGGCCACTTCCGGTCTCCATTTCCGGTCTCCCGAATCACAGGATGTGGGGTATCAAACGATTCGTCTCAACGTCTAGAACACTAATTTAGCCCTATTTTCTTTCTAAGAGCGAAGACAGCCGTTTGGGGCTCGATATTTGAATTTAAAGTATATAGGCAAGTTCTCCGACTCGAGACAAGCTAGAATCCGTCTACTTCCGGTCTCCATTTCCGGTTTCCCGAATCACATGTGGGGTATCAAACGACTCGTCTCAACGTCTAGAACACTAATTTAGCCAAATTTACGTTCTAAGAGCGAAGACAGTCGTTTGGGGGCTCAATATTTGAATTTAAAGTATATAGGCAAGTTCTCCGACCGATCACCAACACAGCCGACACCAGCGTGATATCTCATTATTATTATTAAATGCGAACGAACTCATATAACTTAACCTAACTTTTCGTGGAACAAGCACGACCGACCGATCACGAACACAGACAACTGTAGACTGCATGTATGTAATTATCTCCATACTGACGAGAGCAACGACAATTTAAAACCTAACCTAACTTTTTGTGTGGAACAAGCACGACTGATCACCAACACCGCTGACACTGGACTTACGACTTGTAACAAAATATTTAAAACAAGCACGACTGATCCACCAACAACAACAACGACGACGAACTCACACAACTTAACCTAACTTTTTTTTTCGTGGGACAAGCACGACCGATCACGAACACAGACCGCGGTAGACTGCATGTATGTAATATAATAATAATACATCATGATTCTAAATATTAAAATCTAAATAATAATATAAGTTTGCAAGTTCCTTATCAGCATGTTACCGGAGGTTCCTTATCAGCTCGCTAACGGAAGTTGCTTATCTGCAGGAAATGAGGTAAGCGTATAGGTCTACATAAGCAAAATAGCACAGAATTTGAAATTTTATACAGTGGCGTTGCATAAAAGAGGGATATTTATTATTAACAAGTAGGCTCATAGGAGGGGTTTCAATTTAAAAATTAAAAGCATATATTGAAACCAGGAATCGAACCCGGGACCTATAGATTTTCAGTCTAACTTTCTCCCATCTGAGCTATTTCAACTACAAATAATAGTAAATAAAACTAGATTTAAAAATTTAATATTATATTTATTAATCGTCATTATCGTCGTCCTTTACAATATTGAATTTATTGATATATTCAGGAGGTAGAAACATTTTAATATCCAATAAATAGCTTTTCATACCGGCTGCTATCATCTCGCGACGAAACTTTTGAATGCTAAGATTTCCATCTTGAAATTTATCGCACAAGTCCAGACAATGTTGGTACTTTTGTACAGTTCTTCGACACTCTGCATATCTACTCTCGGCATCTTGGGTGGATTGCATATCATACACGCTATCATGACGTTCGCTGAAAATTAGATCCCTCAGCTCATCACGTATCCTTTGGATGGCAGTTGGTAAGTCTTGGGCTTTGGTCCAGTGTTGAGCAGAATAAAATAACCACATATTTTAAGTTTTTCCACGTGTAACAACGAGGCTAATGGCTGTTTTTAGTAGCAGTAGAGACGAACAAACTGTTATATAGTACAACAAACCAGTTACTGATTGCTGAATACACTCTTTGGGAATAATGGCAGCTGCTGGCGTAGTAGTAGTAGTAGTAGTGGGAATATCAACACAGGCGCTCTTCATCTCGTACCAGTCAGTGTCACCCATAGTAGCATCTCGAAATCGGATTCTGAATTTATATTGGCGGGTAGAATTTGACATCGGGGCTATTAAAGTTGGTATATTATTAGCTGCATACGACGTCATCAGCATCCAATTAGAAGGCCAGCTTTCGTTTTTAGTGCCATCCTTATCAAAACAGACAAAGACCTCTTGCGAATTATACGGCTGATGAATGTATAGGATATTGTGCAAAATCGTTTGCAGAATTATATAGTGGGAAGTTAACATTGCCATCTTCATCAAACTACTGACACCACCACAGACAAATCTGGCAATTTATTCCACTCGTTTAGGTGTGATTCGTTTAAAATCCTGCTGTCGTATACCTTTATTAAATCTAGATAAATTTTGAAAGACGTTTCGCTCCCATTCAGCAACCATAGGAGCAATATCAATAAATTGGAAACTATTAAATTGGCAATCTTCCACAATAGCCTTTCGCAATAGACAAATCTGCTGCTGCTGCTCTAACCTCACTTTTAACATTATAAATTTTAGGAGCTACAGCAGATGTAATACTGAATTAAATTATAGCTATTATGTTTTATATACTTTTAATTAGGAATGGGAACAAGTAGATGGGGATAATAGAATAACACAAATATTTGTTAAAAATTATTTTATTTAGGTAAACCAGTAAACAACCAGTTGTGGAGATCCGTACAGTTGGTTAAACTGCACATACTTCCAGGTGTGCAATGATAAAACAATATGAACTTCTTTTACTAAATACAGGGGGCGGTCCAAAAGAATTACAGTATAGATTCTCCACGTTAACTATAGTCTTCGCTGTTAATGCTGTGGGCTCCAATTCCAGCAATCTTCGGCTCAGAAATTCCGCCTTTTGATGTCCTTTAACGTATATCATACAGATATTTTTATCATCTATCAGGTGGGTCTTCAATATTTCAGACAACATATCATATTCAACGAATTCCCCGGTATATTTCAGGCCATGATGAGATTGCTCCAAATATTTAACCTGTCTCTTGGAGGCCGCATCTAGGGCGTTGAACGGTTTCGGCGGCTTCAATAGGTAATGTGCCGTACGTTGACCGCAGATAAAAGATATTTCTTTCGGGTGAAAATCGGGCAGATTAAAACCCTGCATGTCTACGGCCAGACACTGCATCTTGCTGGAGATCTTGATTGGAACTGACTCGGAGCAAACTCAAGCTTTAAGATTATTCACAATATTATCGAGTGGGAGGTATTCCATAATGCAATCGTGTACAATTATGCAGTAAGCTCGGGTATTATCGGGAAACCCTTCGGCGGCCTCTATCTCCAGTCTTACGTCTACAGTAGCGGGCCGTTCATTTTCGTCTCGCCTCGAGCAATCAAAGACAAATAATGTACGTTCCTTAAACTGGTCATAATCCAATAGCGCATGCTTATCCAAGCAGTTCATATAACTAGGATAGAATTCTGTGTATTCATAATGCGCCTCATTGTAATCATTTTTAGCAAAATTTAGGCGCATTCTTTCTGTGGGGAAGCTTTCGGCATTCAATGTCAGTTTGATATTGGTTATATTTGTATGATCAAATTCCGTTGGATCCTTTTTGGTTGTGTCTAGTTTCTCCGTCTGGAAGCAGACAATAACATATCTCGGGCTTTCGACGTTAGATGTCGTTTTGACGGCCCAGGTATCTGTAGTAGCGCCCTCTGTTAGTGACTTTACTTGTACATCCCACAGCCTATATGGTATTATGATTGGATTATTTGCCGCAACACCTTGCAGCAGGCGTTCTTTTATGACGCTCTCCGGGTATATTCTCTTGATTTTAAGTTCCACATTCTGAATATCTAATTTTGCTGTAGTAGTAACGTTAATGGCGTTATCACGTATCAAAAAGCAATTGTCATCATTATTGGCTCTTGTAAATGTAAACGTCTGCATACCACATATGACAGACCGATAATCGTTAAAGATGTTGAAAAGATGCTTCAATGGTATTAGAAAACTGAAGGTATTGTCGGCGTTTAATTTGACGCCATTAGGATAATTCCATCCTGCTATGGCTAAATGTTTGGAATCTTCCGGTGAATAGCAGAGATAACCTCGAACAGTACTTAATATACCACATTCTTGGGCAATTTCCATCTCCTTAGATCCGCCGCCAATTACATATTTTACGGATGAGAACATGAAAGCTGGAGCGTTATTTACAAAGGAAACAACCCCATCACCGGTCTTTATTATTCTTCCTCGCACAAGCAGCTGACTGTCGTAGGTGGCATCAAAGAGCGTCGATTGATTGACGGCAATTTCAATTACGTCATTATTTCGGAAAGATCTAGTATACGGGAAGTACGTTCGCCACTCCTCCTTCTCTATTGAATCATCGGATTGGGCCTTTCGGAAAATGTTAAACATTGACGCCGACATTGTATTCCCAGCGATTCCAAGATTCCAAGAAACTAACACTCGATGCGGTTAAAAGAGGTTTTTTGTTATTGCTGTTTGTGGTAGTGGTAACAGCGTGTGTATTGCTACAAGTTTTCTGTAATACTGGCGGATGTGGTGCAGGTACAGATGTATGATGTCGATTGAAAATTAATACCATGTTATTAAGTGAGCTTCTTTATCTCCAATCGAACTATTATTTCTTCGCCCTTGAAGTTGACAAGCTCAAAGTTCTGATCCAGCACAGTTATACAAATATTATTTATTTCTCGCCTGTTTGTTATCGGTAGGTAAATAAGATGTGTAGGTGTTTCGTCGATAGCGAACCCTGGGTCAACGGAAATTGCAAATTCGTAGATGGTGTGGGAGGGTCGATCGTTGTAGAATGCTCCGGAAGTGATACTGCAATCCAAGTGAATAGTTCTTACTTTTATAATGTTGACTGGTAGATCTGAGCTATGCATTTTATTTATCTCTAGCGGCCGCTTTCCAGAGAATCCCAATATCTTGCCGATACTATCTTTCGGCGCAAAGTCGACGGCGTATTTATTACTAAATATTTCACACTTGATGGTATTATTATTCGGCTTCAAGGAGAATATTTCATCTAGGAGGCTGGGCTTCGTCTTAGACACATCCAAATGGTTCCTGATGTACGCTTCAATGTCCTGAATTTCATAGGCGCCGGCGTGAAATTCCACAACCTTTTTCTTATTTTTATCGTTATTCTCGTAAAGGTACACCTTCTGACCGGCCTCTATGTTGGGCACGCTGTTGTAAGAGTGAAAACTGAGAAGCGCCAGGCCGTAATCGGACTTTGGATCTAAATGAAGTGGCGGCGTAAAATCAATAGATAAGGTAGACGTGCGACTTTTAAGCGTCAATATGATAGACATGACTGATACAATTCAACCGCTATCGGCCTTTTTATATAGAAACTGTAAACACAGATGGCCGCAGTTAATCTGACTATAATCTTGGTATTGATCGTTATTATAGATAATTTTTGCAGGACTCAAGTATTGCACCAATTCCAGCGGCGGTTTTAAGCATCCGAAACTGTCGAAATATCTAACTACATTGCCATCTTTCTTATATGCTACCCAATGTGTACCTTTATTTTTATATAAATCCAGATTTAGGATGGCGTTTTCTCTCCACCATGGACCTGCAGGCAGAGTGTCTCGCATGAAAACGCCTCGAAAATTGGCAATTTTTAATTGCTTAACAAACTTTCTTAGATCGGCATAGGATAAAGGCCTATTAGGTAGCTTTATTGGTAGTTTTTTGACTGTTTCTTCAGGAATAAGCCGTAGCCGCCGTGTCGGCTTTTTCTCAAATATAAACCCTATTGATTCCATTGCTTGGTTATGTCGCTTATCTTCGTCGAGTTTCTTTTTGGCATTTTTCGTATCAATAACCATTTTAGCTATTGCGCTTGCTCCACCCGCGAGCGAACCCAAAGCGCTCAGACCGGCAAATAGAGGTATCAATGGTAAAAAACCGCCGGAATGATCAAAGGGTATTATTCTGGGAATACGGATTTTCTTTCTGCCGCCGGCCTTTTTAACAGCCAGTCGGGCCGCCTTCAAAGCTATTAATGCAGATTTTTTTAATGTAGTTTGTGGTGGTGATTTCTTGAGCACGTTAGTAACCTTCTTAACAACAGTTCTTCTAAAGGATTGTGGCGTCGCCCGCTGCTGCTGCTGCTGCTTTCGTTCTTGCAGTCCCATACCTAGATTACGTTTAGCTTTCATCGTAGTAGTTGCCAGCCAAGCGGCCGCTTTTTCGCCTACTTTAGCGTCTTTCGATTTAACACGTTCCAAAGCTCGCTGTTCAAGTTCGTAGTCGGCCTTATGTCTATCTTCCAACGACTTGTTTTGCGAATAAAAAATGTCGTGTTTACGACAGAAGGAATCCAAAGGATTAATGCCCTTCTGACCTTGGGCTAAGCGCTCCTTAAGTTTGGTACCTATCAACAAAGATATTACTAGTTAGATGTGAAATATAGAGTTGAACATCATGATATGTTGCAGAACGTTGCAAAACGTTGTAAAACGTCAAAAACGTTGTAAAACGTCTAAAACGTGACCCTGCGTGACGTTTTTAACGTTTTTGACGTTTTAGCGTGACGTTGTAAAACGTCATAAAACGTGACCCTGCGTGACGTTTTTGACGTTTTTGACGTTTTAGCGTGACCCTGCGTGACGTTTTTAACGTTTTACAACGTTTTAGCGTGACGTTGTAAAACGTCAAAAACGTGACCCTGCGTGACGTTTTTAACGTTTTTGACGTTTTAGCGTGACGTTGTAAAACGTCAAAAACGTTAAAAACGAGACCCTGCGTGACGTTTTTGACATTTTAGCGTGACGTTGTACGACGCTATATCACATTATACAACGTTCTCATTAAATTGTAGAGGTGTAGTGATGATGATAACATACCAGGTCCACAAAATTGATAGCCGCCAGGAATGTGCAATTCAAAGGGCAGTTTATCGATTAAAGAATTTAGTACACCCTCACCGTAGCAGAGCGGCATGAAGAATGATTAGAGTAGCACTGAATGACGTATATTTATGCACTGGTTTGTTGTGATGGCGGTCAAAAGATGAAGATCTTTCAACAAGAACAGAAGCTGCCGATTGAAAATTTAGATTTAATTGAATATAGTAAAAACAACAACAACGTGGTGAAACATAGTAAACTATTACCAAACTCGTTTAGAGCTATAGTATGTGGGCCGAGCGGCTGTGGCAAGACCAACGTCATGTTATCACTCTTATACCATCATAATGGGATTAAATTTGAAAACGTTTACGTATACTCGAAATCGCTATATCAACCCAAATATCAGCTACTCGGTGAAATTTTAAACAAAGTGAAAGGCGTCGGCTATTTTCCATATAAGGACAGCGATGACATTATCAGTACAATGGACGCCAAACCAAACTCTGTATTCATATTTGATGATGTTGCGTGCGATAAACAGAACAAGATACGGGAATATTATTCCATGTGCAGACATAAAAACATCGATGCTACGTATCTCTGTCAAACTTATTCGAAAATTCCTAAACAGTTGATTAGAGACAATTGCAATATCATTGTTCTCTTCCGTCAAGACGACCTTAATCTCAAACACATCTATGACGAACATGTATCGCCCGATGTTTCCCTGGATCAGTTCAAACAAATGTGCAGCGAATGCTGGGCCGATAATTTTGGTACTCTGGTTATTGTAAAGGATTTCGATCTACATAATGGCCGCTATAGGAAAGGATTCGATAAGTATATAATGATATAGATCTGCTAACATGTATCAGTAATCGGCATGGGCTCGTCACTTGATGATATTATAAATGCTGCCAAGCGCAAGAAAAAAATAAACGAGTTGGCAAAGGTAATCAGGAAAAAGTATCTGGCTTTGAAGTTGGGCAAATCAGAGGAGGATGCGGTCATACAAAAACTGTTTAACCCCATCACAGCACCATTGAAACAAATAGCCGCTACCACGCGTAATTTGAATGAAAAATTAAATACCGATAAACGCATCAAGATGGAGGTGAAGAAGGAAGAAGAAGAAGATTATATACAGCCTCCTGCTATAACCTTACCCAGGTTCCTACCAACAGAACATGTAGCATCAACGTCCGCAACAGAAGGCGATGAATTTGAGAAATCAATAGGAGAAGAAGAGGGGTCGCAACAACAACAACATAGTATAGTCGATACAACTAGTGACGTAATGGAGGAATATTTAGATCAATATCCTGAAATGGCGCAAAAGTATGTCGCTGAACATTGGACTGAGAGCGATGTAATAGACAAGATTTATGGCCCGGTATATGATGCCACAACATCAAAGTGGTTATTGGGACGTGAAATAATAGATTTCGATCGACGTACTGGAAACATAATAATAGACGGACAGCAATTCAAAGGCACCCCGGGCCTATATCAACTACTTTTCTATCAGGACCCATCTTTTAACAAGGATGATACACTATCATATAGGCAGATTCTGAAGCTATGCGGCGTCCATCAAGACACTCTAGGGCGATTAAAAGGCTCCAAGATGTTTAAATATCATAAAATTATCAAGCCGCTATTTCCCACCAAGGCAAGGACAAAATCAACAGCTGGATCAGGTCTCTCATACGAGAACAATATGATTTATAATAAAAAGCCCATAGAATACATTTATTGGGATAACCCTAATGAGCTTGTGGACCGCTTGAGACTTTTGGTAGCGTCCAAAAATGCCGGCAATACCACCTCCCACGACAATGAAATAATTGCCATTATTAATGAATTGCGGGAGGCTAATTTAATTTATTAAGTGCTATATAGATCGATGCAAAATGATGGCCTTAACACTTGCGCGATGGGCATCGATAAGTTTGGAAGATCTCCAGTACAACACTCTGGCGGAGGTGCCGGTTTCCTGTTGCAGCAACAACAGCAGAATCAACGACGTGGTTTTACCTTTACAAGCGATGAAAATATCGATGTGGATCATTTGAAACTGCGCAACGTTAAACCCCCTACTAGCGACAATGATGCTGCAAATAAAAAATATGTGGACCGCAGCATATCCCACATTTCAGATCAATTAAAATCCACTCGAGATAGTCTTCAAGGCTTGATTCAAGCTAATATGAACGATATGGATAATAGGATTAAGCAGGCTGTAGCCGTGAGAAATAAAGCTATTAGCGAGTTAGCGCTGGCGGCCGATATGTTAAATAAAAAAGTTGCTGCTATTCCAGTTGCGGTCGACACATCCATACATCATGTGGCGCAAACGCTGAAAGACTTGCAAAATACCGCGGGAAAAATTCAGCGCGAATTTGATCAGTTCAAGGTTGATGTTGAAAAGCAAATGATGCAAGTATATGATGATATGTCTAAAATTACTAAGTCAGTCGGCGTCGGTAGTAGTAGTGCTTCAAACAACCCAGGACACCCATAAAACTGAAATAATGTCGTCGCTGAAACATTCAAAGGAAAAAATTCAATTGGTCAACGAACTGCATAAGCCCGCAAGAAAGAACTTTGGGCGCAGGCGTACCATCATAAAAGGCTTGGACGAATCCTGGCAATCAGATCTGGCTGATATGCGACAGTATGCGCGCTACAACCGAAATTTCACCATGATTTTGGTGGTTATCGATTGTTTCTCGAAATTTGTCTGGACTCGCCCCCTGAAAACGAAGACAGGCAAAGAGATAGCTGCCGCTTTTAAGGATATCCTCCTACAAGACACCAATAGAGTCTGCAAAAATCTGCAAACGGATAAGGGGACGGAATACTACAATGCGATATTCCAAAGCTTGATTCGTAGATTCCATATAAACCATTACAGCACTTATAGCATCAAAAAGGCGGCTATTGCTGAGCGCGCAATACGCACCATTAAATCTAAACTGTACAAATACTTTAGTTTAAATGGCACCTACAAATGGACAGATGTTTTACCGGAAATCACGAAAAATTACAACGAAACAAAACATAGTACTACAAAGTATAAACCCGCCGAAGTAAATAAATCCAATGAAAAAGCTATACTAAAATCCGCCTATAGTCACATCAAGATTAGCGGAGCGCAAAAATTCAAAGTGGGCGATGTTGTGCGCATAAGTAAAAATAAGCATGTATTCGATAAAGGTTACACGCCCAATTGGACAACCGAACTCTTTAAAATCGTCTCAGTTAACATAACAACACCTACAACCTATCTTTTGGAAGATGTACAGGGCCGGCCTATCAAAGGTGCCTTTTACACCGAGGAACTACAGAAAACCGCCAGCCCAGACATCTATCTGGTGGAGAAGGTACTTAAAAGAAAAGGAAACAAAGCATACGTGCAATGGCTGGGCTTTGACAAAAGTCACAACAGTTGGATTGATAATTCCAACATACTTTGATAGAGGGGTGAGCGGGCGGGCGGGCGGGCGGGCGGAAGAGCCACCTACCTTGAGTTAAAATACAACAGCTGTCAGTATACCTATAGACATCGTCATGAGTGAAAGTATTAAAACATACGACTGTGATCCTAGTTGTGAAGATATGGCTATGGATTATTACGCTGAAATTGATAGAGTGCTTGCTATGTACGAGGAACGAGCTCACAAAGAAACCACATACCTTCTACCGACAGTTTTTCAAATGGCTAGCAGCTTTTTGCAAATTCAATGCGGCCTAAGTCCAGCAAGATGCTTTTCTCCTGCGATAATTCTACAAGCTAATGCTACAAGGAAAATATCGTTTGATACATTTGAATGGACTTCCCTAGTCAAGTTATTGCGCGACGTTCAAACGGATTTTTTTAATGCTAAACCGACCGACGATGATGGCAACAGCTTCCCCGACGAATACGAACCAATATTCAATAGATGTGGAGATTACATCGTGGTATCACAGCATATCATCGAACATGTGAAGATGTTAGTAATCAACAAACACAACATATCTGTGGACATATATGAAGACGATTTGCGTGAACTTTTGCACCTGGATGCTAATCTAATTTCGCATCGAATAAACATGTTGGATTCTTTAAATTTCAGTGTATATTATGATAATATTTTGAAATTGATTAGGTCATGGTTAAAGCCTGATAAATTAACGTTTAATTTAGATGAACTATTTACGGCATTTTTCGATATATCCCCAGATAGTTTGTTATGTAATGCTTTGCGCGAATATATATATTATTATAAGGAGAATGTACTATCTGATTTAAATAATAAATAAAACACTTTTATAAGTACGCTTCTTCTTTTATATTTTTATCAGTCTTGTAGCAATGTCTCAGCCAGCTAGTTGTGCGGGCTGTAAAAGCCAAACTATGATGTCACGACATCGTGATGGAATAAAATCTTTTACTGATTTTACTAAAGAGGAACTGCAACATGTTCCGCTAGACTATATTCTTAAATATATGCAGCCAACTGAATTATTGGATGTTTGGTCAAAATTGCCTAAAAGTTATCAAAGGAACTTTAATTTGCAAACTAGACTGCCCTGCTTCGTCCATTACAATCGGCCCGACTGGGTGACTCATTGGGACGGACCTGTATCTGCCCAACAAGATTGTAGTTTTTGTATACGTGCTTTAGTACCTACAATAAAATTGTAAAACTATTTTCAATGTAATAAATAGATAAAATTAATATGTCTTTCAATAAATCCATAATAAAACGTTGTTATTGTAGCCGAGAGGCGATATTTATCTAACCGCACGCGTAATATAATAATAATAATAAATATTTGTGTGCGGTTAGATAACTATTATATCGCATCTCAGATAGATTCACACTTCCTGTAAATATTTTGTTACATTTGCGGTGACCAAGGTTAGACTCTGTGGTTAGAGAGATACACACAAATATTTACAGGAAGTGTGAATAGATACCTAAACCGCCATATCCCTATATTCAGTGATAAAATTAATTTTAGGTAATAACAAAGTTTGTTTTTTTTCATATTGAGGTTAAAGTAGGGAGATGAAATAACGTATAAAGATGTGCAGAGACCATAATAATAATCAGTGTATTAGCTGAACATCGGTAGAGCAACACCTTCAATTCCTACGTGAAACATAAGCTTTACTATAGTACATAATTATCATAGTACAGCAGCTGTGTCCACATCTAATAGCTACTGTTGTACTATTGTGTCCTGATATATAGTTGAACGTAAGTATTACATTTTTAGCTATACATCTATTAATTATAACATTTTTAAATAACATTATGTGTATTTTTTGTTGTAGAATGGATCTTAGCGCAATTAACTGTGCTGCAAATTTCCAGAGAAAGCCGACAATAAAGCTACAGGACCTGCCCATCGATGTACCTATGCCAATTTTGCAGATTAGTATCGTAAACACAAGATTTGGTCGTTCTCCATTGGCGGAGCTTGATGCATCGACGGTATTTCTACCGCGC
Source organism: Pogonocherus hispidulus (assembly GCA_963924545.1). Taxonomy (NCBI): domain Eukaryota; kingdom Metazoa; phylum Arthropoda; class Insecta; order Coleoptera; family Cerambycidae; genus Pogonocherus; species Pogonocherus hispidulus. The sequence continues at coordinate 37,012,933 of OZ004695.1, forward strand.
CGATCATTGGAAACTATTGAAGGTAATTTGAACAACTTTGTGCCCGGAAAATATACCTTAACATTCAAAGGACTCAAAAATTGTGGCAAGCCAAATCCGGCAGTCGTATTTGAAATACAATAAGAAGAAATCAAGACGATATATATATATATATATATATATATATATATATATATATATATATATATATATATATATATATATATATATATATAGATGTTATATTAATAAATATAATATTAAATTTTTAAATCTAGTTTTATTTACTATTATTTGTAGTTGAAATAGCTCAGATGGGAGAAAGACTGAAAATCTATAGGTCCCGGGTTCGATTCCTGGTTTCAATATATGCTTTTAATTTTTAAATTGAAACCCCTCCTATGAGCCTACTTGTTAATAATAAATATCCCTCTTTTATGCAACGCCACTGTATAAAATTTCAAATTCTGTGCTATTTTGCTTATGTAGACCTATACGCTTACCTCATTTCCTGCAGATAAGCAACTTCCGTTAGCGAGCTGATAAGGAACCTCCGGTAACATGCTGATAAGGAACTTGCAAACTTATATTATTATTTAGATTTTAATATTTAGAATCATGATGTATTATTATTATATTACATACATGCAGTCTACCGCGGTCTGTGTTCGTGATCGGTCGTGCTTGTCCCACGAAAAAAAAAGTTAGGTTAAGTTGTGTGAGTTCGTCGTCGTTGTTGTTGTTGGTGGATCAGTCGTGCTTGTTTTAAATATTTTGTTACAAGTCGTAAGTCCAGTGTCAGCGGTGTTGGTGATCAGTCGTGCTTGTTCCACACAAAAAGTTAGGTTAGGTTTTAAATTGTCGTTGCTCTCGTCAGTATGGAGATAATTACATACATGCAGTCTACAGTGGTCTGTGTTCGTGATCGGTCGGTCGTGCTTGTTCCACGAAAAGTTAGGTTAAGTTATATGAGTTCGTTCGCATTTAATAATAATAATGAGATATCACGCTGGTGTCGGCTGTATTGGTGATCGGTCGGAGAACTTGCCTATATACTTTAAATTCAAATATTGAGCCCCCAAACGACTGTCTTCGCTCTTAGAACGTAAATTTGGCTAAATTAGTGTTCTAGACGTTGAGACGAGTCGTTTGATACCCCACATGTGATTCGGGAGACCGGAAATGGAGACCGGAAGTAGACGGATTCTAGCTTGTCTCGAGTCGGAGAACTTGCCTATATACTTTAAATTCAAATATCGAGCCTCAAACGGCTGTCTTCGCTCTTAGAAAGAAAATAGGGCTAAATTAGTGTTCTAGACGTTGAGACGAATCGTTTGATACCCCACATCCTGTGATTCGGGAGACCGGAAATGGAGACCGGAAGTGGCCATTTTATGCTGGATTCCAGCTTGTTTAGAGCTGGGCAACACACCTATGTACTTTAAATTCAAATATTATGTCCCGAATGGCCGTTTTCGCTCTTAGAACGTAAATTTGGCTAAATTAGTGTTCTACACGTTGAGACGAGTCGTTTGATACCCCACATCATGTGATTCGAGAGACCGGAAATGGAGACCGGAAGTGGCCATTTTATGCTGGATTCCAGCTTGTTTCGAGCTGGACAACACGCCTATGTACTTTAAATTCAAATATTGTGTCCCGAATGACCGTTTTCGCTCTTAGAACGTAAATTTGGCTAAATTAGTGTTCTACACGTTGCGACGAGTCGTTTGATACCCCACATCATGTGATTCGAGAGACCGGAAATGGAGACCGGAAGTAGATGGATTCTGGCTTGTTTCGAGTTGGGGAACACGCCCATATACTTTAAATTCAAATATTGAGTCCCGATTGGCCGTTTTCGCTATTAGAACGTAAATTCTTTATGTGTCGTATCAATGCGCCGCCGTGTGCGACTCCTTTAGCTTTCTGCTTTAGAACCGTGCCCATAAGGCGCTATGGCTTTGAGGTTATGTTGAGGGCCCTATAGGCTTGTAGTTCTTCTGAATTGTAGGTCTATGGGTCTTTGGCCCCTCTGATTTGTAGGTCTATGGGTCTTTGGTCTAGGTAGCTGCGAGCGCCATTTTGACAGTTGGGGGCCCCATTTTTCATTTTGACAGTTGGGATAGATGGCCGATTTTGACAGTTGGGGGCCCCATTTTGATTTTGAGAGCTGGGGGGCCAGCGGAGCCCTAAGGGGGCCCCCATCTGGGGGGCGGAACCCGGCCTTACATGCCCCTATACCTACTAATTAAAAATTAACTTAATCCTTATACACAATTACAGAAATACTGCCTAGTCTCATTCAATTTATGCGATAACTCGTGTGTATTTTTTTCGAAAAAATTCGTATCTCTATAAAGAACCGCGTTAGGTCAAAGTTAGCAAAAACGTCTGGGGGTACGAGTTTGTAGATAAAAGTGGTTTTAATCCATAGGCTAACCGTAACCGCGATAAAAGATGACCAAATTCTGGGTTCGTGCAGAAATTCGCATCTTTAGCTATTGTCTGACGTACCTTGTATAGATGTAACTGGCAATTGAAAAGAAAGTTTATCCTTACACATAATTACAGGCACATAACATGAAAATTTCCAAGTCTTATTCAATTTATGCTGCAATTCTAAAGCCGTGTTGTCTTTTTTCTAAAAACTTCGTATCTCTATAAATAACGGAGTTAGACCAAAAACTGGCAAAAACGTCTGGGGTTATGAGCCTAAGGATAAAATTTAAGTACTAAAAGAAAATCCGCAACGGCTGTGAAAGAATTGGGAGCTGGTCAAATTTTTGTAAAAATGTAATGGGGTTGAATAACGCCCTGTATATCATAGGATACAAATTGCTTCGTAATTAATAGCCGCTGTATAAATTAACAATGAATTTTCCGTCAAAACGATTCTAATTTTATCCCAATCGGTTAATTTTAACCGAAGATATACAGTGTGAAAATGTGACCAAAATTTCAGGTGTTCCTTGAATTTTGCACAGCAGTTTATATGAAATTGGCTGGTAAATGCAGCAAAAGCCACACCCAAGTCAAGAGGATGTAAAATCTTACGTGGGTGTACAGACAGACATCAAATAGGATTGTTTGGTCGTAATATGCAAAAAGAGCCTAACCTTAAACTTTGTGTGTTTTTAATTAAACAAAAACTAAAATTCTTGAAAAAATTTACTCTAAAACAACTAGAGACGAATTTTCTGTAACATTAATATTTTAGCATCATGACGTCAGATTCAAGTAAAATCTTACGTGGATATACTAGACATCAAATAGGATAGTTTAACGTAATATGCCAAAAGGGCCTAACCTTACACTTTGTGCGTTTTTAATGAAACAAAAACCAAAATTCTTGAAAAAATTAACTGTATAAAACATCTAGAGGACAATTTTCTGTAAATTCAAATATTGAGCTTCAAATGCATTTCTTCACTCTTAGAATGAAAATTTGATTAAATTAGTGACCTGTCTCTTGGCAGCAGCGCCTAAGGCGTTGAATAGCATAAGCAAGAGCTGTCATGGACGCAAGGGGTCTCTACTAAATGGCGACAAATGCAAATATCTGAGAAATTAGCGGGTAAATTCAAACGCAGCAAAAGCAAGAGCTGTCATGGACACAAGAGGTCTGCTGCTATCAGCTTGTTTGAATAAACAAAGGAAACGATAAGATAAAAATAAAGTACAATAACAGGAAATATGTAAAATGTAATAAGATTTATTCACGGAACCCGCGTTTCTTGAAAAATTACGTGGTATTACAATAGACAATGGCCTCATTGTACGAATAAACAAAGCAAACGATAAAATAAAAATAAAGTACAATGAGGACCATTGTCTATTGTATTGCATTAAGATTTATTTGCGGAAGCCGCGTTTCTTGGAATATTAATTATCACTCGCCGCAAAAGTGGTATTTTTAATACAATAGACAATGGCCTTCATTGTTCCAATAAACAAAGCAAACTTATTTAAGATTTATTTGCTGATGCCGCGTTTCTTGGAATATTAATTATTATCATTCGCTGCACACGTGCATGGTACAGCTTTGTCATAACGTGACGCAGAGAGTTCCTATAAATAGTTAAATCGGTGCTGAAAATATCAGTTTAGCACACAATCGCCTAGCAGCAGCAACAGTTACATCCCGCTCAGCATTGTTAATCACACGTCCCCGTTTAAGCTCGGCGATGGGAAGCCAGGCGCGCGCGTAAGTTCGGACGCTGCCTCTACTACGCTCGACGACGCATTAACGAATTTCGTATATGTGCAAAGTCGTGCGTGTGTGTGTTGTAGGCGAAAGGACGAACGAGCAGCGCCAGGCCGATCATTTTTCAAAAAGTTTCTCGAACTCCAGATCTTCGGAGAGGAAGTTTGCGTTTGCAAATTTTACAACCTCGACGTAGTCGACCTATTATATATTTTTAGGTATACGACATTTTCGGGCACCTACGAGAGAGCGCATAGCAGAGTGCGAGGAGTAGAGCGATAATGTTTCAATGTAAACACGGTTCGCCGGCCGATTCATTCTAGTTTCCTCTTTCGAAAGGGATTACGTCAAGTATTTTCCTATGGTGTTAAAAGATATTCGCCCGACCGTCGAGGAGGCTCACGCGCCTCTTCAAATAGATCTCAAAATTTTAAGGAGAACTGCGCTCCTGCGACTAGCACACCTCGTCTGTAAGTACATGTGTTGTGCGTTACAAAGTCGCGAGGCGCAAAGTTCTCCTTTTTTTTTAATTTTTTCAATCACTTGCCATTTGTCTGTAGACGTATATAAGAGCGACGACGCGCGGTCCGCCGCGAAGTAGTTTATCAAGTATGTGTGTGTGATATAATCGACGCTAGTAAAGTATATAATACTCAACGCTGGTTAAAGCAACATAGATAGACATCTTCAAGGCATGTTAATAGTGCAGTAGTTTATCAAGTGTGTGATATAATCAACGCTGGTATTATTAAAGCAACATAGATAGATATCTTCAACGCATGTTGATAGAGCAGTAATTTATCAAGTGTGTGATATAATCAACGCTGGTATTACTACAGCAACATAGTTGCTGTAGTAATACCAGCGACATCTACCATAGACATCTTCAACGCATTAGAGGAAGTAATTATTATTATTATTTAGATATTATTAAGAAATTTTATATCAAAGATATTATTATGTCAGATTTTTTATATTTTACTTATCGAATGGATTTATATGAAATTAATTCTATACAAATTTTCGCAGTAAAGCAACAATAAAACTTCAGGACCTACACCCTGTCGCTAGTTTTGAAATCCAAGAGGTCTTGTCATCATCATCATAAGCCATCATTCTAGAAGGCATCCAAACTAGACGCTTTATTTAAGTGTAAATATCCCATTGTTTTAGTGTTGTGGCAGTAGTATTTAAAAGAATTATGGATACATTCTGCAACGAGGGTGATAAGTTTATCAAAAAGTTAGAGGAGGTAGCTAAACTTTTGGAGTTTTACGCAAACTTCATACTCAGTTGGGTCATTTAAAGCTAATCAAAACCCTCATACACTTCAACACATGTAGGAGCTGGGCTTAGGGATAATGGAAGTCATAGGGTTAAATGGGAGGACATTCAGTCAGTTTCTTCAGGACGTATCCGTACAGGTGTTATCGTCAATAAACAACATATCGATGTGGGTGAGTTTTTGAATGATTCATTCCCACTCTTCAAGTTAAGGCTGAATAAAATTTTCAAAGAGCATCCATCCATTAAAGTAAACACCGTTTTTTGTGGTGAATTAATAAAACAATCAAAAGTCTCGGAAATACGTGAATTTAAGTATTTTAACACCAAAAACACGGTGGTAGATATGGGAACGGCTTTAAAGCCATGGTTCCAGGAGAACGTCATAGACAAAATTCTAAATAAGCTTGAAGAGTTTAGCAAAAAAGATAGCGGCTGGGCTTTTTTTAAAATTTTAAGTTTAGAAGTAAACATTAATAGATTGGAATTGGGCAATGGCGCATCTTCTCATGTTAGATTACCAGAACAGATTACAAAAAAACATGCTTGCGTTAACGTACAAAATTATTATGACTTGTGTTTTGCGTGGTCTATTGTTTCGGCATTACATAAACCAACTAATCCACATAGTGATAGAACCTCATCGTACCCTCACCCCGCCTCCGTACTAAATTTAAACGATTTAATATTTCCCATGATATTAGGCCAAATTTCAAAATTTGAAAAACTTAATGATGTTTCTGTCAACGTTTACATCTTACAGAAACGTGGCAAGGTTTTTAATGTTGCGCCTGCCCGTTTAGCAAAAAATAAAGTAGAGATGCACGTTAACTTGCTTTTAATTCAAGACAAATATTTCGATGAAAGTCAGAGGGGCGAGGGTGAGGAGGAAATTGATTGCGAAATTGATATCACTTTTGTTGGATTAAAAATGCATCTAGACTTGTTTCATCTCAATTAAGTAAACATAATGGAAAGGAACATATCTGCGATATTTGTCTCAATTATTTTAGTTCTGAGGAAAAATTAAATAATCATGTTCTAGATTGTGAAAAATTAAACAAATACAAAATCACTTTTCCCAATGAGAAATCTCTATATTTTAAGAACCACAAGTACAAAATTTCAACGCCTTTCGTTATTAATTCTGATTTTGAGGCAATTCTAGAACCACTCTCTGAGACGAGTACCAATAAAATCAAGAAATACCAAAAACATGAAGCATTTAGTGTTGGCTATTTCAAATGTTCATATGATGATAGTTTATCCTTTTATAAAAGCTACCGAGGTGCCGATTGCGTTCAGTGGTTCTCCCGGGAACTTGAAAATATTTCTAAATTTATGGATTCCAAATTAACTACAGTTGTGTCCATGGATATGTTGTCCCAAGTGCAGGAGTTTGAATTTCAGGCATCTACGCACTGGGATATCTGTGAGAAACCATTTACGACAGATGATCATAGGGTCAGAGACCACTGTCACTTTACGGGTTTATATAGAGGGCCAGCGCATAATAAATGCAATCTAAATTTAAAAAATTCATTCGTAGTGCCCCTAGTATTTCACAATTTAAGTAATTACGACGGCCATTTTATCATTCGTCATATTGCAAAAACTGGGACCATTAGTTTATTACCGATAAATAAGGAGCGCTACATTTCATTCACAAAAACTATGCTCGACTCCAATGTTAAATTTCGGTTCATTGATTCGTTTAGATTTTTAGCTGAGTCAGTGGATAAGCTATCTATCATCATACTTGACTAATGATGAACTAACAAATTTAGATAAAGAATTTAATCATTTGGAACCGGAGAAATTCAATTTGCTTACACGAAAAGGCGTATTTTGTTATAACTAAGTGGATAATTTGGAAAAGTTGAATGCAACAACCTCTCTACCACCGATAGACCAATTTTACAATAAATTAACTGATGATAATATATCACAGGAAGATTACACGCATGCCCAAAATGTTTGGAATTCATTCGGTTGTCAAAATTTAGCCGAATATTCAGATTTGTATTTAAAGACCGACGTTCTCCTGTTGGCGGATGTATTTGAGAATTTTAGGCAGAAATGTTTGAATACATATAAACTCGATCCTGCGCGTTATTACACTCTGCCAGGATACACGTGGGATTGTATGCTAAAATACACAAAAGTTGACTTGGATTATTTGAAGAACATCGATATGCTGATGTTTGTTGAACGCGGTGTACGTGGGGGTGTTAGCCAATGCTCCAATCGATACGCTAAAGCAAACAAGTTTATGGCTGATTTTAACCCAGCCCAACTAACAAAGTACCTCATGTACTTTGACGTAAGCAATCTGTATGGTTGGGCAATGTCTCAATATCTGCCGTATGGCGGCTTCAATTGGTTGGAAAATTTTGACGACACATTTGATGTTACAAAAATTTCTGATGAATCACCTGAAGGGAACATCCTGGAAGTTGACCTTGAATATTCCCAACAGCTCCATGACGCTCATAAAGACCTGCCCCTATGCCCAGAACACCGCGTACCTCCAAATTCTAAATTACCCAAGCTTATAACCACTTTGTATAATAAGGAAAAATATATTATACATTATAGAAATTTGAAGCAGGCTCTCTCTTTAGGTGTAAAACTTCACAAAAATTCACCGCATACTTAAATTTAACCCAGTCTCCATGGCTTAAAGAATACATTGATTTGAATACTTGAATACAAAATTGCGAGCACAATCAAAAACGATTTCGAGAAAAATTTATACAAACTAATGAATAATGCCGTTTTCGGCAAAACGATGGAAAATATTCGGAAACATCGTCTAGTGAAACTCAAAAATCACTAGGAGGCCGCTTTGGGGCTGGAAATTACATAGCTAGCCCGAATTTTCATAATAGAGCCATTTTCGACGAGGACCTGGTAACAATTTAATTGAATAAATCGGAAATTTGCTTCAATAAATCTTTATACGTTGGAGTGTGTATTTTAGACTTGTCAAAAATTTGCGTGTACGATTTTCATTAAATTTTATGCTTCAAAATTTAAACAACAACACTTGTAAATTGCTTTACACTGATACGGATTGTCTTATTTACGAAGTCCAGTGTAACAATCTTTATGAACAAGTTATTAAAAATAATTTGGGAAAATTTGACAACAGCGACTATGCCCCAGACAATCCATATCAGTTGCCTTTGGTTAATAAAAAAGTTCTGGGACTAATGAAGAACGAATGCAATGGGGCAATAATGACACATTTTGTGGGCCTTCGCTCCAAAATGTACAGTATTCTGATAGATAGTAAACCATGCATTAAAAAGTCCAATGGCGTAAAGTCAACTGTTGTTAAAAAGTCTTTAACTTTTGCAGACTATGAAAATTGTTTAAAAAATAGTAGTGAAATCTTTAGGATCCAACGAACTATCCAATCCCACTTGCATAATGTATATAGCGTGGAACAATAAAAAATTGCGCTAAGTTCCCATGATGACAAACGATTTCTTTTAAATGATGATAGCCAAAGCACTCTACCTTGGGGTTCTTATGCCACTATGGATGTTTAATTATTATTCTTATGTATATTATGCTTTGTTCACATAATCTTTATGTATAAAATAAAAAATGTTATATATTTTATGTATCTTTTATTACCCTTTCAATATATATAAATAAACATGATCAGGAATTTATTCAATAAATTCCTGATCATGTTTATTTATATATATTGAAAGGGTAATAAAAGATACATAAAATATATAACATTTTTTATTTTATACATAAAGATTATGTGAACAAAGCATAATATACATAAGAATAATAATTAAACATCCATAGTGGCATAAGAACCCCAAGGTAGAGTGCTTTGGCTATCATCATTTAAAAGAAATCGTTTGTCATCATGGGAACTTAGCGCAATTTTTTATTGTTCCACGCTATATACATTATGCAAGTGGGATTGGATAGTTCGTTGGATCCTAAAGATTTCACTACTATTTTTTAAACAATTTTCATAGTCTGCAAAAGTTAAAGACTTTTTAACAACAGTTGACTTTACGCCATTGGACTTTTTAATGCATGGTTTACTATCTATCAGAATACTGTACATTTTGGAGCGAAGGCCCACAAAATGTGTCATTATTGCCCCATTGCATTCGTTCTTCATTAGTCCCAGAACTTTTTTATTAACCAAAGGCAACTGATATGGATTGTCTGGGGCATAGTCGCTGTTGTCAAATTTTCCCAAATTATTTTTAATAACTTGTTCATAAAGATTGTTACACTGGACTTCGTAAATAAGACTATCCGTATCAGTGTAAAGCAATTTACAAGTGTTGCTGTTTAAATTTTGAAGCATAAAATTATAATGAAAATCGTACTTGGACTTTTTAATGCATGGTTTACTATCTATCAGAATACTGTACATTTTGGAGCGAAGGCCCACAAAATGTGTCATTATTGCCCCATTGCATTCGTTCTTCATTAGTCCCAGAACTTTTTTATTAACCAAAGGCAACTGATATGGATTGTCTGGGGCATAGTCGCTGTTGTCAAATTTTCCCAAATTATTTTTAATAACTTGTTCATAAAGATTGTTACACTGGACTTCGTAAATAAGACTATCCGTATCAGTGTAAAGCAATTTACAAGTGTTGCTGTTTAAATTTTGAAGCATAAAATTATAATGAAAATCGTACTTGGACTTTTTAATGCATGGTTTACTATCTATCAGAATACTGTACATTTTGGAGCGAAGGCCCACAAAATGTGTCATTATTGCCCCATTGCATTCGTTCTTCATTAGTCCCAGAACTTTTTTATTAACCAAAGGCAACTGATATGGATTGTCTGGGGCATAGTCGCTGTTGTCAAATTTTCCCAAATTATTTTTAATAACTTGTTCATAAAGATTGTTACACTGGACTTCGTAAATAAGATAATCCGTATCAGTGTAAAGCAATTTACAAGTGTTGTTGTTTAAATTTTGAAGCATAAAATTTAATGAAAATCGTACACGCAAATTTTTGACAAGTCTAAAATACACACTCCAACGTATAAAGATTTATTGAAGCAAATTTCCGATTTATTCAATTAAATTGTTACCAGGTCCTCGTCGAAAATGGCTCTATTATGAAAATTCGGGCTAGCTATGTAATTTCCAGCCCCAAAGCGGCCTCCTAGTGATTTTTGAGTTTCACTAGACGATGTTTCCGAATATTTTCCATCGTTTTGCCGAAAACGGCATTATTCATTAGTTTGTATAAATTTTTCTCGAAATCGTTTTTGATTGTGCTCGCAATTTTGTATTCAAGTATTCAAATCAATGTATTCTTTAAGCCATGGAGACTGGGTTAAATTTAAGTATGCGGTGAATTTTTGTGAAGTTTTACACCTAAAGAGAGAGCCTGCTTCAAATTTCTATAATGTATAATATATTTTTCCTTATTATACAAAGTGGTTATAAGCTTGGGTAATTTAGAATTTGGAGGTACGCGGTGTTCTGGGCATAGGGGCAGGTCTTTATGAGCGTCATGGAGCTGTTGGGAATATTCAAGGTCAACTTCCAGGATGTTCCCTTCAGGTGATTCACCAGAAATTTTTGTAACATCAAATGTGTCGTCAAAATTTTCCAACCAATTGAAGCCGCCATACGGCAGATATTGAGACATTGCCCAACCATACAGATTGCTTACGTCAAAGTACATGAGGTACTTTGTTAGTTGGGCTGGGTTAAAATCAGCCATAAACTTGTTTGCTTTAGCGTATCGATTGGAGCATTGGCTAACACCCCCACGTACACCGCGTTCAACAAACATCAGCATATTGATGTCCTTCAAATAATCCAAGTCAACTTTTGTGTATTTTAACATACAATCCCACGTATATCCTGGCAGAGTGTAATAATGCGCAGGATCGAGTTTATATGTATTCAAACATTTCTGCCTAAAATTCTCAAATACATCCGCCAACAGGAGAACGTCGGTCTTTAAATACAAATCTGAATATTCGGCTAAATTTTGACAACCGAATGAATTCCAAACATTTTGGGCATGCGTGTAATCTTCCTGTGATATATTATCATCAGTTAATTTATTGTAAAATTGGTCTATCGGTGGTAGAGAGGTTGTTGCATTCAACTTTTCCAAATTATCCACTTAGTTATAACAAAATACGCCTTTTCGTGTAAGCAAATTGAATTTCTCCGGTTCCAAATGATTAAATTCTTTATCTAAATTTGTTAGTTCATCATTAGTCAAGTATGATGATAGATAGCTTATCCACTGACTCAGCTAAAAATCTAAACGAATCAATGAACCGAAATTTAACATTGGAGTCGAGCATAGTTTTTGTGAATGAAATGTAGCGCTCCTTATTTATCGGTAATAAACTAATGGTCCCAGTTTTTGCAATATCACGAATGATAAAATGGCCGTCGTAATTACTTAAATTGTGAAATACTAGGGGCACTACGAATGAATTTTTTAAATTTAGATTGCATTTATTATGCGCTGGCCCTCTATATAAACCCGTAAAGTGACAGTGGTCTCTGACCCTATGATCATCTGTCGTAAATGGTTTCTCACAGATATCCCAGTGCGTAGATGCCTGAAATTCAAACTCCTGCACTTGGGACAACATATCCATGGACACAACTGTAGTTAATTTGGAATCCATAAATTTAGAAATATTTTCAAGTTCCCGGGAGAACCACTGAACGCAATCGGCACCTCGGTAGCTTTTATAAAAGGATAAACTATCATCATATGAACATTTGAAATAGCCAACACTAAATGCTTCATGTTTTTGGTATTTCTTGATTTTATTGGTACTCGTCTCAGAGAGTGGTTCTAGAATTGCCTCAAAATCAGAATTAATAACGAAAGGCGTTGAAATTTTGTACTTGTGGTTCTTAAAATATAGAGATTTCTCATTGGGAAAAGTGATTTTGTATTTGTTTAATTTTTCACAATCTAGAACATGATTATTTAATTTTTCCTCAGAACTAAAATAATTGAGACAAATATCGCAGATATGTTCCTTTCCATTATGTTTACTTAATTGAGATGAAACAAGTCTAGATGCATTTTTAATCCAACAAAAGTGATATCAATTTCGCAATCAATTTCCTCCTCACCCTCGCCCCTCTGACTTTCATCGAAATATTTGTCTTGAATTAAAAGCAAGTTAACGTGCATCTCTACTTTATTTTTTGCTAAACGGGCAGGCGCAACATTGAAAACCTTGCCACGTTTCTGTAAGATGTAAACGTTGACAGAAACATCATTAAGTTTTTCAAATTTTGAAATTTGGCCTAATATCATGGGAAATATTAAATCGTTTAAATTTAGTACGGAGGCGGGGTGAGGGTACGATGAGGTTCTATCACTATGTGGATTAGTTGGTTTATGTAATGCCGAAACAATAGACCACGCAAAACACAAGTCATAATAATTTTGTACGTTAACGCAAGCATGTTTTTTTGTAATCTGTTCTGGTAATCTAACATGAGAAGATTCGCCATTGCCCAATTCCAATCTATTAATGTTTACTTCTAAACTTAAAATTTTAAAAAAAGCCCAGCCGCTATCTTTTTTGCTAAACTCTTCAAGCTTATTTAGAATTTTGTCTATGACGTTCTCCTGGAACCATGGCTTTAAAGCCGTTCCCATATCTACCACCGTGTTTTTGGTGTTAAAATACTTAAATTCACGTATTTCCGAGACTTTTGATTGTTTTATTAATTCACCACAAAAAACGGTGTTTACTTTAATGGATGGATGCTCTTTGAAAATTTTATTCAGCCTTAACTTGAAGAGTGGGAATGAATCATTCAAAAACTCACCCACATCGATATGTTGTTTATTGACGATAACACCTGTACGGATACGTCCTGAAGAAACTAACTGAATGTCCTCCCATTTAACCCTATGACTTCCATTATCCCTAAGCCCAGCTCCTACATGTGTTGAAGTGTATGAGGGTTTTGATTAGCTTTAAATGACCCAACTGAGTATGAAGTTTGCGTAAAACTCCAAAAGTTTAGCTACCTCCTCTAACTTTTTGATAAACTTATCACCCTCGTTGCAGAATGTATCCTAATTCTTTTAAATACCACTGCCACAACACTAAAACAATGGGATATTTACACTTAAATAAAGCGTTTAGTTTGGATGCCTTCTAGAATGATGGCTTATGATGATGATGACAAGACCTCTTGGATTTCAAAACTAGCGACAGGGTGTAGGTCCTGAAGTTTTATTGTTGCTTTACTGCGAAAATTTGTATAGAATTAATTTCATATAAATCCATTCGATAAGTAAAATATAAAAAATCTGGCATAATAATAAGATCTTTGATATAAAAATTTCTTAATAATATCTAAATAATAATAAGACCTTTAATTTCGTATGAATCCATTCGATAAGTAAAATATAAAAAATCTGACATAATAATATCTTTGATATAAAATTTCTTAATAATATCTAAATAATAATAATAATTACTTCCTCTAATGCGTTGAAGATGTCTATGGTAGATGTCGCTGGTATTACTACAGCAACTATGTTGCTGTAGTAATACCAGCGTTGATTATATCACACACTTGATAAATTACTGCTCTATCAACATGCGTTGAAGATATCTATCTATGTTGCTTTAATAATACCAGCGTTGATTATATCACACACTTGATAAACTACTGCACTATTAACATGCCTTGAAGATGTCTATCTATGTTGCTTTAACCAGCGTTGAGTATTATATACTTTACTAGCGTCGATTATATCACACACACATACTTGATAAACTACTTCGCGGCGGACCGCGCGTCGTCGCTCTTATATACGTCTACAGACAAATGGCAAGTGATTGAAAAAATTAAAAAAAAAGGAGAACTTTGCGCCTCGCGACTTTGTAACGCACAACACATGTACTTACAGACGAGGTGTGCTAGTCGCAGGAGCGCAGTTCTCCTTAAAATTTTGAGATCTATTTGAAGAGGCGCGTGAGCCTCCTCGACGGTCGGGCGAATATCTTTTAACACCATAGGAAAATACTTGACGTAATCCCTTTCGAAAGAGGAAACTAGAATGAATCGGCCGGCGAACCGTGTTTACATTGAAACATTATCGCTCTACTCCTCGCACTCTGCTATGCGCTCTCTCGTAGGTGCCCGAAAATGTCGTATACCTAAAAATATATAATAGGTCGACCACGTCGAGGTTGTAAAATTTGCAAACGCAAACTTCCTCTCCGAAGATCTGGAGTTCGAGAAACTTTTTGAAAAATGATCGGCCTGGCGCTGCTCGTTCGTCCTTTCGCCTACAACACACACACGCACGACTTTGCACATATACGAAATTCGTTAATGCGTCGTCGAGCGTAGTAGAGGCAGCGTCCGAACTTACGCGCGCGCCTGGCTTCCCATCGCCGAGCTTAAACGGGGACGTGTGATTAACAATGCTGAGCGGGATGTAACTGTTGCTGCTGCTAGGCGATTGTGTGCTAAACTGATATTTTCAGCACCGATTTAACTATTTATAGGAACTCTCTGCGTCACGTTATGACAAAGCTGTACCATGCACGTGTGCAGCGAATGATAATAATTAATATTCCAAGAAACGCGGCATCAGCAAATAAATCTTAAATAAGTTTGCTTTGTTTATTGGAACAATGAAGGCCATTGTCTATTGTATTAAAAATACCACTTTTGCGGCGAGTGATAATTAATATTCCAAGAAACGCGGCTTCCGCAAATAAATCTTAATGCAATACAATAGACAATGGTCCTCATTGTACTTTATTTTTATTTTATCGTTTGCTTTGTTTATTCGTACAATGAGGCCATTGTCTATTGTAATACCACGTAATTTTTCAAGAAACGCGGGTTCCGTGAATAAATCTTATTACATTTTACATATTTCCTGTTATTGTACTTTATTTTTATCTTATCGTTTCCTTTGTTTATTCAAACAAGCTGATAGCAGCAGACCTCTTGTGTCCATGACAGCTCTTGCTTTTGCTGCGTTTGAATTTACCCGCTAATTTCTCAGATATTTGCATTTGTCGCCTATTAGTAGAGACCCCTTGCGTCCATGACAGCTCTTGCTTATGCTATTCAACGCCTTAGGCGCTGCTGCCAAGAGACAGGTCACTAATTTAATCAAATTTTCATTCTAAGAGTGAAGAAATGCATTTGAAGCTCAATATTTGAATTTACAGAAAATTGTCCTCTAGATGTTTTATACAGTTAATTTTTTCAAGAATTTTGGTTTTTGTTTCATTAAAAACGCACAAAGTGTAAGGTTAGGCCCTTTTGGCATATTACGTTAAACTATCCTATTTGATGTCTAGTATATCCACGTAAGATTTTACTTGAATCTGACGTCATGATGCTAAAATATTAATGTTACAGAAAATTCGTCTCTAGTTGTTTTAGAGTAAATTTTTTCAAGAATTTTAGTTTTTGTTTAATTAAAAACACACAAAGTTTAAGGTTAGGCTTTTTTTGCATATTACGACCAAACAATCCTATTTGATGTCTGTCTGTACACCCACGTAAGATTTTACATCCTCTTGACTTGGGTGTGGCTTTTGCTGCATTTACCAGCCAATTTCATATAAACTGCTGTGCAAAATTCAAGGAACACCTGAAATTTTGGTCACATTTTCACACTGTATATCTTCGGTTAAAATTAACCGATTGGGATAAAATTAGAATCGTTTTGACGGAAAATTCATTGTTAATTTATACAGCGGCTATTAATTACGAAGCAATTTGTATCCTATGATATACAGGGCGTTATTCAACCCCATTACATTTTTACAAAAATTTGACCAGCTCCCAATTCTTTCACAGCCGTTGCGGATTTTCTTTTAGTACTTAAATTTTATCCTTAGGCTCATAACCCCAGACGTTTTTGCCAGTTTTGGTCTAACGCCGTTATTTATAGAGATACGAAGTTTTTAGAAAAAAGACAACACGGCTTTAGAATTGCAGCATAAATTGAATAAGACTTGGAAATTTTCATGTTATGTGCCTGTAATTATGTGTAAGGATAAACTTTCTTTTCAATTGCCAGTTACATCTATACAGGGTACGTCAGACAGTAGCTAAAGATGCGAATTTCTGCACGAACCCAGAATTTGGTCATCTTTTATCGCGGTTACGGTTAGCCTATGGATTAAAACCACTTTTATCTACAAACTCGTACCCCAGACGTTTTTGCTAACTTTGACCTAACGCGGTTCTTTATAGAGATACGAATTTTTTCGAAAAAAATACACACGAGTTATCGCATAAATTGAATGAGACTAGGCAGTATTTCTGTAATTGTGTATAAGGATTAAATTAATTTTTAATTGCCAGTTACATACATACAGGGTACGTCAAAATGCTGCAAAAATGAGAGTTTCGCAATTGAAAAGAAAGTTTATCCTTACACATCATTATAGACATATAACATGAAAATTTCCAAGTTTTATTCAATTTATGCTGCAATTCTAAAGTCGTGTTGTCTTTTTTCGAAAAACTTCGTATTTCTATAAAGAACGGCGTTATACCAAAACTGGCAAAAACATCTGGGGGTATGAGCCTGTGGATCAAAGTGGTTAAAATCAATAGACTAACTCTAACCGCAATAAAAGGTGACCAAATTCTCGGTTCGTGCAAAAATTCGCATTTTTACTGCATTTTGACGTGCCCTGTATATTTGTAACTGGAAATTAAAAACAAATTTAACTATACACCATTAGAGACACCAAATATGCAAACTGTCAAGTCTCATTCAATTTATGCGGTAATTCTAAAGTCGTAGTGTATTTTTCTGATTAAATTCGTATCTCTATAAAGAACGGTGTTAGGCCAAAGTTGGCAAACATGTCTGGGGGTATGAGTCTGTCGATAAATTCAAAGTGGTTAAAATCGATAGGCTGACCGTCACCGCCATAAAAGGTAACTAAATTCTCGGTTCGTGCAGAAACTCGAATTTTTGCTGCATTTTGACGTACCCTGTATATATGAAACTGGCAATTAAAAACAAATGTAATCCTTACACACCATTGCGACACCGAAAAGCAAATTGCCATGTCTCATTCAATTTATGCGATAATTCTAAAGTCGTGTTGTATTTTTTCGAAAAAATTCATATCTCTATAAAGAACCGCGTTAGGCCAAAGTTAACAAAAACGTCTGGGGGGTATGAGTCTGTGGATAAAGTCAAAGTGGTTAAAATCCATAGGCTAACCGTAAGCGCGATAAAAATCACTAAATTCACGGTTCGTGCAGAAATTCACATGTTTAGCTACTTTTTGATGTACCCTGTATGGGTGTCGTAACTGGCAGTTGGAGAGAAAGTTTATTCTTATACATCATTACAAACACAGAACATGAAAACTGCCAAGTCTTATTTAATTTATGCTGCAACTCTAAAGCCGTGTTGTGTTGTCTTTTTTCGAAAAACTTCGTATCTCTATAAATAACGGCGTTAGACCAAAACTGGAAAAAACGTCTGGGGGTATGAGGGGGTAAATGTAAGTAATAAAAGAAAACCTGCAACGGCTGTGAAAAAATTGGCAGCTAATTTTTTAAAAAATGTAAGGGGGTTGAATAACGCCCTGTACTTCATAGGATACAAATTATTTCGTAATTAATAGCCCCTGTATAAATTACCAATAAATTTTCCTTCAAAACGATTCCAATTTTATTCTAATCGGTTAATTCTAACCAAAAATATACAGTGTCAAAGTGTGACCAAAATTCCAGGTGTTCCTTGAATTTTGCACAGCAGTTTATTTGATATATATGAATATATACTTTTTTGTTTTTTGTCATACGAGCTTGGGACTTTTTTCTATTGATAGAAGAGTACCAATCAGAACCAAGGGGGCGGGGGATGTTTTTTCAATTGTTGTTTCGATATTTGCACGCGTTTATGAGTTATAGCGATTTTAAGCTGTTGAGCGCGTCTCATGACGTCAGCAGACCTAATTTTTTCTTTGTTTTTTGACGTACGAGCTTGGGACATTTTTCTATTGATAGAAGACTACCAATCAGAACCAAGGGAGCGGGGGAGATTTTTTCAATTGTTTTTTCGATATTCGCACGCGTTTACGAGTTATAGCGATTTTAAGTTCTTGAGCGCGACTCGTGACGTCACCTGACCTAATTTTTTTTGTTTTTTGTCATACGAGTTTGGGACTTTTTTCTATTGGTAGAGGACTACCAATCAGAACCATGGGGAACTGCGGGGGAGCGTTTTCCACTTGTTTTTTCGATATTGGCACGCGTTTACGAGTTATAACGATTTTAAGTTTTTGTAAGGCAATCCCGTACCCAATTTCAGATATTTGAATTTGCCGTCATCAGACAGACTGCAGCAACCAATTAGGCGCTGCTACATGTCACGTGTCACCTGTCAAAAAGACCTAAGCCTATAAATTTACCCGCTAAATTCTCAGATATTTCACATTCCCCATACCTAATTTCAGGCCGCCATCTTGACGACAGCAATTTACTGCGCATGTTTTTTCTATCTGCATTCACGATCAGTTACAACGTTCTATCAGTATTCATACGAGTTATGTCATTGTTTTTTCCATACATTCTTATTTATATACACGGTGGGCCATTTTAATCTATGCACCTGAAAAACTCAGTAAGTTCGCATCCTATCAAAAAATGACCTTTATAAAAGTTGTAGGATACAAAGGGGGTCAAACAATAGTGACCTTGAATTTGACCTTCAAGCTGACCTTCAAGGTCAAATCAAGGTCAACTTGAGTTTTTTAAATGGAAACCCCTATTTTTTACACCGGAATCGGAAAGGGCGGGAAATTTTACGTCCGAATATGCTCTCAGGTCATCTGACCTCGATGACCTCAAAGGTCAGATGAAGGTCATAAATACGAAATAATCGGATGGCTATGAAAAATCTTAGGTAGGGTATTGCCGAAAAAGTAAAGGTCATTATTTAAGTAATTTTTAACGAGAAATTCAAAGGTGCCCTTAAATTTGACCTTGGCAGTGACCTTCAAGGTCAAATCAAGGTCAACTTGAGTTTTTTAAATGGAAACCCCTATTTTTTACACCGGAATCGGAAAGAGTGGAAGATTTT
This sequence comes from Pogonocherus hispidulus, assembly GCA_963924545.1. Taxonomy (NCBI): domain Eukaryota; kingdom Metazoa; phylum Arthropoda; class Insecta; order Coleoptera; family Cerambycidae; genus Pogonocherus; species Pogonocherus hispidulus. The sequence continues at coordinate 37,032,508 of OZ004695.1, forward strand.
ACGTCCGAATATGCTCTCAGATCATCTGACCTCGATGACCTCAAAGGTCAGGTGAAGGTTATAAATACGAAATAATTGGGTAGCTGTCAACATTCTTATGTAAGGTGTTGTCGAAAAAATGAAGATCATAATTTGAGTAATTTTTAACGAGAAATTCAGTGTTGACCTTTATTTTGACCTTGGCGATAACTTTCAAGGTTATTTCAAGGTAAAATTTCTTTTTTAGATGAAAACACTTTATTTTGACATTAAAAATCGAATGAGCGCGAAATTTTACGTTTAGATAATGTTTTTTTCAGTGAGGTCCTGATTACCCCATACGGACATAATGGGGTAAAACGAAATCCAGGTTGAAAAACCCGTTAAATTTTGCATCCTATCAAAAAATGACTTCTACAAAAAATGAAGGGTGCATATGAGTTCAAATAATGACTGAACCTGACCTACCTACTGACTGAAAACCTGACCTTTGAGGTCATCGAGGTCAGATGATCTGAGAGCATATTCGGACGTAAAATCTCCCACTCTTTCCGATTCCGGTGTAAAAAATAGGGGTTTCCATTTAAAAAACTCAAGTTGACCTTGATTTGACCTTGAAGGTCACTGCCAAGGTCAAATTTAAGGGCACCTTTAAATTTCTCGTTAAAAATTACTTAAATAATGACCTTTACTTTTTCGGCAATACCCTACCTAAGATTTTTCATAGCCATCCGATTATTTCGTATTTATGACCTTCATCTGACCTTTGAGGTCATCGAGGTCAGATGACCTGAGAGCATATTCGGACGTAAAATTTCCCGCCCTTTCCGATTCCGGTGTAAAAAATAGGGGTTTCCATTTAAAAAACTCAAGTTGACCTTGATTTGACCTTGAAGGTCAGCTTGAAGGTCAAATTCAAGGTCACTATTGTTTGACCCCCTTTGTATCCTACAACTTTTATAAAGGTCATTTTTTGATAGGATGCGAACTTACTGAGTTTTTCAGGTGCATATATTAAAATGGCCCACCGTGTATATACGAAAGGTGTGATGTTCAAGGGTTCTTGTGTAGAAAAGAGGACTAGGCTAGGCGGGGCGGGGCTCGTCGCATCTAAATTCAATAGAAGGCCATAAGGACTTTTTGGCTACTTAAACAGGTAAAACAGGTACTCATATAGGCGAACCGCAATTGGAATTGGATTTCATTATTACCTATTATTAAGTTTTTTTCTATCCGAATTCATTACCAGTAACGACACGTCATTTTTCTATAAATTATCTCTGCTATTCTTGATACATCCTGTATAGTTTTTTGTTTTGATACACATTTAGTCTAAATACTAAATAAGAGGCTGCCCTACTAAGCCAAACTGGTCGGATTCGATGATAGAAGGCCATAAGGATCTATTGTTTGGCCACTTAAACAAGTAAAACAACATACAACATACAAGCGAGATTCAATTGAAGTTAAGCTCATCATTACTTACATTAGATACATTAAAAAAACCAAGAGAATCTACTCTGCGCATGATTTTTTCTATCCAAAATCATCACCAGTAACGACGACGATGTAACTTTTCTATCACCTACTTATACATATTTGGGTTTTTGTTTTTTTTGTGGGGTTATGTTTACTGTAGTAGAGTGGTGATACCCCTTCTATAGTTCTATGGTTCACATCTTACTTTTGACAGCTGGGGCCCTCTATTTTCAGTAGACAACTCATACAGACGAGCCCCAATTGTAATTAAGTTCGTGATTACCTAAATTGTAAAAGGAAAGGAATCTACTGCGCATGATTTTTTGAATCAGAAACCATCCCCTGTTACGTCACTGTTTTTTTTTCTAGAAACTAGTTCGACTTTTGCTGTACACCCTGCATCAAAATTTTTATTTTGCAGTTTCAGTTCTTAATTCAATATTTGAATTCTCCGTTATTTTTTTAATTTTGTGGGGTTATGGTTCAATGGCCCTATTCTGTTCTGTAGTTCAATGGTCACCCATTTTACTTTTTGGCAGCTGGGGCTCCATTGACCAAGTTCTATGGGGGACATTTTTTTGACAACTTGGGGGCCCCCAACGGAGCCCTAAGTGGAGGGTGAGCCCAGCCTCTAGTGCCTCCATGCCTACTTCCTGTCTACCATGACAGGCTCTTGACTTATTAATGAAACGGGGTAAAAATGTTGGGAAAACAGAGGGGGGGGTTCAAGTAGTGGGAGTAGATTTAGAACTATACCCTGTCTGTAATTATTTTGGAAATTGAGGGCAAAATTGTCGAACTTGTAATTGGCTGAGGAACTAATAGGGGTTGATCTAGAACTCTTAATATTACCCTACTGAGAACTTGTTTGATAACTCCTCTCGTCACATTATTAAAATTATTCTCTCTATCTCTCTCTGTAGTATGTTTGTAAATCAAACTTTCTATTTCAGGAATACCAGATCCCAATAAACTTATGATGGGTAAACGAAAACAAAGTGAGTACCTAATGCATGATTGTATTAAGAGTTTGATGATTAAAACAGTTTTATGTTCAACTGCATCACAATACCTTTGTTTATGACACTGTTTAGTGTCCATAAAGTAGCACTTTATTGTACTTAGTACAATAAAGTAGTTAAAATGGACAGCTGTTAATGTCCTAATTTCCATATTATTATACACCATTTTCTGTATAAATAATATTAGTCACCATATGACCTTGACTTTTTTGGCTATAGAAGTTCTCTTGCATTTGATGCAATTTCTTTCATGTGATTTGGTGCCTTCATATCATTTCCAATAAATTTGACAATTTAATAAATTTAAATGTCATTAGTAAAAGCATACTAAAATATTTTTCAGGCATTTTATCGAGTAGGTTTATCAACACATTTTAAGAAAGTAATCCTCCTCAATCACGGCAGTGGAACATAAAGCTTTGTATGCAACTCGTACATAATCGGACTTTTTAGACTCGTCTTTTTTTATCAGAATCGCTCGCTTACGCTCTCTCGTCCATAAAAGTTCTACATTATGTGCCTGTTACATAAATAGCTATTATGCAAAATCATAATTGTATATATAATATACATTAAGATTGTGGATATTGCTCAACCAATTGACTCGGCTATACAGGGTGGTGGAACTAAGATCGTGTGGAGGATTTACGCTTCAGAAGTAAAATATTGTTACGGAAGCTCACCTACCTTGTTCATAAGCTTATCTATTTCGTTAATTTAGTTCTTATTGTTTGTAGTAATATTGGTAAAATCTTTGGGTTGGCGTTTCTCATCTCGAATTTTCGTCTCAGTGACAGAATCATTCCATTGTAATCCGGAACTAGAGAAGAGTACTCTCGAACCTTCCAGAAGCTTAAAAAATATATAAATACCGGCGGATTCAACTAGAGGGGGAGTTTAAATCTGAAAGCTCGTGCGCGATACATTGAAACGTCAACGTGAAGATTGAATATAGTTGACAGTTGTGATTACAGTTATATCTGTGAGTTATATCTAGAGACAATAAAGATTGTTGTTGTTTTGTCGGAAAGTTTGAGTTTAAACCTATTTGGAGGTTAAGCAGACGTTACATTGGTGTCAGAATTGCGACGTTCCACGAAAAAAAAGAAATTGTCAAATAGTAAGTAAATGCCAGTTACCAGATCGACATCGATAAAAATGGATGAGGCATTGATACAATAATGGAAATGATGAAGCGCAACCAAGAAATGATGAAGAGCAACCAAGAAATGATGAAGAAAAACCACGAAGAATTAAAGACCGAGAAGAAGGACGACTTGGAAATGATGAAGCAACCAAGAAATGATGAAGAGCTAGCAAGAAATGATGAAGAGAAACCACGAAGAATTAAAGACCGAGATGAAGGACGACTTAAAAAATAGTCAAGACGCATTAAAAAGTGAGATTAAATATAACCAAGAAGAACTAAAGGACAGTTTAGAGGAAAACAATAAAAAGTTAGAGGAGCTAATGAAAGAAAAATTAAAAGATTTTGAGGAAACTGTCCAACAGGAAATTAATCAATTGAAGAATGAGATGCAAGACGAAGTCCAAGTTGTGAAAGATAGTGTGAGTACGTTGAAGTGTGAAGTCGAAGAGATGCAGTAAGAAGTCAACAGAAAATTCACTCAGCTGTCCACAACAGGAGCTATTAAAGCTGAAGTAGTTCTATATTCTCGAGAGTCAAGCCACCAACATTTGATGGAAAGGTACCATGGAACACATACCTGAAGCAGTTTGCGAAGCGGCTGCCATCGCAAATAACTGGACCGAGAGCAAAAAGGCGATATCCTTAATAGTGGCTTTAAGAGGCGAAGCTATGGAAATCTTAAGGTCGATGCCTCAGGAGAACCAAACCGATTATCAAACACTGAAAACTGCTCTCGGAATGAGGTATGGTGAAGCTCACATGCAATATGTTTACCAGGCTCAACTAAAAGGTAGAAGACAACGCTTCGAAGAAAATATTCAACAATATGAGGCAGATATAGCACGGATGGTGAAGTTAGCTTACCCCACTGCCCCTGCAGATTTCCAAGAGCAATTAACAGTAAGTAGCTTCATAGATGGACTGCGAGACCCTGAAATCAGTCAGGCGTTGAGGTTAGCTAGAAACAAAACCATTTCAGAACCTTAGGCGCATGCGCTAGAAATTGAAGCTGCTCAACAAGCATCCAGGCGAGGTCCAAGCAGAGCAAGGCAAATTAAGTATCGATCAGGTGAACAAAGTAGTAACATAAATGTCGAGGTTTTGCTGAAAAATGTTCAAGATTTATTGAGCAACTTGCAAAACGAACATAATTATACCGACTCTGCCACATTTAGCAGACGTAGACCCATCCGATGCTGGAATTGCGGTGGCGAAGGGCATCGATTCTTGAGATGCCCTTCGCCACCTATGATATGCCCGATGCCCTAATAACACATCTGATCAGGACCAGGGAAACGCCAACTAGCCAGCTTTGAGGGGCGAGAGCTGGTGAGGTGCTACCAATTCCCACAAACCATGAAGATCAAGGTGATCCGGCTGCAGAACAACGGTAACAGCTTGGTAGTACCAAAGCGAATATGCGGCCGGGAATGTGAAATGGTCCTTGATACTGGCTCAAGTCACACCATAGTAAGGCCGGACATCGTAGCCCACTGTAGAATTCAGAAGCCAGATAAAAACTTCATCCTGGAAACAGCAAATGGGGAAGTCCTACCAGTCAAAGGCATCCATGTGGTAAATATTTGTTTGGGAACAAATACTTTTCAACAAGACATGCTGGTAACCGACATCACTGATGACGTAATTCTTGGTATGAATGTCATGACTGAGCACAATTTTGTTCTGGATCTTCCTCAGCGACTACTCAACAAAAGGGGAAGAAATTTTAATGCATTTTCCTGAAGTTAGAACGTTACCGATTAGAACCGTTGAAGCATTAGAAGACATTGTGTTACCAGATGCCTCAGAAGTAACCATCAAGGCAATTTGTAACAGTTTCGTAGCTGTTGAAGAAACAGTAATTGTAGAACCAGAGCAGGACAGCAATCTTTCTAAAAGAGGAATTTTAATGGGAAAGACACTTACACATAGGAAGAATAACTCGGTGTTGGTGAGAATGTTGAATCTAAAAGACTACCCACAAGAAGTCAAGAAAGGAGAATCCTTGGGAGTTTGTCAGACAGTCGACAGTCGAAGTCATCATTGCAACCGGAAAATGTTTATAAAATAGAGGCCTTGTTAAGGCAGTATCAAGATGTGTTCTCACTAACGGAGAATGATGTTGGAAGAACCGATCTAGTACAACACCGCATAAATACCAGCGGAACTGCTCCAATTAAACAAGCTCCAAGAAGAATTTCATTGGCCAAACAAGAAAAAATATCAAAATTACTGAGGGAGATGCAGCAACAGGAAGTCATCGAACCATCCCAAAGTCCATGGACCTCTCCAGTAGTTTTGGTGAAGAAGAAACGGCTCTACTAGATTTGGTTTTGATTACAGAAGATTAAATAATGTTACCAAAAAAGACAGTTATCCGTTGCCAAGATAGACGACACGCTGGATACGCTATCTGAATCTCAATGGTTTTCTACTTTAGACTTACAAAGTGGCTACTGACAAGTCCAACTTCATGCTGACGACAAGGAAAAGACAGCCTTTTCAATTGGGACAGGTTTGTGGCAGTTCAACGTTATGCTGTTCGGACGTTGTAACGCACCAGCCACGTTTGAAAGACTGATGAAAACAATCCTGCGTGGAATGACGTGGAAAACTTGTCTTGTCTATCTTGACGATGTCATAATTTTCGGTAAAAGCTTTGAAGATCATCTAAAGAATGTCCAGGAAGTCTTTCAAAAATTGAGAGAAGCCCAACTGAAGGTAAGTCCCAAGAAATGCATGCTCTTCCAAAAAGAAGTCAGGTATTTAGGACACATTATTTCTCCAGATGGAGTCAAGACTGATCCGGAAAAAATGGAAACCATTCGGAAATGGCCAGTGCCGAGAGACAAACATAAATTAAGGAGTTTTCTGGGACTTTGCTCCTACTATAGGAAGTTTGTGAAAAACTTTGCCGAAATTGCCAAATCTCTGCATCGACTTACCGAAAATATCCAACCATTTATGTGGACTGAACAGTGTCAAGAAGCTTTTCAGAAACTGAAAGACGCCCTGTGTTCTCCCCCGATCCTGTCATATCCAATGCCCGGAAAGACGTTCCTCGTAGAGATCGATGCTACTGGAATTGGAGGTGTACTATCGCAAGTAGAGGGAGGTCAAGAGAAGGTGATTTCCTACTTTGGCACAGTCCTCTCTAAGCAAGAAATGAACTACTGTGACTAGGAGAGAGTTACTTGCCATTGTTAAAACAGTGGAGCATTTTCACAAGTATCTCTATGGTCAGCCGTTCATTTTGAGAACCGATCATGCTTCATTGAAGTGGCTCCTGCAATTCAAGAACCCAGAAGGCCAAATGGCAAGGTGGCTTCAACGTTTGCAAGAGTACGACTTCAAAATTGAACACCGAAGAGGACAGAGCCATCGCAACGCTTACGCTTTATTCAGAAGGCCATGCCCTCCTGATTGTAAACACTGCTCGCGACAGGAAGCAAGGGAACAAGACGAGTTCCATTGCCGAAGAATTACCATTCAAGGCCCAGAAGATTGGGATAACAAAAGTCTTGCTAAAGAACAGAGTGAAGATCCTGAGTTTGGCCCTATATTCCAACGGAAAATAAATAACATGATAGGCCTAATTGGCAGGATATTTCCAATAAATCTCCATCTTTGAAAAGTAGGCACTATGGGACCCCTTAGTTGTAGAAAGCGGCCTACTAAAGAGAGTATGGGAGAGTCCCGACGGCAAAGAAGACAAATACCAGATTGTATTATCCAGGACAAGAGTTCCATATATTCTCCACGCGTTTCATAGTGGCATCGGTGGTGGACATTTTGGAGTCAATAAGACTGAACAAGAGCGATGTCAGAGAGCGATTCTACTGGCTTGGGAGCCGTTCCTATGTGGAAGAATGGTGCCGGCGTTGTGAAATGTGCGCTTCTAGTAAGAGACCAATGACTCGAAGTCGCGGACAGATGAAGCAGTACAATGTCGGGGCTCCATTCGAAAGAATAGCTATTGACATAGCTGGCCCATTTCCCCGAAGTGACTCACGAAATCGTTATATCTTGGTAGCTATGGACTTCTTCAGCAAGTGGCCAGAAATATATCCCATACCTAATCAGGAAGCAGTTTCCTCAGGAGAGGTCCTATTTGAAAACTGGATATGCCGTTATGGAGTTCCGATGGAAATCCATTCTGACCAGGGACGCAACTTCGAATCTGAAGTATTTCGGAATGTTTGCCAGTTGCTAGGTATCTCAAAAACTCGAACAACACCCCTTCATCCACAATCAGATGGAATGGTCGAGAGATTCAATCGAACCATTGAAAATTTCCTGAGAACTCCCGTGAATGAAAAGCAGACCAACTGGGACACCTGCCTGCATCCATTTCTGTTAGCCTATAGAGCGGCAATTCACGAAACCGTTGGTAGAACACCAGCCAGTGTGATTTTTGGCAACGAATTACGTCTACCAATCGACCTCATTGTGAATAGGCAAGATCACCAGGAAAATGTCAATGAGTATCTCCGCCACCTGAAAGACCGAATAAAGCTGGTATATGAAAAGGTAAGAGAAAAGCTGACAATAGAAAGTGACAGAATGAAGACCCGTTACGAGTTACGTGCCAACAGTAGCGGATTTCATGAAAATGAAAAAGTGTGGCTGTACAATCCTGTGCCAGATTTATTGTTAAGCAAGTTAAAATTACGTATATCTATCAAAGTCCAGTAGAAATATTTAATAAATTAATGAATAAGGTTTTGTGAGGTTACCAAACTTGGTTCAACGTATTACCACCTTTTTGGGTAGTATATTTTAGTCAACGTTTTAAGCTAGTGGACTGATGGCTTAGCATAATGTAACAGATTGTATCGTTAACCCAGCGAAGTCCGGGTCCAATTTGATTCGTTATAAATTTTTTTTTAAGATTCTTTGTTGGATAATCTTATTTCTATTAAAACTGGTCTGATGACCAACCATTAATTTTCTTCTAATAATCTTACAAACTAAACATTTATTAACTAAAGTTCATCCAACGGCGTCCTTTAGATTGTTTTCTTTTAACTATATTACTGGTGCACTATGTCCTGCTTTTATACAGCGCACTACACCAGCTCAAATGGTTTGGGTCTCTTCAATCTTCGAACAAGATTTTGGTTGTCCACCAGCTGAAGAGTTTCTGCATTGATGTTAGAGGTGAAGTCTGGCCTCATATCTGCCAGCAAACCTTTTGATCTCATCTTTAACCATAGGGATGTTAAGGTCTCGATGCAAGTCGAAGTTGCGTATGTACCATGGAGCGTCTACTATGTTACGCAGCACTTTGTTCTGGAAAGTCTTTCTGTTCTGGAAAGTTTTAGTATTACTATTTCTGACACAACCCCAAAGTTGAATACCGTATAACCAAACTGGTTTTAATATCTGATTGTAAATTAGAATCTTATTATATATTATCTACTTAGAATTTCTTCCAAGCATCCAATAATGCTGTGTATATTTCAAACCAAGTTCGATTTTTTTCTTCTTCACATGTCCTTCCCACCGGAGCTTGGCATCCAGGGTCATGCCTAGGTATTTGGCGTTATTCTCATTGGGTACAATAGTACCTTACTATCCAAGGGCGAAGGGGTGAACTAGTATTTTGTTGGTAAAGTTAACATAAGTTGATTTGAGCTCATTTAGCTTGATTTTCCATTGTTTGGTCCAATCAAGTATTGTGTTGTTAGCTACTTGCAGTCTTCTAGTAGATATTCCTTGATCTTTACCGACCGCAAGAAGTGCAGTGTGTCAGCAAATGTAGCTACAGTGGTCTCTTTTAATACTGGCATATTACTAGTATATGGCAGGTAAAGGATAGGGCCAAGAACGCTACCCTGGGGCACTCTTGCTCTTATATCTTTCTGGTCAGAATATTCATCTTCCTGTGTTATTCTGAAAAGTCTGCCTGAGATATAAGATGATAGAATCTTTACATATAGTCTCGGAAGTATTTTGTTTAATTTGTGTATCAGTCCTTTGTGCCATACCTTGTCAAAGGCTTGAGCAACATCTAAGAAGACTGCGGAACAGACTTCATTTTCTTCAAGTGTACACTCTATTATGTTAGTAATACGATGTACCTGATCAATGGTTGAGTGCTTTTGTCTAAAGCCAAATTGGTAATCGGGAATAAGATTACCATTTTCAATTAGCGGTCTTAATTTCTTGAGAAGTAGTTTTTCAAATAACTTTGAAAATGGTTGGCAGCAGGGAGATAGGTCTGAAAGACTTGACATCATTTGGTGGTTTACCTGGTTAGGCAACATGATCACTTCCGCTACCTTCCAGCTGGCAGGAACGTGTTTCAGTCTAAAATCTACATTGAAGAGGTAAGTCAGCATGACTTTGCACTTTCTCGGTAACTGCTTTAAGATTTCAGTGGTAATCAAGTCATAACCTGGTGCTTTCTTTAGTCCTAGATTGGTTTTTATTTCCTCAGCTACTTCTTTTGGGGTAACAGGGGTAATATTTTCTTTCCTTAGATTATCAATATCACGCAAATTGTTTACAAGAATTTGATTAGGTATGAATACGTCAGCCAAATGTTCAGCAAATGGCATATCACTAGTATATAGCAGGTAAAGGATAGGCCAAGAACGCTATCCTGGGGCACTCCTGCTCTAATATCTTTCAGGTCAGAATATTCATCTTCCTGTTTTATTCTGAAAAGTCTGCCTGAGATATATGATGACAGAATATCTACATATTGTCTTGGAAGTATTTTGTTTAATTTGTGTATCAATCCTTTGTGCCATACCTTGTCAAAGGCTTGAGCAACATCTAAGAAGACTGCAGAGCAGACTTCGTTTTCTTCAAGTGTACGCTCTATTATGTTAGTAATACCATGTACCTGATCAATGGTTGAGTGCTTTTGTCTAAAGCCAAATTGGTAATCCGGAATAAGATTACCATTTTCAATTAGTGGTCTTAATCTCTTGAGAAGTAGTTTTTCAAACAACTTTGAAATGGTTGGCAGCAGGGAGATAGGTCTGTAAGACTTGACATCATTTGGTGGCTTGCGTGGTTTAGGCAACATGATCACTTCCGCTACCTTCCAGCTGGGAGGAACGTGTTTCAGTCTAAAGGCTGCATTGAAGAGGTAGGTCAGCTTGACTATCCACTTTCTCGGTAACTGCTTTAAGATTTCAGTGGTAATCAAGTCATAACCTGGTGCTTTTTTTAGTCTTAGATTTGTCTTTATTTCCTCAGCTACTTCTTTTGAGGTAACAGGGGTAATATTTTCTGTCCTTAGATTGTCAATATCAAGCAAATTGTTTACAAGAATTTGATTAGGTGTGAATACGTCAGCTAAATATTCAGCAAATAAGTCAGCTTTTTGTTTAATAGAGAGTTTTTGAACCCCTTAAATTTTAGCACGTCGTTATCGTTATCGTTATTGTGCGCATGCGCAGTGCCAAAAATAGTATCATTTTCGGCACTGCGCATGCTCAGAATAACCATAACCATAACGATAACGTAAATTTTAAGGGGTTCAAAAACTCCCTATTATCTCTGGCCCATGAGCTATCGTCCTTCCTGATAGGAGGGGTTGAAGTAATAGGTTTCTTGATTTTCTTAGTTGCTTTCCAAATGGAGTAATGTCATCTATCAATGTTCATCTGCAGTTAAATTTTACAGATAGTAATTGATTGACTCTTCCTTATGTTTTTGTATTTCTCTTTTGAGCAGCTGTGTTTTACTATTTAAGGTGGTTTTATCAGAAGGATCTCTCGATTGCTGCCACCTCCTCCTGGCTCTTCATTTCTCTTTAACCAGTTCTCTTATTTCTACCGGGTAATTGATACCTTTGGTTATATGACTAATTTCTTTTGTGTTGTGGTGTGCTGCCATCTGGATAAGTCTGGTGAAGTTTTCAGATTCTATTTCAAGCTGCTCAGTTCTCAAATTAACATGTAGGTTAATGTTCTCCTGAAGCCCCAGTCTAAAACTTTCCCAGTGAGTGGTTTTGTTTACCAGTACAGGCCGAGCCTCTCTTTTAATTATCTTGTCACTTAGGGTCAAAATGACAGCTGAGTGATCAGAATCCAGGTTTTCTTCAGCCTCAGTAAAGTTGGGTGATACTTTTCTTGAGATGAAGAAGTCTAACAAATCGGGTATTTTATTGATGTCCGTAGGCCAGTAAGTAGGCTTACCTGTGGAATGAAAGCTGCAACCAGTTTCACGAACCGTTTTTCTCAGTTATATTATATATTAAGATAACCCCTTGGTCGTGGTTAATCTTGATCCCCAGTCAACATGCTTGACGTTCAAGTCACCTCCCACAATGAATCTCTCACCAGGATGCTGAAGGAGGATCTTGTAGTCTTCTTTATTAAGATGATATATGGGTGGACAAAAAATTTTTATTTATTTATCTAAACAGATATTATAAACTACATTTTTTTTATTGTCCATATTGCACATAATATTTATATATTTTTAAATTTAACTTACTTAAACTAAACTGAAACTACCTACATATTACTTATACATCTTAGATGGTTTTGAAGCCTTGTTTAAAACACATTAATAGAGGTGGCCTCTTTTATGTTATTATTTAATCCATTATATTGTACATGTCCAGAGTGAAACAAACAATTCATTGAACTAGTCTTTAAAGTTACATCAATATAAAAGTTGGTCGTTTGTCTGGTATTATACTTATGAATATCACTCACTAACTTTAGTTGACTCTTTCAATAACAAGGTAACAAATTATTTACAATTTTATAAATAAAAACATAAAGTGTGGCAGAATCAAAGCGTTATATATTGTTCATTTAGTTGCAGTTGAAATACAAGGGCTGACTCTTCTCAAAAATCCAATTTTTTTACCAATTTTCTTGGCCATATAATCAATGTGGCCATTTAATTTTAGTTCTCTATCTATAACAAGTCCCAGATACTTAAGATTATGGCACATTCCACATTTTCATCATTTAGAGTTATTTTGAGATTTAACTGTTAAATGTAAGAATTATAGAAATAATTTGAACCTACGAACATCCACTAAGATTTCATTTCATTAACTTTTAATTTATTTTCTTTGAATTTATTTGAGAGACACTTTAATTCTGAATTAACCGTGTTTATCATTCTGTTGCAGTTGTTGTCCGCATAGTAAATCATGATCAATGTATCGTCTGCAAAAAGATGTATTTGACATTTTTTTAAAACATTTCTAAGATCATTCACATATAGAATGAAGAGAAGAGGGCCAAGAACACTCCCCTGGGGCACTCCAAAATTATTCACAATTGGACCTGAATAATGGTCATTTATTTTTATTAATTGCTGCCGATTTGAAAGACAACTGATAAACCATTTCATCACCCTGCCTGAAAATCCATATTTTTTTAATTTCAACAATAATATTCCCCTATCAATAGTTTCAAACGCTCTTTTGAGATCAATAAGTACTGCACATATTCCGAACCCCACTCTACTTAAATATTGTTTCCAGTCCGATATTATAAACTGCAGAGCCGTTTCGCAGGAATGTTTACCTCGAACTCCAGATTGGTAGCTGCATAAAATGTTATTTAAATTTATGTAATCCATAACCTGACTGAACTCCACCTCCAACAGTTTCTCACAAAACGGAAGCATGTTTATAGGCCTTAAATATTCTGCTAAATTAGTATTTGGAACTTTAGGTATGGGTACTACGGTAGATGTTTTGAAACCCTCCGGAACAATGCCTTGTTTTAAACTCAGATTTATGAGATTTAGTAACGAATATCCAACAACATGAAACATATTTTTGATTAATTCCATCCCCACTTTATCTGTACCTACTGTGCTTCTTTATTTGGCTACTTACTTACCTTATATAAATTTTCGAGTGTGATATAATTGAAAAAGGACATATTTGAATCTAGTGCCGGTATCGTACCGGCGGAAGCTTTCCTCATCCGCAAAATTCACGCCAATACTAATAATCACTTTTTCTATGCTACCAATATAATAATCGTTCAGCTATTGGTAATTTTTAATTCATTATACTCTACACTATCACAGTTTAATGTATTCATTGAAGCTGAACTTTTATTATTACCTATTAAGGATTATTTTTGCGTTTAGGATTATTTTTATTGTTATCAATATTACTTTCATAGTATTTACTTTTAGCAGCATTTAATTTTTTAACCAAACTGTTTCTCTGCTTTTTATAATCATTCTAGTCATGTATATCGTTACTATAAGAAAATTTTTTGTACGCTAAATTTTTTGTTCGTATAGCTCTTCTACATTCATTATCGATCCACGGATTTTTTTTTCTTTATTTTAATAGATTTAATTGGAGCAACAGTATTAAGACAGTCTATAATATTATTAACAAATAATGTTGCTACGGTATCCACACGGTTCTATCAATCATATCTCTATTTTTTTCAATCAAAATATTCGTCATTTCATCATAATTTATTTTACCTCGAGTGTTAATTGAAACTAATTAATTCTGTTCTACCTGCTTTAATTTAACTTGAACAATTCAATGGTCCGCTATTGAGTAGTCTTTTTCAACAAATACATTCAATGTGAAATCGTCACTTATTACAAGATCTATTAAACTTTTGGAAGTATTTGTACTTCTAGTGAATTCTTTAACAAATTGTTTACAACCTAAGTTTTCCACAAACTCTCAAAGGTTTCTTTTTACTAAATCTCTTTTTGTCCAGTGAATGTTAAAGTCTCCATTGTGGGCTGTAGTTTCCGCTCTATATCCAGCTAACAACAAACATCCTGGGAGGGTAACATGTTATCCGCATTATAAAGATGTTCTAAAATATGATTCTATTGAGTTTCCAATAAAACTTGATGGCATAAAGAAATTTGAAAAATTAAATAACTTATCTATTAATTTGTTTTGTATAGAGAAAAAGAACGTGCTCCCTCTTTGTTTAAGCGATAATAGAAATAGTACCAGAGAACCCATTAATTTACTGGTGTTGTCAACAGACAAAAATGATAATTTTACAAGATTTTCAAACGATAAAGTGTTTTTCCACTTTGCATGGATAAAGAGAATGTCTGCACTACTTTCAAAACAACTGTCTTCTCATGGACATAAAACTTTCATATGCTATAGATGCTTAAATCATTTTAGTTCTGACGATTTACTTAAAAGACATTTAGTTTTCTGCAATAATATGAATAAGTGCGCCCTCAAATTTCCAAAGAAGTCGGCCAAAATTTTACACTTCAAGCATTTCAGTTACAAAGAAAGAGTACCTTTTGTAATATATGCCGATCATGAAAGTATTCTTGAACCATGTGAAACCTTAAGGGTGGAAAATAATTAAGTTAATTATCAAAAGCATACACCATTCAGTGTGGCATATTATTTGAAATGTTCATATGATAATAATTTATCAAGGTTTAAACTATATCGATGTGATGATTGCATAAATGGTTTATTTCAGAACTGCTACATATTGCAGTGAACGTTAATAGTATCCTGGAAAATTCGAAAGAAATGGAAACTTTATCGTCCGAGCAAGAAATAAATTATGCTAACGCGACTCACTGTCCCATATGCACCAAGCCATTTACATTGAAAGATATCAAAGTTCGTGATCATTGTCACCTTACCTCAAAATACAGAGGTGCTGCTCATCAAGACTGTAATCTAAATTATAAAAATTCATTTAATATACCAATTGTCTTTCATAATTTAAGCGGCTATGATGCAAATTTTATAATGAAACAATTGGCTACCGGTTTTGCAGGTACAATTCGGTTACTGCCAGTTAATAAAGAAAAATATATTTCATTCACTAAAACAGTTGAAGGTACTAATGTACATTTACGGTTCATCGACTCATTTCGCTTTATGGCTAGCAGTATTGATAAATTATCTTCATATTTAGAAAATAAAAAGAAAACTATTGTTAGAGCTTCTTGTAACACTGATCAAGAATTTAATTTATTAACAAGAAAGGGTGTTTTTATTTACTATTATATAGATTCGTGGGAAAAACTCACTGACATGTTTACCTGCAAAAACAAACTTTTATAGTCAATTGCATGATAAAGGTATTAAAGATGGAGATTATCAGCATGATCTTAATGTTTGGAAAACATTTGACAAAAACTTTGGGCGACTATTCGCCCAAATATTGATGATTGATACTTGAAAAGTGATGTTCTTCTTCTTGCTGACATATTCGAAAATTTTCGAAAAACTTGTTTATTAACATATGAATTGGACCCATTGCATTTTTATACAACTCCAGGTTTAGCGTTCGATGCTATGCTTAAAACGACTGGAGTACACTTAGAACTTTTAACAGACATCGAAAAGCTCATGTTTATCGAGAGAGGTATCCGTGGTGGAGTGTCTCAGTGTTCTAATAGATACACAAAAGCAAATAACAAATATATGGGTAATCAGTATGATTCAAATCAAGAGTCTACATACCTAATGTATTTTGATATAAACAATTTATATGGGGCTGCAATGTCTGAATATTTACCATATGGAGAATTTGAATTTCTAGAAGAGAATGAAGTTGAAAATTTAGATATAATAAATATTCCAAACAATGCTGATGTTGGCTATATTCTTGATTGTGACTTAGAATATCCCACTCATCTACATGAAGTTCATAGTGATCTACTGCTAGCTCCAGAACACATGACTCCACCAATACCTTTAAGATCAAAGTTAAAGAAATTATTATTAACACTGTATCCAAAACGTAATTACGTTTATTATTTAGTATTTAAATTATAGAAATTTAAAAATATATTGGAAATATGGATTACATTTAAAGAAAGTTAACAGGGCTCTCAGATTTAAACAAGCTCCGTGGTTGAAAAAGTACATTGATTTAAACACCCTGTTGCGTCAGCAAGCTAAAAATGATTTTGATAAAATTTTTTATAAATTCATGATAAATGCTGTATATGGCAAATTAATGGAAAACGTAAGGAAATACAGAGATGTCCGTATGATCACTAAGTGGGAAGGGCGCTATGGAGCCCAAAACTGTATTGCAAATCATTTATAGAATATATATATATATCATATAGAAATAAATAAATTAGAAATTTTATTTAATAAAACAATATATGCAGGATTTTGTGTTCTAGATATATCTAAAACCTTTCTATATGAATTTCATTATGACTATATCTTTAAAAAATTTAATAATAGCGCAAAACTCCTGTACACAGATACCGATAGCCTAATTTATCAATTTAAAGTGCCTGATATTTATGAGTATATTAAAGAAGACAATCAGAGGTTTGACACATCTGATTATGACTCTCATAATCCATATGGAATAAAACAGAAAAACAAGAAAGTCCACGGTTTGATGAAGGATGAAAATAATGGAAAAATTATGGTTGAATTTGTCGGCCATCGAGCAAAAATGTATGCTTATAAAATTCTTAATAATAAGATAGTTAAAAAGTCAAAAGGTTCTACAGCAGCAAGTGTTAGAAAAATTTCATTCGAAGGCTATAAAAGAACTCTTTTCGATCACGAAATTATTTATAAACCACAGCATCTTATTAGATCTAAAAAGCATAATATCTACACAATTCGACAAAATAAGATGATTCTTAATCCTTACGATGATAAAAGAATTTTAAATTCTAAGAATACAGATACAAAGCCATGGGGTTACAAAAGAATTTCAGACGAGGACAATGATAATATTCCAAATAAAATCATCTGTATTCGAATCTGTAGAAAGAGTCAGAATAGTTTAAATACGCAGGCTTTATTCACGAGTCAGCAAATTACTGATATATAAGTATCAAGCTAAGCGACAAAAGTCAGTTTGGTTTTGTTTCTTACACAAATAACATGGATACAAGAAATCTGTGCAAAATTGTTTTACATTATGCAATTGTTGAAGTTAATAGTGACTTTATGAAACGTTGCATCGTCGAAGGTTGTGCTGATGATGAGGAAAGATTCAAGTTATTAAAAGATATTTTGGAAGAAGTGGTAATACCAGATGAAGCTTTTCAGTCGTTAACGGAACATGATATAGAACCCCATTTAGAAACCATAGAATTGTTGATGTATAAGAAAATGGAACTTGACAAGTTTATTCATAACTTGTTGACCATATGTCAAAGAGAAGGATATGAGAATATAACCATTAAGCAGTTGAATGATGTCGTGCTAATATAAAGAGAGCTGAACAAAATTCAAATGCTCGCTTAGGATGGAGTTTTGGTCCCAATTCCGGACCATGGCCTTCAACACATTTGCATGATATATGAATAGAACCCTTTGCATATTATATGAAATTAAAGGATAAAATGATTTAACAGAGTTTAAGGTTTATTATTTATTTATTAAGTTAATATTACAATTATTAATATAGTTATAATTTATAAAATACTTACAGAACTAGTAAGAGGACTATATTTAACTAATCGATCATGAAGTATAAGAGCGTAACAACTTGTGCTTTGGGGAACATCTTTATTAGTTTCGAATTCCAATCGAATATCAACAGAACCAGATTTAAGGCTTTCATTCTGATGAGAACAGTCTATAACAATTAGAGGTGCAAATTTCTTGAACTCTGCGGGTGTATAAATAGGCTCATTTTCCTTTTCATAATATGATCGTTGAAACTTTGCATACATGTCATACAAGGTTGCTATCTGATTGTTCTCAAAATTTATATTTAAATTATCATAAGGAAACATCTCAGAATTAAGATACAGCTTCATATTAATCAAATTACAATGATCAAATTGACTAAAATTTTTATTCAATTTATTTTTACGGTCAGTATGGAATCCTACAAGTACAAATCTAGGTTTCTCAAGTTGAGTTGCCGTCTTAATATTCCAAGTGTGACGTTGGGTTTCTTGTAAGAGAGGATACTCATGCAGTTCCCAACCTCTAAAGGCAATTTCCAGTTCTTTGTTTCTCGCTACATAGTCGACCAATTTTAGTCCATCTACATCTGCCACGGATATATGAGGCATTTTCCAAAGTACTTTATTTAATATCACTTTAACTGACTCATTTTCTGTAGAATTTATTATAGCGTTAGTATCTGAATTGGAGTGAATTAACTCCAACTCCTGTCGCAGATTTAAAATAATTTTCTTAAAGTCTTCACAAAATCCGAAAACAGTGGATAAATCGATTATAACATTAAAATTTCCATTATCGTCAACTATATTTGACTTTTCGTTGTTATTAAAAAACCACCCACCATTTTGTAGATATTCAGTATCGCTTCTATTGAATGATGCGTATTCCTTTAGAATTGAGGTGGATGGCGAATGCGATCTATTACATATCCTCCAAAATAATTGGAGAATTATACCTAGAAGTAAGGGTTGAGCTTCTCCCAGAGAGTAGGAATGAATTCGTCGTCATCTTTGGTGTCGATGAAATATACTATTCAAAAACACCTACTGCATACTTAATTATATAAAAATTTCAGACACAGATGATCACAGTTAAATGTATTAAATTTTTGTAACTTTTCATGGTTATACAATATTTTACATGGTTCGTTGGTATTAATGTAATGTATCAATTCTCGTGGAGGTCTTAGGTTACCGTAACTATCAAAATATACTACTTTTTCTCCATTCTTCTTATATGCAGTCCAATATGTTCCAGGGCCTTTCTCATTATCTAGATTAATAATGCCGCATTCATTATAATGTACCTGACATGGTAAACTATCTTTCATAAATACACCTCGAAAATGTTGAATATTTAATTTCTTAGCCAATCTCATTAAGTTTAAATTAGTTAAAGCTCGTTTTGGTAATTTTATCGGTAACGCTTGGAAGGTGCTTTTCGTTCTAAAAAAAGACCAAATCCTTGATTATACGGTCTCATGTATAGTCCTTTACACATAGCTATTTCTTCCATTGCGACATTGCTTTCGCTTTGCATTTTTGGCATAATTAACAGCCTTTGCAATTCCTGCAGCTCCACCACCTAAAGCACTTAAGCCAGCAAATAATGGAATTAGTGGTAGAAATCCTCCTGTTTTAGGTATTGGTATTACTCGAGTGGCTTTAATATGTTTCTTCTTCTTAACTTTATTAACAGATTTTAATGCAACTTTAATGGCATCTTTTATATCCTTCACATTTTTACCTTTAAGCGCTACGCGTGCTTGCTTTGTTACGTCTCTAAATGGTAATGATCCACCCACCTTTCTAGATTTCACTTTACGTTTACTAGCATTACTTTTTCTTTTCTTAGTTTTTTCGTTACCACATTCCATTCCTAATTTAACTTAAGCTTTCATTGCTGCTGCCACAGCTAAGGCTGCTGCCTTTTCTCCTATGGATGCGTTTGGTGATTTAAGTCTGTCTGCCTTCTCGCCTAAAATTTGATCTGCCTTATGGCTATGTTCCAAGTCTTTCTCTCTGCTATAAGCCACGTCGTGTTCCTTACAAGATTCGTTTAGACCATTAATACCCATATCTCACCTCTTGCTAACCTCTTTCCAAGTTTTGTACCGGGACCACAAAATTTATGCCCCGGAATATGGAGCTCTACTGGTAATTTGTTTATAATAGAGTCCAATATACCGCTGCCTGACTTTTTAGCTGTTCTAAGCATTTGGCACTACAAACGATTCACAAATGATATAATATTAGTATCATCATCCTATATATATATATAGAGATAATCATAGACTGAGCTTTATTTAAAGTATTGCCTCCGTCATGCGCATTGTAAAACAATCAACAGTTTTACCTATTAACAATAGTGATATCAAAGAAATGAAAATCTTGAAGAGGCATGGAGAACTGGTACCATCCACAATCCGTTGCCTGGTTGTCGGTCCATCGAACTGTGGTAAAACTAATATTATGATTAGTTTGATTGAGCATCCTAATGGATTGAAGTTTAAAAACATTTATATTTTCTCTAAATCTCTGTATCAGTCAAAATATCAATATTTACAAGAGCTTCTAAAACCCATAAAAGGAATTGGATACTACTCCTTCAATAATTGTGACAACATTCTGCCTCCTGAAGATGTAAAACAAAATTCAATATTTATTTTTGATGATGTAGCCTGTGATAAACAAAATGTTATGAGATATTACTTCATTATGGGACGTCATAAAGAAGTAGATTGTTTTGATCTCTGACAAACTTATACACGTATTCCAAAACATCTAATACGTGATAACGCAAATATGTTGGTAGTCTTCAATCAAGATGACTTAAATTTGAAGCATATATATGAAGATCACATTAATACCATAATGAGTTTTAATAAATTTAAAGAAATGTGTTCACTATGCTGGAAAGACAAATATGGTTTTATGGTGATTGATAAGGATAGTCATATTAGTAATGGTAGATATAGAAAGGGATTTGATCATTACATACATATGTAAAGAGAGAAACTTGATCCTTTACCCTTACCCTTACTTGATCCTTTAGAATATGTTCATAAAATGGTTGGTGATGTTGTGAGTTTGACTTTAGTTATGGTGTTAGATATGATCCAGGTCTTTAATGAGCTAAAAATTGGCAACGCATCTCTACAATTCGATGGTAATGATTTAATTATAGGTGGATTAACTTATAAGGGGACTCCTGGACTATACGAGTTGGTTTTTAAGAAACATCCAATTGGTTTCACAGAAGGTGTAGAAAAACTACTTAGACATTGTTAAACGAACGAATGCCAATAAAAGAAACTACTCTGAACATGAACAAATTCAGGGTAATGGATCTTACAAATATAAGAAAATTATCTCCGCTTTGACCATACAACCACTAACACTACGAAGACCTCGTAGCATACAACCTCTAACTCGAAAGAGAATGGGTCTTGGTATGTTAATGGAAGTCTCGAATAGTCCAATAGATTACGTTTGCTGGGACGATCCTAATGAACTTGTTGATAGATTACGGCTTTTAGTTTCATCTCAAACCGCTGGTCATACAGGTCACACTAACGAGATCGTGTCTATTATCGAAGAGTTGTATGAATCTAAAATTATTGAGTAATAAGAAGAAACTTATAACTAGCTTAAAAATGACAATCGATAAATTCGGTAGACACATAAGTCAACCACAACATTCCTTTGAGGATCATGAAGATAGTCAACATACAGTTACGTCGCGGTGACAATATCTCGTTTCGAGAAAAGGATCCGCAAACTACGAACAGTAATTTATTTGTAGAATTCTTTATACGAGTTCCTGTGGGATTAAATGTATAAGAAGGAGGAATGCATACTATAATATTAGTTGGAATCCAATATGAAATCTCCTGACAAATTGAATAAATATGCAACAAGAAGTGTAAAAGAAGATATTGTCAATGAACTACACAAGCCTGCCAGAATCAATTTCAAAAGACGTAGAACCGTAATAAAAGGCCTGAACGACTTAATACAAGCTGATTTAATTGATTTGATACCATATTAAACAGAAAATAAAGGGTATAAATCATTGCTAATCGTTATTAATTGCTTCTCTAAGTTTATATTGACAGAGCCCTTAAAGAGCAAATCCACCCAGGATGTTACAAATGCGATGAATAAAATTTTGCGAGACTTTAAGAAGATTCCAAAAAATCTACAAAGCGATATGGGAAAATAATTCTATAATGAGAATTTCAGGAAACTCATGAAAAAGTAGAATATTAACCACTACAGCGTTTACAGTACAAAAAAGGCTTCTATGGTGGAACTAGTTATTAGAACTATAAAAAATATGCTTTGGCGCGCTTTTAGTTTAGGTGGGACGCATAATTGGATTCATCTGTTAGATAAAATTGTTGATAAATACAACAATACAGTTCATTCTACAACAAAGTTAAAACCAAACAAAATCACATCAAGGAATAAGAAATCTATATTAAAGTCAACATACTCTCATTTAAAACTAGCTGACAGAATAACAAAATTTAAAGTAGGCGAACATGTGAGGATTAACAAATATAGAGAAGCTTTTAAGAAAGGGTATACACCGAATTGGTCTAGTGAAATTTTTGTTATTAGGAAAATAAAATTAAGCAATCCCACAACATATTTATTGAAGGATGAGAGTGGTGAAGAAATAAAAGGAGGCTCCTATGAACTAGAGTTACAAAAAGTAAAACATCCTGACGCCTACTTAGTTGAAAAGGTGTTACGAAAAAAAGGAAATAAAGTATTTGTCAAATGGATAGGTTATGATGATAAACATAATTCTTGGATTAATAAGAACAATGTATTGTAACACGTTTTATTGTATATGAATTGTAATAAACAAAATAAATGATTTTATATATTGCAGTATTTTATTTAGATCATTAACCCAAGATAAATTCAAATTATGGTAATAAATAAGTACAGCTCCTCAACATCCGCCGAACAGTCTCCAGACGCAATGTGAAGCGTGGCACCTCCAAGCCGCCATCTTGGACTGTGACGTAGTCGGTGAAAAGCATATATATATAATACTACTATATTGAGCTATTCGAGTTTTTCTTGAAGCCGATTTATGAGATAGATATGCCGGTTTATGATATTTCGTTCTCTTTCACGGACAAATGTTCTTTGCACATGCCCAAGTGTTGTCCAATCCAATCCAAGAATTTCAACGTGGCGGCAAAGTAAAGAAAGACCGGGCTTTTGTTTTGTCCTTGTTTTGTTCTATACAGGGTGTCCCAGTATGAGCGTACAAAAATTTACCAGTGGGTAGGCCAGACTAAAATAAGAATAAAATTCTTATAAAAAAATTTCTCTGATGCTCGCCTAACGAGTTACAGGGTGTTATTTTGTAAAAAAAACAACAATTTTCCGTAATAACTTAAGAACCGTTTCGTAGATTTAGGTAAGTTTTGGGTGAAGTATACATCTAAACTATATGGTTGTTTAACTTTGACACTTGTGGTGGCCTAGGCCTACTCTTCCTTATGGTTTTGTCTTCATAACTCTTGCATATCCTACTTTTTCGTGAATTAACTAAGTTTTCCTTAATCGGCTATCAATTCTGAACACAAAAGGTGCTCTTGTTACACAGCTCTAAAATCAACCATTTTCGAGTAAATTGAGTGTAAAGTACCGACTGTATTCCTTTATGCAGAAAAATATATGCATATCTATATAAGATCTATATATATATATATATATATATATATATATATATATATATCTATCGCGCTGGTGGCTCAGGGCTTAGCGTCTCGATCGCTCAACCCCGAGGTCGTGGGTTCTAATCCCCACTCCACCAAACAATTTTTAATTAAATTGTTTACTCGTAGATCAAGGCTTATTCGCAGGGATGGCTTGGCAACTATCCTGGCGATGGCCTAGGACGGGAAGAATGTCAACTTGGTGTTAATGTGAGAGATTAAAATCAGTTGATATTTGACTTGTCCCCCTAACTAATGAGGTTTTCCAGGTTTCCCTCATTTCAGCACTGAATGATTAGGGCCTACCAACGTAAGTCGTTCCTGAGGCGCAAATGCGGCCCGCGAAATAATAATATGCCGCCCCCTCTCCCACACAAGTCTCAGACTTTCGGGCTAATCCTTGTGATTAGAATGAGGGGTAGAGATATTATTATTATCATTATATATATATATATATATATATATATACTTATAATAGGTATGTTGTTGAGCCCGCGAGACGGACGGGTCTCTGTTGCACCCGGGCTTAATCACAGAGTTAAAGGAGTATATACTGTGACCATTAATTCTTCTTTTAACTACAAATCAGGGCATTGTCAGAGGGGTAACTTAGTTGCTTAATTTAAAATTTTATGTAATAACAGGACGTTGTAAAGCCCAAAGATGTAAACGTTAGTTTGTGTAGCCCGAGTATATATTTTTATAAGTCTTACGGTTCTTATGTAGCCCGGCAGTGTTGCCATATTTGTGTGCCCGTTTAAATACCATTATCGATATTAACTTGACCTGAAAAGCAAATTGATCAAATGATAAAAATTGTATCTGTCTGTGGAAGATGCTCAAGGAGGCAAGTGATGTGTTTTTCTGATTAAATCTTTGTAAGTCGAGGTAAGAAGCTTGTAAACTTTGCAAAGGGAAAAGTTAAATTATTTTTCTCTTGTGTCTTTTACATAATAGCTGTATAGCTGTCTATGTGATGTCAAAATGATTTTTCCATATGGGTATTTTAATATACTGAATGTCACAAAATACTGGCTCATGCATATAACTTTTTTATTTCGCGACTTGTCAACGCAAATGATTCCGTGTTTTTTAAAATAGAGTAGGTACCCGTAATATTCTTGGACATTTCAATTCAGGATTTTAACAAACTTACATAAAATTTAAGCTCGTGTAATAGTTATTTATAATCCCGAAAATCACAAAAGGATAGTATATTAAAAAACGAGATAATACCAACACATGGAGCACTAACGAACCAATATTTTTATGTAGGTACCAAATATTTGAAATAAAATTTGTACAGTATTTAGGTATTTAATATTTTTCAAAAATCACTAATTGTATTTTCTCTTAATGGAAGAACAAATGTAAATAGGTATTTAATTATCTCCCTTAGAACTTCTCAAGAATCTAATTGTAATTTAACAATCGATTCTTCACATTGTATTTTCTTTAAGTTGAAGTCTTTAATTCTTTCATTCTTCTTGTCTTATATGCTTAGAGCCGAAAATCATAGTTTTAACTGTAGTAACTGAAATACAGAATTAAATATAAATCAGTCATTTTTGACTAGCCTCCGCCTTTCACTGAGCCCGCATCAAAATTAGATCGCATCTAACTTATCTCTATGACTTCTTTTTTCTTATTAATTCTGCACGCCCAGTGTTGGGTAAGTACCTATAATATCTATTATAATAATATTTCTGAACTAGTTGTGCTTCTGTTATGTTAATAAAAATAACATAACATTCAATACAAGACATTGGCGATATAAAACACTAAACTGCTGAAATATTTTTTTTACTATCCATCTTCTTTAAGGCTACATAGAAAATACTCAAGCAAAATTACATTCAGACAGATGATATGCTTTACACATACTGAATTTTTAAGTAAATAATTGTAAACTGAGAATGCACTGTCAATTTTCTAGAATCATTTAACTAGTAATAAGTTACATGCGTTAGCAGTACGTGCATAAATATGAAATACTTAAATAAGTTGTTCTGTATTTTTTTTCCTAGATATATTGATAAGTTATAGTAGGCAAACATTATTTATGTCACTAGGGCACTTCCTTCGAAATTTAAAGTAGATACCTACGACATATCTTTCATAACTACTACGCGGTTGCTACAATAATATAATTAAAAAATATTGGATATTTTTAAAATAGTTTATCAGCAACAAAACACATGCCTCAGATTAAACATTTAAACAAAAAAATAGAGAAAATAAGCAATGCTCATTCTATATACCTTCTATTTTGTGTGAGCGGACTTATTTTATGTGTAGACTTTGATAACAGTTTCTAAGTTATTAATAGAAATTCTATAAATCCAAAAAAATTTTATGCTTCCTTATTTAATTAATTCCAAGTAAGCCATGTTAAAGAAAAAACAGTTTCTGTGAATCCATATTCCATGTATATTAAAACGCGTCGATTCTGTCTCGCTCTAAATTCCGTCGCTGAATCCACAAAGTTTCAAAGCTCTCTCCTTCGAGCGGGGATTCGCGATCTCCGCGATCCCCGCGGATGACCGTCGCCCCCGGCCTTTTTCCAATGCGTAAGGGTATTTTCGTCCCGTTTCTTACGCGTTTTCCCTATTTAAACGCCTTTTCAAAAAACCTCTGCAAAATTTTCTTCGATCGCCGTGCGGCGAGAGATGCGGCTAGCACCGGCGTTTGTCCTCGCGCCTAATGGTCCCGTCACACCCGCCGAAATCCCGACTTTTCGCGGAACCTCCTCGCCTCTCCCCACTTCTAATTTTTACGGCTTCGAGAAGGGTTTCAAGCGAAAGTTCAGTCCTTTCTCTTTGAGATTTTTTTTTCGAGACCGTACGTGGACTCTATCTACGTCTATTTCGTCTTCGAAAATCTCTAGTCGCATCTGTCTCAACTTTTTTCTCATTTTATCTACCGATGTGAGATTGCACTAACAAGACAAGCACCTCCCACGAAAACTGTCAAATTAATTAAACTTCAGATAGGTTATTTTCATTATTTTCCTATGAGAAATATTGCTAACGGAATCGATAGTACCTACTGACTGCCAACACTTCTCATTACCAAAATACTGAAGCGTAATGCTTTTCCAATTAGAAAATCGGTAAAAATATTTTTTTAGGATAACACGTACAGTTGACATACTTAAACATCTCAAGGTAAATTTCTGACAACAGTCTCAGAGGCGCAATGGGATAGTTGTAGGATTCCAAAAATCATAATGCTGATTTCGCGAGTTCGAGTCACGCTGGCAGCTAACTTCTTTTTCCCTTTTTAATTCCAATTATTTATAGTATTAGTTTGGAATTAATTCCTTAATTTTGGCAGTCTGTAAAATTCATCATTTTAGCTTACAAAAGTAAATACCTACAATATTAATTTGCTGCTACAATTATGACAGCAATATATGTTTGGTAATGTTGATAAAATTGATAAAAATGTTTACTGAAAAATAAATTATACTTTCAGCACTTAAAAAATTATTATGTTTTACCATCAAGAATAGAGTACCCTTACAATTCATCAAGATATTGAGAAAAGTTTAGTATAATTACATCATCATTCCAGATACAAAATTTCTTAATATGTATTTTCTTAAAAATAATATTATTCTAGATGCTTTTGTCATCCGAAGGGTGACCCCAGGTTGCAGGCTAGGACCCCCTGCAGGGCTAGAAATCAGCGATTTTCTCCCATTTCTAGTTGAAATGAGAACGAAAATCGCGATAGCGATTTTCTTCCATTTCTAGTTTATTTTAATAAAATACCAATAAGATGAAGATTTCTTAGACGTGGTGTGAACTGTTGAATCTAAATTTACAAAAAATACATTATTCAACCGACATAACTCATATAGGTTCGAAGTAAATCCTCATTTTATTAGGAAACGAAATTTCCAGGCCAGTTGACAAATAATGTGTTTTGTGTAGCAAGAAACACTTCCATTGATACCTGAAATGTTATTAAAGTAGTTTAACTGGTTAGATATATGTGATAGCACATCATAATTGAAACACCTTGTAGTTCAGCAACCTTGGCATTCACGCCAGCCCCATGAGTTCCTCTGTACCTGACTCAGCACATGGACCCGAAATATTGTTTATAAATAATGACACACTTCGATATTGGAATATGATTATGATTATTTTTTAAGGCATTCATAATATAGAGACGAGTTGGTGTTCAGTTCAGCTATTAAAAGATTTATTCTATACAGAGAGTTATTTTATTTCCGAGTAAAATACAAGTATCTAACATATGGGAGTATCTTACAAATTTTTTAATTTTCTTCGTTTTTCAAAATCATCTCCAACAGTAATTTTCATTTTAAGTGAAAACCATTTAGACATTTTAAAAAAATTTTAAATCCAATACATTAAATATTTGTTAAATAATGAACAATCCAAACTATAATATCAATTTAACGTGGCACCATCACATAAAACAGAACTTTTAACAGAAAATTCTGAAAATCAGCGGGTAGCAAATAGGGATCTTTTTCGTTGGTCACCAAGATCACGAGATGTTGCACCCCTTGATTTTTTTTATAAAAGTCTGCGCGTAGCCTTTCAGTCTGTATCACCGGAGAAAATGTAAAAGTGACAACAGATGCTATACATCGCAGATGCGAAAGTGGTTTACAAGAGAATGGTGGTGTTTGAACAATTATTATTGTAATACTTAAAATAAATTCACAGAAACTGTTTTTTCTTTAACATGGCCCACTTAGAATTAATTAAAAAATTAATTAGGTAGGGAACTGAATACAAACCACCCATATTTTTGGGCTTAGAATTCATTAAAATAAAAAAAAATTGTTGTTTCCATTTAAAAAATTGAAGATATTTATTTTTTTTAGTTGGATATTTCCTTTGTCACTGTACTCACCCTGTATACAACTAAATATTTTTAAATCGCCCATTAATTACCTACCGCCTTCCTTATAACGCCCACAATCAAATACTTTTAATTTAGTCGATGGCTAATTCACTGATAAATTTTCTTTGCAAGTGGGCATCCGTAAAATTTTTCTTAAAAAAATTAATATCTCGAAAACTACATTTTATGAACACACAAAGGGGCCCTAAAATTGTATGTAGAATCCAAATATGGAGAAATATACAGGGTGTTCCATTTAAATCAAGCAAGATGTTATCTACTTCCGGTGCAACCGGAAGTCACAAAACTGTCAAAATATTTTGTTTGCCGAGAACACCCTGTATTTACTACACGTACAAAGTTTTTTAAAAATCGCCTCAGTAGTTTCTGAGATACCTATGGATCGTGTTATCTCCTGGCTGGACACACTGTATGTATTGTTAATCAAATACACTTGTAGAAAAACATTTTATGCTCTATACACTATGACATCAGATTTTTCCTGCCACGTTTCGTCCTTTTAATATTATTAACTTTAAATTTTTAAATGCTACGACCTGATTCTATTATTTGATATTCGAAAAACACTTTAGAATAAAAGTTGACTGGTAAGTCACATTTGGCTATTCTTTTGTTTATGCTTTTGCTATTCTTTTCTGTTTTGCTCACTAAAGCCAATTTCGTTAATATTAAATTTATCTGGAAGTATCAATTGTCGCATTAATCTGTTTTCTTCATCATACAAGTATATAATATATTTTGGGCGTCAAATTGAGGCCGAACTACCCCCCCAAGGGTAGCAACCATCGATGAAATTGCAAGTTGATGATTGCCATTCTTATAGCACCGATATCAAATTTAAAATTTTTATTTTAATTTTAAAGGGAATTTTTTTTTTAATTTTTGTCAGTCGAAAGCCAACATGTTAATCTAAATTGTTTACGTTAATATTTTGATCTGTATATATTAATACCTATTTATTTAAGTAAAGTCAAATAAAAATTTACAAAAATACAACTTATTTGAAATTGGTTTTTGCAAAATGTGTAGATATATTTCCATTAGGTAGGTATAAGTGTTCTGATATTTTTTCGCTACAGTATAAGAGACTTACAATTATCTGCTCCAAATTGCAAAGACATTGCTTGCCTGTTAAAAATAAAAATAAGTAATTATAAATTATGCAAAAGAATTTTGGATCCGAGAAAATTACTTACAATTAAAATAATAGTATATATACGAGTCTATAATATAATAAACATTAGTAAAAGCACGTATGTGAATTCTCTAAAATTATCAGTACTAACTACACGTTGAAAAGCCCACTGTCCCCGTGATCGAATCGGCGGTGTTGCCAGATTTCGGGCTAAACAAAGACATGTTCATTGGTGGGCTACGCAAGATTTATACTGTATATAAGGTATACAAAACAGCGCCACCTACAGTGAGTTTATATGAACTTCCTGGCGTATGTCCAACTCATAAACACTACTTTGTGAAGCCCTCCGTAAAATTCGTGTACAGCCTTACTAACACTATATAAGCCTAGTAATGACCAAATACACCTGGATACGCTGTTGAGCCCGAAATCGGGCTACACAGCGTATTTGCGGGCTACACAACGACCTGTCAGTATCTTCGACGGGCTCATCAATGACCGTATATACCTCTATATATATATATATATATATATATATATATATATATATATATATATATATATATATATATATATATATATAGATTTGTTATACCGCTTATACAGACCAATTTTGCTATGTACTACCTACGTTATCAATCCATTTTCGACGTTGTCAGACCCGCCAGTGGGTTTGGTTACGTTTCCTGTTTTTTTTTAATAGTTTAAAGTATATTATAGTGAGGGGAGAGTTTGGGATTTTTTTGTTTGGACTGAAAAGGCAATTAAATATCGTAACATATACAGATTTGGTTCACTGAACGCTAGTGCAGAGGGCGCGCGTCGCGTTTCTGTATATGCTGTGTATTCCAGAATGTAGCGCTGTTAGATCCGCCATGTAATACTGACTCTGTCAAGCCCGAGATTTGACAACACTGTTAACACATGCAAGTTTAATATTATTTTTCTACAACCGAGCCCAAAGTACAAATTAGTGCTTCCAAGAGTAGCACTTTTCAAAGGAACGAGCGTATTGGTTACTTTGTGGCTCGCTGAGCGGCAAAGTGACGCGCAACGCTTAGAGCGACATTGTATCACTTTGCGCTCTTAATACACAAATAGCTATTGCAATTCTTAGAATTTGAAAGAACGCAAAAATAGAAATGATCATATATTATCAAAATCCCAGGTGACACAGTGACGCGGCACCCGCCTGATTCGCATTTTTTTCTTTGTTCGGTAAAGATGATATGCTATTAATTGCTACTTTTTGGCGTAAGCCAAAAAGTTACATGTTTGGCCGAAAACTACATGGATGTTTGGCCGAAAGTGGATACAAATTTCATATTTTAAATACACGCCGTGTTTTTTTTTCGTAATTGGATTTCACATATCCATTCTGTTTTCAGTGGAGTATCACAACCTAGCATTTGCTTTCTAAACAAGAAAGGTTAGTTTTAAAAACGGCACTTAAATTCACAATATTAGGTGCAATTTTTTTAAAGACGGTAATTTTTCTCACACAAATTTATCGCTAAATATAAAACTCTTCCTGTTTTCAAACTAGAATGAAAATACTTTTTGCGTACGGTTTGTATTTAAACTATCTGATGTGCAACCTATGTCAATAGTACGTCCTCAAATACGTCTATTAAATTTCTTACATATTGTCACTTGCCTGAAAATGTTTTTATTTAAAATGTGCATGCAATACATGTCGAATGCAATACAATAAGAAAAATCATTGAAAGATCACAGAAATAGAAATAATTGTATTAACAAAATAAAAACAACATTTAAATGAACACAATTTATTCAATTATTACAATAAGAAGCCACATGTATTCTTTCACTTCTATTGTTGGTACTTTGTTGTGCACTAAAAATCTTTATAATATTTTCAAAGTTTCTGTGATTGACTAGGAAAGAGGGCTGTTACATCAAAAGATATTAATTTGTTAATATCTTTAGGAATTCTTGGTTGTCATGTCATTTTTGAATGAGAATTTTTGATACTTATCGTTTAGCCACTTTGCTAACTTGTAAATATTACAGTTAATATTTGAAACTATCGGTCTGTAATTATTTCCGGGTTTGTGACTTTTGGGAAGACAATATAATTTACAAAGGTTTCGGTTAAGTCATTTTAATTTCTTTCTAAGACCCTGGGTAATTAAATTGGTACATTTATTTAACGTTTAATTGAATTGCTTTTTATACTGACTTAAAGGGAGCATTTTAATTTTTTCCTTAACTCTTTTGAAAACAATGTCAAAGACACCGCCTTAGAATTTCCCACAGTATTGCAAAGGTTTGTAGACGACGTATTCACAGTTGTAAATACAAATTTTAATATACACAATTTCGTCAATGTATTCACAGTACAATTCCATAAAATTCACCTTTGAATCAGAAAACAATGATTCACTACCTTTCTTAGATATTAAAATAATCAATCTTGATGAATCTCTGACTTTTGACATTTAAAGAAAACCTACACACACAAATAATTACAGACACCAAGTCCTCAGTAACACACTTTAAATATAAAATGGCTGCATTTAATAGCCTAATTTTCAGACTTTTAAATGTACCACTCAATAATACCAACTATAATAAAGAACGTAATCTCATCTACAACATTGCCAATGAGAACGGTTATGAAAAGAAACAAATAGACAGAATCTTTTATGAACAAAAGAGGAAATTATTAATTAAAAGCAATGCCACCGTAAGTTCAATAGACGAAAGACAATATATGTATAAAAAATTCCCAAACCATCCTTAAATCAGTAAAAAATTTGAAAATTTACTAAATAAAGTCAATATCATCCCTGCATTCAAAGATAAATTTACAATTAAAGGACTATTAGGGTCCACTTTCCAAAAAGAAGACCCGCTTCAGAAATCCAGGATATACAAAATAAATTAATTGTCGTAACTGTAACAAACTGTGCATCGGCCAAACAAAGGGAAATGTAATAACTAGATTTAAAGAACATACATATCATACAAAAAACTTTAATGTAGATAAGTCAGCTCTAGCCTTACATAGTTATGAAGCAGGGCACAAATTTAATATAAACAATACCTCCCTCATAAAAGCCAGTAATTCGTATAACTTAAATACATTAGAATCAATATATGAAAAAATATCAAAATCATTTACTGAATTTCAATTTAAGCCCATTATCATCCAATGACCTTTTAGATTTAATACCCAGTACATAAGAAAAATAAATTTTAAAAATAGTCAACAATAGTAAATAAGTAATAAATATCCAACCACAATTTCAGAATAAGAGCAGGCAGGTAGGTCGGCATCTGTAGCTTGCCTAAATAAAATTTTTTACAGCCTCAACCTTTATCAATAGGGTGACTATATAATTGTTAGTGTTTAAGCTACCGAGATGAGTCATAGTACTCGAAATTTATGCATTTAGCATTGCTAACATACAGGGTGCCCATTATCTATCTCCTTATATGGCTAACTTTGTGAATAGTTGAGCTGGAGAATTGGTTAAATTAGCAAAATTGGGCAAGAATACAAGAGGAATTCAGTAGCTCCTTTAGATTTAATTTTAATTTTCAACTTTTCGAGATATTTTGAAAAAACTGAAAATCGCCAAAATTTTTAATCGCGAATATCTCGAAAACTATAAAGATACAAATAATATAAAAATACGGTGTGATAGTGCTTTTTACGTGGAATTAAGCGGTGATATTGAAAATTTCACGGGCATCTTAGTTTTTGAGAAAAAAAACAAAGTTATATTTTTTTAAATAGCAACCATAGTTGGCTATGGTATCAAGGAAAAGCTTATTTTTTTCTGATTTCAAAAATATAATATTTAGTATACCTTTCTTTTTTCTTTTGATTACTGTAATGAACAAATAATTGATTAACATAGTAAGCTATGAAAAACAAACGTAGATCAGAAATAACAATAAAATACAAATGTCAGATCACACTAAAGTCACATTATACACGTCGAAATTAAGCGTTCATGTTAACATTAACGTTATAACAGTTATTGTGAAATTTTACATTTCACAATAACTATTTTAACATGAACGCTTAAGTGTCTCAGTGTCTTAGTTAGATTAGTTATGTTAAAATTGTAGATATGTTAATTATACAGGGTGTCCACCTAGTGCGCGTAAATCCAATATCTGGGTTAATAAAAGAGATAACTTAATTTTTTTTTCTGCAGGGTTGTCTAATATCCCGAGCTGCACAAAATGAAAATATATTTACATATTCAGGGTGTTCAGTTTTTCCTGGACAGGTACCAACTTCGTTTTTCTAAATGGAAATATATATTTTTTATTGCTTTTTCGAACTAAACCCTTGATTTTAGTAGGACTTTCATCAGCCTTCCCTATACCTAACTTAAACTGTTTTTGAAATATTGACGGATGAATATTGACATTTTTGCAACTTTGACACCCTGTAAAATCTAAACGGTTTGAGATCAAGCAAAACGGTTTGCACATTCCTATCTTAACTTTTCATAAGCTATCGTTTGGTACTAATTTCAGAATTATCCAAAAATTTAAAATTTTCTGAAAATTTTTAAAATTTTTAATTCCTGGATAAATTTGAAATTAGTACCAAACGATAGCTTATGAAAAGTTAAGATAGGAATGTGCAAACCGTTTTGCTTGATCTCAAACCGTTTAGATTTTACAGGGTGTCAAAGTTGCAAAATGTCAATATTCACCCGTCAATATTTCAAAAACAGTTTAAGTTAGGTATAGGGAAGGCTGATGAAAGTCCTACTAAAATCAAGGGTTTAGTTCGAAAAAGCAATAAAAAATATATATTTCCATTTAGAAAAACGAAGTTGGTACCTGTCCAGGAAAAACTGAACACCCTGAATATGTAAATATATTTTCATTTTGTGCAGCTCGGGATATTAGACAACCCTGTAGAAAAAAAAAATTAAGTTATCTCTTTTATTAACCCCAGATATTGGACTTACGCGCACTAGGTGGACACCCGTATGTAATTTTTAAGTGTCTATATTTTCTAATTCATGTACTTTCTAACTTTTTAATTGTTATTGCTTATTCCTGTAATTGGGACATTGTCCTATTGGAATAATAAACATTATTATTATAGCCAACTATGGTTGCCATTTAAAAAAATATAAGTTTGTTTTTTTCTCAAAAACTAAGATGCCCGTGAAATTTTCAATAATCACCGCTCGTAGAAATCACTATCACACAGTATTTTTATATTATTTCTATCTTTTATAGTTTTCGAGATATTCGAGTTTAAAAATTTTGGCCATTTTCAATTTTTTCAAAATATCTCGAAAAGTTGAAAATTCAAATTAACTGTAAAGGAAGCACTGAATTCCTCTTGTGATCTTGCCAAATTTTGCTAATTTAACCAATTCTTCAGCTCCACTATTAACAAAGTTTGCCATGTAAGGAGATAGATAATGGCCACCTTGTATATATGCGAAGAACCCAAGAACCCAAATCAAAATCTATTTTTTTTGCTATTCCACAAATAACATTTAGAAAAACATCACCGAGGTAGTTTTCCACGTAACAACAAAAAACTGTACTGCACTCGACGCGCGTTTCGCCAATCACGTTGGCATCATCTGGAGATGATTAGTAGTTTTAATCATATCCAGATGATGCCAGCTTGGTTGGCGAAATGCGCGTCGAGTGCAGTACAGTGTGCACGTTTACGTTTACGAAAACGTTTAGTATCTTTTTTTAAACACTGCACCTAAACTAACAAAGAACAGAAAAATATCAGTTAATTTGGGTTATTCTAAAAAAAATTTTGGTTGGGTTAGCATTAGCATCCCAGAACAGTTTTGAGTTGTGCTTTTTTTGCCTCCTAAAGTCTGACTACGCCACGGCCTTGAAATGTTTTGTTTCGTGATATGTACTTATACGACCCCGTGGCTCAGGGTTTAGTGTCTCGATCGCTCAACCCAGAGGCCGTGGGTTCGAATCCCCATTCCACCAAACAATTTTTAATTAAATTGTTTACTCGTAGATCAAGGCTTATTCGCATTGATGGGTTGGCAATCATGCTGGTCATGGCCTAGGATGGGAAAAATGTCAACGTTAGTGTGAGAGATTAAAATCAGTTGAACTT